>CM039502.1:83965577-84655404 GCA_022432975.1 Begonia masoniana | reverse complement strand
AATCATCCGCTGCCCCGCGCCCTATCCGTAACTAAATTGCCGTAGAAACTTGGAGGGTCCAATCGTCGAAATCTGTCAAAATCCATATCTGCATGCCGAGGCCTATTAGGAACTTTGGCCTGCATTTTTGCTGCCTGAGCCGCGGCAGTGGCTGCCTGAGCTGCCGCATTAGCTGCCTGCGACAGTTGTTCATTTTGTCTGGCTTGCATCTCCATCATATCCATCATCCGATCGAGTAAAGCATCCCGATCATTTCTATTTCCTCTACGATTGGCCATAGTTTACATCACAATGATCTTATTTTAAGAAAATCTATCTTATATACTTATTTTTGAAATGTACTACAATATTACCTAACATACTTTTATCAAAATATAAAATTTAATACCGACTTACTTGCTGATTGAGAATCTTCCAGGTGCACGTGAGCATACAGAGTAGTTTACAGAATCATTTTATAAACCTTTTCTCTCATACCAAATTGTAACGCACCAATTTAAAAATCCCCAATTTAAAACCCTAATTTTGAAAACCCTAGAATTTTCCCCAAATTGATTCTTGAAATCGAGCGTTAAATCGAAAATTTAAAACATATTAATTGAAAACTTAATTAATACGGAAGCTTTGAACTCTTGAAACCAACACATAATTAAAACAATAAATAAAACTTTAGTTAATGATAAAAATTTCATCATAATTTTCAAAGTCTTAAATTAAAACAAAGCATTAAATATCTTTTGAAAAAGTAAAGCATACTAATTTAAATCACTTTCTTCGAAATTCACAATATTATCTTCATCTGTATGCTCGCTTGCCACTGGAGGTTCTCAATTGCAGCAATTTCTTCCTCAGACAAAAACTCACCTACATCACAAGTTAAAACAAAATGTGAGAAAACTCAGTAAGTATAAATACGTGCAAAACTTTTACTTTTACTTTTACTTTTACCATATCCTGTTAAGACTTAGCCATCTCATTGTCGTTCAGGCATCGTCATCTTTTACTTTTACTTTAATTTTAACAATCAAGCTCACTATCTCACTGTCATTCAGGCTTTTGCTATCACGTTAAAACATATGCTCAAGCTCACCATCTCACTGTCGTTCAGGCTTTTGCTATCGTATTTTATTTTACTTTTTTATACACATGCAAATAACCTATCCATTTTATCTTTTAAACTATTCTATGTAGATATTCTAACATACGTGCTCAATCATTGAAAACGTGTGACTGAAAAATAAAATAATATAAATATCTTGTGATGTAGGGCCGTAGCCAAAATTTGTATTTACACTTACTTGGATTCCGAGCAATATGAGTTTATCGGGATTTTTCCAAAATTTTCAAAATAATATCCTGCTCAAATAAAATCTTTGATATTAATATCCTACTTAACAAATCTAATTCCAAGGTAATTCGAGCAGAATTTACTTACGTTGTATTATCGGGTCAGACCGGGTCGGTTGAGTCGATTTGGATCGAATCGGACGGTTCCAAAATATTTTCTGCCTAATTCGAATAACAATATTAAAATCTCACTTAATTTTAATCCAACTTTAAAAGAATTTGGGCAGAAATTCTTACCGGATAAATTTTCGATCGATTCGGTTAGAATCAGGTCTAAAATTGGGTCGGGTCGGGTCCGGTTCGGGGCAGGTGAACAGTACCAGGTCGGGTCACTGTTGGTCCTGGTCGGTTTGGTTCGGACTGGGTTGAACCGGTTCCAATTGGATTGCTGGGTTTGGTCCGGTTCTGTTGACTTAAGTGAACCGGTTCAAGTTTTTAAAACAAAAACCTGAACCCACCTTGTTCTTCGTACCTTCTGTCGTCGCGATTTCTGCAGAGTGAGAGGGAGTGAGAAACTGAGAGGGAGATCGAGAGGAACCAGAGCGAGAGAGGGAGAGAGAGTCCTTACTCTACGGTGTTCGTCGGTGGAGGCCAAGAGAGATAGAGCTTCGTCGGAACTTCAGCCGAGGGAACTTCATCTCGTCGGAGGAGGCTAGCTGCAGTTGGTCAGAGTTCGGCTGCCAGAGAGGAAGATTTCGCAGCCGGCGACCGAGAGGTAAGTGTAGGATCGAGATTTGTCTAAGAGGGGGGTGAATTAGACTTATTAAAAACTTAATTGTATAGTCTAGCAAATTTCTCTTGTAATTTTAGTTTGAATATGAACAGCAAACAAACACAAAAAATAGAGAGAGAGAGAGAGAAATTTAACACCAGGATTTTAACGTGGTTCGGCTAAACCTTGCCTACGTCCACGCTCCAAGGCACCCCCTTGAAAATTTTTAACCTTCTCCTCACGAGAAAACAGATCGGGATTCCGGGCTCCGATCAACTGCCTTTACAATTCTGGATTGAACTTTCACGGGCGTCAATCCACTGCCTTTACAAATGTTGAGTTGTAAATAATACAAACAGTCTACACTCTCACAAGTTCTGAATCTCAAGTTAAGAGCTAGAGGTGTAGAGCAAAATACAGAGTATGAATGTTTTTCACGTTAGGGCTCGGATATTCAAAATTGCAAAAAGGTTAGTCCTTCGTGCTCTGAGCTCTGCTTAAGTACTCTGTATATCCTTGCTTCATAGAATTGAATGATTCTTACTCCAAATAGAAAAATGTTACCGTTGGGAAGCATCCGTACTGAAGCAGATATCCGTTGCTTCTGATAATGTTGTTCGTCGTCACCATTAAAGGTCTGGAGTTAATGCTGAAAACGACGTCACTGTAGCTTCGCGGCTAACTTTGAATTCTGGCGGAAGTTCACCGGCAGATGAAGCTTATGAGCAGAGACACGTCATCGGTGGATGCAGCTTGAAATGCTATCGGCAGATGTATCCTTAAATTCCATCGGCAGGTACATCGTTTAGTCAATCGGCAGGAGCTGCTTAAAACATCATCGGCAGATGTGTCTACAAACTTCATCGGCATATGCTTCCTCAAAAGCTATCGGCAGGTGTAGGTTGTACACGTCATCGGCATATGCAACTTGGAGACTCAAAAACTATCGGCAGGTATAAGCGTTGAATTCCATCGGCAGATGCTACATGATAAGCTATCGGCAGATGTAGTTTGTACACGTCATCGGCAGAGGCACGCTTAGAGCACCACCGGCAGATGCACTCTGTGAACTTCATCGGCAGATGTAAACTTGACACTCCACTAAACAGCTTCTTCTTCTGTCGCTTAGCAACCGGCAGAAGACTGATCGGTAGAAACAGCTTCACGTGCCATAGGTAGAAGCCTTCACTTCTTTGTCGTTTAGTGATCGGCATGTGAAATTCCAAGTGTCATCGGCAGTTGCAAGATTTAGAACTACAGTTTTTACAGTTCAGCCCTGAACACTTAACACGATTCATTAGACAACTAAAATACCCTTTTTAAGAGTATTGCCAAATAATTTCTTATTCATAATTCTCGTTAAATACACATAATCAAATTGTATACTTAATATTCAAATTCATAATCAAAAACAAATTATGACTTAAACACACTATAAGTCAACAGTAAGTTTTCTTCTCTGATTTCAGAGAACTCGAGAGGTAGAGAGTTGAGGGGTGAGGTTTCCATCTCCCGAACCCCTCAATTTATAGGGAAGGATCAGCCCCGCGCCTTTCACAAAATCTGGGCTCTGATCAGATATTTCGAGCTGGAAATCATTCAGCCCGGATTTCCAGCGATGTCCGTTTTGATTTCCATTTGAACTTGGTCACCTTTTCAGACCAAGTTCATGCCAAATATTGAGTTTTCAAATCGGGAAGTTGCTGAAAATCAGCAATTAAATTTCCAATTTTTATTTTCCTTCTGTTCTTGGTTGATAAACAGGTCAGATACATTCTGGTTTGTTGCTGAGAATCAAAAAATTCGAATCCTAAATCGGATTTTTAGAGTGTGAATTTCTGATTTTATAGAAAATTAAATCATAGATTAGGTTTAATTTAAAAATTTCAAAATTAAACCCTTGAATTGAATTTGGGAAATTTTGAATTAAATTTCTAATTGTTACACCTTCACTACCTGCCCTTTCACCTAACTCTCCAGTCCTCCTCACTCCTCAAGTCCAAGCCTCATCACCCATCCTATCCAATGCTCCTGCCACTCCTCTAACTTATCAGAGGAGATTCTCGTTGAGTGAGACTCAGTATAATGAGCTGAAGACCTCTATTGACAGCATTGGGACAGCTCTCAGTTCCCTTGAAAGTAGGCTTGAACTGACTCTAGATGCCAAGCTAGCCAAGACTCAAAAAGACATGAGCACAGATTTTGATACTGGTCTTGGTCTGCTGGCAACCAAAGTGGATGGTCACCGCCGCCTTGTTGTCCGGGAACTTGAGTCACTCAAATCCTCAATTGACAATCTGAATCCCAAACCAGCACCTGCACCTGCACCATCCAGTTCAATCACTGTCTCTGAGGCTTGCTATGAAGATCTTCTTCTTCCATTTTCCAAGCCTGCAGTTGAAGAAGATGTGCGGTTCATGTCCCTGCATATTCATGAAGCTGAGCTCCTGTTCTCTCCTCCTGTTGTTCCTACTGATGGTCTTTCTGTCGAGCCTCCTCCATGTATGGACATGGTGGTGTACTCAGAACCTACTCCATCTCCGGCTCCCTGCTTGGATATGGTGGTATATCAAGGCTCCTCTACCTCTGCTGCTCCTCAGCCAGAGCCTACTCCATGCCAGGGTTTAGTGCTCTATCATCCACCCGTCCCTCAAGCTATTGCTTCCCTCCAAACACTCGTGGAGGCTTACTTCTCCTCAGACCTTGCAGTGCCTGCTTGGATTAATCAAGCTTTTTGGAATCATTTTATAGCCTTTTTTAAGTAGCTGATACTCTCTTTAATGTCTACACTTTTCTTAATTTTCTAATGCAATTACTCTGATATGTTTCTGAATTGTGTTGAATGCTTCTGTTGTCTCTCTGATTGTTTTTGATAATGTCAATGAGGGAGAATATATTTGATTGATGATGGACATGCATGTGGAATTAGTTACTATGATTGTATGCATATTTTGGAAATCTGAAAATTTTGAAAATCTGAAAATCTGGATATATGCATGTTTCTTAAAAAAACTCTAGTATGTTTCGTGTTTGTTCTTGGAATATATGCATTTGCCATGGGGGAGCTAGAATTACGGGGGAGAGTAACACTTAATCAAATTTACATTAATATTTTGTCATCATCAAAAAGGGGGAGATTGTTGACTTAATTAGTATTTAAGTCTAACTAAGTTTTTTATGATGTATTTGGATGATAAATATGTAATTTGATCATGTTTGTTAAATGAAAATAACGAATTATGTGTGTGTTTTAATCTGTTGGAAATACCCTTAAAAATGGTATTTTAGTTTTCTAACAATATTGGTTAAGTGTACAGGGCTGAAATTGTATAAAATGTTCACATTAACCGATAGCTAAAAGACAAAGAAGACATCCACCGGTTGAAGAAAAAAATGGCATCCACCGATAGGAAAAACGACAAAAACAGTGGAGTTTTAAAGAACCACACATGCCGATCACTAAACGACAAAAGGCAAAGCTACACCTGTCGATCGCTCGCTCAAACCGATGGCGTTTAAGGCTTGCATCTTCAGATGGAACTTCAACTTGCATCTGCCGATGGAGTTCAAGGCCTGCATCTGCCGATGGAGTACAAGGCTTGCATCTGCCGATGGAGTTCAAGGCCTGCATCTGCCGATGGCGTTTTCAAGCTGCATCTGCCGATGGCGTTTGAAGATGCATCTGCCGATGGAATGTCAAGATGCTTCTGCCGATGAAATTTCAAGATACATCTGCCGATGAATTTTTAAGGTGCATCTGCCGATAGCATTCCAAGTTGTATCTGCCGATAGCCTATCATGTTACATCTGCCGATGGCGTATGAAGATACATCTGCCGATGGCTTTTCTAGTTGCATCCACCGATGACGTTCCGATTTCTTAAAGCTGCTTCCACCGGTGATCTTCCGCCAAATTTGAATATAACCGCGAAGCTACAGTGACGTCGTTTTCAGCATTAACTCCAGAACTTTAATGGCGACGACGAACAGCAATTTCAGATGCAACGGATATCTGCTTCAGTACGGATGCTTCCCAACGGTAACATTTTCCATTTGAAGAAAGAAGCATTCAGTTCTGTGAAGCAAAAATCAGACAGAGTATTTAAACTGAGGTTAGAGCACGAAGAAACAACTTTTTGCCAATTTTATTCTTGAGCCCTAACCTGCAAATTTGAGCATACTCTGTATTACTCTTCTACACCTCTCGATTCGATAACTTGAGATTTTAATCTTTGAGAGTGTAGTCTGAGCTTGAAATTTACAAACTCAAATATCTGTATAAAGCAGTGGATTATCGCCCGTGAAGAATAATCCAGTATTGTAAAAGGCAGTAGATCGACGCCCGGAAGTTCGATCTTGTATTCTCGTTGAGGAGAAGGTTAAGGATCTTCAAGGGGGAACCTTGAAGCGTGGATGTAGGCAAGGTTTGGCCGAACCACGTAAAAACTCTTGTGTTGTTTTTTTTCCTATCTCTCTCTGTTATTTTTATTATTGCGCTTGCCGATTAGTTTAAGAAATTTTTAAAAGGGTCTAATTCACCCCCCTCTTAGACAATCTCGATCCTACAAGATCTCCTTGTGACGGGGCAAATTTTCGTTTAATCGTCAATTTGGGTGTCATTTGAGAGGAATTTGTCGATTTATGTTGAATTGGAGATTTGCAGATTGATGATTTAGGGCTCGGATTTGTGGCAATTTTTGATGATATTGGAAAGCATGGATTAGGGATGGGGAAATCAATACGATAGGGGGCATGAAATGGTCGGATTGTGTGTTGGAATCGTGGTTGGGGCCGAGAGAAATCAAATTTTTCAATAATTGAGGGCGGAAGGGAGGACGATTTTTTATATACTGTCGGGGATCGACCCCCCCATTCTGGGGCAATAACCTCTTGTTCTTAGCTCTAATTTTTAGAACGGAGGGCCATCACCTCCATCTAGCCCCAGTTCACCAATCTTAATTTTAAGAACGAGTGGTCACCGCCCCCCGTTCTCAAGAACAATGTTTGAGAACGGTGATGATTTCGAGGCGGTAACCCCTCATTCTCACCCCTTATTTTGGTGGGTGAGAACGTGGGTCATCGTCCCGAAATCACCCTGTTCTCAAAACATTGTTATTATGTCCTGTATCTCATGTGTCACCACATCTTTTGGAACCAATGTCTAATTTACTAGACATTTCTAAACCAAAGTCAGCTTCATTAAATATCAAGGTAATCGATCTGTGGAATATATTAGCCTATTTCCCACGTATACATATAATATATGTTCCGTGCCCTATTTGCGATCACAACATTCTCATCCAATGTATGTCATTATAATTACATGATAAGTGTGTATAGTATATTGACTAATACCATTATACATTTGTTGAGAACTCCAACCATTGACTATTGCACTTATTTATTTATACAAGTATATTTATTAATACCTAGGCATATGATATTGGTGATGGTTTCCTATTTTTCCCACATCTACTTATCCAGAGTATAATTTATGATGAAATTCTTTCCTTTACACAATTCACACCTGTGCAATCACCCTTTTTCTAATTGGAAATCAGAAAAGTAGATAGAAAAATAACTGCACTTTCAAAACAAGACAACAATAGATCAATAACTTCAACTCATGCATCCAAGTTAATCTACCCTTCATTGCGTGTTTAATTTTAAAGATCCGTCTCTGATCAAATTCAAACTCAAACTATTGAAACGTTCTCGAGAATATTGTCTCGACGCCTTCCTCCAATCCGTTCCAGCTTTCATCATTGTGGTAAACTCCTCATAACTTATTCTCCCGTCCTGTAAAGGAAGAACAGAGGGCAATTTTAAGTCCTGACTTAATGATGTTCACGGCCATTCTAACACTCCATGTACAATTTGCACCACTATCTACTCTATTAACTCTGACTTGCTCATTATTATGTCAATCTCTTTAACTCTTAACTTCTCACAAATACAAGTGCGTCTTTAACCTCACCAAGCAAAAATCAAACTAACTACATTACAGGAACCTCTGCTTCTGCATATACGGTTGTGAAAAAGTAAATGTAGGGATCGATAGAAAGAAAAATACAGACCTTGTCTGTGTCCACATCATGAATGATGGCCTGAATGACTTCTTCACTATTTCCATCAACTTCATCTCCTAAGCACGCTCGTAGTTCATCAATTTCGATAAACCCATTTTGATTTTGATCAAAGAAAGAAAATGCCTTGCGTAAGTGTTGATCATCGTTGCCAACTTTTCTCAGGTGAACAGACATGGCTACAAATTCTCCATAATCCAGGTACCCATCCTTATCTAAATCGCCCTGGAAGCCCATGCTCAAATTAAGTTCATGAATCAAAAATTACAAGCAAAAGCTGCAATAGAATTTTGTTTCATTTTTCAATCCGTCAATGGCAAAAGCAGACATGGCCTTTTTAAAATCAGTAAAATAATGTGTATTGATGTACACAATTTATAAAAGAGAGGAGAAGAGAGCTATAGGAAAAAGCACGACACCTCAAAAGCTATGCACCGAAACTCTAACAACCAACTCTTCACACAAAAAAAGAGAATTACAGAAGAAAAAAAAAAACAAAGTCCTCTAGGTTTAGCAACTCATTATAAAAATTTATTCTATTCCCTTTTCCATCTATTGCTCGAAACAGGCCGAGCAGGTGATCTCTGGCTTTCTTAAGAAATTAAAGAAGAAATTTGTTCCCCCCTTGTATGGTTATAAAAAAGAGATTTTATAAAATCCCACTAAAAAGAAAATTTTCATTATAAAATTTTCTATGATCTTCCAAATCCCTTCTGGCTTCGAACATAGTTCTACTTTTAAAAAATCTGAAATGTCATCTTCTGGGAAATGACTACTAAAATGAAAAATAAAATGTCGATGTAAGTGGATGGTTGCATGTAATATTACAACAATCGATTGAGGTTTGAAAAATAAGGTAAAACTCACTGCTTCCATTAACATTTGAAGATCTGTCTCAGGGACCTGATGGCCAAGCTTGTGCAAACCAACTCTTAACTCGTCAATGCTAAGCTTTCCTTTGTTTTCGATATCCATTACTTGGAATCCCTTCTTTATGTTAGCAACTTCTTCTGCTGACAAATGTTCAGCTATAACCTATAATTAAGAATTAAAAAGAAAGAGAAATTAACATTCCATCTACACTTGTATAGCGAGAAAACACATTTGAAATAAATACCAAAACAGAACAAAAATCTAATCATGCTGAAAATATGTCAAATTACCCTTAAAGCTCTTTTCTTGAGCTTATTCATCACAGAAAATTGCTTGAGTCTTGCCTTCACTGTTTCACCTAAAGAAACATTTGGAGCTTTTTTTGCATTTTGTAGCCAAGGATGATCTGTAAACAAATACTTTTGCTTATTATCATAGTTAGAAAAACATAATTTTCAAAATGTTGCTCTATTTTAAACAATACCTAAGACCTCTTGAGCAGTTAATCGCCTCTTTGGATCAGGATCAAGCATCTTTTTTACAAGATCTTTAGCATTATCAGAAATTTTAGGCCAGGGGTCTCTCTTGAAATCTATCACTGACCGGATAATTGCTTGTGCAATTCCTTGTTCCGTTTCTGCAACAATAATGATTTACTAAAATTAAGAGGTAAATAACAATGGTAGATCGATGACAAAGTTTGACGTGAACGCATGTCAGAAAATGATCCTTTATAATATAAAAGTGTATGATCACGATGAAATAGTTGGTACAAAAGACAATTAGTCTGAGTACAATCACAAAAAGAATCATAAACTTCATTTTTTCCCACAAATGTCACTAACCTGCCCAAAAAGGTGGGACACCACAAAGTAAGATGTAAAGTATTACCCCGGCGCTCCAAACGTCTACTTCCTGCCCATAATTACGTTTTAGGACCTCAGGAGCCATGTAGAATGGGCTTCCCACTATCTCACTGAATCTTTCACCTGTTAAACAAGTTAAACTTCTGATAAAGCACTTGGAAACATGGAATTCGTTAATAAAGAAAGTTAAAATTTACGTAAGAGTTACCAGGTTTGAAAACCACTGAAAGCCCAAAGTCAATGGCCTTCAGTGGTGCAGTTTCCTTCTTGCTTCCAAACAAAAAGTTCTCAGGTTTTAAGTCCCGATGCATAACTCCATGCTTGTGGCACATCTGCAACGACAAGTTTAGGAATCTCAACTGGAGCATATTCGATTGAAAAATCAAAGAGAATCTATATCAGATGATTGACAGAACAGAGAGACTCATAATAAGTAACGAATACAGGTACAAAAAAAAATTATAGACAGAAATCTGAATTTTGAACCACAAGTAAGGAACAAGACCCATAAACAAAATTAAAGAGCATCAAATATTTCTAATTAAAGAGTGGCAATATGTAGTAGATAAACGAAAACGGAAATTTTCAATCCAAAAAAAATGGAAGACAATTATCTACAGTTTGGCTAAAGTGGTGAAGGCTTTTCCTTGAAAATCTGCACCGAAGGTCCTATGTTCAAAAGCCCAAGGCACAAAAAAAATTCCTGGAGACCATGTCCTTGTAGGTAATAACATAGACTTACTCTTACTCGAATGGATAAACTTTTGAAGACACATAACACTGCTCGCGCAAGTTTAATGGTGCGCTTAAATTGGCCAGTTCACCAAAGTTATTAAGAATAATCAGTCATTTGCAACGTCAATTTATTTCACATTACGTTTCAAAGTATAAACAAAATAAACTACTTCCAAATTCTAACATAAAATTTAAAGACATGAATAAGTAACAGAAATTCAGCGTTGGATCAACGTCTAATGGAATACCCAAAGTCAAAAATCACAAAGTTATACCTGAACAACTTCAACAATCGTCTTTGTGACAACAGCAGCGGCACGTTCAGTGTAGTGTCCTCTGGCAACAATCCGATCAAACAGCTCACCGCCCTCGCACAATTCCATAACAAGATGGACGGCATTGTCGTCTTCATAGGTGTCTTTCAAGCTCACTATGTTTGCATGCTTAGGCAAATGCCTCATAATATCAACCTCTCTTCTTACATCCTCAATATCAATGGCAGTTCTGAGCTTTTTCTTGGATATAGATTTGCATGCAAACTTTTCTCCTGAGAGCTTATCAGTGCAGAGATGAGTAATTCCGAACTCTCCCCTGCCGAGCTCAGCGCCAAGATCGTATCTGAGCTCAATTTCATGACCAGTCGGGTTGGCAAGTACGCAAAGCTTGTTTCCGCCATGGCCATGATGGTTCACGCCGTAATCAATAGAAAAGGGATTGTGTTTCTTCCTCCCCTTTTTGTTGTCCTTAGGAGCCTGAGGGATGGCACAACAATTTCCCATGAATTGATCTAAATGGATTCCCAACGCCTTACCACCGGTAAAATTGATTCCCAATCGAAGAAAAGTAGGAGCTTCGAATAAAAATGGAAGATCGGGCTCCAAAGGGAAACTAGTTGAAAGAAATCCCCTTCCCAGAGACGGAAATCAACCGTTCCGGAGAAAAGTGGGATAACAAAATCCAGATGAGAGTGAGGAAAAGATGAGAGTGGAAATTAGAAAGTAAAAGGAAAAGGAAATGGAAATGGAAATGGAAATGAAGGGATGGTTATGGGATATAAGGGAAGGTAGGCGTGGAAGAGGACGAGCAGAAGAATTTTGATCGCGTACAAAAAGAAAGACACCACGGAAATTGGAATCCAATAGCCAATAGGATAGGAAGTTGGAGCGAGATAAAGTCAAAGAAAGCTTTCTCTCTCCAGAGAGGGGGGAGAGAGACCATTTTCTTGTTTTCCTAAAATATCCAATCTAAAAAAAATTTATTGAGAAAAATAAACAAAAAGGGGGACAATATTGTCAATGTGAACTAGGGTCTCGGTCAACTATCGTATTGACACGTCGGAGTATGAGAATGGTGGAGAAGTAGCCGAAATTGTTTGCCGCGTGGTACCCATTCCATTCCAACATGGTCTTCTCTTCTAGAAACTCCATTACAATATGGCAACTATATTGATTAATATTATTAATATTAGTCTGTCATGATAAAATAATTGAAATTCCGTTGGCGAGAGATTAATCCTTAGTAATGTGATTTGGATAATCAGAGAGGATTGTTAGTCTCCTTCTTTCGACTACGTCGGTCAAAAGTCTAAACTCTTGACTCCACTTTTCTAAGCATGCACGGGCGGAGATTGATTAAAGCCCAGTCAATTTGGCCTGGCCCATTTCAAATATAACTAGTGTGATCAAGTGACAATCATTTTCATATTAAAAAAATCATCGCTTTGTTTCTCTCATGTATTTTTTTTATCTACGCAAGATGAAGATGCCCTTACCTTGTGCTGTACAAGACAAGGGCGGGTATGAAATGAATGGAAATTTTGGAGGATCGGAAGTGAGGTTTTATCTTTGAGAGAGAAAAGAAAGATATTTTTATCCTCACTCACGTTTCATCTAGCCAAGATTCTTCTTATTGAAATTATTAGATACCACTATCAAACAAAACAAGAAAATACCCATGATTACATGACACGCGTGCCTTCTTTGAACCTTCTTTCCAATGAAAGTGAAATTGCGTTGGATATTTCCAATGCATTAAAGAATGCTTATATTCAAAGTTCATCATTTCATTTTTTATTTTTTTTGAAAATGTCAACTCCCCATTTGCTTTGAGAAGGTTTTGGCATTGTACTACCTTGGGCAACACATTATTCTAATATCTAAGTGAAATTCATCACAAGTTACATTTGATTTTAAAATGAAGATTACAAGCAATTTCTAGTAAAATATATAAATTATTAAATTGGATCAAAAGGTCATGCACAAATCATGTCGATTTGAATGGTAGACAAGGATCATTGAATTCCTAATTTAGTAGTAATTCCTAAATGTCAATTAATTTTAATTTAAGAAACGTGACAAAAGATGAAAATGAGTCCCAAGTTGAAGGAAGGAAGTCCAAGTAATAAAAGCATTACATTGCCGACAAAGTAGGAATACAAATACATTGAATTCAAACCAAAACACACCCACTTGTCCACTTAAATTCCCTCTTCAACTTTTATTATTATCTTATTTGCTCAAATTATATTTTGTTTGAACTAGGCTCCTACTGAATTGACGTTTTTATTAAACAAGTAACAACGACGAGATGAGTGAAATATTTTCATTATTTTTATAAATGAAAAATATATGTAACTACAAATGCTTATTAGAATCTTTGGGGATAATATAAAGATTTATTTCAAATTTGACACAGTATACTATTTAATTAAGATGCATAAAAACAATAAACTTGTGTTCAGATCATGGTTAAGGTTAACCTATAATTTAATGAATCAAAATAATTAAATAAATAAAAAAAGGAAGAAGCTTCACAAGCACCTCACATCAGCCGAAAGCCGGGCTTCTTATACCCTCAACTCAACGCGGCCAACCATCTCTCTCTCTCTCTCTCTCTCTCTCTCTCTGCCTACACCCTACGTATGTGCAAAGGCGTCTCTTTTAAGTCCTTGCCCCTTCTTCTCCTACCGCTTCTCTTATTTCCTCCGTCCCAAACTCTGGAAGATTTGAGCCCTGAAAGATAAAGGAAAACAAAATAGTGGTTTTCCATTCCGTTTTTGACCCCTTTTTTTTTCCCGATATCAACTGGTTAAAGACGCAGTTTTTGGCTTTCTTTTTTGCCTGATCGAGTTGCCGCATAACCGCTGGTAATAAGGACATTACCTCTTATTTGTTTCTCTTGATGCATTCTTTGTTTGTTTTTAACTCCATGCATTTTTTTGATCTCAACTGTTTTATCCTTATTTTTCTTTGTTCTTCCCCTTCTTCTATTATCTCCTTCTCCCTCTCCCAAACACGGTTCTCCGTTCCCCTATGCATCTTTTGGGATCTCTGATTCGAATGCTTTATTTTTAACCCTATTTGGGTGTAGTTTATTGTTGTTGAATCTGTGATCTTTGTACTTCTAACTGCCAGCTGCATTGGGTATTACAATTTATGTTCTTCCTTTTTGTATTTTTGCATTTTGAGGTTTTATGTTTATTGACTACAATCTTTTGATCTTGCTGCTGGATCAGGAATATACAAGTTTAAGCTCTTAACTTTTCATCTCTATTGTTCAGGTTAGGATAAATCTAGAATTTGGAGGATTAGATTTCTCCATGGTGAGCTCTTAATATTATTTTTGCCGTTTTCTCTTGTTGAACTTTGCTTGGAAAAATGAAATTTGAATACGATATGAATCCTGTGTGTTAGCATAAATTATTGATCTTTGGTTTCTTTTATGGTCGTTAGGGAGAAGCCCCGGCTTTCTTTGTTGACGATTTTCAGGAGAATTTTCCAAATGGGTTCAGTTTAAAATCAAAAGGTTGTGAAACTGCCAGTGTCGTTGGCGGAAGAACAGTATGATAACTTAGTAAATTGATTTCATTTTACCAAAAAATGTCTCTTCTTTGTATTTGTGCATTAATTTGATTAATTCGTTCATCTGTTATTTGGCAGTATTTTGTTGGAGGAAGGAACGATGAATCAACATTATCACTCAGAGTTCAAATTTATGATCAATCAACTGGCATGTGGTGAGTTACCTTTATATTGATCAGTTCAAAGCTTCATTTCTAATTGCTGCCTTGTCTGTAGGGTGGAACCTGTTGTGCTAGGAACTAAGCCAGAGCCATGTAAAGCCCATTCAGCACTGGCTTTATACGACGATAGAATACTGATCATTAAGGAGGGTTCTACCCCAGATGATTCTGTCTGGTTTCTTGAGGTTAGTGAGGTTAATGTTACAGGGTTCAATGGTAAAACTTCATCTGAATGCAATATTGGTCACATTAGAAACAATGACATTGTTTGTTTGGCTTCAATTTGATTTGTATGATTTATTAGGTGGATACCCCATATGTCAAGGAACAGAAAAGAAATTTGGGGAGTGAAGTTGTTGCTTGGAGTAAAGGTGTTAGTGGGAAGTCAGAAAAACCTATCGTCATTAGCGGACCTTCCGGGGTAGGGAAGGGTACTCTTATATCCTTGCTTATGAAAGATTTCCCTTCTATGTTTGGATTCTCTGTGAGCCATACAACTCGTTCACCAAGAAATATGGAGAAAGATGGAGTCCATTACCATTTTACTGAGCGAACTGAAATGGAAAGGGCAATAAAAGAAGGTAAATTTCTTGAATTTGCGTCAGTCCATGGAAATCTCTACGGTACTAGTGTTGAAGCAGTTGAAGTTGTAACGGATGAACAAAAGGTAAAACTTGTTAGTCATTATGTACAACAATCTTGTGACTTTCTGTAAAGTTGAATGTTGTCTTAATATGCTGTAGAGATGCATTCTAGACATTGATGTTCAAGGAGCAAAGTCTGTGAGAGCAAGTTCGATTGAAGCTGTTTTCATCTTCATCTGTCCTCCATCAATGGAGGAGCTAGAGAAGCGCCTTCGTGCTAGGTGAGTCACAAAGATGTCTATCTCTTCCTTTCAATACTTAACATCTTGATTTGGTTTCTTACTACAAATAACGATCTACGCAGAGGAACAGAGACAGAGGAACAGATTCTGAAACGGCTCCGAAATGCTGAGGCAGAGATCGACCAGGGACGATCATCACAGATCTTCGATCATATTTTGTACAATGATAATCTCGAGGATTGTTATGCAAGTCTTAAGGTGATTCTGCATGTGCTATTTTGGGTCTTAAAAATTTGATCAACTTTGACTGCATAACTAGTAAGGCTTACCGAATTTTCTAAAAGAAAAAACTTTAATTTGGTGCAGAAATTGTTGGGACTTGATGAGAATATCACTGAAGCTCAGAAATCAAGTGAGAATTCCAATTATGCCACCAGCCTCTTAGTTCTAACAATAATTTCATATCAAATTACCGAAGATTTAATTTTGGTAATATTTTTTCAGTGTATAAAGGGTTTGATTTCTCTGCGATACATTCAATATCAAAGGTATCTCAGAAAATAATAATCAACTGTACTACTCGGGCGACAGAAAAAGAATCAAGAAACTTGTAAGATCTTCTCTCATTGTTTATTCACTGAATCCAGAATATGTTCTAATGCATCTGTATGTCTTTCAAGTAGGATTGTATTGGATTTGTCGTCGGTTAAAGGAGGGGCGCCTGGCCGGACAAGAGGGCTTGACTATTCTGTTATCTTGCTATCGAACAGCTTGAACGGGGTCAACCAATTCTAACACTGCTTTTCTTTGGCAATCTTAACGATTCTTTGTCTGATGTTGAACGGAAATGACTTTTATCGTAGTTCATTTTGTGAAATTATTTTAGTGAGATATTGATTCTTCAATTTACAAGATTTTACGAGTCACTTTGTGTTCTTTTGCTTTCAATTATTCCAACCAGCGCAATGGAAATGTCTTTGTATATCCAAACTGGTCTCTAGATTTAGTCTTTAAACTCCACCATATCACGGGAATCTACAACATGCAGAGAGGGAACCTTTACAAAAAAAATATATAAATTGAGGAAGTGAACGTTTAGGACTCGATCCAGAGTCACCGGTCAAATAATTATGATAGATTACGAGTAACAGACGCATAGAATAAAATAAGATTATCAGGTACGTTAGTGGCACATCCATGAACCAACATTTGACAAATTGGAAGAAGCAGCTTCTTTTTGAGGGAGTGGCTGACTCGGTTCATTGACATCTGCCTCCAATTACGGCCCAGTCTTCTTCAGTGGGGGACACCCCACCCATAATTAGGTGCACCAGCTGACAACTTTTATTTGTTTATGTCCTGTGCGCTCTCTCTCTCTCTCTCTCTCTCTCTCTCGTCTTTGTCTAAGAATTGCATTTAAATGAAATAAATTAAAGTTGGGTAGGCCATGTCAAAGGTGGAACCAATCTTCACAACCATTTCGGTTCAATCGCTCTGTCATTGCAACACTTTGACATTCCACACAGAGAGAACAAGTACACCACTGAAGAACACAAGCAAGCACGTACGTAAAAACGACGCCATCCACGACCATAAGTAAACCGGAGACTGCATGCTTCCCCTCATTGATTCAGCTTGTTATTGAGCAATGTTTTAAAATCTCAAGTCCCTGATCATCATCGGAAATTCTTTCACTTCCTCGCGCTCATCAAAGTACAACGTCCCATTTGGAGAAGCCTTGTGATTGGTTGTTTCAGCAATATTTTTGCTCAAAAACCGACCGCCGCACCCTCTCTCTCTTTTCATTGCGTGCAAATGCCGAGACTCGTGGAGGTATGGCTGATGAAAATGACCAATCAACTTATTATTTTTCTTTTAATCAATATCAATGGCCTAAAATAATGAACAAACTAAGATCCTGTCATTACCCTTCTAACTTTGTTCGGCTTCTTCTCCAGTTCCGCCTTGGCTCGTGATTGTCTTCGCCTGAGTATTCCGTGATATTGTTTGGCATTCACATAAACCGGCGCTTCTGCCATTTGAGCCGGAAGCATACTGTTCAAATGCGACTGCCCCTAACACAATCAACACTGATACATTTAACAACTTTTGCTGCTGCAAAAAAACTTGCCAACTTTCACTCATAGGCTTCCAAAGAATTTTTCGATTTCCTTGAGATGATTCTGAGCATTAAATACCTATGACGAAAAAGATATTGAAGAGGGTCGTACCAAAGATTGAGTTGCATATGACTGCCAAGCTCCCCCATAACCAGGGCTGGTATAAGAATTTGACGAACATGGCTGTAACGAATCATTAAAAAGATTGCTAAGAAAAAGATCAAAGTCCTGTGTTTCAAAAAAGCATTATGTTTATAACGAATCATTAAAAAGCGATCATTGGTTTGGAGAGACATTACAGCTGAATGAGCAATGAGCTCTATTGATACATGGTTTTCATTTATTTTCAGACGTTGCTGCTCCTCCGTTCGACCGGCATTTACTTCTGTCGCGACTAAAAAATCGTCAGTGTGCCGTCTTTTAATGGGGTTTGTCCAGAAAAAGAAGAGAAATACAACAAAACCTTACAGTTAAAGGGAAGTAATCAAGACTGTAAGATGTTAGCTGGAGAATGAAAACAAAATTATCACCTAGCAGTGTTTGCGAAAAGCAAGAACAATTACAAAGCTAAGTCTGAGAAATGTAAATTGGATTCAACGATACCTGCTTGGATGTAATCTCGAAATAGATTTATGTGGCTTTCATTTGAAATATCAGTAGAGTTTGAAGCATTCTTTATATTGAACCACCATGATTCCGAACGATTAGCTGTTGGATCACTTCCACAAGCATCGCCATCTTGGTGGTATGTCCCATCCGGATTATGGAGCATGCTTTGGAAATGATAATGTTTTTATCCTCCAAATTAGTGGATGCTCTATGCAAGCAGTCAATGAAGTCGTAGTTAGTATTCAAAGTTTGTCCATTATCAACCTTTATTATCCCCCAAGAAACTATACGCATATATCTATCTCAATAGCAGGTTAAAATTATTTGGAGTCGATATTCTTAGTACAAATATCTTTTGAAGTTCTAATGGTAAAACCAAGTTCCAGAAGGGATTACTTGGCTGAAAATACTATTTTTCTTCTCTTTTGTTATTTGACAAACAAGAATCCAAGAAATAGTTTCTTCACCACCTCACAAACAGATGACATGCACGTACAGATTTAAACAAAATTCAAGCTTCTCTCTCTCTCTCTGTCCTCATCAGCAAGGGATGAAGAGCATCAACTAATAAAATGAAATATTAAGATGGGGAGAAGAAAGTTATTATAAATAGTAAGAATGACAGAAAATATTAGAACGAAAGAGCATGGAAGATGAGAAAGAGAGAGACTCACATGAAGGCAGACTGTGTCAATGGAGAAGACGAAGATAGATTTGATTAGGAATTCTTGAAATGAAAAGCTAGATGCAGTGTTAGAATAGGAGCTGAAGAAGAAGAAGAAGAAGCTTGAACAACGTACACACTGACATGGTTGGTTGGGATTGGATGGTATTAAATAACACTAAGAGGAGGAAGAAGAAGAAGAAGAGGAATTTGGCAAAGTAGAGTGAATCAAACGTCGTTTTCTAGCTCTATCTTGTTCTTGGCTACGTTTCTTCATTATCGTCACCTTAATCAATGGTTTTGAGAGACAGGATAGAAAGAGCAGCCTATCAGGCCATCTAACGTGGCTGCCATGTACAATGTACCATTTTTTTTGTCATTATTTAAAGCTTTAACTAATATTTACAGTCTTATTTTTCATAAATATACTCTGATTATATTTTGTACTACATTGTTCTACCAATTATGGCATGCAGCACAGTTTTAATCTATGCACACCTCTGATCTACCCTAGTTTTCTTTTTCTGAGAAATCATTTGGCTTAAACATCAAAATGCCATTATTGATGTTATTTAACTGTTTATCACTTGTAGATTGGTTTGATCAATCTCATCGACCAACTGGTTCAATCAATGGAACTGAGTTGGCCGCTTTGTCTTTTGTGGAGCACCTTCGTGTGTTTTCACAAGCTAAATGCATTATAATAATCTTAGTCACTAATATTGATTGATAGACTTCAAAATTTAACAAAAATATATGTTTTAGATGATTGGAAGTTGGATGACCTAGTACTGCCCCGTGTCGATCCTTCTGAATTTAATAGTTGACGGCCTGATAACAATGCAGCCTGCGGTGGCGTAAGGTCCCGGCCAATAATTAGCGAAAAGCGGGTCGGATGTCCGTGAGTCGAACACGTGTCAAGAGGAAAAAGGTTAAATTATTGGGAGCTACAGAAAGCAATGGGATCTGAGAAGGTGGAAGGACACCTCATGCATTGCGCTGAATAATTCTTTTTGGACCAGAATCCAAAATGAATAAATTTATATTTCAGTCTTTTTCACTCCAATTTCCATCATCAAAATGTAAAACAAAAGGTTTGTTTTTCAACAACACAAAGCCTTAATGAAAGGGATCATCCAAATCTATCATGACTACTTAAGAATATAACACAAAATTGGAATGGATGGATTATCCATTAACAAAAGTACATGAAAGAGACGCACAAACATGAGAAAATGAATTGGTGTGAGTCGTCTGGTGTTGTGAGCCCTGCCAACTTTGGTTATACCTCATCCTCTCTCCACTTTGTGTATCAACAGCTTAGCGGACCTTCAATAAACACAGAAAACACTAGTCATAAAAGAACAGTTCAAAAGGATGGACACTCAGAATCCAAAGTTAAAACTCAGAAGCAGACATAAGAGAGAGGCTGCAACGGATCCTTGCTGCTTCTCCAACCCTGTCACTTTAAATACTTCTAAAAAATCTGAAGCAAATGCTTGTTTATAGTTTCACTAAATACATTCGAAATGTTAGAAGATTTCATTTTACTCACATTAAGTTATCATTAAAAAACGTAGTCATCAGACGAAACTAATAATTTCTCCGACTTCTTTTCTGGAAATTACAAATGGTAATGTAATCTCGGTTACAATTTCCAGTCAACCAAAAACATGAGCATGGCTAATAGCAGAGAAGAAGAGATCTGGGAAGAGTGACAAAATGAGAGTGCATAGCTATTTCATGGCCATCTTCAACACAAACTAGGAAAACATCAGCTATGTAGAGAGAAAGAAAACAAGTGCCAAAAACTTGCAACTCAAATTTCTTTGTAGACTAAGAACTATTTATTCAATAACCAAACATAAAACCAAAACATAGGTACCCAAGACTAGAGAATGGAAGCTAAATTGAATGAGAGATTAATTAAGGAAATCATACTTGTGCTGCTTTCTGTTCACTATTTCTTCAATCCCTCCCAATTGAGCAAGGGGAAAGGAGGGAGGCCTTGAGTGCCGTTTCTTGCAGCGCTAGTCCAGTGCAGATTGACATTTTGGAATGAGATCAATTAAATAACTCTTTGACTTCAGTGTGTTTGTCAGCTTGATTGTGATTCTAACGAAGCATGTTCCATATTTGGTGTGGGCCAAGTAAACGGAGGTGGCGGGGGATCCACATTTAGCATTCCTTCCAACACCTTCACCACCTCTCCCATCGAAGGCCTCATTCGTTCATTACTTTGAACACACCAAAATGCAATTCTCAGCAATCTTTCAAGTTCCTCAAATTCAACTCCCCCATCCAGTCTTCGATCTAGAACGTTTTCTACATGCCCCTCTACCCATTCTTTATAAGTCCATTCGATAATGTCCTCAGCTTCAAGACATCCACTCACTGTGATGAGCACCATCTTACCAAAATCTGCCACATCCTTTTCTGCTGAAGTGTGGCATTTTGATGTTTCCCCGTACACACCCCCAAGCCCAAATTCTGTTACCTTCACATCTAAATTTTCATCCAAAACCACATTTTCACATTTCAAATTGCCATGGCTCATAAATTCTCTACACCCTGTGTGCAGATAACATACAGCTTTTGCTACACTTAGGCATATTTCAAGTCGTTTTCTCCAAGTGAGTCTCTTACAGAGCTTAGGGTCTTTTATATATTTCTCTACTGAACCATTTTTCACATACTCATAGATCAAAAATCTATGATTTGTCTCACAGCAGTACCCCTCCAGCTTCACAAGGTTTTTGTGGAAAATACTTCCGATCCTCAAAACTGCCACCCGAAACTTTCTTTCTTCCACTTCTGTTCTCAGGTTTTTTATAACAACCAACTGATTGTTAGATAAAACACCTTTGAACATCTTTGGTCCAACATGGTCTTTAAAATTCCCCGTAAGTTCCTTGATTTCTGAAAAGGAAAATACAAGCAAACCTTTTGAGTTGGATCCTGCGTAAGCTAAAAACCCCTCTTCACCAATTGATTTTCCTCTTTGGTATATGACAAATCCAACTCCCAGCTGAATTATAACGAGTGCAATAACTGTGCATGAAGCAACTACAATCAGAAAAGGTATGTAGAACTGAAACGACTGTTCAACCAGAAAATTTGATGAGGATGATAAAGATAGATCAGAATTTGGATTGACAGCTAAAGGGTCCAAACACTTCTTCACAAAAGATACTGAAATTTGAGATGGGTCTGAATAACCAGTCACATGGGGGGTTCTTTTAATCAAGCAGCGTCCTGTTCCATCGTTTGTATAAGTTGAGGCCGTGCAAAGCTGGTCACTAAGACATATGCTTTTGCAGTGGTTTAAACTAGTTTGAAATAGGAAATCATTAGGTGGATAAATTCCATAGAGATATGTATGTTCATATATAAGCATATGAGAACCATATTGACACTCTTGTGGGTGGGTCACTAAACACCTTGAATTGGACTCACCTGTGAACCCAGATGGGCATTTACAGTACGGGAAACCCGATTTATTATACACACAAATTCCATGTTGGCCACAAATTGCAAAGACTTCACACTGATTCTGTACAGCTCGCCAGACAGATTTCCACGACATTAAGGCCTCAGCCCAGGAGTATAACCTCAGATTACCATCAACATCAAGCCTTAGAAATCGGTAGTGTATATCATCATTGTGATCTTCTCCATAAACAGACCAAAGGGGTTTTGAGTTTCTGTTAACGAGATAAAGTGCTCCATCTGAAGTGACAATGGCGCTGACATTTGAACTGAAATGGTTTCCACTTGTCCAGTAAATAATGTTTGTTTCCCACTTCAGCTGTAACTCGCCAGAAGCATTCATGAAAAGAGTGTAGAAACTAGACACAGAATTATTGCTAGCTGCTCTAAGGGTTTGAGAAACCGTCAAACTCTGTCCTGGGAGCAGGGTATCAGATGGAGTGTCAAAACTTTGCCAAACAATATTTTTCTTCCCATTTAATAGAACCAGATTGCCATTGTCAAATAGAGCAGCAGAAACAACAGATAATTGACTTGTTTGGCTGGACCACACTAGAACTCCTCTTAAAACATCAAACAAAACAAGTTCCCCATCTTCGGTTAGTTGGAAATAAGACTTGTTACTCACTCCTACGTCGCCTCCAGCCACCCACACCACAGTTTGCTTGTCAGTTGGAATAGATTTGGAGCTGAATCTCACTCCAACGCTGTATAAATAGGGTTGATCTAAATGGTTGAAAAACCCGAATGCAAAATCACCATTGGAAGAAAGCCAAACGTTGTTATCATCCACAAAAAGCTTTGAACCCAGTGGAATTTGTGAAAGAGCAAGTGCATGAAACGAGATGGCAATGCATATGAGCACGTGAGCGGATTTACAAAGATATGTCTTCCAATCAAGCATATCTAAATCTGCTTAGTGACGTACAAAAGCAAGAAATTAGAACAACTAAACACTACTGAAGCATATTGCACGGCAATAAAGCCAAAGAAGGTGAAAATGTTGGAATTTACAATTTATTCAAACCCAAAATGTCTAAGAGCGTGAAGAAGAATTCACGTTAAGAGCATTTCTAATAAAGACTAACGTTCTCAGCAATGTTCAAATATCAAAATAAGGTAAATAATAGTTAAAAGGTAAATGTTAATGAGATTCATTTTTTGAAAAAGAAAAATTGAAATGCAGTCTGGTACTTATACCCACTCACTGGTCCATCCCAGGCCATACTTAAGCTCAAGGTGAGCAGTTTAAACAAGCCAGAATCTTGGAGTCAGCCAATGCCCAAATAGCAAATACAAAAGGGTATGAAACACCTAGCAATATATATTCTCTTCATAACCATCTTTTCCTCCCACTCTTATCTTTTGACATTTCCCTCCCACCAACTTGAGCCTCGAAGTATATTATCCCCAGAGGATGGAAGATATCGTAATATCTATTCTCTTAGAATTCTCCGTTCCTACCAATCACTTCTATGGCATTTTCCTCTCACCACCTTTACTGACTTGAGCATCAAAATATACCGTCCCCCACCCCTCCACTCACCAGCAACAAAAGTCCTCTACTTCTAAGGAGTTTTCTGATGACACTATAGTTATGCCAATGAAGATGGAAGGTAACAATATTGGAGCGCATCGAAAAATCGACGAAGAAAACAGAGGATTTTTCAAAGAAATGATTGTTAAGAGGCCAATAAGCCTTATGGAAAGAAAATGTGGATGAAAATTCAAGACAGTGAAAGCAAGAAAAGACGCATTTTACGTATCAGAAGGATAAATAATTGCAATTTTTCACAAATGGATCCCAAATTTGGGCTCATTAAAGACGAGAAACGACTTTCGGGACTTGAAAAGCTTTATTGTCGAAAAAAATGTGCATAAAATCCATTGAAAAGTAGATCCAGGTTTGGGTTGAAAATGTAGGGATCATATAAAGTAAATGGATTGAATTTTGTGTGTTCAAAAGAAAAGAAAATCACCGAGAAAAGGAAGGTTCTTCCAAGAAAATTTAAGTGAATAGCAAACTGAACCGGCAATGGTTTCCATACAAACAAAAACAAAGGAAATCTGGGCTAGAAGATGCTGCCACTGAAATTTAGGAAGTGAAAAAGCTCGAAATAGTACCTAGAATAATTCACGGGGGAGAGCAAGGTGAAGGCATTCTGGTTTTAAGCAGCACCTACGGTAGATTACACAGAAATGCAAAGAGGGGAGAAATGGGTCGGAAGAAAAAGCGTAAAAGGCAGCAAAGAAGGTGATGTCGGGGTGGGCAGTGAACTGAAAAGGGGTGGCCGGGAAATGGATGGGGAAGCTCGAAAGCAAGAGAATTGTTAGAGGAGGAGGGTAGCTATGACAGGGTTTCTTACTTTTATGGAGGAGGAAGCAGAGTGTTTCTTTGACTTTCAATAATTGAAACTTTATACTAACTTAGAAAAGTGTGAGAAAAACAAAATCAGACATTTCGACGGCATTGCCTTTCTTCCCTCCTTTTCATGCAATACATTTTTTCTTTTTTAAAAAAAAAGAACTTTTAATGAATCATTATAATATTTGGTGGGATTGGATTGGATTCGGTTCGGATCTGAAATTGGTTTTAAAATCAATTCAATTATGAGAATCACACTTTTTTTCATATTTGATAACATGTCTTATGATGAGCTATATATATATTTTTGACAGCTAATAATATCTTACTTTTTAGACGCGGTAAACATTAAATTGCGACTTTTGTGATCAAGATTCAAGAGAGGGTGGGGTGCCCACTGCCCCCACCGCTGTGTTTCCTAACTAGGAAATACCAGATTGAGTGAGCCTGAGCTGAGGCCCATCAATTGAAATCCAATTTATTATGTTTAGTTGACAAGTCAAGGGAAGAAGACTCAGTCAACTATTTATTTATTAAATAATCAAATAAAAGATAATTGAGATTGGCTAATGATATTTTTCACCGTGCGGTTAATTTAAGTTTAATTCTCACTCAATTTTGAATTTATGAGTAGTAGTTAATAATACTCTTACAACCTAACCTATTGATCACCACGCCAACCGCCATAACACTTGCAGAGCAGAGCAGAGCAGAGCATGTGTAATGTTTTTTATGCCCCCACCTTTTTCGCTTGAAATTACCAAATTGCTCGAATGGAGCGACGAAGCCTCATCTGATTCGTTGACATAAAAGTAGACATAGTAGCTCGCTGTATGCTATATAATATAAACAAACCATTCTTCTACTTCTTCTTCTTCGTACTTTGGCTTTGGCTTTGGCTTTGGCTTTGGCAATAGATTACGCCATTACGGGTTTATCAAAGACGAAAATGATATTAAAAAATGGAGAAAAGAAATAATTTTCTATGACCAACTGGAATACTGGAATGGTGATGCCGGAAGAAGATCAACAGCGACCTCACCTCTCCGTCTTTTCCCTTCTTTCGCGCAGATTTTCTCGGAAAACAAATTTTTGCTCTGAAGCTTTTGGTTGATCTGAGCTTAACTCCCCGACTCGCCCTTTTTGTTTTTTTTACTTGCTCCCTAAGCTACTGCTTTCGGTAAGATTTCTTTGTTCTTGATCTTTGCTTTTGCTGCTTCATCTCGACCAACTTTTTTATCTCAGCAGGGTTTTTTTAATCCGTGCATGTTTCATCCGTTTGTAGCGATTGCAGTTTTAGAGAAACATTTTATACTTTGATTCTGATTGATATCGACGATTGAAAGTTTTTCTATTTTTTTTTTCATCTTTTCTTCCAGATCAAAGTTTGTCTGCTCCTCTCTCTAGCTTTTATTGTTTTATTTTGATTAAAAAATAAATAAAAATAAGTTACAAAGAAGATCCGATGGTGATTTTTTCCCCTGATTCTCCATGTAAGGATATCCAATTTAGTTATTATTTTATGCCCTTCGATTTTTCTCTTCTTTGATTTTTCATCAAATTGCTTTTTAGTCTGCTATGCTAGATAGTTTGAAGCAAAAGAATTAGGAACATGACAGATCTTTGTTTTTTAGTTTCTATAGAATGGAGCTTTCTAACTTCCATTTGATTTTTTCTACTGCAAGTCTTCTTTAGTCTCCATTGTTGAATTTTTATTTTTCTGCTCCGAAAGAAAGTGTCTTTATTTGTATTGGTAAAAAAAAATGGTCACAATAGATTTCTTTTGGAGCTTCTATTCCTTGACCTATTATTTTTTTTTTTAATGAAATATGAATCCTAGTTTGGTTTCGGTTCTAAGATGGAGACCGATTGTCATTTTCTTTCTTTTCTACTCTTACCGCCATAAAAGATCCAATATTGACAGTGTTATTAATTGCCTAAGTTCGTGTAAGTTCGATAATAGAAACTACAAATAAACCAGATTGCTTAAGAAATTTCACGTGTGTCTTCTCCATTCTGACTAATTGTTAGACTTGATATCCCCCTTCATTTGCCTAGTATGGAGGCTATTCTACGTTTACTTAATTTTATTGTGATATTCTTGTTCAGTTAACTTTATTGATGAAGAAATGTGACGTGAATAGAACTGCTAAATTACACAGAATCTCATTTCATTTCTTGTTACTGTTATGTAGTAAAAAAATCCTTCATGGCCATGAATCACTTGACTATCGAGACCGAAGATGCATTTTCCAGTTTGCTTGAACATGCGGCTAATAATGACATTGAAGGCTTCAAAAAATCAATTGATCTTGATGTTTCTGCAGTTGATGAGATTGGTCACTGGTATGGTCGCCAAAAGAGGTCAAAGCAGATGGTTTATGATTATAGAACGCCTCTAATGGTTGCTGCTACTTATGGAAGCATTGATGTCATAAAGTTGATTCTTTCTTTATCTCATGCTGATATAAATCGATCTGCTGGTTATGACAAAAGCACTGTTCTTCACTGTGCGGCCTCAGGTGGGGCTGCAAATGCACCTGATGTTGTGAAACTGCTTTTGGCTGCTGGCAGTGATCCAAATTTGGTCGATGCTAATGGTCATCGTCCTCTTGATGTTATTGATGTTATCCCAAAACTTCAGAATGTCAAAAAGGCCCTTGAAGAACTCCTTTTATCCAATGTTTCTTCTGCCAGTTCATGCAATCTTATAATCTCAACTTGTCACTTAACTTCTAATTCTCCTTCTCTTCCATCTTCTCCTGTACAAGGGTTGCTGCCTACTTCTGAGTTTGTTTCTTCACCAACAAAGTCTAAATTCTCCGATTTCTCAGCGTCGTCAGTGATAGACAGAAAGGAATACCCTGTTGATCCATCTCTCCCAGACATCAAAAATAGCATTTATTCCACTGATGATTTTAGAATGTACTCATTCAAGGTCCGGCCTTGTTCACGTGCATATTCTCATGATTGGACCGAGTGCCCTTTTGTCCATCCAGGAGAGAATGCTCGAAGAAGGGATCCAAGGAAGTTCCATTATAGTTGTGTTCCATGTCCTGAATTTCGAAAGGGCGCCTGTAGACGTGGAGATATGTGTGAATATGCACATGGGGTTTTTGAATGCTGGCTTCACCCAGCACAGTACAGAACCCGTCTTTGTAAGGATGGAACAAATTGTGGTAGGAGAGTTTGTTTTTTTGCACATACTGCTGAAGAACTTCGTCCGTTATATGTTTCTACTGGGTCTGCTGTTCCATCTCCTCGTTCAGGAAGTCTTGGAGCTGTTGATTATGCTGCAGCGATGAACCTCTTACCTGGTTCTCCATCTTCAAAGTCTGTCACTTCTCCTTCACCATTTACTCCTCCCATGTCTCCGTCTGCCAATAGCATGCAACACTCATCTGTAAATTGGCCCCAACAAAATGTCCCTGCTTTGCATCTCTCTGTGGGAAATCTTCAGTCCAGTCGCTTGAGATCGTCCCTGAATGCAAGAGATATTCCAGTCGATGACTTTGATTTGCTTCAAGATTTTGATATGCAGCACCAACAGCTCCTGAATGATTACTGTGGTGTTTCTCTATTGTCTGCAATTTCTATGTCCGCCAATCACTCTGGAAGGCTGAAAACTCTGACCCCATCAAACTTGGATGACCTCTTCACTACGGAAAGTTCATCTCCTCGGCACTCAGATCAGGCATTAGCTTCAACTGTTTTTTCTCCAACACATAAATCAGCTGTACTTAATCAATTTCAGCAGCAGCAGAGTATGCTGTCTCCTATCAACACAAACTTTTCTCCAAAAAGTGTGGATCATCATCTATTGCATGCCTCTTTTGGGATTTCATCGTCAGAGAGGATGTCTCCACCGAATGCAGAACCTGTCTCACCAATCAGCTCATGTTTATCCATGTTAGCTCAACGAGAGAATCCGCGACAATTTCGTAGCCTTAGCTCAAGGGAGCTCGGTTCTAGTGTCGCTTGTGTTGGTTCCCCATTGAACTCGTGGTCTACGGTTGAATCGCCCAATGATAATGTTGATTGGGTAACTAATACTGGTTTTATGGGTAAGCTTCGCAGATCATCCTCATATGAGCTCGTGGACAATGGAGAAGAGCCAGATTTTTCATGGGTTCAGTCACTTGTTAAAGACTCTCCTAGTGAGATGAAAGAAAAAGTAGCTCCAATTGACTCAGGTAGCATGAGGGTTGCGCCGTCTGAGGAGTGTCCAAATGATAACTTAAGCGGCTCCGTCGATCATGCTTTGTTGGCAGCATGGCTAGAGCAAATGCAGCTTGATCATCTCGTGGCTCAGCAAAATTGAAATACGTTTTTGAGATGAAGCTAACTTGGAAAGAACTCTTACCTGCTCTGGTTTTAGCTAATGGCGGGTATGAAATCAAGTTATTCATAGCAAGGAAAACAAGGAGGGAGGATTTATCCTTTGATAGAAAATATTTATGGTTTATTTATGATAAGGTAGGTTGGAAGGGAGACGGGCCTCTGGTTCATCCCCAAAAAAATATCTCGACCCAAACTAGGTGCTATTTTTGTTTTTCTACTAATATTTGAATGTTTTTAATGTTTCAGGCTTGTAAGATTTGTCATTTTTTTTCTTCCATCCATGAAGATTGATGAGCAATATTTTTCTTTTAAAAAAATGAGCTGAGAGTCCTAGGTTACCTTGAGGAGAAAGGGGACCTTGATGTAGCTAGGAAAAGAGAATCTCTATCCATCTCATTATGATGCATGCAATGTATTCGTTGATTTATATTTCCCCATCTATTGAGCAATATATAGTTTTGGCATGCAAGGTTTTCAATCCCAACTAGGGAATGTTTATTGAAATATATTGGTTATGACTTGTGGCAAGAGTTTATGCAAATAAAGAGAATCTAGAATTTGCACTCTGGATCTCCCTGTGTGGCAATTTGTAGAAGACAAAAGAAAGTCATCTTTCTTATCAATCTTGAGCGATTGTTTGCTTGTAATCAATTTTAGAGCAAAATGAACCCTTTCCCGAGCAAGACTATTTTGATTAAAAATGTATACTAACCAGCTTGATTGAATTTGATTGGATTCCGAAATAGTTCTTTTTTATTTGGAATTGAAATAAATAAATTTTTGTAATTTGGCGAGTTTGACGACGGAGAAGCCCAAAGCGCCTCGCTCATACGCACTCCACTTCCACCGCAATGGAAGACAAAGACGGAGGTCTTGTTTGGAATTCCGACTCCCCTCCCGACTCTATGGTCTCCATCACCATTGCCCGAGTTCTCTCCAATCTGCTTACCGCTCGTCCCAGCAATCTTTACCGCGCTGTTTCTCGCCTTTCTTCTTCCGACTCCCGCCGCACTCCTTGCTCCCTCGGTTAGCTCTCTCTCTCTCTCTCTCTCTCTCTCTCTCTCTCTCTCTCTCTCTTCGTGTTCTAAACTCTCTCCTCTTGCAGATTCACTCGAAGAATCCCTCCGGGTCTTCCACGAGTATGTGGGACACGCCGTTCAAAACCAAGTTTCGCTTGATCAAGTCCTCATCCCTTTGATTGAACACGTAAATTCTCTTCCCCACCTTAATACTCGTCAAGTTTGTATTCTGATTCCTTTTATCTTCAAAACTGAAATTTTCAAATTGCAGTCGTTGAGGTTTAAGGATTCCAAACATGTTGGCCAGACTTTTATTCTTCTTAATTGGCTATTTGAGGACGACCTTATTTTCCAAGTGACTGCCAAAAATCTTGCTGGTATTATTACGAGGAACCAGGATCGCTACTTCGCCCTTAGCTGGTGTATTCTTGTTCGTTCCCTTGTGCAGTATGAAGCTGCTGCTACTCAATATGTGTTAAATGGTAACATTATATTGCTACTATTTTAAAATAAAGAAAGTTCTATGAATTTGATCTCAATGTCGAACATCTTTTTTGGTTCATTTTATTAAATATTTCGGCTAGTTGCCATGCAATGCTTTTTGTTGCATTTGTGTCTTGGTGTAGATGATCTTTTTTTTTTTACAGGTATAAGTGAGAGGTACAATGAGTTGTTGAAGACATTGTGTTCATGTCTTTCACGTCTGTCAACAATTATGCGCAATGGAAGGTGAATTTATTTCCATTATGCTCTCGTCGTGTATCTACTATGTCACTGTGCCATAGCACGTATTTATTCTCTTATATTGTTATGGGCCTTCTCAATAAGGAAGAGAAGGAATATAAAAAACTGACGTGAAGTTTTATTGATAATCCTGATTTGAGAATTTACAGAAGAAAATTACAAGAAGGAAACGAAAGAGAAAACAGAAAAAGTTCACACACAACACGCCTCTTCCTTCTCTTCATTGCCTTTTACATTTTCTCCTGAGCTCAACGGTTTTCTACGTCAACAGCTAAGACAATGTCGTTTTCGAGAATTAGCTGTTGGGACAGGTTCGCTTCTTCTTCCCTTTACAGCTTATGAAGTCGTTGTCGTAACATACTCCCCCCTCGGAAGAACCTTGATCCCAAGGTTGAAAATGTGGGTGTGCTGCCATGATAATGTCAGAGTCAATCCAAGAAGAATCGGCGACGACTTGATCTTGCCATTGGATTAGCCATCGAGTAACTGGAGCATTTCCCCGTTTCACAACCTGTGTCTGTAGTAGACTATGTTGTAACATCCGTGGTAAATTCAGGTGGCAACTCAGAGCTGTGAGTAACAAATGACCCGATGCGTTTCTTAAGTAAAGAAACATGAAAAACATGATGGCTTTGATCTGATGAAGGTAACTCTACTTGATAAGCAACTTGCCCAATACGCTCACTACGATGCTTATCAGCATAAAGTTTCATGCTAGCTTGGGCATGAGATAATTGCTAAAAAAGAAGATATTCCATTGTATGCCTATCCAACAGAAAATTGTCAGTAGTTGCTCTGTCGGTGAGTTGATAAGGTCACAACGCTAATTTTGGTGGTAGAAAACCATACAAGGCTCGAAAGGGAGACATGTTAATTGTCGTTTGTTATACCATCATTCGACAGGAGATAACCATCGTCGCCACTAAAGAAGTTTATGATGAGTCATGGATCGTAAATACATTTCGAGGGTCTAATTCAACCTCTCGGTTTGGCCATCTGATTTAGGAAGGTGAGCACTAGTCATACTTAACTCGGTGCCCAGAGCTGCAAAAAGTGATTGCCATAAGGTAGACGTGAAAATTTTATCTCTATTGGATGCAATAGATTGCGGCAATCCATGAAGTTTGTAAATATGCTCCACGCAAAGCTCAACAATGATGTGAGAGAAATAACCATACTTAGTGAAGCGATCCACAACCACCCGAATACAATTACCTTTGTTAGAAGTAGGAAGACCCTCTATGAAATCTATAGAAATATGCGTCCATGGGTGTTGGAGAAGAGGAAGGGGCCGAAGGTGTCCGGGTTATGGAGTATTTTTGTGCTTACACTGTTGACATGTGTCGCATTACTAAATAAGGTTGCGATGACAATAGACATCCTTGGCCACCAAAACAACGTGCGGCAGTGGTGTAGAGTAGCGTTAGCGCCAGAATGACCTTCCTCAGTAGAATCGTGAATGGCGAGGAAGACTTTAGATATGATGTCATTGCTATTGCCCAATACTAATTTTCCCTTAAAAGCGTAGCAAACCGTTAGAGTATGAAAAATCATGAGTAGTGGAGAGGTCGATGACTAAAGTGCTTATTAACTCCAATATCCAGCTATCACATTCCTAGCTAGATTGTACCTCTTGAATCCAAGCAAGGACGATTGTTGAGATGGCTGAACAAGAAGAATCAACAGTAGTGGCACAAGAGAGGGCATCATCAACGACATTATGTTTGCCTTATATTGAATGTGGTATTCCGAACCCTGAAGTTTGGTAAGCCACTTTTGTTGAATTGGAGTCATAAGGCGTTGTACCATCAGATAACTAAGGGATTGATGATTTGTTTTAATAATGAATTTGTGGCCCTCTAAATAATGATGTTAGAGTTGAACAACAGAAACCAGAGCAAGAAGCTCTTTCTCATAAATGGACAGACCAAAATTCTGAGGAGTAAAAGCCTTTATCATTCTGCATCAATACAACCCTTATACCATTACAGCAAACATCTGTCTCTGTAACAACTCATTTTCCCAGCAAGATATTGTCTACTATGGGGATTGGGCCGTAGCCTAATATCCTCCCCTCACGGCTTTGTTTGGCGAGGACTTCTCAGTCGGTCACTTAACCTGGTACCACTCTCGCCAAAGCATTTTTAACTTCGGAGTTCTTATGGGATCCGTTGCCAATCGTGCTCCAAAACGCGTCTTACTAATTTGAGAGGGTCTCTTTACATATGTTTCATTTCCACATACTTCCCCAAGCGATGTGGGATTGTGACGACCCCTACATTACAACCTACCCCATTCACCGGCCTTTTTCCCGCGTGGACGCACCGCCATCCGGGTCCGGATCCAGTATACGGGTCAGTCGTGCACATATGGTTTATCACAATCACCCCCGTCGGGGGCCCGACGTCCTCGTTGGCCACATTTCCGGTTGGATACAGACTCTAATATCATTTGTAACGACCCATTTTTCCAGCAAGATATTGTCTACTCTGGGGATTGGGCCGTATCCCAATATCCTCCCCTCACGGCTTTGTTTGGTGAGGACTTCCCAGTCGGTCACCCAACCTGGTACTACTCTCGCCGAAGCACTTTAACTTCGGAGTTCTTATGGGATCCGTTGTCAATCGTGCTCCAAAACGCGTCTTACTAATTTGGGAGGGTCTCTTTACATATATTTCATTTCCACATACTTCCCCAAGCGATGTGGGATTGTGACGATCCCCACATTACGACCTACCCCCTTCACCGGCATTTTTCCCGCGCGGACGCACCGCCATTCGGGTCCGGATCCAGTATACGGGCCAGTCGTGCACATATGGGTCATCACAGTCTCAATTATAAATGGTTGTGAAAAATTTGAAAGGGCAAGAACAGGAGGCTGACACATTGCACGTTTCAAAGTCTGAAAGGTAGATTCAGCCTCGACCGACCAAACAAAAGCATTCTTCTTCTTCGAGAGTTGTAAGCGGCTTTGCCAAGATACCATAGCCCTTAATAAATTTGCGATATTAACCAGTGAGACCCAAGAATATGTGAAGTTGCTTGAGCAAAAAAGGATTGCAACACTGCTGCATAGAGACTAGTTTATCAAGGTCGGCCTCTATTCCGGCTATGCAGATGATATGGCCAAGGTAAGAAATATGAGATTGACAAAAAAACACTTGGCCAGTTTGGCAAAGAAACGATGTTTGGGGCCAACGCATACCAGTGGGGGTGCACAATCTCGCATGGTTTATAAGTAGAGTTTCCCTCCCTACCTAGTACAACGCGTTTTGCGGCTGATCTAAAGAACAAATTCGTGCGAGTTCTGGCCCAAAATGGACAATATTGTATTAGGAGCACCTGGGAATATTACAAATGGTATCAGAGTCATTAACCAACCGGAAGTATGGCCGACGAAGAAGTCGGGCCCCGAAGGGGGGGAGAGATTGTAACAGCCCGTCATGTGAAGGCAAAGAGGGTCCGGTGGGGCCCAGCCCATACTAGTAGGGATGAACAATTTCATATTGCTTAGGAAAGTGAAAAATGCATAGTTTATAAGTAGAGTTCCTCTCCCTACTTAGTACAACGTGTTTTGGGGCTGACCCCAAGAACAAATTTGCGCAGGCTCTGACTTAAAGCCGACAATATTGTACTGGAAAAACCGATGGACATTATAAGTAACAACACAATATGAAGATGTTTATGGTGAGAGTGCAAATCCAAGCTGTAGATTTGAATATCATCAAAGAAAATAAGAACGAATTGCCGCAAATGAGGGCGAAATGTCATTCATCAAGGATTGGAAGGTTGCCGGAGCATTAGTCTGATCGAACAACATCACCTTAAATTCGTATAATCCTTGGTGAGTTCTAAAAGCCGTCTTGTGACAGTCAGCGTTGCAGACTCTAATTTGGTGATAACCTGCATGAAGATCAATTTTCGAAAAAATAACAGAACCAAACAACTCATCCAACAACTCATCGATAAGTGGCATTGGAAACTTATATTTGATAGTGAGAGAGTTGAGCTACCGGTAATCGACGCAAAAACGTCGCTGTCCATCATTTTTTTTTAATCAAGAGATCTGGAGAAGCGAAAGACTATTGCGTGGAATAATAATGCCATTAATAAGCATTTCTTGGACTAGCCTTTCGATTTCAGAGTTTTTAAAAAAAGAACAATCATATGGAGTTATCTTGAATGGTTTTGCCTCAGCGAGCAAAGGAATTTTATGGTCGTGAGATCTTATAGGAGGCAATTCCACTGGTGTAACGAAGACATCAGAAAAATCATTGAGAAACTCTTGAGTACAAGTGGGCGGTGGAATACTTTATGCTGGCTTAATGTTTGTAATGAGTGAAATAACCATATTTTTGGAGACCTAAAGAAGTCGAAAAAGATTATGCAGTAACCTATTCCCTAATAGATGGAAGTGGAGCTCTGGGAATAGATACCTCGGTGTGATTATAACGAAAATGAAGCAAATTATGCTGGACGTCGAAGGTAACTGGACTGAATTCCGTCATCCAGTCAAAACTGAGAATCATGTCACTACCACCAAGTTTGAGTGCACGAACAGGAAAGAAAATCGCATACCATGCATCTGCCTAGAAACTGCAATAGAAATCTTAGCACTGAAAATTCTATCCTTATTGACCACTGTAACTTGATCGAAGCTAGAATAATCCAAGTGAGGTTGAGACGTTTGGCCATTTGCTCGTCGATAAACTAGTGTACTGCTGCTATTGATAAGGATGGAGATTGGAATTGACTTAGTTGCCCATTAATTCCAATAATAGAGTGTGAAGTCTTTCCAGTAAGAGCATGAATAGAAACCTCGATAAGATCGTCATCACTAGTGGAATCACTGTAACGCCCCATTTTAAAATCCCCAAAATTTCTTTACCAAAATGAAACCCTAATTTAAAAATCCTAAATTTTTCCTCAAATTGATTTATAAAATTTAAGTGTTTAAAATTTAATTTCAAAATATTAAAATAATACAAATATCTTTAACATTAAATGCGCGGAAGCTTAATTAAAATTTGAAAACATGAAATAACTTTGTCGAATAATCGAAATAAATATCATATTAACACAATTCATAAGAACTTTGTTTAGAAATAGATTATCCAAAGTTTCAATAGGAAATATCTTTAACAATTAAAACATACTAATTAAACATCTCTCTCAGATTCAAAAACATCTTTTTCTTCTGCATGCGCTTGCCTCTAGAAGGTTCTTGATTACAGTCAGTTCTTCCTCAGATAAAAACTCACTTACATCACAAAATTATACAAACTATGAGATTTAACTCACCAAGTAAAAATACGTGCAAGTGTCAAAATTAACATTTACTTTTACCGAATCCTGATTACAAACTGGTTGGTACTCATTTCCCAACCTTAGACTTAGTCATCTCATTGTCGTTCAGGGTTTGTCAACTTACTTTCGATCAAGCTCACCATCTCATTATCGTTCAGGTTTTTGCTATCACATATTTTTTGTCAATTCTATTGTATTCAAACATATACAAAATGTCCTACTAATTTTATCTTTATATAATTATATATATTAATGTCTAAACATGTGTGCTCAAGTATCAGTGCGGGTAAGAAAATCAGTTATAAGAAAATAATAAAACTTTTATGATATAGAGCCATAGCCAAAATATTTAAAAATAGTATTTTCATTTGCTTGGATTCCGAGCGATTAAGGTTTCGGGATTTTTCCAAAAATTCAAGTATTCCAACAATATTGTGTGCTCGTCGGTTGAATCGGTTCGAGTTGAGTCAGTTTGTAGGAATTTCGGGATCTTTTTCTACCTAACTAAAACATTTGATATTAATCCATACTTCCATAACCCATTTCAAAAGATTTAGGCAGAAATTCCATACCAGTTCAATTTTCAATCGGTCCGGTTCAGGTGAATAGTCCGGGTCAGGTCTTGTGAACAGTAATGAGTCGGGTGAACACTACCGGGTCGGTTCAGTTCGGGCTGAACCGGTTTGGGTTGGTTGGGTTCGAGTGAACTGGTTCAATTTTTTTTTAAAACAAATTGAACCCTTTCTTCCTCTCCTTCTTCTCCTTCATGCACGCCCGAAAATGCAGAGAGAAAGAGAGAGAGAGCTGGAGCGAGAGGGAGTCGGAGTTCGGCCGGTCGACGACGGAGGGGTGTTCGGCCGAGCGGAATTTCGCCGGAGGAAGGTTCAATCAAGGGAGAGATAGATGGTTCGAAGGTAGGTTCTCTGATTTTCAGAACCTTGAATGTTTTTGGTGCGTGATTTCCCCTTCACCGATCTACTCTATTTATAGAGTAGATCTTTCACCTTAATGCCAAAGTTGTTGGTTTCCCACCTAATTTTTCCAACCATTTTTTTTCGGTGCTTCAATGCTTCTCATCCAATTTTTTCGGTTCTTTAATTCTGGTAGTTACAATCACCAATTCGTTGTCATAACATATATTTTTAAGTGCAAGTTCTGTCTTATCTCAATTCCATTTGAGTTGGGCTGGGAAAAATCATCTTCTAATGTTTCTTGAGCTAAATCATCATTTTTTAATGTTCACCATCTCTGATGAATTCCAATCTTTGTTTTTTCGTTTCACCTTGTTTTGCAGCTGTTTGAAGGATGGATTTGAGTTACCCTCTCGTCTTGCAGTGTCTGCTGCTGATTGTCTTCTAGCTATCACTAATGCATTAACAAAAAAGACTGAATTTCAAAGTTCGAGGCAGACGAATATGCATTCTGATTCATTAAATCAGCCAGTTGTCTTACAATCCAGCACAGTTGATAATAGGCAGTTGAAACGGGTTTCTTCTAGAGTCACGTGTACAGAAATGGAGTATTTGCTTTTGAATCACTTGGGAGAACTCATTAATCTTGTAGATAGACTTCTTGCGGTATGTTCTTTTTTAAATTCTTTTCAGATATATTTGTCTTTGATATTTCTTGATCTTGCCTGTAGTGCTGACAAGATTTGCTATTCGAATGACGTAATTCAAAATTATCTTGAATTATAATACATTGAGAAATTGAAAGAAGAGCTTCATTTAAAGAGCGTATATTGATACTTAAGCTGGATTCTACCCCCAGATGAAAATCACAAGACATGGACAAAATGAATTTTATCCAATAAATGGAACAAGAGTGGTCAAGTTTAAGTTTAACTTAACAAGAAGAATTTTGCTTAAAAATGTCCAAACTTTCTTATTTCAATTTAACATGAAAATGAAAAAGCTCTTTTCTTGAAGGGACTTCCCGTTCTATGATAATTAGTTTTCTATCTCTGTGAAATGTATCATATGTTAGTGGTATATTATTTAGGAAGTGGATCGTTCAAGTTCTAACAATTCAAACTCGATGGTTTCCTAGGACTTTTGAAGATTGCTAATAAAAATATGGCAAAAATACATTTGAATAATTTTAATGGGGTTTCCATTTAGGGTCACCCTCAAAGATTTTAATCTGGTCTTGGAACCAAAATGTAAAACCTTATTTATGCCATTTGAAGCAAAAGTAGATGTCACACTCGGATTTTGGTTAACAATGCTCTTTTTTCCTGGTATAAAAATGTGCTTGGTAGTGTATCAGTTACACTACCTATTTGACTTTTGTCATATATGATACCCTTCATCATGTTCTGGCTTTATTTAGGAATACTCGAATTTTATTTTTGTGCTTAGTTATTTATCAATTGTACGGGGTATGTAAATTCTGTTATGTATGCTAACAACTATCATATTAGAACTAGTTTTGACCAGTATTGTTGAATTCCTACCGAAGAACATGGCTCTTTTAGATAAGTTACCTTTAAGTGAACATTATTGTAACGCCCCAATTTAAAATCCCCAATTTGAAATCTTAATTTTGAAAACCCTAAAATTTTTCCCAAATTGATTTTGAAATCGATCGTTAAATCGAAATTTGAAAATTTAAAAACGCATTAATTGAAAACTTCAATATCGCGGAAGCTTAATTAATTTGTCAAAAATCTTGAAACCAACGCATTATTAAAACAAATCATGAAACTTTATTTAATAATAAAATTCAACATAATTATTCAAAGTCTTAAATTAAAATAAAGCTTTAAATATCGTTTGAAAGCTAAAGCATACTTAATTTAAATCATTTTCTTCGAATTCAACAATATCTTTTTCTGTATGCTCGCTTGCCACTAGAGGGTTCTCAATCGTAGTAATTTCTTCCTCAGACAAAAACTCACCTACATCACAAGTTAAAACAAAAACTGTGAGAAAATCTCAGTAAGTGGAAATACGTGCAAGTTACAAAACTTTTACTTTTACTTTTACCGAATCCTGTTAACAGTTGCATACTGGTTGAAAAATCAACCTTCTTTTAAGACTTAGCCATCTCATTGTCGTTCAGGCTTCGTCATCTTTTACTTTTAATTTTAACGATCAAGCTCACCATCTCACTGTCGTTCAGGCTTTTGCTATCACGTTAAAACATATGCTCAAACTCACCATCTCACTGTCGTTCAGGCTTTTGCTATCGCATTTTCCGTCAATTCCCTTTTACTTTTTCATACACATGCAAATAACCTATCTATTTTATCTTTTAAACTATTCTATGTTGATATTCTAATATACGTGCTCAATCATTGAAAACGTGTGACTGAAAAATAAAATAATTATAAAATAATATATATCTTGCAATGTAGGGCCATAACCAAAACTTTGTATTTCATTTACTTGGATTCCGGGCAATAAGTGTTTATCGGGATATCCAAAAATTCCAAAATAATATCCTGCTCAAATAAAATCTTTGATATTAAAATCTTACTTAATAAATCTAATTCCAAAGTAAATTGAGCAGAATTTTCTTACGTTGTGTTATCGGGTCGGATCGGATCGATCGGATCGATTTGGATTGAATCTGATGGTTCCAAAATATTTTCTACCTAATTCAAATATCAATATTAAAATTCCACTTAAATTATTCCAACTTTAAAAGAGTTTGGGCAGAAATTTCTTACCGGTTAAATTTTCGATCGGTCTGGTTCGATTCGGGTCGAAAATCGGCTCGGGTTCGGTTCGGGTGAATAGTGCTGGGTCGGGTCGGGTCGGGTCGGGTTAGTGAACAGTACCGGGTCGGGTCGGTGAACAGTGCCGGGTCGGTTCGGGGTGAATAGTACCGTTTCGGTTCAGTTCACTACTGGGTCGGGTCGGGTCGGTTTGATTTAATGTTGATCCGGTTCGGTTTGGGCTCACTGGATCGGTTCAGGTTTTTAAAACTAAAAACCTAGTTCCTTTTCTCCTTCTTCTTCACGTTGTCTGCAGAGAGTGAGAGGAAGAATCAGAGAGAGAGGGAGAGTAGCAGAGAGGGATGGAGAAACCGAGAGCAATCGGCGAGAGGAACCGGAGTGAGAGAGAGAGGAAGAGAGTTCTTACGCCGATGGGTCGTCGACGGTGGTCAGGGAATTCGTCGGAGCTCGGCTGCCAGAGGGAAGACTTCGTCGGAGGTCGTGTTGCGGTGGTCGGAACGCGAACTACGGTAAGCTCTCTGAAAACTCGAGAGATAGAGAGCTATGGTATGATTCTTCCACCACCCGAACACCTCAATTTATAGGTGAGGTTTTGTAACACCCGACATTTTTGCCACGTGGTCATTTAAGCGGGATAAATCGTATATTAATACAATAGATATTTTCTTTTATTTGTTTGGACGTTTAATTGGAAAATCAAACCTTGTGTAATCAAAACAAACCAATTTGATTAAAAACCAATGGAAGGGCAAATGTGGAAGTAATTAAGGTTGGTGGGAGAAATCAAATAGATGATTGACACTTGTCCAAAACTTGTTATGGAAGCCAAGATCATTTTTCCTTCTCTTCCTCCTACGTGAGACATTTCACTCTCTGCTCTCTCTCATTTTCCTCTCTGCTTCTCTCTTTCGGTTGAAGAAAACCAACGCAAGGAGTTTCTTCCTTCTCTGATTTTCCTCCTGCTTTTCGGTCTAAGGTAATCGTCTTAGATAGAAAACGATTTTAGTCTATTTATTTGCTAGTTTCGTGATGTTTAGGGTTATGTCCGTTTATGCATGCTATAGGTTCGTGAACCACAGTGCTCGTGCGTTCAAGCTTGCTGCATTTCGGACCACAGGTAAGTTCATGCATCTACGTTGGCCCTTAAGGCCCTACAACTTGGAGGTACTAAGTCTGGTTCGGGTAGGTAGGTTTTAGGTTATGTTCTATGTTAAACCTGTTCCTGTTACATTCTATTCTCCCTGTTACATTTATTCTGTCATTATGAATGTCAAGTTGAGTATCATACTTATTCATGCATACACGTTTTCTGTAAAATCATGCAAATGTTTTCTGCACCGGTTTTGAAGTAAGATAAAATCCTGTAAAGAAAATGTATGGTTAAGTGTGGACGAGGACTGGCATCCTGTCAAGTACTCCTGTTATGTCCTGAAAGTGGCATGTACATCCTGTTGCGCCAGCTCCTCCTCCCACTTATACCTTCCTGTCCAGTGAAATGAAATGTAATGTAATGTTCATGTATTTGAAAAAGATTCATGCATAGCACGTTCATCACTCTGCATTGTATGTTCTTACTGAGCTCTAGGCTCATAGATGAACTCCCTGTTGTAGGTATGGATCCTCCAGATGAGGATTTTGTGCCTCAAGCTGATGAGTTTGGGAGGTTGGCGGATTGAGCTCACTGGGGTTGGTTGCTGCAGTCGGACCAATGTCATCCCTGTGAGATTGCATTTTTTTAATGTTAGGTCAAGTCCTGTATAGCTTTTGAAACTTTAAAACCAATGTGAAATCTGTATCTTTATGTCTTCAAAACTCTTGTTGTGAAATTTTGGAATGTAGGTCCTGTCTGTTTAGTTCTGTTGTAAATTATAAACGATGTATAGGTTTTAATGGTGGTGTATTTTAAACCTCTGTATTTGACAGATTGTATCCATATATTTTAAATGTTTTGAAAACATTCTGGAACTGTTTGAGTTCTCCATTTTTCAGGTCATGCATGGATAGTCTCGAAATTTAGAGCTAACCATGCAGTTTGCCTTTCTTAGAAATCTGTAAATTTTGAATCGGGTTTGAAGGTTTGAAGCCTTATACCTTCTGTTTTAAAGTTTCCTGTTGGAATGTCCTCCTGTTAAAAAGTGGTCCAATTCTGTCTTTAAAATCAAGTCCTCCGCCTAGCGTAAATATGTCTTCCGCCCAGTTTATTCAGAGTTTCTGTTTTTGTCTTCCGGTTGACGTCATCCATTCTTCCGGCTGACGTCATCGTCTCATCCGATTCTTTCTGCTGCATATATCTGCCGATGACGTCATCACATCTTCCGATGACGTCATCACACATCCGATCCAGCTTTACTCAGCATCTACCGGTGACGTCATTCATCTACCGGCTGACGTCATCACCTTCTGCCGATTTGGTTTAAAGTCTGTTTATTGCATGTTTCTTCCGATGACGTCATCACCTCATCCGGTGTGGAGCTGCTGTTTTTATCTTCCGGTTGACGTCATCCTTATCTTCCGCTGACTGTCCAGTGATGTTGTCGGATCTGAATCCCACTGCCCGTAATTGTTTAAGTCTTCCGCCCCATTATTTCACAGTTAGGATGCTTCCTGCTTTTATGCTTATGATTTCTGGTTTACCTTCCTGTTCATTCTGTTGATTATTTTCTTTTCGTCTTCGCCATTACTTCTCGTCTGTTATTCATTTCCGAATTGTGCATAGTTTCTGTTACTCACCGGAGTCCTTCCTCCTCTCTCTCTGTAATTTTTCATGTTCAGGGGATTGCATTAGGTTGATGTTAATAAGCCATCGAAGTTCTTTATACACGTCATCACCTTCTGCCGATTTGGTTTAAAGTCTGTTTATTGCATGTTTCTTCCGATGACGTCATCACCTTCTGCCGATTTGGTTTAAAGTCTGTTTATTGCATGTTTCTTCCGATGACGTCATCACATCTTCCGATGACGTCATCACCTTCTGCCGATTTGGTTTAAAGTCTGTTTATTGCATGTTTCTTCCGATGACGTCATCACATCTTCCGATGACGTCATCACCTTCTGCCGATTTGGTTTAAAGTCTGTTTATTGCATGTTTCTTCCGATGACGTCATCACATCTTCCGATGACGTCATCACATCTTCCGATGACGTCATCACCTTCTGCCGATTTGGTTTAAAGTCTGTTTATTGCATGTTTCTTCCGATGACGTCATCACATCTTCCGATGACGTCATCACATCTTCCGATGACGTCATCACATCTTCCGATGACGTCATCACATCTTCCGATGACGTCATCACATCTTCCGATGACGTCATCACATCTTCCACTCTCGGTGTGAGCTGCTGTTTTTATCTTCCGGTTGACGTATCTTATCTTCCGGCTGATGTCAGTGATTTTGTCGTATCTGAATCACCACTGCCCGTAATGTTTAGTCTTCCGCCCAGTTATTTCACAGTTGCTTCCTGCTTTTATGCTTATGATTTCTGGTTTACTTCCTGTTCATTCTGTTTGATTATTTTCTTCGCCATTCCTTCTCTTCTGTTATTCATTTCCGAATTGTGCATAGTTCTGTTACTCACCGTAGTCCTTCCCTCTCTGTAAATTTTTATGTTCAGGGTATTGCATTAAGTTTTATTTAATCCATCGAAGTTCTTTTATACTAGGTCTTCCGCCGATGTTTTTCTGTTTCCTGTTTCCATTTGTAACTGTTATCCAGAATCTCTTTTACTGCTTTTCCGTGTGATCTCAAATCCAGAACTCTTTCTCTCCCTCTGTTTAAAGTTCTGTAGGTGTCCGGTCTGATCTCATATAAGTTTTTAAAAAAAAAAATATGTCTTGTTTCTGCAAATGTCCCGGAGTGACGGCTTCGATCCCGGACCCCGATCGGGTTTCGGTTCTGGGGCGTCACAGGTTTGCCCCGCGCCTCTCCATAAAATCCGCCTGAAATCGGATTTTTCTGAGCTGAAAATCAATCAGCTCGGATTTTCTGGTCATCACCAGAACAATGCTTGATTTCCGATTCTTAACCTTCTCTTTATGTGGTCTAGGTTCATTGTGAAATTCTACTTTGATAAAATCTGATTTTTATCCCAAAATTAGGTTATAGGTTTTGATTTGGGAAAATTTCAATATTAAACCCTAGAATTGAATTTGGGAATTTTTCATTTGAATTCCTAAATGTTACAATTATTGCAGTATCATTGATGATATTGATAGCTAGCTCTTAACGTACTTTATTTCTAGTTGTTGGGGCTTCTAATATAATTTTGAGATGATTTAGATGAGGATAATATCTTTTTTTTTTTTTTTTAAATGTTAGTAGTTTGCATGATTGACTCTAAATTTATTGGTTATATCTTGTCTGAGGTTTTGTAATAACATGGATGATATAGTTTTACTGAATTCTGTGTTGGTTCAATTTGTCATGCTTCTTCACATGATTTATCTTGTAATTTGCTTCCTACAATTGTTTTGTGATGCTAAAATTAAATGATTATCTCAGAGAACATTACATGATAAGATGTCTGTATGTGTGACTGAAGTTCTCTCATGCTGTAATCTTATCTGATGTACAGTGGAGTAGAAAAAGTCGGCCCCTATATGCTGAAGGTTTGAAACAAGTGGTAAAGTGGTTGCAAGAGATTGAAGTGCATTATGGAACTGGTCACTCCCAAAATGAGGCAGGTGCAATACCCAGTAACTGAATTTGAAATATATTAACTTCTGTAGTTTCTAATGTTCGATGCATCATCAAATGTCGTTCTTGCAACTTGGAATACAGGATTAAAGATTCTTAGTAGTGGAGCAATGCTACTCTCTTCGTGTTGGAAGCATTACAGCATATTATTATTCCTGGAAGATCACCAGTTTTCCCAGCATCACAAGGAATGGTTGGATCAGAACTTATCAGGAATCCAGGTTGAAGTTACTAAAATATTGGACTATGGTTTTTTTTTTTTTTCGAATTGCTATCATGAGAAATCTTTCTTTTCATTTATCTTCACATTTTGAAATTTGATTTTCAGACATAAGATTTCTCCTTAAGTTGTTGATAAAAAAAATCATGCTAACATGTTTATGCGGTTCTTGGTTAACTTGTATGCATATTATATTGATTTAGTGATTTAGTTGGTAAATTGTAATCGTCATAGAGTTCATTTCATGTTTGTCAAAAAACAAAGACGTGAAAGAAAAGACCTTTCTTGATTATCATTCAACAAAACTCCAAGTATTTAACAATTAAATAACAAATCTCAAACCCATGATTTATAAAATTTAAATCAATTTAAAAAAAAAAATCTCTAACTTATTCTAACTAGATAAAGATATTTAAGTTATTCAAAATAAGCTAATATAACTAGATAAAATTAATAATGTGGTAGATCATATTTTAAGACTCTCCCTCAAGCTGGTGAATATATGTATCTGATAAGACTCTGTTTTGCTGTGAATTTTAGAACGCAACTATCTTCCGACTAATGGTAAGAAATTAGAAATAAACTAAAAACTTGATTAATTTTTTGCTGCCTCCCCAAGGAAATTACAAAGGTATTTAAATAAACCTCAAACTGACTCATACTCCAATTAGGAAACTAACTCCTAATCTAATGAGGAAACTAATCTAACAGAATAAAAAAAAACAATAACTTATTAAATTACTAAATACCCTTTTAAAAATAATAGTAATAATAAACTCATAATTCCTTAATTTTAATTCCTTTTTCGCCTCCTTACGTAAGTCTTGAGCGGCACATCATTACTTCCTGCCCAACGAACAACTTTGTCCTCAAGGTTGAAATCTGGGAATTGTTGTCGAAACATGTCGGATGATTCCCACGTAGCCTCATAGTCTGGTAAGCCTTTCCAAGTCACCCGCACTTCTCGACGTCCGGTATCATCTTGTCGAACCCCGTCCAGCACCTCAGGAGTAACGAATACAGCCATGTCTTCAGACAAGGCTGACGATAGAGTAGACGAAACTTCGCCATCCCCTATAGCCTTCTGCAATTGGGACACATGGAAAACCAGATGAATTACCGCAGTTGAAGGTAATTGTAGTTTGTAAGCCACGGCGCCTATTCGTTTCAGAACCGCAAATGGACCAATATATTTTGGAGCTAATTTTTCATTTCCACGCCGTATAATATTTTGTTGTCGATATGGTCGTAATTTCAAATACACGTTATCGCCCACCTCAAATTGAACATCGCGACGATGACTATATGCTTGTTGCTTCATTAATTGTTGTGCCTGCTCCAAATGTCGTTTAAGATCCTTCAAACAATCATCTCGTTCTTGTAAGTAATCCTCTACTTGGGATACTGGTGTCTCTTGATGCCCGTAATGGACCAAATGTGGCGGTCCACGACCATAAAGAATTTTAAATGGGGTGTCCCCTGTAGATGAATGATAAGAGGTGCTATAAGAATATTCAGCCCAAGCTAACCACGTCACCCTCAAAATCATAACCCATTATTTCAGATGCAAAGCAGCGAAGATAAGTTTCCACGCTTCTATTTACAACCTCAGTTTGGTCGTCGGTCTGGGGTGAAAAGCCGTGCTATGTTTAAGCGATATCCCTTGCACACGAAACAATTCCTTCCAAAAATGACTTAGGAAAACCTTGTCACGATCAGAGACAATGGATTCTGGCATTCCATGTAACTTGACCACCTCTTTGATAAACACTCGTGCCATAACCATAGCGTTCGCAAGGCTACGCGGGTTAAGTGTACGCACCGCCGCTCTAAGATCGAGTTTTAATCCCTTAAGAAAATTTGCTGTTAAATCCGCGTCCGAGTACCCTTACATTTGACTTGATAGTAGCTCAAAACGGTCGCGGTAATCCATCACTGATCCTGTTTGGGTGATGCCAAAAAACTGCTCGTTCGGGCTATCGTCTTGAATTGAACGAAAGCGTTCCAATAAACACGCCTTAAATTCCCCCCATGATCGTAGTGGATTACGCTGTTCACGCCATCGGAACCAAGCTAAAGCCCTGCCTTCCAGGCAGATTCTGGCTTCTAAGAGTTCTGCTTCATTTAATCCGGTGATCAAAAAATAGCGCTCCATCCTATATACCCAATCGTGAGCATCGTTGCCCTAAAAAATTGGCATTTTTAATTTTCGAATGCGATTTTCTATCCCAGCCGCAGCCCTGCCACTGCTCATCATCGGAAAAGCTCGACCAGCTTCCCTGTCCATCATTCCCTGCCAGTGATTGCCATGTTCTCCACTCATGTTCATCCTAGAAGGCATCTGTCCCGAAAAGGTGAAGACCGGTTGTGTTGCTGCTTCGTTCGTTCATGCGCGACCCTTGCCCACCGTCGAACCGGACAGACCCAGGCTCTGGCGCTGTCCCGGTGAGCCAGTCGGCGGTGGCTGTTCCCACCCTACGTCTCCCGGCTATGGTTGGACAAGGTTTTGCCCTTGCTGGTTGATTCCGGGCCAAACAATTGGAACGGCGTTCCAGGGAACTGTAGCATTTGAGCTTCCTCCTACGAGAGCCACCTCCCCTGCCATGTTAGTTCTGTTCGGTTCTGTCAACATAGGTCGCCATAAAAAATCCGTCGGAATTGATCCCTGAGATCCCAACACCTGTGAAAAAATCCCTTGCGTCTCCTGTTGTTCTCCGGTCGCTGTTATGGCCATTGTAGCCGTGGCATTTGATGCTGCAGATGGGTTGATTGGCGCCTTTGCAGAGGGATTGTTTTGCTTCTCAGCGATTGAAATTAGCATTTGGTAGATTGAAGCAAATTTTTCATCCATTTGGCTCTCAAGACCTGTGAACGATACCTTCAATGCCGAAAAGTCTGTGCCCAAATTTTCGAATTGCTCTTCAAGAGCTTTGATTTTCTTCCCTTGAGCCATGAAATCCAAAGATCGAACGTCTCTGATACCTGCGGATTTTAGAGCGCAACTCTCTCCTGACTAATGCTAAAAAATTAAAAATAAACTGAAAACTTGATTAATTCTTTGCTGCCTCCCAAAAGAAATTACAAATGTATTTAAATAAACCCTAAACAGACTCCTACTCTAATTAGGACACTAACTCCTAATCTAATTAGGAAACTAATCTAACATAATAAAAAAAACAATAACTTATTAAATTACTAAATACCATTTTAAAAATAATAGTAATAATAATCCCATAATCCCTTAATTATAATTCCTCTTTCGTCTCCTTACGTAAGTTTTGAGCGGCACATCAGTATCCTTTATTCCTAGCTTGGTAATAATGTTTTGAAACATCAAACTCTTTAACCTTGTAGTAACCGCATTGACTAATTTGTTGTGTCGACACATAATGACTACAAATTAAACAAATATTGTCTAATTTTTGTTTAATGAAGTGTCTGTCAATTTTAATATGTTTTGTCCATAGATTGTGAGCTATGCTGACGGTAGACTTATAGAATCTCGTAAGACCATCTCATTTAATTCGCAAATCTTCTAAGATAATCTTCAACGAAAATAACTCGCATACACCTAGAGCCATGACTTAGAATTCCGCCTCCACACTATATTGATAAACTTTATCTTGTTTTTTACTTCACATTACAAGATTTCCATCAAGAAATGTACAATATCTCAATGTTGATTTTTCGTCAACAGTAGAACCAACATAGTCGGCATCCATATATGCCTCAGTAATAATCATCCATTTTTTTTAAATAAGATAATTTTACCCAGTATGTCTTTAAGATATTGTGACACTCGATTTGCTGCTTGTATGACTTTTCTTTGGGTTATTCATAAATTGACTAATGATATCCACTGTATATGACATGTCAGATTGTGTGTGGGAGAAATAAATGAGTTTTCCTACCTACCGCTGATATCTCTCTCTATTGACTTCATTTTCACTTTTTGCACTTCTAAGTTTAAGATTTGAATCAACTGAAGCAATTGTTGGTTTACATGTTGTTTTGCCAGTTTCTTTTCGTAAATCAATGAATATGTCAATGATATAGTGATGTTTAGGCCTTGAAGTATTCGTATGCTAACGTTTTTTGTGGCCTGATGGTTCATATCCTTTATTGCTGTTTATACGTGTTATTTGGGTTTTCCTACTAAAACACAAGTCTAATGTTAGCTTAGTTCTTCCAAATTTCTGTTCTATGATTAAAAACCAATTTGGAATCCTAATCAAAAGGTTTAGATCAGACAATGCTGAAGATTATTTCAATCAAATCTTGTCTCCATACTTCCAAAAAGGAGGCATTGTTAATGAGTCATCATGTGTCAATACTCCACAACAAAACGAAGTTGTAGAAAGAAACAATGGTTATCTTTTTGACCCACTCAACCCATCATGTTTGAGCAGAATGTGTCTAAATCTCTTTGGGAGAAGCCATTCTTTACAACCACTAATCTCATAAATCGTTTGCCTTCCAAAATTTTGGGTTTCCAAAGTCCAATAGATCCTCTCCACATTTTATCATAACGTTCCCATTACAAATAATCTCATACCTAGGATATTTGGGTGTGTGTCATTTGTCCATATTCACGGTCCAAATAGAGGGAAGTTAGATCCAAAAGCACTCAAATGTATTTTTGTTGGATATTATTAATAATGTGATAGATCATATTTTAACAATGTGATCACCTCTGTATTTACTCCTGATAATAATAGCTTTGTAGTAGCGGTCCATGCTTTTATTGTTTCCTGCTCTTACTTTGGCTTCCATACTTTTTGAACAGAACATGAAAGCATTGTATTAGCTAGGATTCTTAATGTTCAAATTCTCAAAAATAATTCTAACAATATCCCATATATTTGCAGTATTATAGTGGAGAAAATGCTGAGGACAGGGATGATCTAGAAACAAGAAAGTTCTTCACGAATTGTTTATGCCTTCTTTTAGGGCGATTGGACAACAGAAAAATGGAAAATGTATTGTTTGAATATGGATTGCAGATTTCTCAAGTTCTCTCAAGACAGGTAGTTGAGTTGATAGAAATTATGTGAACAAGATTTTGTTGGGATAACTCTTCCACAGAATAACTGAAAACTTGTTATTTTCATTCAATAGTGATATTTTCAGCTTTTTTACCTACTTTTATGGATGCTTTTTATAACCCATTGTTAGACTTGGAAATAGTTCCTATTTTGTGCAATCAGGCACATTTAGAAGCATTATCTGCTATTTGGTAGTCATCTTCTTGTTGGCAGAATCATGAAATGGATTACCACCCTTTTTATACCTGCTGATATGGAATATTTAAGGATAGTGTTAGAACCGAGATTAAATTTACATATTCAAGGAGAAAAAAAGATTAATTGTTGTAATAGAATAAATGAGAATAACTAAATTAGCGGTTGAATAACTGCATTAGCTGTTCAGTTGAGAGAGGAAAAATAAATAGATGATGAATAGAAGAGAAAAGTAGTTTTTTGGCGGAGAGAAGAAAAGTTGTAAGAGAGGAGATGCTGGGTCTCTCGAAGTACCCTGGTTTGTAAGCTGAGTATGTTGGATTCTTTTCTATAAACAAATTGCGTTCATAACAATTTGGTATCAGAGCTGTTCGTTCCTGAGTAATGCGAAAAATGCAGACGAGATCAGAAGCTCAAAAGGAAGTAATGGGAGATTGGCAGAAAGAAGTGAAGGAGATGAAAGAAGAGTTACAGAAAATCGAGAAGATATCATATATGGAGAAATCAATCTTGTTAGTTCAAGAACAGTTAACAAGATCGATAGCGCGATCGGAAGAACAAAAGATAACAGAGCCAGAAGATTGGCGGGATTTGCAAGGAAATAGGAGTCCCAGGAGATACGATAATGATCTGACGTTGGCAACCAGGGATTATCTTCCGAGGAAATTGGAGCTACCAATTTTTTTTGGAGCTGAGGTTGAAGGATGGATCTTCGGAGCTGAACGTTACTTTTCAATCAATCGGCTGGCAAAGGAGGAAAAAATCGAAGCAGCAACCATTTGTTTCGAAGGTCCGGCGCTAACATGGTTCCAGTGGGAGAATAGAACTAGACCATTCAGAACGTGGATAGAGTTGAAACGGTTGTTGGTGGAAAGATTTGGAATGATGCCGGAAGGATCTAGCTGCGACAGGTTGTTAACATTGAGACATAATGGATCAGTTGAGGATTATAGGACGAGATGCTCATTTTCAATTTGATCGGAATACCCGAGGAGATATTGATCAGTGCATTCTTCAATGGGTTAAAGAATGAGATTAAAGGAGACGTTAGACTCATGCGTCCTGCCGGATTAAGAGAATTAATGCAGTTTCACAGTTGGTGGAAAATAAAAATTCGTTATTACGGGCGGGTACGACAGGTAGGATATAAAGGATTGTGCCACAGGTGTGATGAGAAATATAATCCTGGCCATCAATGTAAAAGGAAGATGTTGCAAGTATTAATCATAGAGGATGAAGAAACTATTGATAATCATTCTGAGATTGAGGATGATCAAAGAAGGCAAGAAGAAGTGGTTAATCCAGGCACGGTGGAGTTATCATTGAACTCCATTCTTGGAATACAAATGCCGGAACGGTCAGATTAAGAGGAAAGGTCAAAGGCAGGGAAGTATTAGTAATGATTGATAGAGGAGCCACTCACAACTTTATTTCAAAATACTGGTTCATACGAAATTTCTTTGGGTAATGGGAAATCATTAGGTGACATGGGTCTCTGTAAAAATGTTTTGTTGGAATTGCCAGGGTTAGAAATTATGGAGGAATTTCTTCCCATTGAATTGGGCAATACAGACGTAATATTAGGAATGTTATGGCTGGAATCAGTGGGTAATATGCAAGTAGATTGGAAACGAAAGAAGGATTGTTTTTTTTTTTTTTTGTTTTTTTTTTTTTTGTTTTTTTTTTTTTTTTTTTTTTTGTTTTTTTTTTTTTTTTGTTTTTTTTTTTTTTTTGTTTTTTTTTTTTTGTTTTTTTTTTTTTTTTTGCTCAAAATGAGCTAGAATATTTGGGGTACATTGTTTCTGCTCAGGGTGTGGCAGTAGACCAAAGCAAAGTAGCAATTATTCAGAATTGGCCAACACCCAATTCGTTGAAGCAGCGTAGGGGATTTCTGGGATTAACAGGTTACTACAGAAGATTCGTTTCGGGATATGGATCGATCGCATTTCCTCTCACTGAACAATTAAAGAAAGACGAGTTTGGGTGGAACAATGCAGCGAGAGAAGCGTTTGAAAAACTGAAAGAAGCTATGTGTTCAACTCCTGTTTTAGCACTTCCAAATTTTGATGAAGTTTTTATATTGGAAAATGATGCTTCTGGCACCGGAGTCGGAGCGTATTGATGCAGAACCAAATACCAATATGAAGCCGGAAGTTTTAACGAGACCACAAGGAGTTTTAAAAACAAATGTTCCTCGAAGAAGATTAACTGAGGCAGAGGCACAAATAAGAAGATATAAAGGATTGTGCCACAGGTGTGATGAGAAATATAATCCTGGCCATCAATGTAAAAGGAAGATGTTGCAAGTATTAATCATAGAGGATGAAGAAACTATTGATAATCATTCTGAGATTGAGGATGATCAAAGAAGGCAAGAAGAAGTGGTTAATCCAGGCACGGTGGAGTTATCATTGAACTCCATTCTTGGAATACAAATGCCGGAACGGTCAGATTAAGAGGAAAGGTCAAAGGCAGGGAAGTATTAGTAATGATTGATAGCGGAGCCACTCACAACTTTATTTCAAAATACTGGTTCATACGAAATTTCTTTGGGTAATGGGAAATCATTAGGTGACATGGGTCTCTGTAAAAATGTTTTGTTGGAATTGCCAGGGTTAGAAATTATGGAGGAATTTCTTCCCATTGAATTGGGCAATACAGACGTAATATTAGGAATGTTATGGCTGGAATCAGTGGGTAATATGCAAGTAGATTGGAAACGAAAAAGAATGAAATGGGTTGTTGACCAAAGAATAGTAGAAATAATAGGAGACGAGGGCTTGGATAAGAAACTCATTTCGTTGAAGTTACTGATGAAAAACTTCAGAAAAGAAGGAAAAACTCTTTTAGTACAGCTCGGCAGCTTAGAGGGAAAGGAAGGGGATGTACCACAAAAATTGGACACAGCTATTGAAGAAATTCGGCAGAAATACCAAGAGGTGCTGTTTTTCCAGAGGAGCTACCACCGAGCCGTCATCATGAGCATCGGATTATTTTGAAGGAAAGAACAACACCGATCAACGTGAGACCATACTGGTATCCACTAATACAAAAAGATGAGATTGAAAAATTGATAGGAGAAATGCTTACATCAGAGATAATTCAACCAAGTTCCAGTCCCTTTTCAAGCCCCATTATACTGGTTTAAAAAAAAAATAACACTTGGCGATTCTGCATAGATTACAGGGCTTGGAATAGAGAAACAGTAAAAGATAAGTTTCCCATTCTCGTTATTGAAGAACTTTTGGATGAATTGTATGGAGTTAAAGTATTTACCAAATTAGATTTAAAATCTGGTTATCACCAGATTAGAATGAGTCCGGAAGATGTGCATAAAACAGCGTTCCAAACCCATGAAGGTCACTACGAGTTTTTAGTGATGCCATTCGGCCTCACTAATGCTCCTTCAACTTTCCAGTCATTAATGAACAAGGTATTCCAAAAATTTCTGAGGAAATATATATTAGTTTTCTTTGACGATATCTTGATTTATAGCAAATCGTGGGACGAATATCTTCAACATCTGGAAATGACGTTGAAGATACTATCACGGGAGAAATTGTATATTAATAAGAAGAAGTGTTTTTTTGCTCAAAATGAGCTAGAATATTTGGGGTACATTGTTTCTGCTCAGGGTGTGGCAGTAGACCAAAGCAAAGTAGCAATTATTCAGAATTGGCCAACACCCAATTCGTTGAAGCAGCGTAGGGGATTTCTGGGATTAACAGGTTACTACAGAAGATTCGTTTCGGGATATGGATCGATCGCATTTCCTCTCACTGAACAATTAAAGAAAGACGAGTTTGGGTGGAACAATGCAGCGAGAGAAGCGTTTGAAAAACTGAAAGAAGCTATGTGTTCAACTCCTGTTTTAGCACTTCCAAATTTTGATGAAGTTTTTATATTGGAAAATGATGCTTCTGGCACCGGAGTCGGAGCGGTATTGATGCAGAACCAAATACCAATAGCTTTTTTTTAGCCAACAACTTTCGAAACAGAACAAGTTAAAGTCTGTCTATGAGCATGAATTAATGGCTATTGTGTTAGCAATTCAGAAATGGCGACCATATTTGTTGGGAAGACATTTCATAGTACGTACGGATCAGAAGAGTTTGAAGTTTTTGTTGGAACAACGGCTAGTGACTCCAAAACACCAGAAATGGTTAATTAAAATAATGGATTTGTTGCGAAAGGAAGACAACGTTGGGGAATTGTTGAACGTGACTGTGAGTACAACTCAGAGTCTTATTTCAAAAGAAGAATTAGAGGATGGAATACAGGGAGATAAGAAATTGGAGAACATAAGGCAGAAATTGTTAAAAGATGGACAAATGCGCTCCAGTTTTGTGTTAAACGGGGATCAACTGTTCTATAAAAATAGAAAAGTTATTTCCCAGAATTCTTCAGTGATTCTGAAGATTTTACAACTTTTTCATGATAGTCCGGTTGGTGGGCATGGAGGAATCGGGAAAACTTATCGATGACTAGCCGCGGAGCTTTTTTGGTTTGGAATGAGGAAGAATGTGGAGAAGCATGTACAGAATTGTTCAGTGTGCCAAAAGAATAAATATGAGGCACTATCACCAGCTGGACTACTTCAAGTATTGCCGATTCCCAACGATATTTGGGAAGACATAATTGTGGATTTTATCGAAAAATTGCCCAGATTCAACAATTTTGATACGATAATGATAGTGGTTGATCGATTGAGTAAGTATAGCCATTTTATTAGTCTTAGTCATCCATACTCAGCACGGATAGTCGCCGACAAATTTATGCAGAACGTTTTCCGTCTACATGGGATGCCGAGGTCGATTGTTTTAGATAGGGACAAGGTGTTTGTGAGTCAATTTTGGAAAGAATTATGGCGATTACAAAGAACACAGCTCAAATTCAATTCTACCTATCACCCGCAGGCTGATGGACAGTCGAAAATAGTGAATAAAACGTTGGAGACATATCTGAGGTGTTTTTCAGGTGAGAATCCCAGAGATTGGAGTAAGTGGTTGTATTGGGCCGAGTTTTGGTATAATTCGTCTTACCAAACAGCCATTAAAATGAGCCCTTTTAAAGCAGTATATAAAAGGGATCCGCCATCCCTGTTACACGTAGAAAACACAAGTTCGTGGTGTCGGCGGTGGACGAGCAAATGCGGGAAAGAGATGCCATACTGGGTATTATCAAAACTCATTTGAATCGTGCTCAACAGTTGATGACGCATTCAGCGAACAAGAAAAGAAGGGATGTCGAGTTTGAGGTGGGCGAGAAAGTGTGGTTGAAAATACAACCCTACAGACAGAAATCGATCGGCCCAAATCGTTCTCATAAGCTGGCTTCAAGGTTTGTCGGTCCATTTGAAGTGTTAAATAAAGTCGAGAAAGTCGCTTATAAATTGTTGCTTCCAGAATCGGCGCGAATCCATCCCCTTTTTCATGTTTCGTTGTTAAAAGAGGCTATAGGAGAATTTTTAGATCCAGTTCCGTGGCCTCAAGAAGTGAATAAAGTTGCAGAGAACAAGAGGGAGCCCGAGTCATTGTTGGACGTGAAACCGAGTCAGCAGGAAACCAGTTCGGTCCTGGTGTTGATTAAATGGAAAGGCATTCCTTCATTTGAAGCCACATGGGAGGAGTTTGACGCCATTTCTCAGCAGTCTCCAGATTTTCACCTTGCGGACAAGGTTAGTCTTTGGGAGGACGGTAATGTTAGACCCGAGATTAAATTTACATATTCAAGGAGAAAAAAAGATTAATTGTTGTAATAGAATAAATGAGAATAACTGAATTAGCGGTTGAATAACTGCATTAGCTGTTCAGTTGAGAGAGGAAGAATAAATAGAGGATGAATAGAATAGAAAAGTAGTTTTTTGGTGGAGAGAATAAAAGTTGTAAGAGAGGAGATGTGGGTCTCTCGAAGTACCCTGGTTTGTAAACTGAGTATGTTGGATTCTTTTCTATGAACAAATTGCGTTCATAACAGATAGTTTAGTGACCATTCTGTCCAAATTTGAGCTGATTTTGTCAGAATCGCATTAAGGGGATCAATCCCAAGTTTATGTTACGACTAGTTTGCCTGATTTTGACATTTGGTTTTCTCTCTTGGATGAGATATCTCGGCTGAGGTCTTAAGGTGAACGATGCTCTGTCTAGTCTCATTGAAAATCTTTGAATATCTAATTTCATGCTTACTGCCATATTGAGAGTTCTTTTTTCTTTATCTTTATCTTATACTTTTTAATATAAGAGAATTTAAAGCTCAATTATTCACGCCTTTAATCTTTTGCTAAAATCTAATACTTATGATTGAATTATCATGATGAGATAATCATTCTGATATCACGCTTTGGTATTTTGTTTTGAAGTTTAACTGCCATGACGAAGATCTCATCAATGAGATTGTTTGCATATTTAAAGCAATTATTTTTAAATCCAATGGAGGCAGTCCATCCGACACTAGGCAGATGGATGTTGTGCTACCTTCATTGCTTCATCTTCTACACGAGCGTGATGGCCCCGGGAGAGCTGCTGTTATGCTTATAGCCGAATACTGCTCTATGTATTCTTCTCTCTTATGCTTTACTGCAGAATAATTTTTTGGTTCTTTGTTTTATTTCTGATTTTATTTCTGGCTCACCAGCAGTGGTGATGATCATTGCCTTCAAGAAGTTCTAAAATGCTTGGCTTCCAGAGATGTCCTGCTGAGAAGGAACGCTATTGATGTGATATTTGAACTTATTTATATAACATCGGATTCAAGGAATGTATTTTCTCAATCAGCATGGTACATTGCCAAACTAACTTTTATTCAATTTTGTAATATTCTATGGCCATTCACTTGGCTTTTCATAAATTGTTTATTTTTGTGTTTATTTCTTACAGGCAAGATATAGCAAGCCACTTGCTTGAATGTCTAAAAGATGAAGAAGCTATTATAAGTGAACAGGCGTCCAGTGTCCTTTCATTGATCGGTCAGTTCCAACTGTTGTTGTTTCCATGCCTCTGTCCTTCTCTCTACTCACACATCAAAACAGCACATTTTCCCCTGTATGAACTTCCAGATATCATACTTAAGTTCAGAGATTATCTTTCTTATGATTAAAAGCAGATACTCTATTACTCCTAATGCAAATCACTTTGTTAAACAAAAGAATAAAGAAAATAATTTTTTATAATATTTCATTCATATGGTTAATACATTTATATACAAAATTGAAATGTAAATAAATAAACTAATTTTGAGGAAATTAATTCCTATTCAATACAAAATCAAATCCCCTTTAATTAGGGAAATATTAATCATTCTTAATATTTACACCTTTTAGGGGAAGTTGTAGCATAAATGTCTATCATGTCCAACTTGTTACAAAGATAATTCACTACACAATTGGGTATTCTAAAACAAGTTCACTAAGACCCAATCTCAAATAGGCCCACCAAAGTAATACAACAACAAGGAAAACCTAATCTTTAGAAAAAGGTGGAACTCTTCAGTGAAGGAGTTCCTTCGACAGTTTGCTTACTAGGGCAAACAATAAGAATAAGTGAAGAGGATGGTGGACAGAAACAACCAAACAGAAATCAGACATCAACCAAACAGACAGTCGACATGTTGCGAACACATAATCAACCAAACTGTATCGGATAAACGACAACCTTACGTTTTGCGAACTAGACAGCCGACGAGCAATGATGGTCAGAAACAATTGTCGTCGTAAAAAGACCAAAACCAGAGAAGAACCGCAATTGACGAAACGGCGAGACAACGGCGACAGTGGTCTTAACTCTATCGACCAATGTGACAGCTAGCGTTCCTTGTAGCCCTAATTTTAGACCTCTACTCACTAAGGCAGAATGATGATGAAAAAATTTACGGCTCACAAATGCAGAATGATGAAGAAAAAATTTGCTTCTCACTAGGGCAGAAAAAATTGATAATATAAAATTTACTGCTATGACACAATGTTAAAAAGAGAGATAAAGAGAATAATTCTTCTTAATATTTCATTTATATGATGAATACATTTATACGCAAAATTGAAATATAAATAAAGAAACTTCTTAAAAAATCAAATTTTCTTTAGTTAGGGAAATATTAATTCTTCCTAATATTTACACATTTTAACACACTTGAACGGATATTAAAATATATAAAAAGCTGATCATATTCTCTTGCATTTTATTTTTTTTCAGATTTTGAGTATCATTTTTGTTACGTGATTGCCATATGCCATAAATTGCTATCTTGAATTAGTATGGGTGAATTTCTTTAGTTCATACTTAATTTCCTTTTGTAGTCAATAAAAGTCGAGGATAATTAACTGGGCAAAATTCGATCACGTTTTTATTTCTGATTTTTATTAACAAGGTTTGACATTTTAATGCTGTGCATTTTTTCTTTACATTTTTCTTGCAGAGCCTTCATTAGTTTTACCTTCTCTAGTTCATCTTTTCCACTCATCAGATGAAAGAATGGTGTCATCTGCTAGTAATGCTCTTGTAGGAATGCTCAAACTTCATAACCAGAAAGTTGAAGTCATATGTCTGCTGCTTGATTGTCTGAGGTATCTTGGTTGTTCCATTTCTTAGTCTATAGGTACAGAGGAGGATTTATTATGTAAGATAATGTGAATGTATTAGACTTGAACTTCTTTTTTGCAAAATTTATTTAGATTACGGTAATACTACTTTTTTTATTGATTTCATGTACTAATCCTCTTAATTTCTCTCCTACCTACCATCTTATTCCTCTTGTTTTATCATGCAGTATTAGCAACCCTGCTGTTTCAAAAGTTCCAGGGGATTTAGTGGAAGGTGTGTATGTTCAGTGTTAAAATTTTCATTATTTTTTAATAAAAGCAGTGTTAATGTTTTCTTGCCTCTTTGTCCAACCTTTCATCTCTTTTTTTTGGCTACTGTTGTAGAATCAAAGGTGCAAAGTGATCGAGTACTCAAACTCATACCTGAATGGGCTCAAACTGTAAGATTTCTTATGCTTTTTATTTGCACATGGGCGACATGTATTACAGTTTTGATTTTGTTTGCTATACTTCTTTGATGGTCTCTCTTGTTCATTCGTATACTGTAATGTTGTGAAGTTATGTTGCTGAAGTAAAATGTTCTTGTACATATGCATTTTTGTCTTCAAATTGACATATACTATCAATGACAGTTCCTCTTTGGTAATTCCTTTGTTTGACTTCTTTTAGTTCAATATGTGAGATAAAATTAAGTAAATTGTTAAGATTGGCCACTGGCTTTTGGAGAAAAAATGTACTTGCATGCTGATTGTTTGAAATATGACAGGTTCAAGACTGGAACTTGTTTATTGGACCAATTATTGACAGGATGTTTGCAGAGCCATCAAATGCAATTATTGTTAGGTTTCTAAGTATGATAAGTCATCATTTTGTTGAAGCTGCTGATGAAATCTTTTGTCGTATTTTGTCACACGTGAAAGAACAGAAAATGTAAGGACATTGTTGCTTGCCAAAGCTTTTACTTATTACGTCATGTGTTTTTTTTTTCTAGATCTTTGATATTCTAGTCATAATGTAAGTGTAGTGTCTTTAATGGTTAAAAGATTGAATAGTCAATTATCATCTTGATTGCAAACTAATTCTTATTGAAAGAGTGATCGTGAGCTGGACAGTACTCTTCTGAAGGGCAGAGTGTGCTATATGTTATTGCCTACGAGGTTGCCATATATATAGCCAACAGTTCTTAAGCGGATTCTAATTGGTTTTATACTGATTTTTGTGCATTTCGCTGAAGGTTCTTAATAGTTCTATGTAGTCCTGTTTGAAAATAAACTCCTTGAATTCTCTTTAGTTTGACATCACAACATTGCTATATTCATTATGTCCTTTAGTATAGTTTTCCATAATAAAGCAACTTCATTTGTTTGAAAGTTGGGATGTGCTTTAGATATAACTCCAAAATTCTTGAATTTGATGAACTTTTTTCTTGTGGTGACTCTGTCGCTCTCTAATTGTCTCTCTCTCTCTCTCTGCATTTTTTTTATTTTTATTAGGCTTGATGAAAGCTTCTTTGAGAGATCAAATAGAGGAAATTACACCCGTGAATTCTCTCTGAAAATTCAGCAATCTCTTTTTGAGAGACTCTGCCCATTACTTATAATAAGGATGCTTCCCCTTGAAGTTTTTAATGACAGAAATTTATCAACTATGTATGCTAAAGTTCCCAAACAAGTTGTTCTGCATGGTAACATTTCATGCTTATCTTTTTATTCCTCTTTGACTTCCTTTAACTTGTCCAAATTTGATGTCTCATTGTCTTTTTTAGAATACTAGAAATATAAATTTTCTACGAAGAGATTTTGGACTTGGGATATTCTTAAAAAAATTGTCATTACCTTTTGTGGTAAGATGTAGATGATAATGACTATACAGTTTAAGAAAAAGTGACATTAAATCTTTTTTAGAAGTTTTGATTCTTAATATTATTTTTGTTTACTTTAAAAAAACCAAAAATCTTTGAAAAGGTGCGAGAGCAACCAATATTTGTATTTGTAGTTGGTTCTTACGATTGGTCTGTCTTACCTTGAAAGCTTGTCATAAGCATATATGTAAATATCAAATTGCATGTCTTTTATCTTTTGGTAGAATCATAGGAACGGATAATGTTCGAAAAAAATTATTGAGGACTGCAATTGACTTAAGGTTGTTTTATGCTGTCCAGGCATAGATGATTTTCCATGTGCTGCTGCTCTACTTCTGAACAGGTTCATATAAAAGCACTAGTCTTTGCTAACAGTTACTAGTTTTTTTATCTTAATTATTTTGAGTTTCTTTTCAGGGCATTTTCTAAGTTTGAATTTGAAGATGTAAGGAAACTAGCTGCCGAGCTCTGTGGTCGTCTTCATCCCCAGGTATTTAACCGAGAGAAAAGAAATGCGAGGCTATGTAGAAGTTACTTAATAATATTCATTGACATCATTTTTTTTTCTATGGAAACTATCATCCCCTTTCTTCCTATTTTTAGATTCTTGGTCGTAGTTTTATCACATTTTACTAAACATCGATTATGATTATGTAATATTACAGTGTCATTTAAAACTACTATGATCATTTTTAAATTTAAAACGTGTATTAGATACTTAAACAAAGTTATATTACTATTATCTATTATTTATGTTGTTCATATTGTATCCTACTTTATTTATTGATTTCTTTTGCATTTCACTATAATATTATAACTAACTGAAATAAATAATAAAATAATATTATAAGCGAAGAAATTACATCATGCTTCTAGTACAACTTCATCTCATTTTTTCAATTCTTTTTTAACTATTGGAAAACATAATTCTTATTTTTAAAATACAACGCTGCATAGTCTTCTTATTGCATCTTGTAAAAATAAGGGTAATGTGATTTAGGGATGAACAACAATAAGTCCTTACATTTTTATTTTAGGAAAATAATTATCTTAAGTTAGGGGCATTAGCAATTAAGTTCATGTCGATAGGCGTTCTATTAAAGAAGTGATTGCTTGGTGATTTCTAAAAAGAAATAGCTCATAACAGAACAGTTTTGGCGATTTTAGCGACTTTCAAAGAAAAATAAATCGGAAAACTCAATACTCTCTTATCGTCAAAATTGCCAAAAGTACTTTGTCATGAGTTGTTTCTATTTGAAAATTGCTCAACAGAGAAGATCACGTAACAAAAATGTGATTTCTTTGATGAAATCTTATAATGGAGACTTAATTGTTAACATTTATAAGTTTAGGAAAGTATTTGACTAAAAATAATATTGAGAAACCTACTTGTTTTTCACCCTTAAGTTTAAAGGCTAATATGCACTTTATCGTAAAAATAATATAGAAATCTCAATGCGGCTTAGGTTATGGTTTGAATCAACTTATCCAATTTTCATGTTTCCCTAAGTTTGATATGCTTGAGAATTAGCATTATGTAAATAATTTAGTTTATAATGATTTTATGTGAAATTGATCTTGCTATTCTTTTATATATTGAGTTTTGAACTTTCAAAAACATGTGCAAGTATAATCTCTCTAACTCTCTTCTCTCTCACTTTTGTATCAATAGGTGTTATTTCCTCAAATTAGCCCAATACTGAAAGATGCTGTGGATTCTCACGATGTACTTAGAATAAAGGCCTGTCTATTCTCTATTTGTACTTCCATAATGGTAATATTTTTCTTTTTTATCATTTCGATTTTTTATATGAACTCACTATTGATAGATTCAACATTTTCTAATTTGAATCCAAATGCTTTTTTCCGACACAATTCTGGTGGTTATTTTGGATTATAGATTCGAGGAAGGATTCCAATTTCATATACTGCTATTTTTGAAATAATTAAAAATTTAGAAATGGTGTTATTGTGGCCGTCTCTTGATGGGGATGAAGGTATGCATGCGATTTGTACATTTTCTTCTAGTTCTGTCTTGTATTCATTTTCTATTTATAAGTTGATGCTGCAGTGGTCCTGCTTTCTTAGTTTCCAGTGCTCAACATGGCTGCATTGACTGTTTGGCATTGATGATATGTGCCGAAGTCCAAGCATTAAACTCATCGAAGGACACCTTGCCAAAGAAAATTGACAATGACATTGTTCAAGAGATAGGTGACTCTCATTGTTAATACGTAAGAGAAACGTAAGTCATGTTGTTACTTATTTTGACTGATCAACAGTTGAAAATTGGCACAGGTAGCTCTGTTCTTGGTTATGTGATGCATTGTTTTATACATGGAAAGAACGACATTTCTCTTGGTGATGATGCAAAATGCGAGCTGCAAGGATCAATTTCTCTATCCTTTTGCCTTTGTATGGCAAATGCAATGATTAGTGCCTTCCAGAAAATCTCAGAATCCAGCAGAAGAACATTTGCTCAAAAGAGTATCCCGTATCTCATACATTCTTTTGAGGTAATTGATTATCCACTGGGCCATGATAAGGTTTTGTTTCCCATTGGTAGAGATCAGAGTTCATAGTTTTTGAGTGATATTGCTAGTGGTTTTTTCTCATTAGTGGTGCCTAATGTTGCAGGTTATAACACTCTCAGAGATCAGGGCTGCATGTATGCAAGTTCTCTTTTCTGCCGTTTACCATTTGAAGTCTGCTGTCTTACCTTATGCATCCGATCTATTTAAAATCTCATTAAACTTTCTGAAAAATGGACAAGAAAAGGTATTATCTGCTTGGCATTTTTTCTTCACTAAGCTCTCCCCCTCTCTGTACACTCGCTGTTAATCACTTTATATCCTTGACATCTGTATAGTGCTTTCTAATTTTGCTGATAATTTGTATTCTGTTTTGTGACTATTTTTTTCTGAATATGTGCTTAATCCATTGACAACTTATTTGATCAGGAAAGAATGGCAAGTGTAAAGCTGAATACTTCTAATTTGTATTCTGTTTTGTGACTATTTTTTTCTGAATATGTGCTTAATCCATTGACAACTTATTTGATCAGGAAAGAATGGCAAGTGTAAAGCTGATGACATCCCTTCTGGCGAGTGAGGATGCGATTGTGGAGAACATTTCTGGTGAACTATTAGATGTAATAGCCTTGCTTTCAAAGGTATGCCCAACAGATCCTTCTCCTGAGATCCGCCAAGTTTGCGAAAAGATGCTTCACTGTTTAACCTCTCCATGAGTTATGTTTTGAGGTATTTTTAGCAGTAGTCAACAATTGTTTTCTTTGTACTTAATCATTGATTTACTATTATATGCAATATTTAGTGTGGTTGATGTAGTTTCAAGTACCACAAGGAATTTCAGGACGAGTGATTAGAATATGCAGGATAGAAAATCTTTTCTTTCATAAAGAGAGATTGCTCAATCGATTTAGCACATCACAAACTGGTTGTCAAAATTGACACTAAGTGACAATCTTTGGTGACAATATTTTGTTTATGCTAATTTGTTTACCAACGTTTCTAGAATACATATTAATAAGAATAAAATCCCATCCTCTAATAACAGTTTTTTCCCAGATTTTTGCTTTTGAGAATTAGAAGAGTAAAATAAGAAATTGAAGGTGAAATCAGATGGACAATGCGTTGCTTATGCATGAAATGATGTGTATTTATCGATCCATAATCCCAATGCCTCTAGCAATTATAATGTCTTGCGATGATAACTCTTGACTGTAGAAATGCAAAATTTGAAATTGAAGAATACCTTACTCTTCTAAACCAATCTGAGAATATGAAATTCAAAGACCCATCATTCTAACACTTCAATTCCACGTTCTAAATGGGGAAACAAGAAAGTTGATGAAGCAATGAATAAAAACCCTTGGTCCAATAATCATATTCTTCAAACAAAATTCATATAATCATAATTATTCTCCAACTCCACTTATGGAGCTTTGTTCAATCAAATCGATACTTCAAATTATCAAAATCAATCCCAAAAATTTCATAAATGGAAGCAAGCAAACTACATACTCTAAAAACGAGCCTTTATCTTACCTCCATGCAAGAATAATCATTGTATCACTTATATATCAGAGCATCTCGTCCCGGTCCAATACCAATATAATGAATGGGGACTCCAACAAGTTCTTGTATCCGTTCTACATATTGGCGGGCGGCTTTAGGGAGGTCTGAATAGTTTCTAATTGAAGAGATATCGCACTTCCATCCAGGCATTACTTCGTATTCCACCTAATACAACAAACAAGTCCATTAAATAGCTTTGGAAAATGAATATATCACATGGAATTACATGGCCTTTGATTTTCGCTGTCTAAAGGAAAATGGGCACTTACCTTCAATTGTTCAAGGAGGCGAAGATCTCCGGGGAACGACTTGATTGGTGTACCATCAATTTGTTTGTATAAAACCCCCAACTGAATCTCAGGCAGATCCGACAAGACGTCCAGTTTAGTGAGATTTAGGGAAGAAAGGCCATTAATCTGACAACAGTATTTAAGGGCAACTATGTCCAGCCAACCACAACGACGAGGACGACCAGTTGTGGTGCCAAACTCTTGGCCAGCAGACCTAAGGAGATCACCTCCTTCACCTAAGATCTCTGTGGGAAAAGGACCAGAACCCACTCTTGTAGTATATGCTTTCACCTGAGAAAATGAATGTGTTAGGAAACTTAGTACTTTTCCTAAGACATAAGAAAGGAACGGCAAAGTTGTTATTTTCGCTTTCTATCAGTAAAAAAAAAACACGACAGCTTCTTCAAGAAAGCGTCAAGATATGTTTGGCATCAATGCATTATCTATCCATTAGACATATTCAATATATTAAAAATAGAATGGCAAAATGCATGCATAAATGCGAGAAATTCCATACAATATTAGTGAACAGCATCATAAATCTTATAGTTTCACAAGAAAGGAAAAGTAATGATCTGACTATGAATTTCTATCATATTATCAGCCTTACCACTCCGATGAGATCACCGACAACTCTTGGAGCAATGCCCAAACCGCTGCAGATTCCACCTGCAGAAGGGCTAGAAGAAGTTACGAAGGGATATGTTCCAAAGTCAATATCCAGCATCGTTGCCTGACCACCTTCAACCAAAATCTTCTTTTTGTCTAAGATGGCTTCATTCATGAAATGCACAGTGTCAGTGACAAAGGGTTCCAATCTCTCAGCATATCTCTTGTACTTTTCAACTTCTTCCTTCAACATGTCAGGACCGTAGTTAAAACCTTGGAACCTCAAAGCTGCATCTGACAGTAAAAGATCAAGCTTCTGAGGAAAAGTATCCATATACCCCAGATCACATACTCTGATGCCATTACGAATAACCTTGTTCGAATAACAAGGTCCAATTCCTCTCTTGGTTGTGCCGATGAAAGATTTAGCAAGCTCAGATTCCCTAAGCCCGTCTATTACCTGGTGGAAATCAAACAATAGATGAGCTCGATCAGATATCAAGATCCTCCCCTTGCAGGAGACTCCACTGGATTCCAGGCGATCAATTTCTTCAAATAGACCTGGCAGATGCACCGCCACTCCATTCCCAACGACACATAAAGTTTCCTCATTTAGAATGCCAGACGGAACAAGGTGAAGAGCAAACTTCTTTCCCTCTGAGTCATAGATGGTATGTCCAGCATTTGCACCACCCTGCCATTAATTGCAGTAAAGCCAAGATTTGGAGCTTAGAACTTGTAGTGTAAGCTACAAAGTAAATACGTGAAATCAAACTAGTGACATAGACCATAGGCATTAAATTTTTATATTTTATAAGATAATGAATTATAACAAACTCATACTTTCCGCCAGCAAGAAGCTCAGCATCACCATGCTTCCTAGGTTGTCACTCAACTCCAATAGTTGCAAAAACAATGATTATTAAATTGTCTTTTATGCATCATACCATTGCTCATTTCTCACAAGAAGAGAGTATATAATAAACAATACGATGGTCTTGCACTTTAATAAGCACTTGCTGAACAGGAAAATCCAAGGATTTAAAAAAAAAAAAAAAAAAAATACAGCTAAGTTGTTTAACTAATGCCATGATTTTCCTAGTTACAGGTAATACCCAAAATGTTCATATAAGAGAGAATAAGAAACTAGACATTCAGTATGCTCCTCTTACCTAGATTGGGTATGAATTGATTGATTGCCCAAACAATACCTCAAAAACGTCTTTCCTTTTAGATCACTAGCACCAAAAGAAATTGTATCGAGAATGAAGAACCTTTACGAAATGGTGAGCCAAATAAAAATATCGCCTTTACAAAATGATTTTTTTTTTCGCAAATTCTATTTGTCTACCGCAACAAAACAAGTGACAAAAAAAGAATCAGGACCAGAGACATTCGGCTTTTAGTTACAAAGTAATTCTAGAACGGTTGTTTCAAATGCAGCAAAAGATAGAGTGGGTGACCAAATTCTACACATTCCGAATGCAACAAGAGGTAAAGTGTGACACCAAATAACACATTTCAAAACTACAAATAGCCATTTCAAAATAGATGCAGGACAAAAAAAAAAAAAAAAAAAAACCAAGAAGAAAGCAAATTAGGTATGAAAATGGGCACCTGGCAACGTGCAACGATATCAAAGTGCTTTGCCAAGATGTCGACAAGTTTGCCTTTACCTTCGTCGCCCCACTGGGAGCCCAACACGCCCGAAACCTGACTAAGTTCTCCGATTCGGCTCAGTCCTTCAGTCCTCGCTGACTCGACCACGCTCAGGGAGGTAGGCGCCGCCGACTGCCTCGCCGAGGAGCAGATGACGGCGCTTCTAGAGCGAAACAAAATGGGGCGCCGGTAGGAACTGGAAGCCCAGTTCGGGGCGGAGATTGAGCTCGAGTCGCGGGCGAGGGACGAAAGGTTCATTCTGAAAAAGAAGCTGAAAGAAGAGAGGGAGAGGGAGAGTCTCAGGGAAAGGGAAACGAAGGTATTACGTATAGATGGGTCGTGGGAGTTTGGTGAATTAAGGTTGACTAAACGACACTTGAAATGGGTCAACGGCCTTCGCATAAAAAGGTGGGCTGCGTGGTGATCTGATCTGTGTAATAAAAGCTCAGAGGAGGTTTCTTTGTTTACAAATATTATAATAAATTAGATAAAAGAAAGTATGTTCATCTATTCCCACTTACCAACAATGCCCCATAAAAGAAGAAGAACCCAAAAAAAATATGGTGTTTATAATAATGAATGTTAGGAGAAGCATTATTTCTCCAAACTGTGACAACACATTGCTCTTCTAAATGTCAACCAATCATCTTCTTCCATTTCATCTCATCAGACACTCCGGAGGCACTCCAAACTCTTTGTCGGATCCAGCACCACGCCTCCACGGGTCATTATGCAACTTGTAGTGCAGCACCTTTTTAGTTTTTTCGACCCCCAAAACGAAAAACAACACATTAACTTCCTTTCTTTCAAATATAGTGCATATGCTTAGATCACACTTCTCTTTTTCAGAATTATCTCACTCCATAATCCTCCTTCAATGGCACTACCAAACAATTATCTTTCAGATTAAGTAGAGAGATTACCTGTAAAATGGTGGCAATGACATCATCTTCCGCTAGTTTGAAGTACTCGATTGCCCAGTCTTCTGTTCGATTAAATGCCTTCTTTTGCCTCTCAGCTTCGAGCACCATGGAATCACGGTACAAGAATCTCTGCCATATGTTTCGTACATTTGACAACTTCATTTCTATTTCGGCCTCAGTGTACCCCTGCATGATGCCACCAACTTTGACTGAGTTCTTTTTTCTGAAAAAATAAATAAATTGATGATGGAGAAGAAACGCAAACCCTCAGAATGTTTATCATATTTGGAATTTCATCTTCCTTTATCCGGACAGCAAAGCTCTCGTAGTTGAGCACGTTCTCGTAAGGAAGGAAAATTCCATCCTGCAGAAATAAAGTGGTTAGAACTAACTAGTATTGTAGACACCGCAAATGATTCATCAAAAGTGAAGCAAACGTTGTTACCTGTATGACAACAGGAACGCATCCTTGCAAGATACTATCTTCCATACGACCACTCCAACCGTCTCCAGGCATTACCCCACAGAAGATAGAACTGGATAAATCCTTGAAATAGTTTTGAGACCGTAAAGGTGTCACGATTACGTCTGACGCATGTTGTTTCCCAAGTTTGCCTTCTTTATTCGGGGTTGATCCAAACTCTGCTGCTACTTTCTGTCTTATACCCATGCTATACCTGCATAAATTTCCCAACTATTCATTTCATTTTCCATAATTATTGCAAATTACAATGAATCAGCCAAAAGTGAATATGCTGTCATTTGAAACAATATCTCATCAACTTTAGAAAAGAAGGAAATAATTATCTAATGGTAAATTATTGCTAAATTAAAATATTTATATTTCATCCTTGACTGTTACGGATATCTATTATCTTCAAAGATAAGTTCACAGTGTATTGAGTCCAAGACAAATACCCGATGAGTTTGTTTTCAACAAATTATTTGAAACAGCTTTAATAACTTACGATGCTTCAGGTCGCCCAAATGCGTAAGCAGGTCCTAGATTTCCATTGAAGTAAAAGAACGTCTTCCGCTTCCCACGCTCCCTAAAAATAAATCAACTAACTTCATTGTGCTTGAAAATTGCAACAACAAAATGACCAGGAATCCCAAATAATCAACACAGCTGAATGAATGAAAAATGGGTAAGTGAACAAATAAACTTTCAAGAGAAGTGTACCTAGCCCAAAGTTTTTCTCTCAAAGGAAAAGCTTGAGGGCGTTTCCAAGCAGGGACTACAAGATCTTTCTTAGGGTCAAAACACGGATGATTTCCTCGCTTATCGGACGAAATAGTATCCCAGTTGTCTGCCCCATAGGCTGTTGTTGAATGATTATGCTTTGAATTTGTGTTACCCCAGTGAACCAACATCATGCTGGACCGTATCTCCTTAGGGGCGTAGCAAGCTCCTTCATCCCATGCAAAAAACTGTTTTAAGACCATAATAGGACAATTTAGTATGTGCTTTCAATTTATTGTTATGACAAAAAGTTAGGTTTTTCTGAAGTGCAAAAACAAACATACCCACAAATGATCTCTACCAGATGATCTCTTCCAGTAAGGATATTTCTCGACGATGTGGTCGTATGCCTTCTTATATATTTTCAGAGTGAGAGAACTTCTCAACCCTCTGTGTTCCTGTTAAATAAAATTAACTTAAACAGAGATGATAAGTTTTTGACAAACAACAATGGTTATCCCTAGTGTACCTCCATGGAATTTGAAATTCTCATCACCACGCATCTCAAACTTTAATTTATGACTTTGAACTAAACTGATCTTACCCCGTCTATGAAAATATTTTAAATTACAAAAATCCCTACAATCTAGGAACGACTATATTTAAAGCAAAATCAAATAGTACTAACATTCAAATACATTTGAATGGACATAATCTAGGATCTCCCATTTTTTTTCTTGATTTTCGCTCTCTTTCAACATTATTTCCATACAAAATGTTCCTAGAGAAAAAAATTGATGCATCCGTAAATCCATGTAGATATTTAAAAGGCAAAATGAGCAAGGATACAAGAATCTTGCATTAGAGGATAAAGGGTCAACGAAAAATGATGACTACGCAGTTGGTATTAAAGCGAAAATAATCTCCTTCCAAACAAGAGAACATAACAGAAAAAGGGAGTCATTAAGTAAGGATAGTAGAGAAAGCACATTCAAAAAGATATTCCCTCCCCAACAAAATAGGAAAAAAAAAAAAAAAGCAGAACCTTCACTCAGACAACAAATTTCAAGTGACAAAGTTGAGTATATCATGCTCTAATAAAGTTCAACAAAACCCAACTTAGAAAGATGTATTGACAAATGGAAGGGCATCTATTTAGGCATACACTACAGATTCAACAAAATGAAGAGAAATATATTCAGAACAAGAAGGACAACATGGGATGTCGATCTCATCAAATACCCTTCAAAGAGTTGCATCACTGATTAGTCTGCATAAGCACCAGGTAATAACATCCATAATGCACAACAAAATATTTGTTACATTAAGACATACATCCACCCCAGCAATACCTCCAAACTCAAGTGAGGAGCGTCACCAGCACGAGTTATGATGCACACGTCAAGAACAGGAACAAAGAAAAAATCAGCCTCTTCGCCATCCAAGGTTCGATATGGACTCGCTAAGATACTCTCATAGAAAGCCATCTACAAGCAGCTGAACAGACGGCATCACATAATGCAGTTTTTAAAACTTCTAATCTCGAACATTGAAGATGAATGTTTATATTATAATACCTCAGAACCATACAGATCATTAGCCCATATTGTTGCATTTCTGTCATCGTAGATTCTATTTACACACTGAAACTTCCAATGACGCCCCTGATGCGCTCATAAATCACATTAGCAATTTTTGTCATATCATAAGAAATCACACAATTTTCCAATCTTTACCTCAAGAAGATGGCTGTTGAACTCTGGGGGCAAATCATAAACATATATGAGAGGCCTTCTCTTATTCACCACGGCATTTAGATTAGTAACTTTTTTTGTGAAGTGTGCTTTATCGGGCACATCTAAGCGAGCTGGTCTTAACCATTGAGGCCATTCACTTACAGGTGATCGAACAGTTGGAATGCTGCAATCTACTCCATACCAACCACTGTGACACTAAATTATATGGGAGGACTTATTTCAACAATTGAGTGAAAAACAATAAATACAATGGAGAAAGCTATAAAAAAGACATTCAAATCCACAAGGACAAAACGCCAGTATAGCTAATAACTAATCCTCCCCAACCAAAAGGGGTGTTATTTGAAAAATCGCCTAAGATTTTGAATGCGAAAAGACTCATCATAAAATGGGATCCAATTCATTTGACTCCAAAGATGCCAAAAGAAAACAAAAAGGAACTAACTTGGTCACTCTCTTTATCTCCCAACCCCAAACCCCTCCAGTCAATCGGATCACCTTCAATAGATCAGTATCAATTGCATATGATATTACATAAAATAGAAGTTCAAACACCAAAGTCTTATTGAGTTAAAGAACTTTATACTCGTACCTTGAGTATGTTTTTTTAACAAAAAAATATTAAAAAAAAGAGGAAAATATAAAGAAGAGAGAGAAAGAATTCATCTCAAGAAAAAAGATAAATAATTAATTAATTTACAACAATTTATCTTCAATTAGAGAAAACAATACTAAATCGATAAATTCTAAAGAATTTATAACAATAGACCCTCTTAACAATAGTGAAGTTAATTAATATTGTACTATACCTCGAGAATTAGACTAGCCATTATCTACTAAATGCTTGCAAAAAAAATATTAGAGTTAGAAGATTTGTGATTAGGTCAATAGCATTCCGTTATAGCAAACAATATAAAAAAAGATAAGCATCTTAGGAATGTGAAGAAATACAATTATGTTCTCTCTGTTAGGGTTGAAAGTCAAATTTCGCTAATCTTGCATGCAAGAATGTTTCATTCTGGAGATTCGAAAAAACTAAGGAGAGAAAAGGCAATTCATAAACAGATGTCATTGCTCTGAGACAACAAATCTTCATACAAAAAATCATTAAGAGGATAAAGGTTATTACCCGACAAAATCCAACATGGCAGGACCCATGTCCAGAGCATTGATTGATACAAGTACAAAACACAGGTATTTCACAGAATCTTCCCCAGGTACAATCATATTTGCAGTCACATTCCTCTTTGAATTGTACCTTGGAAGCATAGGCTTCAGCTGGGTCAACATTACACCACCCTTGTTTACTACTATTTGTTGTGAAAATATTATCCTCGTCTGATTTTGTCCAATTCACCAGCTTTGGAGCATTTGGGTTAGTTGGTAAACTAAAAAACATAAAGAAAAAAGAAATTATGGTAAGTAACTGGTAATGCAACAGCGTAACTGATAATGCAACAGGATGATTTTCAAGTTATGCCAGCTTACATGATTGAGAAACCACATGCCTCGCCCACAGGACGATTTGGGTATTTTGTCCCTTCCCCACAGAAACACAACGCTCGTGTCGTATCGCAATGAGCAGAGCAAGTTGAAACCATCCATCGCCCAAATGGCGATTCCTGTGAAACCTTGTGGTTGCATTCAAAGCGTACACTTTCAGAGCATCCTTCCCCTGTTACACACGAACAAGAAATAAGGGTAGAAATATACCCCAATATTTAATCATAAAATTCTCCAAAATTAAGATAACAAAGGAAGATAAACCGAATTTCTGTTTTCTGATGATATACAAGTCTTTATGTAGAACCATAGAATGAAGAATAAACGCTAACCACTATATCCATGAAAGCATCGGCATTGTCCCAATTCCTCATTACAAACACCTCGGCCACTGCAATCATTTTTGCAGCCACTTCCACCTATTATCTGCCAACAAGGAAATTTGTTGAAAAAAGGACGTCCATAATGATGATCAAGGTGATAATTTAAAACCACTTTTCTAATTGTGTTCGTAAAAAATAATAAACATACTAAGGGAGAGAAAATAAGCTTATAGCAAAAAAACGTTTTGATATATCCTCCTACTTTTATCATAAATACTGCATATAAGACAGAATCTGGAGGATATGCAGCAAAGGAACAAGCTTTCTCAATTCAAAACCAGCTTATAGATTAGCTTTTCTTCATTAATAAAAAAGAAAGAAAGAATAATATCATCATCACCTCGGTAATGTTGACTTCCTTAGTAATGGCATCACATCTAGAAAGCCAACTCCCAATCTCAGCCTTCCATGGTGCACCACGATAAACCACAGCATTGTGTAAGTCAGCAGGAAATATTCGAGTCCAATTAGTAACTGGTGCTTCGGAAGAGAAAGCAGAGGGAACTCTTGAGTTTATAGAATCCCTCAAGTAACTCAATGAAGGGCCCAAAGGAAAGAAGAATAGATGAATGAGAGTGGCCAATGCGACAAAAAAAGCACTTGATGCTAAAAAAGACCATGAGCATTTCCATTTCTGGATGGAAGCCATGATCTTTCCCTTCTAGAGGACATTCACAAAATAAACGTATTTTTACTTGAAAAAACTTCCTTTTCAACAAACTCAAATATATCTAAAAATATATATATATTTGTTTATGTCACTGGAAAAAAATATTTAAATCAACTCTCCATTAACAGAACAACCACTGCATATGGTACTAGAAAGCTGATTTCTTGGATGATCTTCCACTTGCAGCTGATTCAGTGATTTGGTTAACCAAATCTGGCTTGACGAAAGAAACTCTGCAAAGATTGAATACACTCAGATTTCAATACAGGAATAGCGACAAACATAAACTAAAAATAGGCATGATAGAATGGTAAATATTATTTATCCTACATTAATCTTAATTAGATTGAATTGAAACTGTACTTGACCAAAACTCTGCGCAACACAAATTGTTGTAGGGGTATTTCATATTAAAAACAATATATTGACCATAAAAAACAAAAATCCACCGCAGACGTAGCCAAATAACGAAAAATCCAATCCAAGAACTCCAACACGACTACTAATACGAAGAAACTAAACCGCAGTGAAATCAAACACTGGCACGCAGAGAGAGTCAAATAGCAACAATATGTGAGGAATTACACTAGCTATAATCGACAAAACAATGGCAGACTGCTGAGAGAAAGTCGAGTGGCCTGGTATTAGATCTAAAATGGAGGAATTCACAAATACAGAATCAGAGATGTGAAAATGAAACCCGGGAAGGATAACTGAAAGATAAATAAATTAATAATAGAGAGGAGTTTACCAAATTCAAAAGCTCATCTGGGTTTCTCCAGCTAAACCCACGTTAAAGGAAGCCACTTTTTTGTTCTCAAATGGAGAGAGCGAGGGAGTCAGAGAGTAGAGGGTATAGCCAACAAGAATGTGAATGGAAAGAGACGTTTCGAGCAAGAGTGGCCAACTAAATTATTAAGAAAAACAAAAAGGCTTCTTCTTCGTCTGCAGTTTTACAGTAAAAACAAAAGGGTTTACTATATTTTAATTCATGTTAATTATGTACATATTTTTGCATTAAGAATTTTGGTAGTTTAGAAAGCTACTTAAAATGGGTAAATAAGTTAATTTTATGGCCCTGTGACCTTATCATCACTGATTATTTAATTTGACAGAAAAATATAGACTAAGATTCTCGTAACTTTACCTTATGATTAGGGGACTGTACGGCGAATTCATCACCCAATAAAAAATATAAACACGACGTGCACTCGTGCATCACACAACGATGGCATTAATACTGGAGAAGAGACACGCAATCACGTTGACTCGAGAACCTGTAAAAGGTAATCCCCCAGCGTTGTTCCTGGATTTGCAATGGTTCAGAAAGCTTGGTTTTGGCCTGGATCAAATCGACAAACACAAAAAGATCATGTTTTCTAAACTATTGAAAGATCCAGACCCCCAATTCGGGCGTAGGGGGAGCTAGCTTCTCACCCAAGAACCAAACTTGGGATTCACCAAAAAAACCATCTTTTAGAAGTTTTCTACCCTGGACTCCATGAATGCATTTTTAGCATCTGAGTGCAAAAGCAACAAAGAAAACAAATATCAAAATGTCGGACGAAAGGCCGGAATCCATTGCAATCCCAAAATATCAATAATTTTTATGCTAAAAAATCATTTTAAACTTCAAGCTATTCATTTTTTTTTAATTATTTAAAATATTAACCCTAACAAAATAAACCTCAAATTATCAAAAATTTAACAATTTCAACCCCGAGAGACGGCTGATAGCTCCTCATTCCGCATTTTACAAAGAGAACGGCCCTCAGTTCTCCAAGCGCGGCCCCCCATTCTCCACAGGGGTCGACGTGGAGGGGTAGAACCCGCGCACGTGCGTTGCACGTGGAAAAACAAGGGGAAGCCAAACTAAAATAAACGACCCCCTCGTTCTATTCGGTGGTCGACCCCCGCGCACGTGTATTGCACGTGGAAAAACACGGGGGTCGTTCATTTTAGATCGGCCTCCCGTATTACAGAATAATTTTAAAACGTTCAAGATGCGGGGGGGCCATGTTCTAGATGCGGGGGGTCATGTTCTAAACACGGGTGGCCGCATTCAGCCCTAGGGCTGAAATCGGGGGGCGTTCTCCTTCACACTGGGGGCCGATCTCCAAATATTATAAATAAGATCGACCCCCTGTGCACCCTTCATTTGCCGAAATGGAGAGAAAAGTCACCGAAAATTGCCGAATCTGTGATTTTTTTCGTCGAAAATTGTCAAATCACAGCCCTCACCGCCGAAAATCCCAAAATCCGAAGTCTCATAGTCCAGAACTCAAACCCAAGCCTTCCACAATCAAAAATTCAAAACTGAGCCTCTAAATCTATGAAAATCTGAAAGTCGAACTGTTTAATCGTCGAAAATCCCAACCTATAGCCAAGAAATCCTCGAAAATCTCAAACTCTACTATTTGCAATGGGCCAAAAAAAAATTTTGAAACGAAAGGCTCCCCCCATTGATACAAGCTGGCCCATCTAACAAGGCACCTTCTGTGACGACTCCTCTTTCAACGACCACTGTGAGAACCACCCATTCTCCGCGGATCCTGGGGCTGACCTGGGCCGGAGGTGGGTAAAGCTCCGCGGATCCTGGGGCTGACCTGGGTCGGAGGGTTCTATCGTTGAAGGAGGGGCCGTTACGAACCCACATCGCTTGGGGAAGTACATGGAAATGAAACATATGTAAGAGATCCCTCCCAACATAGCAAGACGCGTTTTGGAGCTCAATTGACAACGGATCCCATAAGAACTCCGAAGTTAAGTGGGCTTCGGCGAGAGTAATTCCAGGTTGGGTGACCTTCCGGGAAGTGCTCTCGCCAAACAAAGCCGTGAAGGGACGATATTGGGCTGCGGCCCAATCCCCAGAGCGGACAATATCTTGCTGGGAAACAGAGTCGTTACACCTTCGTTGCAAGGTGTTCGGGATCAAGTGTCGCGACCGCCGTCTAGTTATCTAAAATAAACAACCCTCCATGTTTTTCCACGTGCAACGAACGTACGCGGGGGGTCTACTCCCATGGAGAACAGAGGGTCGTGCTTGGAGAACGGGGGGTCGTTCTCTTTTTAAAATGCAGAACGAGAGGCTATCGACTGTCTGTCAGAGTTTAAATAGTTAGGTTTTTTATAGTTTGAGATTTATTTTGTTAGAGTTAATACTGTAACAGATTTTAAAAAAAAAAAATTGATACTTTTTGATTTAAAATAGTTTTTACCCTAAATTTTATCCTTTCCCACCAACAATCAAATGTCTCACCTCTCGATTGGTCTTCGTTTTGGAAGGTCGTTGGGACTTTCAATTGCAGAGCAGAGATGTCTCCAAGCGTCATAGCAAGACATAAACATAGAAACTCCAAGTCTATGTGACTGAAAACAATATCATAATGTTCACGTTGATGACCATGAAACTAAGCACATGCTCGTGCTGTCTTGAGAGGAATAAATGCATGCAAGTAGAAAAAGATGACGGGGGTCTTTTTGGTCAACACGAAGACTCTTTTTGCTAAATCTTTGATTTTGTTCACTCAACTATATTCATTGATTTTTGGGTTAAATATTCATTGAAATTCTTTGGTTTCTATGAACTGAGATTGCGCTTAGATGTTGGGATTTAGTCTGAGGGAGAGTGCTTCTTATGTTACACATACTCCAATGAAGGATTTTATTTTTCTTCTGGTGTTGTAATCACACCTTCTCAGGTGTTTTCAACCCAACTATCCGCAATTACTCCATCGTGAAATGACTGATAACCTTCCTACTTTTCCAAAATAATCTCGTTTTAACAGCATGAAAATGCGTAGTTGTTAAGGTTGATGGGAAACTTCTAGTAATTGAAAGAGGTGAATTCAATTGAGTAGACATATTAGTTTCACGGTTTGAAGTTGTGGAATGTGAATAATATAAAGTTTGCAGTTGAAATAGACAATTAATTGTGGCTACTTTAAGGAAGACTTGAAAAAAGTTGACGGAGCATTGGACTAGCTTTAATTTTGTGATGTTAAATGGGTGCCCACAAGAACAAAGCCTACAATTATGGGATGCATCAAAATTTTGTTTTCCTACGAACCACACGTTTATGAGCAAAAAACAACCCTTTTGTCCTTTTGCTTTGTTTTTAATCCTCCTCCCCCACTCGTGTCAGAAATAATCCCCATCTCTCTCACCCTAAAAGCCAAGTGAAACAACAGCCCTTCTCTCTATCTCTTGATGTCTTGAGAGAGAAAATAGGAGTAACTAGTGGGGATGTCAGCAACGAAGCAGATAGATGTTTGAAGTATTAATGCGCTGTGTACTTTGTTGTGCAGAAAATAAAGAACACTCTAAAGCATTGGAGGCGAAAACGCATCTGCTCTAGTTAAACTGCAGAAGAAACACGGTTCGATGAAGGCTACAAGATTAAGATTTTAAGAAAAAAGAAGCACTGATTTGAGCCTGTTTATCAAGTAGATCAATTGAAACGTGATGATTGTTTGGTGTCATTAAAACCCTGATAAGATCGCCAATCTACTTCTTTATAGTTGCCGTTTGGATTGCTACTTCTCTTAAGAACAACGTACATTCTCATTGTGTTCTCTCTCCTCTTAAAGAACATCATTTATGGGCTTGAATGTAATCATTGTTTATTGCTTTACCTTTTTCAACCATCGAATTTTCTTTTTCATGGAAGATATTAATAAAACCCATATTCTATTTTTCTAGATTTAGCTGACTGAGATGTGTTCTGCTTTCTATTGTATCAACCCACAATAGAATCTCCTATTTACAACCAACCAAATGCCTAATTGTTTCTTTTAAAATACCTAATTTCTTTTACCTTTTAGGTTGCATTTTAATTCTTCAAAATCAACACCAGTCTGCATTCACACGTACACTCTCTTTTTCTATCTCACACCCATATGTATGTATCTGCGTGTGTATGTGGAGAGAGATAATTGAGGGAGATTGGAACAGTGTCGTTAAGATATAAAAAGAAAAATGCGAATACCTATGACCATTTGCATGGAAAGATGGAGAGAGAAAGAGAGAGTTTGGTGATTAGAGCCGCCGATGGAAATGTTGGGATTCTTAGATCTATGAGAATTTAGCTGCGATGTTTATTTGGTGAGAGGCAAGCTCATGCATGCGCCTCATAGTTCTAACACTGACAATAAATAATACGATGCACAAGCCTCTCTACTATTGAAGTTATAAAAGAAACAAGGTTTAGGGGTTCCAACTTGTTATTGTAATTACAGAAGAAAAGGAATGTAATCATATGTGTTCAAGTCGATAGGGTTGAATGACCAGAGCTTAGAGCAGTTTTGAAGAAAGGCCTGCTTTAGACTTGATATCAATCAACGATCAAACCGCCACTAACGGTACTTGTTCTTTTACTATTAATTAGTTGATAATTGGATTCTTTAAATTAATGAAACTGTCTTTTCATAATATTCCACAGTTTGAGGGAGTGGTATTGTTTAAGATTAGCTTAATATAATGCTACAATAATAACTCTTTTTATACTCTCATTTGTTGTTTACTTCTCTCTACCATGCTGTCTTAGACTGTAGACTACTGTAATCATCCTCCACTATCTATCATCCACTTCCTTCAGCCATCTTGTACTCTCTCTCTCTCTCTCTCTCTCTATAAAAGCAAATCCATCATACCGTAACTATTCCTTTCTCACAGACCCTTTTCGCCATGGCTGACCCTTACTCCAATTTCCTTACTGGTCTCTTCAGGCTCAATACAGTCCACCATAACCAACCTTCTCCTTTTCCAAACCCTCCGCCGCCACCTCTTTTCTCCCAACCCTTTTTCCACCACCAAACTCCGCCGCCTTCTCCGCCTCTCAGGCAGGCCCTCCCCCTCCTCAGCCTCACCCCACTCAACCAACAACAACAAGAAGATCAATTTCACCACTCTTCCTCTACCGCCATGGAAGTGGATCAGAAAAGCTTCAAACAGAAAGAGGAGGAAGAAGAAGAAGAAGAAGAAGAAGACGATGACGTGGCTTCTGTAACCGTTGCCCTTCATATAGGTTTACCTAGCCCTAGTTCAGCTGAGCTTGCTTCTATTCTCTCTGCTTCTTCATCTGAAATCACTGATCTTAAAGATCATGGAGACGGAGATGATTTAGGGTACCCTATAAACAGGCTAAACAAGGGTCAGTATTGGATCCCTACTCCATCTCAGATTCTTATCGGTCCTACCCAGTTTTCTTGCCCTGTTTGCTATAAGACCTTCAACAGATATAATAACATGCAGGTGGATTTCTTTTCCTTTTTCATTTTCTTAGAAAAACAAACTCGTTGCCTGATTTGAATCTTGAATGGCAATCCTTTGCTTGGATTATTGAGGAAAAGTTAGACTGATCACTGTCAATGGGTGGTTTTATCTGAAGGTGTGGTTTTTGCTCATCTTTCAAAAAAAAAAAAATTGCCCTTCTGTTTTAACTGGTATGGGGAGTGTTGAATGTAAATCTTTTTCTGATCCAAACTGAGGTGAAATCAGTGGCTTCACTTTATGTTGATTGAACAACACGGGTAATGTTCCTTATGCCTTTAGTACTTTGAAGTCTGTGCTCCCACTCTTTTACAGGTGTATAGAACTGAAAATCTCGCAGGTTTTATTTTTTTTTTCAATTTTCCTCTCGGAAATGTTGTATCGTGATCCAAGAAAAAATTACCTTTGCTCTTCCAAATCCTCTTATATGCTACTCTCTCAGTCTAGTCTACCTTCAGATTCAAGAACTTTTTTACGAATCCAAAGGCACGTTGCAGAACCTATTTCTTAGGTTATGAAATCAGAGAGAAGATTCATCTTCTTTGCATCATATTTATATATCGACAAAACGAGAAATTTCATATAGGCTGGAGATGCTATATAGACCATGAACAAGTCAATGTTTTCTTCTTCTAATTTCTAAAGTAGCCTGTTACTTAAACAGTCTCTCATCAAACTTGACCGGGGGTCTTAATTGGCCACTTCTTATTGCCATGTATCGATCATGAAATCATTTGATAAGTTCAAATCCAATCTTTCGTAAATGTAGAAACAAATTTTCAATTACCTACTTCGATTTTCATTTTCATCTTTTAGGTAGCACATGATTGTAGCTTCATTTTCTTATTTATACACGTACTTCTGATAATCCCATGAAATCAGTGTTGTGTCCTTTGAAGTTTTTTCTTGGACGAATGAGAATAAGATATTGGCATTACATCCTTAACATGACCCGAAAGACTTTTTTCTCGGCTTAGAGGATTTGAACCTTAAACACGAAGGGTCACACCTTCACTGCTCGAGCTGAAGCCATAAATGGTAGCTTAGTGTTTTGATTTGAATCCAGACTGTTTTAATTCTGCTGTGCAGATGCATATGTGGGGACATGGATCTCAATATAGAAGAGGGCCAGAATCACTGAGAGGCACTCAACCAACAGGAATGCTAAGGCTTCCTTGCTACTGCTGTGCAACGGGATGCAGAAACAACATAGACCATCCGAGGGCTAAACCACTGAAAGATTTTAGAACCCTCCAAACACATTACAAAAGAAAGCACGGAATCAAACCTTTTATGTGTAGAAAATGTGGGAAAGCCTTTGCAGTGAAAGGAGACTGGAGAACTCATGAGAAAAACTGTGGGAAACTTTGGTATTGTATCTGCGGGTCTGATTTTAAGCACAAGAGGTCTCTTAAAGATCATATAAAAGCTTTTGGCAAAGAGCATGCAGCTTATGGAATCGATGGGTTTGAAGAAGATGATGAACCGGCCTCTGAGGTTGAACAAGATAATGAATCTTTGCAGTAGAAATGGAGGAAATAGAGTTCCCTTTTTATAATTATATGAATTGAAAATCAAGACATTAATGAGTTTCTGTTCAAGTTACTGTTATTTAGTTAAGAACTACATGAGAGCTTCATTACCACCTTCTTATTTCTTTGTTTTTCTTCTCTTTTTAAAGTAAATCTTCAGAAATCATGTGATGAAGAATCAAAAACTCATCCATGTCGAGCTCAATCTTCTGTAAATGAACATCATCCATTGACTTTAACGTCTCTTCCAGTCCAAGGCGTATTCATTCAGGAAAAACTCAAGTTAGAAGGAAACTCTCGTACTGCTGTCGTGAATTATCTTTTATTTATCTAGATCAGTCTTGAGCCTGTGCTAATCAGTTGCAGCTGACGTTAGTTTCAACGGGTTTACATTAAAAATGATTAATATCAAATATGTTTTGAATAAAATTATAGATAATTATTTGCCTGTCAAATCTAAGAAAAATTTTGCAGTCTAGAAGATTCTTATCAACATCATGCATTTTGTTATTGCCCAAAACGAGATAATAACAAAACCTCGTCCTTTTTATGAAACACACTAATGGCAGTCGTTAGGCCTGACCTAATTGAAAAATACATTATATTTGGAGAGAAGACACTTAACTTTTAGGGATGGGAATATAATCATATAATAGATATTTGTGTGTGTGTGTGCGCGCGCGCAGGGATAAACCTCTGGTGGGTTTTGGGGGAGCTTTAGGGCTTTAATAATTCCGTCTTTATTTTTTTCTCTTTTAAAGATTCTAATGAACCATGATCAGTCTCATTCCAATTTCTTAAATCTCAGAAATGGGTCTTGAAAGATATGGTGATAAAGGCAAATTCAAATGGATAACAGGACAAATGAAAGTGTGCTTTGTTCCAAATGTAGGTTAAGATAGGCTTTTCATCTCCTGCAAATACCTACAACCTCTGCTTTTTTATAGGAGTGCATGTATTTCTTTGATTTTAGTAGAGAGAGAAAGGGAGAGAGAAAGCTGTGTTTGATGGATGGAACATATGCCACTCGAGATTCACTATTTCTTGGAAAATCCAAAGCAAATGATTAGATGGAGAAGAGAGTAAAATGAAAGTTAACATGCAATGACAGAGAGAGAAGATGGGAATAGACGAAATGTATAACAGGAAAGAGAGAGAAAGAAATGGCAGAGGGAACAATAATAATACCACTACTTCTAATAACATGTTTATAAGTAAGCGGATTGCAGTGGAATGGATTCTGTTGGCAGCTTTATTGAAGAGAGAGAGAGAGAGAGAGAGAGAGAGAGATGGAGAGGGAAAAGGTGGAGAGAGAGAGAGACGGAGTGGGCAAAAGGAAAAAGGTGAGGTTAGGGTGATGAAAACTCACTGCATATTGCTGCAAGTGTGTGGAACCCAAGCTGAAATGGTTGGGCTAAAAAGCAACATATTTACAGTTGCTTCCTACAGTTCATGCATTCACGACACATCCTCTCTTCCTGATGGATCAACTGTAGATTGATTCGACCTTTCATTGCTCTTCTTTGACCTCTCTCTGACTCTTTCTCTCTCTCTCTCTCTCGTCTGGTGACAATGCTTACAGTCGTCAAGTTGTCTTAAAGATCACCAATGATGATGTGACAAGGATTACCATAATAATGGAGGAACGAGCTTTCTCTTTTAACGTTCCTTAAAACATAAAAGAGTCTTGTCTTCTTGTTTGAATTTTTGTTATTACTTCTTAGATTTACTACTATGTTTTGCAGTGGAGTAAGCAGGTGACAATCGCTATGAACTGAGAGGAGACGTTGGAGAGAGGGTTTGGGTGTTTTGAGGAAAAGAAGAGAGTAAAAGGTTAAAAAAAAAAAAAAGAAAGGGCAGATATGGGGGACTGAAATGTGTCGGTGGGCAGTTGGTTTGTTTACTGTTACATCAGATATCCAACAGGCATCAACCCAGCACCAACAGTGAGCTTGACCTAAACTCATTTATTCTTATTTAATGTCTCTTTCCCTTTCACAACGACATTCCCCCATCCGCATTTGGATTTATCCTCTCTCTCTCTCCAAACATGGCTTTATTAACTTCTCTTTCATTTTGAGCTGGTTAACTATTGTTTCTTTTTGTCTAATAACGTTGCGCCAAAAAGTATACAATCATTTTCTCGAAGCTGGTTATTTAGGCGCTACAGTAAGAAACAAAGGGGAGTGGGAAGAAAGAAATGGAGACACAGAGATTGAATCTGACACGCTTGCTTTTTTGCTTGCTGGAGAGGAGTTTTTCCTGGCATGAATTCAAACCCCATTTTCGTGTTATTCTTTTCCAATCTCTAATGTCTTATGTAGGGTTGTCAAGGAGTGCAGCAAGAGCAGATGAAGCTGTTGCGTAAAAGAGAATGCGTGACATTCAATATTTCATATGTATTTTTGTTGTAATTGCATATAAAATCTTATAATTCATGGATACGATGCCAGACGATCTCTGTAAAAGATGAAAAAAAATATTGTGGAAGACTGCTTTTTTAACGATTCTCAAAGTATATGAGACAACTTTGCTTGGAAAGGATCAATTTGGCTAAAAGTAAAAGACAAAGGGTAAAAAAACAATCTTGACTCTAAATCTTTTTTGGAAGAAAATAAAACATTTTTTTTTTATTTTTTAATAAAAAAAAGACACAATGAGAGCAAAATCCTTCGTTTTGGACTAAAGTTATAGACACCCACTTTTGTTTTAATGTATAGAAATAATAATCCTTCATTTTCTTGGCCATGGAGATTCCTTCCGCAACTTGTTTCTGTTCAATACTCTAGCTTTGCTGGAGAAAAAGTTGCAAGAGAAGAAAGAGAGCAGACTTCTGGAGAGAGAGAGAGAGAGAGAGAGAGAGAGAGAGAGAGAGAGAGAGAGAGAGAGAGAAGTAGTCTCCCTCATCTGCTGGTCCAGAATAAAATTTCAGGTAAGGTCACGAAAGCAACCTTAAAACGTTCTTCTATCGTATTCAGATAGACATATAAAACCATTATTCTTTGGTTAAATCTGTATTATGTAATTAGGGAGACCAAAGTTTGATAAAATGTCAAGGATTAATAACTAATCTCACTTAGTTTACGACGAAATCAATACATTTGTTGCGTACTTAAGGAATTCTAATTATGACGATGACACATCCAAACCCTAATCAACACTTTGTAGTGTATGACACAAATCATGTGGGCTTGTTGAATGAACATGAACTGCAGTCTGCACTGTGGGCCATTTGCAAAATATAGGAACTAGGTCCCACCCTTAAATAATTATAATAATTCACTGAAGAACAAATCATTTTTTTTTTATTAAAGGTCTCAACTTTTTCTTTTCAAAAAAAGGAAACTTTCGCCTGCTTTCGAGGTGGATCACAATTTATATACAATATAAAATATATAAATTGTATCGGCCCGAAAGGACCCGAAACAAAACAAAAAATAATTTAATCTGAAACTATTCGAATCGTCTAATCTTTAACTTTGAATTGTCGAGTTAGCTAAGAAAAGAAACGGTTAAATCAAAATAAGCAAGATGATGGAGAAAAAATTCCAAAAGAGATAGAAAAAATCAGTAGTTATAACTTTTTTGAACTAGAAGATCCCGAATAATACTTATTTTCACGTCGGCTACAGAGTGATTATGTGAAGTTTTTCATCATCTCTAATCATATGACTTGATTCGAAGCTTGGTAAACGTGTTGAATAATACCAGAGATGATGCTGAGAGAGAAAAAAAAATTATGTGCTGGGGTTTGAAATTGAGAGAAAGGAAGTGGAGAGTGATGGGAGACAAATAGAATAAAGACTACTCAAATTGTGAGTGAAATAGATAGACATAGACGATAGACACTACCCTGCACACATTATATCCCAATTTGCTTGTATTCTCGCGATGTCCTTCTTAGTTTTTTTTTCTGCTTCATTTAATGCTCTCTCTCTCTCTCTAGAAAGCGTAATTGATGAGTATGGGAGAGTTTAGGTAGACAAGAAGAATGGTGGGTTGAATCAGTACTATTCTTTCTTTCCATACATCTAAACTTATTCTCATTCTTCTTGTTGTCCACCTCATTTGAAATATTTTTGGAGGAAAAAAAGAGAAAACTATTTTTTTCTTTTATCGAATAAGTTTTTAATTGTTCTCTGAATACACTACCAAAAGCGCCACTCACCATATTACAGTGGGTCCATACTAAAATGGAATGTGGACCTAAAATGTCATATGAAAAGGCCCATTCAATTGAATGCAGTGGAGAAGGCCCTCCATAATTCAAGAATGAGAAAACTTTGCAAATATGGAAGATTAACTAAACTAAATCACGCCCACAGGTTTCAACATTAAAAAGTCGACGCTACTCTTCAACAAGGATCCATTTTTAATTGATTTTACGAGAAACGCTAATAAATAAATTGTTATAAGCGTTTAAATGTAACTTAGTTTTCACAGCACAAATGTAACCGAATTGAGTTAATGGCCAAACAAATATGTTATTATCAATCAAACAACACGCGGGATGATATCAGACGGAGACACAGTACATTTTATGAAACTAGCACACGAAAATTCTTAGAACAAATCAAGATTCCTCATTGGACTTCTGTGCTGAAATAAGGCTCTTTGTCAACCAGATAGCTGTTTCTCGTGAAGACACTGCTTCTTCTCCAAAGGGTCTGAGCACGCCTGCAAGTTCTTCCAGTTTTTCCTGCTTCAGTAGTCTCGCACATAGCTCCAGCAGAGACTCTAGAGCGTTGGCTCTTTGCTGGCTTGGACCCTCTTTTGATTCATCCTCCCCATTTATGGCTTTTAGTGCCCTCAACAGTATCATCTCACTCTGCTCTCCTCCATTGTTCATATGATCATCTGAGCTCATTTGATCTGATTTCACTTCATATTTACACGTAGAGTCTACTCGGGCGTCTTGTTTCTGCACTTTGGAACTTTCTTTCTCTACGAAGCATTTGAGTTCATCGTCACGTTCCTCAATCGCTGAGGATGAGCATTTGTCGTCAGAGAGCCCAGATTTATCACTGCAGAATGCTGAGGAGATGTCCATGTTATTTCCTTTAGATTCATCCCTATCGTTTCCATTTTCTTCAAGAAATTTTCCATTGAAATGCTTGTTGTGATCATCCAAAGTCACAGTCTGTATGTCAATCACTGGCGATTGCTCGAAATTCTGAGAAGTGGCTTCTTCATGCAATGAGCTTGTCAGACTCTCAGAGGTAATCTCATTATCAGAGCTTTCCTCTATATGGACAGCGATACAATTATTCTCAGTATCCCCACTGTTGAGTGATCGGTTCGAGTCCGTTCGTCTCTCTTTCGGGTCAGTTTCATTTGAATATGATATTTCAGCAGTACAGCATGTTGGATCAACCATCTTAGTTTCGAGTTTATCTTCTGCACTAGCACTGGATGCAGCCTTTACATTGTCAAATTCTTTTCTAGTCTGCACATCATCATCTCTATCAACCAGAGCATTAGTATCATCCAAATTGACGCCTATAGCATCCTTCGCGTTCCTGTCTTGGCCATAGGAGGATTTGCTATGAGGTGTTTTTCTTGGCGATTTGTCCTTCAGGTTGTTTATCGGAAATATTGGAAGAAATACAGGGGCTGGATCACGACATTGAAGGAGGTATGGTTGCAAATGAGGATGCCTTAACATTTCCGCAGCCTAAGTCATAAATAAGACAAGTTTTAGAAAGGACCATAAATTTTAAACCGACTCAACCAACAGATGGAGAAGATTTAACTCACAGTAGGTCTATGTTCTGGATTCTTCCTTAACATGCTCTTAATTATTTGTTTCCTGCAATGCCAATGCCGCAAAAAACAATCATTTCGTTCTTATATCGAAAGGGAGAATACCATATTCAATCAGCACATTCGTATTAATAGAAATAATCACTCACAGTGTGGAGGAATAGACGATTGGAAGGGGAGATATACAAGATCTATTGATTTTATTGATAAGTCCAGCCATGTCCTGTTGAGTAGATTTAATAGGTAACTCATCAAATCCATCGATAACGAATAATGGTTTCAATCAGCGTGATTCCAATAACTCGAGGTTGAACTTACCGGAGCTCTAAAGGCTGGTTGATGGGCAGCAATTTCAAACATGCAGCAACCTAAGGAAGGAAGGAGAGAACATTCATATTTCTACGGAAGATTAGACACGAATCGACCAAATTTGAATAATTATATTGCTAATTGTACCGAGAGACCATATGTCAGATTTATAGCCATAGGGTATATCTGCAAGGAGCTCAGGACACATGTAGTTGGGAGTACCAACGACCTATTTGAGAGGGGGTCAAGGCCCAAGAAAAGACTGTAAGTTCCAATGTAAGCCATTAAATACAAACACAAGGGAGGTGATGCAGGCTGGGCAGATAAATTTTGATCCACAAGAACAAAGTATAGAGTTGGAAGATAAAAAAAAATTAATAGAATTTAGGAAAGTAGAGATTCAGGGTGAAATAGAGACAAAAAATACAATCAAGGATTTGAGTTTGCTTTAATAATCTATTTTAAAGGCCCAATAGAAAATAATGGAACCTACAAATTACTGTGAGGGAGCCAATAAATAAAGTTCGTAAATGTAATTTATCATTCTCAAATCCTAAATTTAAGTATGCTTTACATGAGTAAATTAGATAGTACAATTATATGGCCTTCTTCCGTTCTTATTTCGAAAGTGTAGGCTTATAATCAAAATGATAATAAAGATTTGAGGCAACAGTCAATCCCTTACCGAGGAAGCAAGGTCCTCGGAGTTGAGTAGTTTTGCAAGTCCAAAGTCGCCTGCACAACATGCAAGCTGCTTGAAATGATGCGAAGACATAAAAAACTCAACTTAGATCATATAATAAAAGTCCTAGCTAACGTACCGAGACGGATGTCGTTTCCTTTTGTAAGAAATATGTTGGAACACTGACGTTAAAAGAAGAATTAATTAGGATAATAAATTCTGTAATCCTTTGGTAAAGAGAATTATTTTTATTAACCTTAAGATCTCTGTGAATAACACGATTGGAGTGGAGGTAATCCACAGCTAAGAGCAACTGAGCCAACCATTTGCAGAGCTTCTGGGGGACCAAACAAGATACAGGAAAGTGCCTTAGCCATGTGAAAAGCAGTTGAAAGAACAGAGAGGGGAGAGAGAGAGTTATCCGATCCATGCTTACCTCCTCGGGGAGCAATGTTCCTTTGGATTTCTTTATAAATTCGGCCCTGCCCACCAAAAAAAGATTTGGCTTCTAGTAACTCATGAAGTCATCATGTATCATACCAAGTCATTGAATTGTGTAATTCATTTAGAAAGACAATTTATTTGGATGAAATAAAAGTCGATTTATAAGATGTTATTATTACAACTCTTATACTTACATATCTCCTCCTTCGCAGTAGCCCGTTACAATGAATATACAGTCACCCTACAAAAACAGAGCATTCCAGAAACATGCTTGTATTGTTAAAACCATAATGCTTAGATTCAACAACTCTGTAAACCCATTACAAATTCCAGTATTTAGAAATCTAAAATTGCAGGAAAAATGGCATTTTCGACAACCCTTTCAATTAGCTTTCACCCATCCTGTTCAATTCATTTCTTCTCATGCAAATGATAATTTAAGATTAACATTGAAGATTGATAACAAAATCTGAAAAAAAGAAGAAATAAATGCTTTGGAAATTGAACAAGAAAGAAGCCATAAACTCCTGACAATGGATCAAGCAATAAACCTTTACCTTGTCCACCCATGCATCTTTGAACTCTACAATATATGGGTTGTTGAGTTTTGCAATCAAGTTCATCTGAAATTGAAAGATAGGGCAGACATTTTCAGTTCACCATTTCCTTTCAACTTCAACTTTGAAAGCTATGAATCTTGGAGACAATGAGGAAAATCTATAAAATAGGGAATGTAATTTATTATATTAGATCTACTGCCTAACACTGTTTTGTATTTTATATAGATTAATCAATATGGGTAGAAGAACCAATGTTTGCAGAAGTAGAAAAGCAATTATATCATGCTAAGACTCTGTCCTTGCATAATATTCCGATGCCCACATTTTCACTCAGTTATTAGTGGAATACAGGCTCAAACTTCATGCCTTTCGGCCATTACGATTTGTTAAGGACCATATGACTCATTTCTGCAGTAATCTAAATTTCTTTTTGCTCACCAAATCAATTATGCAGAGTATCAGGTGGTGGAGAACAAAGAGAAGGAAATGTGATTTCGACAAATGAAGTTTCACGTACAAAATGTACAAAGAGAAGGCGAGAGATACAAAAAAAGGTGAACCCTAAAAAAAAACTAGGCTCTATCTTTCCCCCGACCAAAAAGGTGTAGAACATAAAGCAGATATGATTTCCCTTTTTCTACCAAAGTGCAAGTAGGATGGAATGGATACTCAGAAGACCTACAAACAAAAATATGAGCAAATCAGAATCACTGTAACTTTAGACAATCAAATGATTAAAGTTTAAAATAGAATGAATGAGAAAATTTCTAAAGTTAACGAGAACTTACCTCTTGGTGTGCTGTTTTTTTGAACTTTTCCGTCTGCTTTGCCAATCGTATTTTCTTGAGTACATACCTAATTTGTAAAAATATTGCAAACAATAAAAGAAAACATGGAGCACAAAATAATACTCTTCTCTTTGGAATCATTTTTTCTTTCAATCTTTTGAATTATACTGTCAATCGTTTGAAATGCCTCAAATCTTGGAATCCCTGATGAACAATTTACTACCTCATGCAAATGCACTTGATTTCATCAGTAGATGTGCACCAATCTTTTCCCAAAGAAAAACTAGTAACTCATTCACCGTGTAGTGCCATTTTTCAATAAATTGAAGAACTTTCTTTTGTTTTTGGAGAAGAAGTGTAAAGATTATAACCAAAAAAAAAAGTGTTTTCAAAAAGTGTAAAGATTATAACAAAAAAAAGTGTTTTCAAATACAAGAAACTTTATTTCTGGATTCAAATTTATGGCGGAGACCAACAAAAATGGAAAGTACATCAAAATTCTTACTCCTTTTGCTCAGTCTTATGAAGAACAAGGAATGCTGAACCAAATGCCCCTCTTCCAATTTGCTCAATTACTTCATAGTCTTCCATTTGTGACTTCAAATCACCATTTTCAGCCTCCATTATGACCTTCCAGAACAAAAAGGAAGCCTGAATTTCAAATGAACCCAAATCACATCAATTCAAAAATACACAGATGAAACAGAAGAGTAGAAAACAAAATGGTGGGATGGGAAGAAAATTTGATTCGGAATTTACGTCAGGAGAGGAAACTTTGATCTACAAGGAAAAGTCGGTGCTGAATCTGAACAGACTCAACTATTTGAGTGCAATTCTAGCGGGGAGGATGGGCCTCTCACAATTAATTGAAGTTCCAACAAGTAGACTTGTAAAGAGATCTAGTAGGTAAGAGAGAAAAAAGGAGTAAAGCAACCTTTCTCAATTATGATATCCAGCAAATGAGAGAAAAAAAGTGGAGGGACAAAATGAAGTAAAGCAATATTTCACCAATAATTATAAAGAAGATAACTTGGGTAGAGAGAGAGATATATATATGTATAGAGAGAGAGAGAGAGAGGCAAGCTCAAGGAAAGCACACAAACTCCTACCAAATAGAAAGGAAAACCTTTGCTTGTATTTGCAGATTCAAGGGAGTTCAATTCGAAACAGGGAATGTTATTCAATCAAGCAGTTGAAATGTCAACATCCTCGATTCATCTACACTCCAAGAGGAAAAAGAAAAATTTAAACTTTACCTTTCTTCACTTGTTCGCAGAACTGCCACTCTCTTCTCTCTCGTCCTTAACTTCCCTTCTTCAGGTGGTCAACGGTGGAGTCTCGTTAGATTCTAGTTTCAACCCTTGTATTGTACTCTCTTTTTTCAATCAATGGAATCTTTACATAAACCTAGCTTCTTCAAAAATAATCACTTTCAGGCATTATGAAAACCAATTTCAGGTGGGTAGTACCAAATCGATGAAAGACTTCAAATGAGACAGTTTGGGTTTACCATTGGCTTATTTACATACAAAGTATTATATTTTTGGCCCAAATCATAAAACAAAAGGAAAAATAAATAATAAGAAAAGAAAAAGATGGCTGCTTTTTCGAGCAGAGCATTAAAGCGTAATTATCGCATAATAGAAGACTTTAAAGGGTGTGGAAAGAAATTAAGGTTTAATGCTGTTTTCTTTCTTAGCCATGAAAATTGAAAAGTAAATATTTTGTGGTTCGATACAAATGGATTGGCTATGTCATCGAGAGAGGCCGACGCAAAGTAAGACCAAATTTAATACAAATGCTGCCATAATGGGTTTTACCAACTCATGCTTTCAAGTGAAGTTCTCGACTTTTTTGTTTCATCGCATTTACTACGCGCATTCAGGCGTTACATATGAGCATTTACTGTTTATCAATTCATATTACAAAAAATATATAATAAGCATTAAAATAGGGTGAATGAATAGAAAGAGAAAACGAGAGATGGCAATTACAAAGAAGCCGAGGGCGGTAAAGATAAGAGCACCTACTCAGTGTCCCAATCGTCGCCCTACTTGCAGAAAATGTGTTGGTTTAAACTTTGAAGTGTGGTGCAGACGTCCAAGGAGAAGTCTGTCGATTAGTTTGTGTTGGGTTTCTTTGATTGATCATCTTCGTCTTGGCCCCCCACCCACTCTCTAAGTTCAGCTCTTTCGAACCCACATCTATGCTTCTTCTATAAAGTTGACCAAGAACCGGAAGGATGGTTTTTCAACTTTACCACACCATCTTTCTATCCACAATCATCGCCTAACTGCTTCACATATTTTAATACTGATGTGAAATGAAAAGCCCATTTCCTTGAATTCAACGGCCAAAACGGTCTTAATTTGATGAACCAATGACCCATTACTTCCACCTTCATCCAAGAAAACATGAAATGCTCTTTTCAGCAAACAATCCATACACCTAGAATAAAAGATTCGAGTTCAGAACTCCATCTTCAGTTGATTTGAATGCCGAGAGGCTGAACCATTAAACAAAGACAAAAGGATAATTAAGATTCGCCTCCAAAAGAGAAGACCCAAAATGAATTGAATGTGCAGGAGAGATCAACCTTTGACTTTCTTCCACTCCCTCCCAACCAGCCTGCTGCACTCTATCAAATTCACATTCTTTTTCTTCTTCAACAAGAACATCAGGCCACATTGATGCCGAAGGCACATTCAACAAGTTACCATCCATTGTACGCTCATTCTGCACATTTGGATTGAAAAAGTTATCGTGACATGAAACATATAAAAGACTTGTTTGGGAATGTGAATATAAGATACAGCACATTCATGTGTAAGGCATCATTCTAATTTCTAATACTATATGTCGTTAAATATTCATTTGGTTGAGGATTGCTATGCAAAAGAGTACGTTGCTCTTACTTCTGCGCCCAATATTGTGTCAAAATTGAAATCAATGCTTGGATTAATCGTGGCAAGTCTCATTGACAATAACTGAAACTAAATACAATAAGAACGACGTAGATCATCCAAAAATTGATCTTGCTACACAAAATTACAGAATTCAAATCATTAAGTTTTTATGGAGCTCAACTTAACTTCATCATGTTGTCCATTGTAATATGCAAAATAAGGACAAACTTAATTACTTTTTTGAATCTATGTCCTGGCAGGGGATGATTAAATCGTCCATATTTGTATTAATTTTATAAACTCTCTAATAAACTCGGCACAAATCTCATTTGAAAAGCTTTATTAGTGATTGTCGGAAAGAGCAATGCTGACCTCCACTTGGCGCTGCAGGGACTGACTGCACATGGCTGATGATTTCGTCAAGAACTAGTGCTGTGCCTGATATCTGCAAGAGAAGCTTCAGAAAATAGACTATTTGAAACCAAATCATCAAACCAACTGATCTCGGTTCATTATTTAACAGAATTATGACTTTGATAGAAGATTAACATCATGGTTCATGCCCAAAATATGAATAAAAAAAGGGCAGGGGTCTCCTGCATGTCTTCACATCAATCGAATCTCATTCATGACATAAAAGACTCCTCAGAATAGCCAGTTAATCCGCAAAAGTAAGAAAAAGGTATCTAATAAAGGAACCTTTTTTAGAGAATCTTTATAACATCACGAATTGAATATTAATGGTATATAAATGGATTGTCAAACTTGCAAAGTAGATGGGAAGATAATCCCCAAACAAATTCAAAGAAGACAACAACCATTTTCAGTTACAGTTGCAATTTCTATTTTGTGACAATCCGTCATGTGAAAGCAAAAAGGGTCTGGTGAGACCCAGCTCATACCAGTGGGGGTACACAATCCTACATTGCTTGAGAGAGTGAAAAACGCATAGTTTATAAGAAGAGTTTCATTCTCTACCTACTACAATGCGTTTTGAAGCTAACCCTAAGAACAATTCGTGCGAACTCTGGTCCAAAACGGACAATATTGTACTAGGAGCACCGGGGGACGTTATAAATAGTATCAGAGTCACTGCCTAACCGGAAGTGTGGCCGACGAGGACGTCAGGCCCCGAAGAGAGAGAGATTGTGTCAGACCGCCATGTGAAGGCAATGAAGATCTGGTGGAGCCCAGCCCATACCAGTGGGAGTGCATGATAAGTGTGTATTTTACACACTTATTTATACTCTTTATACTTGATTTGATAAGTTTATTCTCAAGTGTTTGAAGGAATTTGATAAATTTTGTAGAAAGTGTGCAGATATTGTATTTAAAACAGGAGGCAGAAAAGAGGCTGAAAGGAGGTGGAAAAGAGGTGGCGAAGAAGTAAATTTCAAAGTTCAAGAAAACAGAAAAGATAGAGAAGCAATTACAATCAGCAGCAGCGATCGATCTCTATGAAATGCAGAGATCGATCGCTACACATATTTAAAGGCAGCTGCAAGCAAATTAAAAGGAGGCAGCGATCGATCTCTATGAAATGCAGAGATCGATCGCTACACATATTTGAAAACAAACAGCGATCGATTTCTAATCGATCGAATGAAACTTGCAGCGATCGATCTCCATCAAATTATCTATGCCAAGCGATCGATCTCTGAGAAGATACAGCGATCGGTCTCTGAAGATTTACAACAATTGATCACAACATATGCCAGCAAAATAAAAGAGATGCAGCGATCGATCTCTACACATTCCAGAGATCGATCGCCCATCAATCTACAATTTTGGAAAGAATTTGACTTCTAATCTGCATCGTTAATTTAAAGCTGCAGTGAATCTTAACCATTGATGGAGAGATTTAATTAAACCTAGAGCATACGGCTTATCGATAAATCAATTCACGCCTGAGCAGCTTAACATTCAGCGAAGAGGAGTCGGCAGCGAGCAATCCGACGGCGATTTTCAGAGAGGAGGGCGATCAGGCTATTTTTATTATAGTTTTTCTTTTCTTTTTCTTTTCCTTTCCACTGTTTTATTATGCAACTATTTAATATTATTGTTGTTTACTTTTATTTTAGCATGAACTAAATTTCCTGTTCTAGGGTTTCGATGTAGCTTTACTATGATTGTTTATTTTTCTTAATTCAATTAGTTAATTTTCTGTTTCTGTTCTGTGTTGAGTAATCTATTCTGAACGTAATGCTTAGGTTTGATTGATCACCAAAACTAAGAACTTTAGGGTTGATTCGGGATGCGAGAGCGGAGAATTTAACCGTGCACTGAATAGTTTGCCATGAAAAGGATATTAGGCTAGAGATAGCTAATGCGTTCATGTGGTAGTATAATTTCTCATTCTTAATGTATTCAATTAATTCTCAGGATTAGAGACCGAGAGGTAATAATTCGTTAATTGAATAAGTTTATTTTTGCTCGAGAGAGATTGATAAATATTTTCGTGAAATTGCCATCAACACATAGAAATAGGATTTAACTATTTGAATTAGGTCTGATAAATAGGATTAGCTAAGTGAAATCGAAACCCTAGATTTTCTCATCATATAATCTTACTTCTTTATTTTTAAATCTTTTATTTAAATTGCTGCTTAATTTTATTTGAATTATTATTTTAGTTTTAAAATCTAAATCACAAAAATTATTATTTCATTTCAAATTAAACTAAAATTTAGATACTCAATATTTAACATAATTATTCCTCGTGGGATCGACACTCGTACTTTTATATACACTTTATTACTTTTGCGACACGTGCACTTGCGTATACGATTTTTCGCAACAAGTTTTTGGCGCCGTTGCCGGGGATCGAACCCGGGTCACCCGCGTGACAGGCGGGATTGGGTATTTTTATACCCGACACTCAATCAATTTTTACAATCCTCATTTTCTCATTCAAAAACCCTACCCCTGTTTTTCTCTCCACGGCGACCTCACCAGCGATCCTCTCTTTTCTCCACTGCGCTCGATCGCTGCATCTCATTTTCCTCTCTCTCGTTTCTCTTGTGTTCTGCCGCGCACTACCCCGATCTGTTTCTCGACGCCAGGTAAACGCCTCTGACTTACTTCTTTCTCTTCCTCGCATTTGGGTATGTTCTGCATTTTGTCGATTGCTCTCGGCGTTGATTTATTTCCGGTTATCCTGTGGGATTTTTTTTTTTTAAAAATAGTTTCACCTGCTTAATAATTTCACCTGATTTTGCACCATTGATTATAATTTGTGGAGGATGGTTCGGATTATTGCTGCAGTTTGGTCAGTTTCTGTAAATTCTCTTTGGCATACGATTAACTGTTGGCTTGCTGTGATCATGAAATTGCTAGATCTATTGCACGCTTGCTTCATTTTGAGGATGAGAACAATTATTGTGTAGTGTAGTATTGCTGATATGATTTATGCCTATCAATTGTTCATTGCATTGCCTGCATCAAGTTTACTTTATATTTATGCATTGAGCTTCTTCGCATTTCTTCATTGCTTTTCTCCTAGTGCTAAACTGTCATATGTTTGTCTACTGGGTTGGATTTGTTGCTTCTTCTGTCCAATGACAGGTTAACTACTTTGTTAGTCTTCAACATGCCACCTAGACGAGCCAGAGCTGCCACCAGCCTCGTCTCCTTCCCACCTGTGGAGCATTCCTTCCTAAACCCCTTGGCGGCTAATTATTATCAGGACTTTATGGTCCAGGACAAGGCTATCATTTGTGAAATCCAGTTTCGGCCCACCTCAGAGGATGGTGACATTTTAGCCATGCTCCAGAGCAGAGGATGGGAGTCAGTAGCTGTGATGGGTGGTGAGGCCAACATTAGCGTGGTCCGCGAATTCTATGCTAACCTCAAGGCAGCGGGGAGGGTTGGTTCAGTTAGAGTCCGCAACAGAGTTGTTGATTTCTCCGCTGCGGTTATTAACACCAAGTTCGGTCTGGCAGATTCTTTCTCGGATGAGCTGCACACCGTGATGACTGAACCAGACTATGATCTGATTCTGAGTGAGCTCGGGCATCGAGACTCCACTTGGATCTACTCGGCGAGACAGCCCCCTCAACCACTCCATTTGTTCACCAACTGTCTGAACCGCTATGCCCAAGCTTGGTGTCGGTTCATCAGAGGCAATTTAATGCCGACCTCCCAGAAGACAGAATTCACAAAGGACCGCGCCGTGCTCCTCTATTGTATTCTTACCGGTCGATCTGTAGATGTTGGCCATCTCATCTACAACAACATTCTCACCTGTAGTAGAGGATCGAACACGGGAGGACATATCCATCCGGTCCTTATCACTCAGTTATGTGCCGCAGCTGATGTCCCGATGAGTTCTACGGATGAACCTTGGATACAGCAAATGGTTTACGGTTCATCCAAGATTGTCAGGATAGCCGATTGGCCCCATGGGTTTGCCCGCCCTAATGGGTTAGGCTTTGATGACCTCGCAGACATAGCAGCCGTTCCTCCTCCACCTGATATTATCTCTCGAGGACGGCGTGCACAGCACGAGGAGGCGCGACGCGAGGCCCGCACTAAGCGCAGTCACGAGGGTCAGCCTGCTATGCCACCTACCATGGGCGCTTCTTCATCCTCCGTGCCCTCTTCCCCCGCTTACACCTTTAATGATGTGGGACATATGGTTGCACAGATGGCTGTTCAGATTGAGCAGCTTCACTCCCGACAGACCCGGCTGGAGCAGCGCTTTCTGGACCTGTCTATGTTTTTGGCGCGCTCTGCTCATCAGGGCGCGGCGTTGCGAGCAGCATCTACTTTTCCAGAGCATCTACTGCGGCCTTTCGCTAACCCACCTGCTGCTACATTGGATGAGGAGTCCGACTCGGATTGAGGTACACTACTTCCCTTTTTCTTTCATTTTGTTTAATGTGATACATTGGGGACCATGTATTATTTAAGTTTGGGGGGAGATTTATTATTTGGATCTATTAGTTTTTATTTTTATTTTTATTTTTATTCTTACTTTCAATTTTTAATTTTAATTGAAAGTATAAACACGGTTAAATCAGTAAGTCTGCTTCATATTTTAACTTCTATGGTATGATTATTCACTTCATTTGTTTAGAGTGTCGATGATTGCACCGTTGATCATTGCATGTCTTTAACTTCTGAATAGATTCTGAGATGATATAATTTGTGACATTGGCATTGATTGAATCTTAGGAAGTTAAACTTGTTTGTGTGTAAATGCTCATGCTTGATTAAATTTAGCTGTTAATGACATGAATTGTTGTCTTGAGATCGAGAGCCTAAACACAGTAAGGGAGTGCTTGAGTGCAAACACTGAAAGGGAGTGAACTCCATTTAAATTTAGTGAGCGATTAGTGAGGACTAAATTGTCTTGGTTTTGCCCTGAATTCATGAATACAAATTGTGATTTTTGCAGAAATAAGAGAATGACTTAGGCCATTTTTGAATCGTTTGAGCTTTTATTGACATACCCTATTTGTGTCATTTAAATGGCACCCTTAGTCTCCTATTTGAACCTTTATTTACCACTATTTTGTCAACCCTAAATTAACCTACCCTGAAATTATTTTGACTATCCTGTTTATTGAGCACAGGGTTGTGGGTACATATTATGGGGAGAGTTGGAGAAAGTAGTGGTGAGAATGAGAGCTAATTCTGTTGTCAATTGTCTAAGTTGTTAGTATTTTGGGATTTTATTTATTCTTCTTTTATATTTTTCAGTGATTAAAGTTGTGAAAAAAAAAAAAAAAAAAAAAAAAAAAAAAAAAAAAGTTGAATTGTTCAGCAGTAGAACAATTTTTTATATGCTATTTGATTTGTTGATTAGTATTTGTATTTTATGTTTGTTAGTAAAGACATTGACAAAGGAGTTGGTTTTGAAAAATAGAGAGTGAGACAAGTTTGGGGGATTATTGGGTTAACTGATTAAAAAAGAGTTCAAGTGAGTGTAAGGAGTGAGGGTGATATAAGGATGGATTGTGCTCTAGAGTTTCGCTTGAATCCAAAAATTTTCTACCTTATAAACCCGGCCTTATATTACAACCTTAATTAAAGACCTATCGACTTTTATTCTGTTTACTCATATTTGTTATTAGTGAATAATGGGCAAGACTGATGAACAATAAGAGTGGATGGAGTGATCCTGAGAGGTATTTTCGATTTCCCTTCTCATAAGACACAATTATAGATTTATCAGTTAAACGAGAATGAGTTTGAGCATGTACACACACAAGTATTTCTGATTAAGCTTCTTTCAATGTGATATCATGACTTGTATTATTGAAAGTATTTATTTAGATAGTTTATTTGCATGCAAAGATCAAGCTGAGACTAAATACTGCAAACTATGATTTAGATAATTTTTACCATGGAAATTTTAAATATTTTGCAGACTTTAAATTTTAGAAAATTCTGGATAAACTTTGCTAGCTTTCTATGATTATTGTTGTTCGCTTGAGGACAAGCTTTCATTCAAGTTTGGGGGTGTGATAAGTGTGTATTTTACACACTTATTTATACTCTTTATACTTGATTTGATAAGTTTATTCTCAAGTGTTTGAAGGAATTTGATAAATTTTGTAGAAAGTGTGCAGATATTGTATTTAAAACAGGAGGCAGAAAAGAGGCTGAAAGGAGATGGAAAAGAGGTGGCGAAGAAGTAAATTTCAAAGTTCAAGAAAACAGAAAAGATAGAGAAGCAATTACAATCAGCAGCAGCGATCGATCTCTATGAAATGCAGAGATCGATCGCTACACATATTTAAAGGCAGCTGCAAGCAAATTAAAAGGAGGCAGCGATCGATCTCTATGAAATGCAGAGATCGATCGCTACACATATTTGAAAACAAACAGCGATCGATTTCTAATCGATCGAATGAAACTTGCAGCGATCGATCTCCATCAAATTATCTATGCCAAGCGATCGATCTCTGAGAAGATACAGCGATCGGTCTCTGAAGATTTACAACAATTGATCACAACATATGCCAGCAAAATAAAAGAGATGCAGCGATCGATCTCTACACATTCCAGAGATCGATCGCCCATCAATCTACAATTTTGGAAAGAATTTGACTTCTAATCTGCATCGTTAATTTAAAGCTGCAGTGAATCTTAACCATTGATGGAGAGATTTAATTAAACCTAGAGCATACGGCTTATCGATAAATCAATTCACGCCTGAGCAGCTTAACATTCAGCGAAGAGGAGTCGGCAGCGAGCAATCCGACGGCGATTTTCAGAGAGGAGGGCGATCAGGCTATTTTTATTATAGTTTTTCTTTTCTTTTTCTTTTCCTTTCCACTGTTTTATTATGCAACTATTTAATATTATTGTTGTTTACTTTTATTTTAGCATGAACTAAATTTCCTGTTCTAGGGTTTCGATGTAGCTTTACTATGATTGTTTATTTTCTTAATTCAATTAGTTAATTTTCTGTTTCTGTTCTGTGTTGAGTAATCTATTCTGAACGTAATGCTTAGGTTTGATTGATCACCAAAACTAAGAACTTAGGGTTGATTCGGGATGCGAGAGCGGAGAATTTAACCGTGCACTGAATAGTTTGCCATGAAAAGGATATTAGGTAGAGATAGCTAATGCGTTCATGTGGTAGTATAATTTCTCATTCTTAATGTATTCAATTAATTCTCAGGATTAGAGACCGAGAGGTAATAATTCGTTAATTGAATAAGTTTATTTTTGCTCGAGAGAGATTGATAAATTTTGTAGAAAGTGTGCAGATATTGTATTTAAAACAGAGGCAGAAAAGAGGCTGAAAGGAGATGGAAAAGAGGTGGCGAAGAAGTAATTCAAAGTTCAAGAAAACAGAAAAGATAGAGAAGCAATTACAATCAGCAGCAGCGATCGATCTCTATGAAATGCAGAGATCGATCGCTACACATATTTAAAGGCAGCTGCAAGCAAAATAAAAGAGATGCAGCGATCGATCTCTATGAAATGCAGAGATCGATCGCTACACATATTTGAAACAAACAGCGATCGATTTCTAATCGATCGAATGAAACTTGCAGCGATCGATCTCCATCAAATTATCTATGCCAAGCGATCGATCTCTGAGAAGATACAGCGATCGGTCTCTGAAGATTTACAACAATTGATCACAACATATGCCAGCAAAATAAAAGAGATGCAGCGATCGATCTCTACACATTCCAGAGATCGATCGCCCATCAATCTACAATTTTGGAAAGAATTTGACTTCTAATCTGCATCGTTAATTTAAAGCTGCAGTGAATCTTAACCATTGATGGAGAGATTTAATTAAACCTAGAGCATACGGCTTATCGATAAATCAATTCACGCCTGAGCAGCTTAACATTCAGCGAAGAGGAGTCGGCAGCGAGCAATCCGACGGCGATTTTCAGAGAGGAGGGCGATCAGGCTATTTTTATTATAGTTTTTTCTTTTCTTTTTCTTTTCCTTTCCACTGTTTTATTATGCAACTATTTAATATTATTGTGTTTACTTTTATTTTAGCATGAACTAAATTTCCTGTTCTAGGGTTTCGATGTAGCTTTACTATGATTGTTTATTTTTCTTAATTCAATTAGTTAATTTTCTGTTTCTGTTCTGTGTTGAGTAATCTATTCTGAACGTAATGCTTAGGTTTGATTGATCACCAAAACTAAGAACTTTAGGGTTGATTCGGGATGCGAGAGCGGAGAATTTAACCGTGCACTGAATAGTTTGCCATGAAAAGGATATTAGGCTAGAGATAGCTAATGCGTTCATGTGGTAGTATAATTTCTCATTCTTAATGTATTCAATTAATTCTCAGGATTAGAGACCGAGAGGTAATAATTCGTTAATTGAATAAGTTTATTTTTGCTCGAGAGAGATTGATAAATATTTTCGTGAAATTGCCATCAACACATAGAAATAGGATTTAACTATTTGAATTAGGTCTGATAAATAGGATTAGCTAAGTGAAATCGAAACCCTAGATTTTCTCATCATATAATCTTACTTCTTTATTTTTAAATCTTTTATTTAAATTGCTGCTTAATTTTATTTGAATTATTATTTTAGTTTTAAAATCTAAATCACAAAAATTATTATTTCATTTCAAATTAAACTAAAATTTAGATACTCAATATTTAACATAATTATTCCTCGTGGGATCGACACTCGTACTTTTATATACACTTTATTACTTTTGCGACACGTGCACTTGCGTATACGATTTTTCGCAACAGTGCACAATCTTACATTGCTTAGGAGAGTGAAAAATACATGATTTATAAGTAGAGCTTCTCTCCCTATCTATTACAACGCGTTTTGGGGCTGACCCCAAGAACAAATTTATGCGGGCTCTATCCCAAAAAGGACAATATTGTACTGCAAGCAACAGGGGACGTTACATATTTATATCTCTTAAATATTGTAATTCAAATGTGATCTCAAACCTCTTTAAAAATTTCAAAAGAAATTTGGGTAACTACGTTCTAGATCTGTCATTATATCTACAATTTATTTCTCAACTATTAAATTGCATCTGATCCAGCTTTAGAAAATTGTAATCGGTGATCCCACAACTAGATTAACTAATGTTCCAAATTAGATGATTAAGACTGTTAATATTAATTAAAAAGGCTTAAATCTAAATCTATTAATTAATTATTGCAATTAGAAAGTAATAATAATAAATCAGATGATTAAGACTGGTTGACGTAAAAACTAACCTTACTGCAACCAGGGACTAAGCTATTTCTCACAACTAATTATCAGAGAATTAGCTGAAGCTTGTAGCTCTGATGGACATGGAACCGGCAAGAGAGCTGAGTCCTTGGCACAAATGAGACTCACGTTCCATCTCTCCTCCTCCTCTGGAGCACATCATCAAATTACGGGTGGAACCTACAAGAATAGGCAATTAGCATATTAGCTCCAGCATGGATATTAGCTCATGCATTACGAAATACATACCACATTGATTTCTCATCTCATCTTTCCCCCTCTCTCCACAAACATCCCGGTGTTCTTTCCGAAACCTACCAATCCATCCAGATGTTGATTTTCTAACAGGGCCCGTAAACCTTAAATAAACAATAATCAAAGTCATTTCTAAAATTAACCAAACTAACAACATATAATTCCACAACCATCATACGGTGTTGCAGCTTCTCCCACTAATTCTAGCCATTGCCAAGTATTTCGTCGCATCTTTATCTGAATGAGTTTGCAGATTGTCAGAACCTATGTAATCCAAATTATGAAAATCATACATGCAGAGAAGAATACATAGATAGATTCACCTGCGGTGCGACGCTTGGAAACCATCAAGATTGAAATCACAGAAGCTTCAATGCCGCAGCTGGCACTGACTTTTATGGCCCCAGCTCTGATGAATCCTTCTCTATTTAAAACACAAATAAGTGAACTAAGCATGGAATCTCAATTACAGCTCATTTTTTATAGGATGATCATTTGTCAGCTCAAAAAATGTCCAAGCGCCCACAAAACTAGACACTAAAAGAATAATTACTTTCTCCAATTCATTTTTATATGACTAATTTAAAAGCTTTCTCTAAAATAATTGCATTAATAAATACCAACAACCAAAAATCTTCATACCAAGATATTGAAGTCAACCTCCCCAATTCCAGAAATTATCCAACTTATAGAATAGCATTCTCGGTTTGGAGATCTTTGGTTGCGACTACAATCTCCCAGATCACTCATAATATCAACTCAAAGAATAACATTCAAAGTATGGAAGCTCAGTCCAATTTCTCTAAATCAATTCATCTTTGCTTGCACGACACCAATCACGAGTGTAATCTTAAAATATCTGATTTTGAGAAAGATCCACTATCACACATCAAATATGGAATTGATAAGCCATCGAGCTGCAGCCCAGCCTCATTAAATCCTCTATGTAATGTCTTATATACAATTCTATCCGGAAAATAACCATCTTCAATCATCTTATTATACAACCCAATGGCAGAGGCGATATCACCAGCACAAATACGTTCATCCATCAGAATGGTAAGTGTCACCTGATTTGGACGGATACCCTCTTTTTGCATTGATTCAAGCTGCTCATATGCCTCTTCTGTCCTTCCTACCTTGCAAAATCCACAGATAATTGCATTGTACAAATACAAGTTACGAGTGGGGTCTATATTTTTAACCTTCTGAATAAGTTCGAGAGCAAAACGTTTCAAATTTTGCACAGAATTGGGAGATGCTACTAAATTCCGTCGCATCGGTGCTAAAGTTCTTTCATGCAGCAAATTGAACAACATCATTTTTTCCTTTTCAGATACTCTATTTACGGCTGGACATCTTTTCTCTAGAACAGTGATACTTCGGGAAATACTACTTACCAAAACAATATACAAGATGAGATCACGTTCAATCTGACTTCTTTCCATCAAATCGACTAATTGAAAGGCAAATGCAACATCTTTATTCTTTAGAAAATGGTTAATAAGAGCTGTATATAACACAACATTTGGTACGAGCCCATCTTCTAACATCCTTTTCAGATATTTGCATCCTGCTTCAATCATGTTTTTCTTCACCAACCCACTAATAAGTGTAGTGTATGAATATGAACTTGGCTTGATAGAATTTTCTTTCATTATCTCAAACAATTCACTGGCTTCAACAAGTTTTCCATTCTTGGAGTAGCCATTAATCATAGTCATAAACACATTTTCATCAGGATCCACACCAGCCTCGATCATCGTCTTAAACATACTTTCAGCATCATATATTCTTTTTTGTCTGAACAAAGAACTGATAATGGAGTCATAAATGGCAACATGTGGCTGTAGCCCCTCTTGTTTCATTTGGTCCAGAACATCAAAGGCTGAATCTAAATCTCCATTCTTGCAGTATTCATTAATAATTATCAAATACGTCGCTAAATTTGGAATCACACTGCAGTTTCGCATATGTGAAATAAGATGTGTAACATCATTAAAAAGCCCTTCCCTGCAAAGACTCTTGATTAAGGAGTTGTAAGTAAAAATCAAAGGCTTGCATCCAAGACTTACCATTTTTTCCAAGAAATATAAAGCAGTATCCCTCTCCTGAACCTCACACAATGCACTAATGGCAATGGTGAACGCCTCTTTCGCTAGATCCAAACTGCTATTTGAAATTTTCTCAAGCAGAAATTCAAATTTCCTGCAATAGTTCAAATTATCCAAGACTGGGAGCATAGAAGGATCAAATCCACAGCCATTCTGGGAAATTGCTAGCAAGATCAATAAAGCAAGAGGAACCTCACGACCCTTTGGATATTTTTTCATCAAAGTAAAGAACAGCACATGATCAGGGACACCCCCATAATCAAGCATTTTTTGGAATAATTCCTTAGCTTCCTTTACCCTATTCTCCTTGAAAAGTGCATCAATCAAAACTGTATAACAATGAGCACTTGGTTTTATATTGCAACTCATCATATTTTCCAAGACCATTAGCCCACAATCAACTTTTCCTTCTTTGCAATGCTTATTAATTATGATATGATAAGTAACACAATCAGGTTTATATCCCCACTCTGACATCTGATTATGAATTATCCAACTCTTGTCCAACATACCCAATTTCGCAAACCCATGGAGTAATGTGTTGAATATATAATTATCCGGCTCGCATTTTGTCTTCAGCATCCTCAGAAACACTCTCATTGCCATTTTCATCTTCTTATCTTTGCAGTACACATGAATTAAAGATGTATACATCATCTTATCAATGTAAAGACCCTTAGACTCCATTTCTTCAAATAAAGACTCTGCCTCAACAAACCAACCCCTCTTACAAAGAGCATAAAACAATGTCTTGCACACATGAAGTGTTGGAGAATACTTATTTCTGCACCGCATCATATCAAACAGCTCAATAGCTTCATCCATATGCCCTTTATAGCATAGTCCATCCATCAAAACATTAAAACACCAAAATCGCAGGCAAAGACGAGCCTCACAAGCTACAACTAAATACTCAAACGCCTCCAAAAAAATTCCTTGGTTACAAAGTTCTCGAAAAATTAAAGTAAACGACAGTTCAGTAGGAACACAATTCAGCGAAAGAAGCCTATCAAAATGCTCTCTAGCCTCCTCAAATTTTCCCAGTTTGAACAAGCAAATAACCATAGAGTTCAAAATTGACGAATCCGGTTGTATACCTCTTCGATTAAAATTGTCATGGTAAATCTTTTCAGCTAAATGAGACTCGCCTGAGTGAACAAGCTTCCCAATTAAAGTACCATAGGTACTCAAACCAAGTTCCAACCCTCGCTCAACAGCAAAATTGAAAGCAGATAAAGTTTCAGAAACTGCGGAAGAGCGAATTATGATCCGCTGAATCACTTGCTGCGCTGATACAAACAATCCGCGCAGAAGCAGGCTCTCTACTAGCGAAAAGCAAAGAAATTTATGGTCGTTGAGAGTAGTTGAGTCCAACTGAGAATCTAGCGGGAGAGCAGCAGCTGTGGCTACTCTTCTGGCATTGAGAAAAGGGTAAAACTTACTGTACTGTCTTTCAATCATCCTTCAACTCGAACAGTTGATAGCGTTTGATGGTTAACAAGAGTTCAGAACGGTAAGGGGAGGTCATACCGCGACGGTGGCTCCTCAGGGCGAGGAAGAAGATTTTTGCGCGGCGGACAGTCCCAAATATCCTAACCTTCGTAAAATATGGAAGGAAAAAAATAAATAAAATTTAATTTAGAAACCAGGCAAAGTCTAAAGCTAAATAAACACCTTCCCCGGGCACGGTTGGTTTTAAAAGGGATGGAAATGTTTGGGTTAATCTCACGTTGATTGTGAAAAGAGCTTGATGGTAATTTACAAGTGTGAGAGAAAGTTTCACTCTTTGATTTTCACTCTTTGATCTAGCTTTTGAGGTTGAAAAGGCTCAATACCACTAACACAATTTTTAAGTGAAAACCGTAGAAGGGAAAAAAACTACGGGCATAAGAGAGAAATCACTAATCAAACTCGGTACAACTGAGTTTTGCGACTCAAACATCAATAAGTATGAAAAATCAGAAACCTTAATATTGGCTACAGTCCAGCACTAGCAGAAAACTATTTTAATCATAATGGGTCATGTCCATTATCGATCCGCGTCCACACATGTGGCCTGAAACCTAACAAACTCCTCATCTGACTCATGTGGTGGGCTTCCATAAGCCTGCTCTTCTCCGACAAGTCTCGAGCTTCTCCTTCGGCAAAGCCTTCGTCAACATATCTAAACCATTCTCACTGGTGTGCACTTTCGCCAAGTGCAACCGTTTCGTCTCGAGCAAGTCTCGAACCCAATGATATCTCACATTAATATGTTTGGACCTCGAATGAAATGACGAATTCTTGGAGAGATGGATAGCACTCTGGCTATCGCTGAACACAACATACTTCACTTGGCGCTGACCCAATTCCTCAAAGAATCTCCTCATTCACAAAGCCTCCTTGTAACCCTCAGTAATCGCAATGTATTCAGCTTCTATGGTGGATATCGCAACATAATCTTGCAACGTTGATTGCCAAGACACGACTCCCCGTGCAAAAACCATCAAGAATCCTGAAACGGGCCTCCTGGAATCAATGTTACCAGTCATATATGAATTGGTATACCCAACTAGCATAGGATCACTGCCACCGAAACACACAAACAATCTGGAAGTACCTTGGAGATATCTGAATATCCACTTCACTGCTTCCCAATGTTCTTTGCCAGGATTGGAGAGGAACCGACTGACTACTCCAACTGAGTGAGCAATATCGAGTCGAGTGTGACCATGACATACATCAAACTGCAGACGCATAATGAATTCGACTCATGTCTGCTTTGCCTTTCTCACTTGTAGGACATTGCTCCGAATTGAGCTTTAAGTGACCTGCAAGTAGAGAACGCACAACTTGGTCTTACTCATGTTGAACTTTTTAAGTATCTTCTCAATATAGTCTTCCTGAGACAACCACAGTTTTTCATTCTTCTTATCACGAGAGATTTTCATACCAAGTATCTTCTTTGCTACACTCAAGTCTTTCATCGCAAAAGACTCGCTCAACTTTCCCTTCAACTTAGCAATCTTGCTAGTATCATAGTCTCTGATCAACATATCGTCAACATACAAGAGGAGAATGATGAAGTGATCATCAGAGTACCTTTTGATAAACACACAATGGTCTGACGATGTCCGACTGTACCCTTAACTCACCACGAAGGATTCAAACTTCTTGTACCACTGCCGTGGAGCTTCTTTGAGGCCGTACAAGCTCTTTTTCAACTTGCACACAAGTTGCTCATTTCCTTACTTTGAATCTCTCGGGCTGCTCCATGTAGATCTCTTCATCAAAGTCACCATGAAGAAACGCAATTTTCACATCAAGTTGTTCAATCTCTGGGTTCAACCGTGCCACTAAACCAAGAGCAACTTGGATAGAGAACATCTTCACCACTTGTAAGAATATTTCTTCAAAGTTGATTCTCTTCTTCTGACCATACCCCTTCACAACTAACAGAGCTTTATACCTTGGTTGTGAGCTTTCATTTTCGGTCTTCTGTGATAACCCGAATATGCACGTATGGGTACGATGGCTGCAAGAACCGGAACCCGGATGGCGGTACGTCCGCGCGGGCGAACCGGAAGGTGACAGGTCGTAAAAAGGGGGTCGTCACAATCCCACATCGCTTGGGAAGTATGTGGAAATGAAACATATGTAAAGAGACCATTCCAACATAGCAAGACGCGTTTTGGAGCACGATTGGCAACGGATCCCATAAGAACTCCGAAGTTAAAAGTGCTTCGGCGAGAGCAATTCCAGGTTGAGTGACCTTCTGGGAAGTTCTCGCCAAACAAAGCCGTGAGGGGAGGATATTGGGCTGCGGCTCAATCCCCGGAGCGGACAATATCTTGCTGGGAACGGGGTCGTTACAAATGGTATCAGAGACTGTACCCAACCGGAAATGTGGCCAACGAGGACGTTGGGCCCCTGAGGGGGGGTGATTGTGATAACCCGAATATGCACGTATGGGTACGATGGCTGCACGAACAGGAACCCGGATGGCGGTACGTCCGCGCGGGCGAACCGGAAGGTGACAGGTCGTAAAAAGGGGGTCGTCACAATCCCACATCGCTTGGGGAAGTATGTGGAAATGAAACATATGTAAAGAGACCCTTCCAACATAGCAAGACGCGTTTTGGAGCACGATTGGCAACGGATCCCATAAGAACTCCGAAGTTAAAAGTGCTTCGGCGAGAGCAATTCCAGGTTGGGTGACCTTCTGGGAAGTTCTCGCCAAACAAAGCCGTGAGGGGAGGATATTGGGCTGCGGCTCAATCCCCGGAGCGGACAATATCTTGCTGGGAACGGGGTCGTTACATCTTCAACCTGTAAACTCATCTGTTCTTGAGAGCTTTCTTGCATTGCAGTAACTTCACCAAGTCATAAGTGTGGTTCTCGTGAAGAGACTGCATCTCCACTTCCATGGCTTTCAACCACTCTTTCTTCTCATTAACGAACGTGGCCTCTTGGTAAGTGTCTGGCTCTCTAGCATCTATGAGCATCACATACTCATCTGAAGTGAATCTCGTCGAATGACGCCGCTTTCTAGTGAATCTTCTCAAAGGAGGTTTGTCTGACAACTCTTGAACTTCTTGTTCGACTTGATCAGTCGGATCAACATTATCAGCTGTGGGGACTTCGCCATTTGCAGGATCGATATCATTCTTTGGTTCCGCTCTCCCTTGATCCGAATGCTCTGCAGGAGTAGAAATTTGATCCAAATCGATCAGATCATCACTGTACCTTTCTGTCATTTCTGCCTTATCGATGTCTTTGATGCATTGGTCTTCCACGAACACTGTATCTCGGCTTATGACAAACTTTTTATGGACCGAATCGGAGAACCTGTAGCCAAACTCATAAAAACCATAATCAATAAACACACACGACCTTGTCTTCACATCGAGTTTCGATCGCTCGTCTTTCAAAATGTGAACAAAGGTCTTGCACCAAAAAATGCGAAGATGACTATAAGAAGCTTCTTTTCTAGACCGCATCTTATCCGGAACTTCAAAACTCAATGGAACATTTGGCGTGAGATTCAAAACATGAACTATTGCATTCAAGGCTTCACCTCAAAAGGATCTCGGTAACTGTGACTGCGAAAGTAAGCATCTCACCCTCTCAACAAGTGTCTTGTTTATTCTCTCAACTAACTCGTTCAACTGAGGAGTTTTCGGAGGTGTCTTTTGATGTCGAATACCCTGCTCTCTGCAATACTCATTAAAAGGACTACAGTACTCACCCCCATTATCTGTTCGGATACACTTGAGCTTCACACTTATTTCTCTTTTTACACGAGTATGAAACTGTTTGAATACGTCTAACACTTGCTCTTTTGACTTCAACATATACACGTCTAGCTCTGATACTTGTGTTGGTGGTATTGAGTCTTATTAATTTCAAAAGCTAGTTCAAAAAATGAGTCTTTTCTTCACATTTATAAACTACCACCAAACTCCTTCTACAACCGATGTGAGATTAACCCTAACAGGAAGAACTGAAAAAGTGTAAAAACTGACACCATTGGAGAGCAGTGAAGAAATCAAAGTAGACAAGTTTAGTTTCGTAAGTAAAGGAATGGAGGAGGGCACAAAACAAACAATCTCTCGTCCGGAACCCACATGGCTTGACGAACAACTGCTCCACCTTCTCCGCAGGTAGTCTCTTTTGGTGATGCTTGAGATCAAAAGCTACACAGAGAAACCATAATAAACTTAAATGACTAACAAAACACTTGATTTTCAAATAATTGTACAAGTCCATTAAAACATTGTGATTGAGCTTAATGGAGCTGGCTGAAGACAAAGACCAAGGCTCCAACTTTGGATGGGACAGCCATCCCATGCATTATGTTTGTATTATTCGAGCCCTTTTCAGTTGGTAAATTACATAATTAAGCTTAATTCTCCACCATATTTTGGGATTCATTTTCCATAAATTTTGTTGTAACTTGTATTTTAATTCCATGTGAAGGAGGATTGGAGGACGTATGTTACGACAAAGGGGAGGGTGCAGCCAGAATCACCTCCAATTTTCCTTTCAACTTCACTTGGCTTGGAGCCAGTAATTGCATTTGCAGGTCTTGTTCTCGTCCCACTCCCTGATTGGAATTTGAAGTTCTTTGTTTTATCTAATTTCAAATAGTTTTCCATCAATTTTTCAAAAACCAAGTTGGATATCTAGGCTCGATGCATAAATTTTGATGACTCTGACAAGTTACAAAGAACCCATCATATAGATTCGCAAAAGCACTGAAAAGAGTCCAAATCGTTGATTAAGACTTGCATAATCTCCCAATTGACAGTTAGAAACTTCCATTCACAATCCTAAACTTAACAACACCAGATACAACCTAGCAAAATGGAACTTTACAGCTCATACGTGTTTCCAACCTTCATTTTTACTCCATTTTGATGCGATCAAGACTCTCTGACACCGTCCTCATCCTCGGCCTCACCTCCGGATCTGTTTCCGTGCAATTGAGTGCAATGTGAAATGTAGCAATTACCTGTTTCTTGGCCTCAACTTCACGAGCAAGCGTCGGATCCATGATCTCCGAGAATGAGCCTTCGTCACTAGATGCTTTCCTCACAAACCTCTCAAGCCCCTTGCCATCATTTTCCGGCGATGCTTCTGGCAACTGACCAGTCAAAATCTCCATAAGAACAATACCAAAGGAGTAAACATCACATTTCTGTGTATATTTCCCACCAGGAACCAAGATTTCAGGAGCCAAGTACTTTGAAGGACTCGAAATGGTCGAATTGATGGCAGGGTTTATAATGGTTCGGTTCGAATTCTGTTTTTTAGACGGCGGGGTTGTGAATCTTGAGGCCGCAGAGGTGAGCCGATTGAGTCCAGATCCAGAAATATAAGATTGGAGGTCGTCGTCAAGGAGGATTTTTGTGGATTTTATGTTTCCATGAGTGTACTTTCGAGGACTCAAATCGTGGATATACGCCAAACCTCTGGCAGCTCCTTGCGCAATTTTCAACCGAGTGGCCCAAGTCAATGGTGGCAAAGGATTAGAAGGGTCTCCTGCATCAAGAAAACATCGCACAGCACGTTACATTCTTAAACCAAAATGGGTATAACAAATTACTACTTGTTTAGTTTAGTATAAACAAAGAAAAACGGATCTCCACAGCACTATATACAGAAACCAAAGGTTTTGCTCAACTGGCGAAGTCTTTAGACTGAAAGATCTACTCGATGCAAGGCCAAATGGTGGAAATAATAGTAATTTATCTCCTCTCAGAGAAAGCATTTGATGTGCGATAATATTTACACATTTGATTGAAGGTCATAATATTTATACAAAATTTAAAATTTTAATGCTAGAACTACAGATATGTATAGCTTTAAATTGGCATGGCAGACACGACAATGGTGGTCCAACATAAATGATTACTTTCCCTATCATATGAAAATGAAACGTAGTTGCCAAAATGGGACACACTACAATCAATTTAGATGGTGCACTCAGGAATTTGCAGTGTTATAAACCACATGATTCACTGAAGAGTTTAAAACATGACCAGATCAACACGAAAGACAATGAATCCTCGAATGGAAATAATATATGCCTTATAAATCAAATTTTGAAAATCGTTCCGATATACTTTCATTGCTAGTATGAATTTGACTAAGACATCCTAAATAATTGCAACATTTGTAGAACCAAAAAAACTGTAAAAATAACGCCAAAATGAGATTTTTATTTGAAACTTTCTCACCCCAAATGGTGATAATTAAAACCCAAAATCATAATTCCCAAACTCGGTCAAAATCATCTAAAAGTAAAAACAAACTTTAGAAAATAGTCAAAGTTGCTATAGTAATGTATTTTACGAAGAAACTATGAACAAATAGAGAGAACGAGTGGGTTACCACGCAGAGCTGTGTGCAAGCTACCGTTCCTGATGAAATCAGTGACCAATAATTTCTCATCATTTGCATAATAGTAAGCTCTAAGACGGACTATATTAGGGTGTTGGACCCTCCCAATGGCCTCCACTTCACTTTCAAACTCCTTGAACCTCCACGTCGAACCTCCCTCGCTCAATCTCCTCACGGCTACGACGGTCGCCGGCGCACCTGATCCTCGACCGGCCACCACCTTGTAAACTATTCCACTCCTGCTTTTACCAATTACGTACGCAGACGCCCTCAACAAATCTTCGAATTCCAAATTAAACCCCTCATCTACTATTACGAATTTACCTTTTTGCCCTTCTTCTTCAACCTCGCTCTCTGCTTCCTTTTTTCCCATTTTACCATCCTCCCCGGCGACACTCCTCCCTTTTCTCCGAAACCACCAGACCGAGACGGAAACAATTCCGAGAATGACTGAAACGCTGGAGATTACAGACACGGTCAGCGATCCCTCTCGTTTTTCTTTTGATCTGTCGACATCGAAGGCGGGAAAGGCAGGGTTGTTCTCTTTCGGATTTTGTGGCTGTTCAGAGCTCGGAAAACCCCTAGGATTTTGAGCCTCTGGACATGGAGTTTGCAGAGGAAATCCACAAAGGCTGGGGTTTCCGGAGAACGAAGTAGGTCCTTGGTTTAACAGCGATCCAACCTGAGGAAGTTTCCCAGTGAGATTGTTGTATCGGAGATCGAGATTCACGAGCACCGGAAGATTTCCGAAGGAAGCGGGAACTCCGCCTGAGAAACGATTGTACGACAAATTAAGAGTTCCGACGAGATGAGGGAGCTCCCCGAGGCCCTCTGGGAGAGAGCCGTTGAGTAAATTGGATGATAAATCCACATGCTTGAGGCTTTTGAGGTCTTTGATTTGGTCGGAGATTGGGCCAGAAAGCGAGTTATGAGAGAGATCGAGAGAGACTAGATTAGTGGTATTGTATAAATGCGAGGGAATTAGACTGGAGAAATTGTTGTTAGCCAAAGTGAGTGAGGTGAGGGAGTCGAGCAAACCGAGTTCGGAGGGAATGTAACCATTGAAGCCCCTTCGGGAGAGAGTGAGCTCGGTAACTCGGTCTCGAGTGCAAACGACTCCATCCCAGCGACAAGGAGTGAAGTCGGAGTCAGACCAGGAGTCAAGAAGGCGAGTTGGGTCGGTGTCAATGGCGGCTTTGAGGGCGAGAAGAGCGAGACCGTCGGAGTTGAGAGAGAAACAAAGAGGAAGAAGGTGAAGAAAGAGAAAGAAAAACTGAAAAGCCAAGGACATTGAGAAAACCATGTCACAGGAAATGAGATTCCGATCTGGTTACAGATCCATGGGCGAGGAGAAATTGCAGAGGGAAGGAAGGAGAAGGGGGGGAAGAGAGACTGTAGTTATCGAATTCGAGGCGGAGTTTGAATTGGATGCACATGCACCATTTGATTAAATATATATAATCATATCTTTAAAAAAAAGGGTATCTAGTAATATTATTGAAAGGCAGTGGCAAAGGAGTCATTTGCGAGAGTTGTCATTAATAATAGGGTGGCAAGGGTAGTTGGGTAATTTAGAAAATGTGTCAGACAATGATACAGATGAGACGAGGACATGGCTTTTCAGAATCCACCATCCTCCTCTACAGACTACAGTGAATGTGAAACCAAGTTGTCCCATTTATTCAGGGGTACATCCGTAATATGCGCTTCTGCTTCTGCTTCTTCTTCTTCTTTGCGGATGATACCAGAGGAATTTGACGAGGGAGGGGAGGTCAGCCATGGAAGATAAGGACTTGCATACATTAGAGTCACTCAAGACACAGACTTACAAATATGAATAAACGAGCATTGTGACACGAAAAATAACCCTTCTAAGTTTCAGAGCAAGCTATCGGCCTTAGAAGGCAACCGTCTGAAGAAATTGCTCGGCGCGGACGGCATTTTGCTTCTAAATCTCGGATGCCTCAACCAATACACTCCTCCCATCAGCGAAACTATCTTGAATGGCGTTACGTACAGAGCAACCGCGATCGCCAAGCAGAAGAAGATGAATAAACTCGTCGCTCTTGGATCTCTCCAGCTTAGCAGCGCTTGAAACCTCTCCCCCTGCGTAGCAATGTCTCCCACCACCGTTTGAATTCTCCCCGCCACGCTTCTCAACCTGTCATATCTCATTCGAGCCACGTCCTGTGCTTTTGACGTCGGGAAAGTATCGAACTCTTCGTCTAATTCGTCTGGTTGCACCGACTCTGCCCATGAAAGCTTCGGATCCATGTGCGGTGGATTTCTTGGTCGTAACCGGAAATTCCAGATTCCGATTAAGAACATGTAGAGGAAAATGGTTGGGAGGATCAGTTCGGGATAGCAAATCAGAATGAAGTACAGAACGTGAACTAGAATCGATGTGATCGGATTCATCCACTCACAAACCTCTGCAATCCATCGGCTCATGGAGATTAAACCCGAAAACAGCGACACGATTCTGAAGAAATTGGCCTTGCTTCTTCTCATACTCCACATATGGGAATCAACATTAAGCATGAATTCAACAACCTCTTTACGCAGTGGCGGCTCTGCCCGGCCAAGTCTCACGGCGACAATATTCATCGCCTGATCTCGCAGACTATCTAACTGGTTCACTGTAAAAGGATGGAGGTAGTGCATTTTCGGCAACAATGGATGACCATAAAGGTATATAATTGTTGCGAGAGAGAGACAAGTGAATCTAACTGCTAACTGGAGCTCTCCCATTTTCTTCAATCCAGACGGGTGAAGAACAAGAAGAGGATAGGAAGGAGTGTAGATTCTATCCATTTCCAAGGTTGATAAACGGATTCGTACTTTCCCAATTCTTGAATCAGTTCGAGCTCCAACTCCACCCAAATGGCAAGTTGTCAAAAACCCCGAGTGTAATCACTGTACAGGGGTCGTAAACCTCCCAGGTATATTGCTCATTCCATTTGGGATTTAAGCTTTCCATTATCGTTCTTGTTCGAACCCATTTCTGCCCATATTTTGCGACACAGTAAGCATCTGTCGTCCCTTTTCCTTCGTTAGTTTTCATCGGGGAAAGTCCTTGGGCGCCCAAAATGCCGACCTCGAGAATTCCAATCGGCTGCTTCCATAGTTGTCGAGCAGTAGGCCTAGCGTCACTTATGTACATTGTTGATTCGTCTATTACATGGTATGCACCTTCTAGACAGACTCGAAGATGAACCCTGCTCGAGAATTTGAGCTCGTGTCTCCTATCTCCTTCCAAAACCCCGAACCCAAACTTCTCGAGATTGAACCAGCGAGAGTGGACCGGTTTGTGATCCATTCTCCTCTCAAATACGTTCAATGGCAGGTTAAGCGTGCCCATTACTTCATCTTTGGCAGGGGTGACTTTGTTTTCCACTGTAAGCACCATCTGTTCTTCGAAAGGCTCGGCTGCCACGAAAATCAGATCTTCGTTCCAGAGCGGATTGATGGTTTTCGTTGGACAGAGCTTTGTTTTGAGAATCTGATTTCCTACTTGAACCTTGACAAACGCTTGAGGTGGTTGGCTTCTATCTTGAGGCTCGACATCCTGAGCTTCAATCACATTAACTCTTAAATACCATAGTTTTGGAGAGACGTAAACTTTTGACCTGATGTTGAATACTCCTTCTCCCTGAACAGAAGCTGCATCCGAATGCCATGATTCTGGAAAAGCTTCGTCAGCTTGAGTTCCCATCCAAACAGCAACCATGATTTCTCCTTTCACCTTGGCATCCCCTGCTCTGTTCTCTAATCTGTACCATTGAGGAGCCAAAGGAGAATCGGGTGGAACTCTTGTGGGAACTTCATTCAGATCAAACACCACCTTCCCAATATAATGATCTCTTGCCACCATTTCCTTGTCTTTGACGTAAACTTCAACAACTGAAGATTGAATCTTGTCTTTAGAGAAGGCGAAGACTTGATTCCATTCTGGGTTTGTTTTCTTCTCAAAATGCCTGGTCTTTCCTCTGTAATTTCCAAGCTTTACTTCTATATATGGATCACAGTTTCCCGTTACAGGGTCTGGAGGAAGGTCCTTGGCTTTCACCACTCGAACGAAAAGATAAAACATCTGTTCGACAAGATCATAAGTGCTCGTGGCTCTTTCGCTGCTAATCCACCCTCCTCCACCCCGCACCCCTCCATGCGGCCATCTTTCTCCAAGCTGCGGCTTGGTGTCCTTGAGCTTGTAGTCCTCTGGGAGATTCCTTTTCTCCATCTAGTGTTGCAAAATGGGCATGAGAAATGAAGTTACTCAAAAGTAAGAAGGTTAGAGAGAGTTGTGAAGCGAAGAAGAATGTGTTTGTGGGAACGCATTATAATGTGAATCCAAATGGAGAAAGGAAAGCAGCGATGCTTTCTTTAAACGCATTATGTTTAAAAAAAGGTTCTGATTCACCGTTTAAAACGAACAATTACAATCTTTTAGAGGTGGAAAAGGCCAAACTCACTCTTTTACAGATTCTTTTGCCCAGTTGCTCTCTCTGCCACTCACTCCTCCCAAAAAGAAAAGTAGAAATTAGCAAAGAAGCTTTTGTAGATTATTCTCCTTCATCCTAAGCTCTGAGTCATACCCTACCAAAATGGTGCAACTTCTTTCGGCCCATGACAGGCCTAACTAGCCGGGCTTGATTGAGCACGATGAGTAGGACCCAGGTGAGCCCGACTTGACCATTTACAGTTTACAGGCTGGTCTACTATGTGATGATAAGGGTACCGTATCACCCACATCTCTCCCCAACCGGACACTTTAGATGATGATATTTCATATTATTACCAAAGGTGTAAAATATGCCACTTTCGTGACCACAAAAACATTATCCTATTCACACTCACTCTGCTTTTAACTTGTGCACTCACTCACTGGCCACTGCCCTATTTAATGCCCTGCCCCTTGGCCTCACCGTCATCCACTCCACCTCCAGAAATGGCAGAAACCACCCTAAACCTCCCCTTTTTCTGTCTGGCTCTCTTTCTCGTCTTCACCTCCGCTCTCTCCTCCGAACGCTGCAACCCTTCCGACAAAAAGGTCCCTCCTCCAATTCAAGAAAGCCTTCAATGAGCCCTACGTCCTGGCCTCCTGGGATCCTAAACTGACTGCTGCGATTGGTAATTGCGTCACTTGCGACTCCACCACTAACCGTATAAACTCCATCTCTATCACTACCGACGACGACATTTCCGGTGTAATTCCCCCCGAAGTAGGCGACCTCCCCTATCTCACCAGCCTCACCTTGCGCAAGCTCCCCAAACTCACCGGCCCCATTCCCCCCGCCATCACTAAGCTTCAGAAGCTTACTTTTCTTATGATGGACTATAACAACTTATCCGGGTCCGTCCCTTCTTTTCTCAGCAGTATCCCCTACTCGAATACTTGAATCTTTCTTTTAATAATTTAACCGGAACCATTCCCAGCTCGCTTTCTAAGCTACCCAAACTGGATTACATTAATTTAAGTCGAAACAAATTAACAGGGTCAATCCCTGATTCTTTCGGATCTCTTACGCGTAAGTTCGACTCTATTGTTGTCTCGCACAACCAGCTTTCAGGTAAGATCCCGGCGTCTCTGTCCAGATTAAACTTCAGGGCCATCGACTTTTCACGCAACGAGTTCGAAGGTGACGCATCGATGCTATTCGGTGCCAAAAAGACGACCCAGACCGTGGATCTTTCGAGGAACTTGTTCGACTTTGATATGGCGAAGATGGCGTTTCCAAGCACTCTGATATATTTGGATCTTAACCACAATAAGATCACCGGAAGTATACCACAGATAATGACGAAAATAGATTTGCAGACATGGAACGTGAGCTACAACAGGTTGTGCGGTAAGATTCCGGTGGGCGGTAGGATGCAGAGCACCGGTTACTCGGCTTACATTCACAACAAGTGTTTGTGCGGCGCCCCGCTCGACAGCTGCAAGTGATCTGCTCTCCTTGCGTTGAATGGAATAAATCATTGCTTTTTTTGTTTGTTTGTTTGTTTTCTGTTTTTTTTTATTTTTTGTAATTGTCCATTTGAACTCTAGAGTTAATTTGAAACACTGTACTAAAAATTTTAATAATTAAAATCTCAAAATTATCTAAAATATAATGAGTTAAATTCTAACGATATATCAATCACCTCTCGTTCTTAGTTTATATATTGTCGGGAATCGGTCTCTCGTTCTAAAACAATGACCCATCGTTTTCAAAATTAAGGCGGAAAATGAGGTCACTCGCCTTGGATCAGAGTTCCGTTTTCAAGTATAATGTTTAAGAACGGGAGGTCGTTTCGGGGAGGGGACCCCATGTTCTCACCTTCCAAAAATTAGGGCACATAACGGAGGGTCTCCGTCCAGAAACTATCTCTCGTTCTTAAAATATTACGCTTGAAAAACGGAGGCCTCGATCAGAGATGAGGACCTCCCATTCTGGACCACCCTCTAAAATGGAGAGACAAGAAACGAGGAGGCCGTCCCGAGATGGGGACCTCTAGTTCCCGAGAACTCCCTGAAATAAGAGAGGCAAGGAACGGAAGGCCGTACTGGAGAGGGATCCCCTGTTCTCATCTTAAAATCAGAATGAGGGGTGATTAGTTCCTGTCAAGATTTAATTTATTACATTTTAGATAGTATAAAATTTTAGTTGTTAGAATTTTTAGTTTAAAGATCTTTCAAAATAAACTTCCTACTTTAATGTTTTTGAATTGATTTTAACCATTGTTTTTTATTTTGAGTTTGATTTTTGGGTTTTGTGATCATGATAAGTTTGATAATGGTAGGTCCAAGTCATGTAGGGAAATATAACGTGTCTCTGGAAATAATAGAGAATCCATTTTATGAGTGTTTTATTTAATAGAGTATTATTTTAGTTCCAGGTATATACCAAGGCATATTCCTCCCGTAAATTTAATTTTTAAGTTCTAAAGCATAAACATCTTGATGTTGTCTGTGCCGCTACATAGCAGCTCTAGACTGTGTGCTGGTTTGAGACTGAGTTTTGAGAGTGAGAGAGAGAGAGAGAGAGAGATCTACTACTTTAGATTTATCGTCTAACACATATATATACTCTTCAATTTTACACATCCGTGTATGAAAACGAAAGTAAGGGAAATGGCCAATAGGGATGCATAAAAAAAGTCACAATGCAATGCGCTGAGCGGATCTAATGCTATGAGAAGAGATTAGTGTTTCTCCGATATCATTCCTGCCTAAGCCGAGCCATACATAGAGAACTAAGAGCTCGAAGACGATGACGGAAATACTCGGACATGGCTACCAAACGTCTTGCGCTTTGCCGAGTCGTCAAGATCTGATGTAATCGATGAATCTTTTGAAGCCTCAAATTATTGCCTGCGTGACTAAGGTTACATCAAAATATCCAATAATCAAACACATGCAGTTCCTATTTGTTATTATTCGATAGTCTTAAGGTTACATCAACGTGACATTAACTTATTATTTGTTTTAACTTTATTTACTACCATTGAATGCACTATGCATTGGATTCTAGCACTAGAACATAATGCCAGGAAAGGAAGTAGCTATCGTAGAATAGACAAGTCACCCCACGGCATGTCAAAAACATGCAGACAAGATTCCACATGCGAAACATAGAGTTATTCATGGGTTGGGCTAAAATTAAAAAAAAAAAATGAATTAAAAGATGTCACGTTTCATATTATTGTTTCCATGGGACCCATCCCATTATTATGCCACATTAATTTCCATTTTGATACATTTGAACAGACTATTATCTGCTTAACACGTTTAAAAGTTGCACATAATCTAAGAGAAAATAGGGTACCTTACCTGTCTAACTAAGCCTTCAATGGCGGAGAGCTTGTTGATGGGTAGAGCCATCTGGGCATGGAGCAGAAGTGAGTGAGTCGGAGGTCATGGTGTCTGAAACTGAATGATTCATAGCTTCCAACCCTTGAGAAAGAGCGTCCTCTCCTTCCTGTGTTGATCTTTGCAACCCACAGACTCCCATCATTTGATGTACGAAATTTATATTTAGAAAATACATAAATACAATGAATAGGTAGGGTTTTTTGAGTAAGTACCTTGATGAGGTAAGACGGCCTAAATCCACCAATCCACATGAAGCAACGGTCAGCCAAAGTCATCCACTCGCCGGAAATAATATGAAAGACGTCTCTTCAGATTGACCATCTCCTCCAAGTGTGCCATGCAGCTTTGGACGTACAGCCGGAGCTCATTTTCTTGCACATGTTCTTGTACTGCCGCCCTGAGCTCGCACGTTATCCGGTGATGTTCCTCCACCCACCTCCCATACTCCATATCAAACACAGCCGCATCTAAGAAAAAATAAAAAGGTTTTTTTGGGGAAGGGAATTCACCAGGACTGATATTGTTCGTGCCACTGGAAACTGGAAAGTCGTTGATCTCCTAAAATATTTCCTCCTCCCAAAGTAGTAGCGTAGGAATCGGTCCGGTCCGGTTCGGTTCGGTTCATTATGATAAACCACTCCAGCATATAAAAGGAGCAACGGACTGGGCTTTTTAATAGGAGAGCCTTTTTCTATGTGAAAGGCCCAAAATCATTACGTTTGTAAAGGTAGCGGGAGAGTATAAAAGATTGCCCCTTCTCCCCGCAACGCAACGCTTCCCCATTTCAATATTCATTTCTGCAACACTCCCAGATGCTCCCCTCCTTTCTCCTGCCCATAACTTCGCGACAATGGCGGATCCTGTTCAGCCCTCCACATCTTCCGCCACCGCTGACCCCCTCTCTCTCATTCATCCTCGTCGGGAGCCTTTTGACTACGGCCTTCTCCCCATCCCCAAGCTTATTTTCGCCGATCCTACCCAAACCCTAATTCCCCTCAAGCAAAGGCTTCTCCACCTCTCTCCCACTCGCCGAGTCCACTCCCCTGCCATCTCTGAATGCCTCCAGATCTCCATTGATCACGCTACGCTCGTCCTCGACACCCTCGCCTCCGTTCACCATTCCGACTCCCACCCCATCGTTAAAGCAGCGTCTGCTGAGATTGAATCCACTGGGGCCGATGTGCATGATCTCCTTCTTTTTTTGTACATTCAATCGTATAAGAGGTTGCTCCCTAGGACGCACAAGGACTCGGCCGCTGTAGCTGATGTTTGGCCCTCCACTTCCGCATTCGATGGCTACTTATCTGCTCTCTCTCCCTTGCAGGTCACTAATCTATTTCCCTTGCTTATTTCTGAATCGTGCAATGCGCATTGTTTTAAGTGCGGTGTGGTTTGGGTTGTGAATGTGGTGTTTCCTGGACGAGCATTTCGAATTTAATGGTAATGTTGTGAATGCAGGTTGACGTATATCTTGACGACAATTGTTGTTTAACTCGTTTATAGTTGTTTGCTTTATTTATGTCTTCAAGTTTATGAAATCGAGTATGTAAATATAAATTTGGTGTAATTTAGGGAATTAATCTCGTTGGAACATGGAAGGATATTGCCATCTATCTATTGATTGTATGAATAATTTTGAAATATGACTCCTAAATGTATTGGTCAGAGTAACTGTGTTATTAAATCTATACTTTAATGACCTTTGTTTCTACTATTAAAAGAGTGAGGCAGTATTAGGTTGGTTCTCTAACTTTAAATTCTTTATTGTCATACTTCTTTATTTTTGGCCGTGGATTTGATCATTCCTCTGCCTTGGATTTTTATACACCTAGTACTTTATAGCAGCTTATAAGGTTCTAATGAAGAATTATTTTCTTTGTTGACCCATGGGTTGGTTATTTTGAAGTATCATTCACATTTATCAGCATCTGCATGTTTTTCTCTTTGCAACCGACAATTATGTATCATAATGTACATAAATGTTTTTCATTATGTGATAAAGGCTCAAAATAAATGAGCCAAAGATAGGCTCACAAAGTAATTAAATGCAAGATATAGACAATACATCTTATCCTATTTTTTTTAGCACAGTGACTTCTGTATCTTATCCAGACAAACATCCCCGTTTAAATTTTCCTATTTCTCTAACATTTCTAATACACTTAAAATGAAAACTTATGGGCAATGTTCCAGGCGTTCACTCTTTCAAGGTTCCTATATCCTACTCTAGATCCCATCTATTTTTTTTTATTTTTTAATTTATACCAAATATTTTGGAGCTTCTCTAGTCGTGAGAATGCAGTTTCAGGTGTGCAGTTAGTGGTTTTATTCTTTTGACAACATATATGTCTTACTTAGGATTTTTTTAGACATGTTTCATTTTTTTCCCATATGGGAGTTTTCTTTTGAAATTTAGTTCCTAGGATTTTAAATATCACTGCTACTTCTATATCTGACTTGTGTTAACAGTTTTACTTCTCATGTGGCAGCTTGTTCGTAGCAACAGTCGTAGATTTATGCCATCACAGGCTGATGAAGAGGCTCACCAACTCTCATACCTACAAAAGCACTTGGCTAATATTCTCTCGCTCTTGGCAGTGCCTGTGGATGGAGAAGGGGAAGAATCTATGGTCGTATATTTTGCACTATCAAATTTCATGTTGTTATTAAATTTGCAAATTTTTATATTTTTTCAGAGAGGGTAGTGATGATATTATTCTTCCTTACTACCATTGTAACATCGATTGATCAAAGAACTTAACGCATATGTTTTTTTTTCAATCTCTTAGAGCTTAAATTTTGCCCTATAGTAATCACAATTACAGAGGGCTTTCATAGACGGTGTTGCCCATGTTTTATCAATGCGATATATGTTATTTGAGTAAAATATAGCTTTTTATTTGCAATTAAAATGGATAGAACTTTCAATATGCTCATTTTGCAACATATGCTCTTGTTTTTTAATAAAACATATGTGCTATTCCAAGTGCCGGAGTTTGTCAATCTATCTTATCCAAAGAAGTAAAAATAATTGGTTTATTTACATCTATCACTAAAGCTACTCAAGTTCAGTCCAAAAATTCTGTTTCTGTTAGTCAAGATTAAAGCTAGCTCACTCCCCTACATGTGTAAAGTAATGTTCAGCTTCATTATGTCCTGATGGAATTACTGGTGTTTACATGTGGAACTGCCTTCACTCACTTTCTTTAGCATTTATAGAACATTGTTTTATCTAATCCTTTCCAGTGTATCCGTACTCTGTTATAGTTATTATTTCATTATGGTACTGTATTTTCTTAACTAGCTATTGCATGGTCCTTCAACTTCTTCCCAACTTTTTCATTTCAATTTAATGATTTGAGTAACATATTTTGTCAATCGACATTTGCTTAATGCTTACTTACTCCGGTGCTATTGTTTGTACATATTTTTTTTACTTTTCGGTGGCGTTTGTTCATGTCCATCATCATTTATTTGGCTAATTAAAAGTTATGCCTTAGGTTTTGTCGATGGATAGATTTGAGCACCTTGGATTTCTTATTCAATTTGGGGAGAAGGGATCAGAAGTTCAGTTGAGTCAGTTTGCTCCTTTTTTTGCTAACTCAGATCCCGATATGCCTGCTGCTCCTGTTCCAGCAGCACTAGTGCATGATTGGATTATGCAGAATATATCTGCTGCCTTAGAACATATTTCAGAGAGAGCTTCCTTGAAGGAAAATGGGCCATCATGTGCATCAGATCAAGATGTTCCCATGACTGATGCCTGTACAAGTTCAATCAAGGCATCAACAAATGCTAGGAGTCCAAGTTTTATCGAAGGGATCTCTAAATCATCGCTTGTGAAGCAAGCGTCCGAACTTAATGGTTCTTCTGTAAAGGTTTGTCTTTGGTAATTGCAAAAAAATTTCCAACGCTGGATTGCCAGAATGTTCATGTCTTTGGTTAATGTGCAAATTTCACGACTCCTTGATGTAGGTTGTGTTATTTTTTATTTGTGTTTATTCCAATATACTGCATACGCTGTTATATCGCAAGTACAAATCCCACCTTGCTACGGTTTTGCAAAATTTTGTTGGCTTTTAAGCATGGATAACTTCTTCACATAGGAGGGGGGAACATTCACGTCCCTGGATTTCTCAGTCTTGTTTTTTATGGGCTACATTTGCTGAGTTTGATATTCTGTTATTATTTCAGGTTCTAAACTGCCAAGACTCCATCATTTATATCTTATCGCCTTTGAGATATGCCACAATCTATGGTTGCTCCTGATACTACTATAGTTCTTGGAGCGATTGGCAAGGTAATAAGTTGGTGCATGTTCTCCTTTTGCTATGTTATTGTCTCAGTGTCTTGCTATGTAATTTTTTCACATGTAGTATAAAGGTTTATTATTTTCGTTCTGAGGCAGAAAAATACATGCATTATTTCCTATTTTTATATGATGCAAAATTAACTAATTTAGATATTTTAATTCTGTTAGTTTGTTATAAGTAGAGTGTAAGAGAGTGAGTCAAAGATTATTGAATATTGTCCATGTCAGATTACTCTCTCTAGAGTGTTATTAAATTACTCTCTCTAGAGCCAAGGATTATTAAAGTCCGAGCGAGTAGCTCGTGGTTTTTTCTGGGCTAGTGTTCCGTCAGATTTGTGGTGTCTTTATTTTTTGTTTTGTATTTCTTTGGTTGTTTTATAACAATGAGTTTGTTCAATACTCATCAATGGTATCAGAGCCAATTCGATCATTGGCTGGAAAGTATTGGGGAGAACCTGCGGGGGTTGACAAAGGATAAGAAGGTGGTGTTGGAAAGGATAGCTGCGATCAACAATCGGCTCTCCATTATGCTAGAGCTCGTGGTCGAGGTGAAGTTACTTTGTAAGAAGACAAAACAATGAATGGAAGGAATGGACCAGTGGTAAATCTACATGTTCTGGATGGAGATGTCCTGACCTCCTCGATGATGCGAGTGGCAGAGTTGAGGTTGGAGGAGTACCAGCAAACATTCGATACACTCTCCAACAAACCTTCATCTGTGGTAGACGCCTTACCAGAACAACATCACCCCAAAGTTCAACATCAAGAACCAATATTAGGTGATTCTTCTTCTTCTTCTTCTTTTTGTTCTCCTGTCAAAGGTGAAGGATCACACCATGGACATTTTGTAGCGAAACAACAAAGGAATGTTAATCAAAATTTTCAATGTTATGAGGAGTTTTTGGGAGCTTTGACGCAAGCGCAGAATCAGGTTAAAGAGCAGTTTTCAGATGACGAGTTGAACTGTCGACCGAGAAGAGGGTATGCGACAAACATGTCTCCACTAACGGAAGAGCCCTCAATTTTCGACGGGGAATGTTTGGAAAATGGGGGTGAAGAAAACAACAATATTAGACACTAGACTAACTCATCCATTCGACCCTAGGACAATACCTCTCTAGGTTCGTTGTCCGAGTAACATTATCAGACATAGTCAAGGCTGGCCGGCGGCCAGGCTTCGAGGAAAAATAGCCTGCCTATTTTTCTACTCGTTCATTTTTGCATTCAGACCGTACTCCCCCATTAGCACGAAGTCGCACCGAGCAACCCACAACCGAGGCTTGCCAGAGGTTGGGTTGGGGACGACCTAAAATGGGTGACAGTTGCCTTCTTCAAGTAAGGGCACTCCAATTTTGGTTGATAGGTGACCGAAATCAGGGGTTTCAGGCAGCTGAACTTTGACCTGCTGCGCAAGAGAACGGCGACAGCGTTCGATGAGGGAGGTTTTGTGTGGTTGGCGTCTTCTTTGACGGCTAGGGTTCCATCCTTCATATCTCACTAATTTTTTGGTGGGTTGGGCTATGAAAACAATGGTGAAATAGATTGAATTGGTTTGCTGAAAAATTGAAGAAAGGTTGGACCAAAATAAATGTGAAGGAAAGAGGTTACTTGGGCTGGATTGAAATAATGGTAAAGGAGAAAGATAATTTTCTACTGGGCTGGGCAAGAAACTTGGTGGAGAAGAATTCTTTTTACATAGATAGGCCTGAGTTAACTCGTGCTAAATCAGAAAAACTTGTGGGATGAGCTTTGAATGAGGTCATTTGGTCTATGAAGGCCAATATACATTTTCCTACGGGGGAAATTGGATCACCTAGTGGGCTGGGCAGGAAATGATTTTACATGGACTTTGGGGAAGCTTGATGTTTCATGATCTTGAGGACAGGTTGATCTCAAGGGGGTAGTATTGATGCAAAATTAATTCAGAAGGGTAATTTAAGTATTTTAATTAAATTAATTTATTATAAATGGAGGGTAAAAGTGGTACCATCACTTGTAGTCCATGGATTATATCCTGGAGGTCCTGGGTTCGAGTGGTGGGTAAGGTAAAAACTCCCTTTCCAGGGAGGAGAAGGTCACGAGTGAGACCCAACGGTCGATGGCGGTGCGTCTGCAGGCCGGACTGACGGCGATACGTAATGGGCTGGGTCTCCACAGTAAATGAGTGAGTTAAAGATTATTGAATATTGTCTTAATCAAATTATTCTATCTAGAGTGTTATCTTTTCCGAGCGAGTAGCTCGTGATTCCTTTCGAGCCAGTGTTTCGCCAGATCTGTGGTGTCTTTGTTTTCTGTTTTGTATGTCTTTGGTCATTTTATAGCAATGAAGTCATTCGATGCTCATCACAATATTGCCTGCTATGGATATTGCTCTTGTATCAGTTGTTGGATTGGCAACGACTATGAACTTTTTACCAGCCAGTCTAGTAGAAAATTTTATAGTGATTTCTACTGTGACCTAATTATATAGTACTCGTATAACTAAGAGAGTTTCTTATCGCAATCTTGTGTTTTGACTTCCTAGGTGACATTCACCACACTTGTTGCTTGTTGTCACTTTTTTTGTTAAAAAAAGACATTGTTGGTCATACACAACAGTGAATGGATGATAAGGATTTTCTGACTTCTCAGGAAATATTAGACATTGTTGGTCATACACAACAGTGAATGGATGATAAGGATTTTCTGACTTCTCAGGAAATATTGGAGTTGATCCTCTTATATCTTTCCACGTACTATTTGCATACTCTTGGTCGTCTTAGATTATTCTGTCTTGTTAAAAAAATGTTTTTGTTTCAGTTTATTGTTTGACTTTTAAAATTGTGTCACTATAGTGTTATTATAAGTGGGATTGGTATCTTCTACAGGCTGTCAGAATTGAACACTGTGAAAGAGTTCATGTGATTGCTGTTGCAAAACGAGTATGCATTGCCAACTGTCGTGAATGTTTGTTCTATTTGGGAGTAAACCAGCGGCCTCTTGTTGTTGGTGATAATCATAAGCTTCAGGTGAGTTACTATTTGATACGTGCACATGAACTCTTTTGTAAAATGAAATGTCTGAGTTATTACGCTCTGCATAATCTGTGTATTAAACTGCTATTCTTTTTTTAAAAGAATCATGTTGACTGGCCAAAAAAATGATTTTTTTCAGTATTTTGGGCTTGAAACTTATGATTTGTTTACATAGGTTGCGCCATACAATACATTTTACTCTCGATTGGAGGAGCACATGGCTGAAGTTGGCGTTTTGGCAAATATAAATAAATGGGACGAACCTCTCGCATTGGGAGTGGTTGATCCACACGATTCATTATCCCATCCTGCTGGCGGCTCTGATGTCCAAGCTGAGTCTGCTAGTCGGCTAGATGCTGATCAATTTACCAATTTTTTGGTATATTTTGTATTCTAGTGAATGCTGCATATTTTGTCAGTTTTGTTTGCTTTTGGGGGTTTTCTTTTTTGCGTTCCTTCAATTATCAAGTCCTGTATCAACCTGGTTTTCACCTGTGTACCATTCAAATGCATAGATTATTTTCTTTTTGCTCCTTTGCTCAGTGCAATAGTTTAAAAGCTGGAGCTTGTCCGTAGCTTAGGTGTTATACTAGACTGGAATATGGAGGAATTGGTGGTTTTGGTAACAGGAATTATCACTCTTGCAGATTCCAAATTGGATTGGAGATGAATGTCCAGGAACTACGAAATGCAATCCTTTCTCTCTACCAGATGTTTATTTAGCATCTCAGGAAAGAAATGTAAGGTTATCACACACATTCAATTTTTTTATGACAGATGTATGTCTGTTTATGTACAGATTATTTATTTCATTTTGATTTCTTTTCCAGCTAAGAAATCTAGGGGAGATAAAGCAAATATTGAGGGAGACGCCGCTTGAGGAAAATCGCAAGCGAGAGTTATCATCAGCACTTCATCTCTCTTTCAAAGACTGGTTATATGGTAATCCTCCTTGATGATCAGAAAGTAAATTAATGAATGGTTTGAATATTGTGCGCAGAGGATTCAGATAATTAGAGTAGATTAGAATTTTTCCTAGGGCAGCGAATACGTTATGTTCCTTATTCTTTTTATTTACTCTGCCTATCATTTAGATATAGCTTAATTTTTATAGTCTTTTGCTGGATTTTAAGAAATTATACAAAGTTCAAATAGTTGAGCTTATATCGCATATCATTATATATGTGGCAGCTTCTGGAAACATCCGTCAGCTTTACTGCCTTCAAGGTGACTGATTGATTCTTTTTGGACTCTCGACAAGTTCCTTTTGACATTCGTCTTGGGTACAGGAGGCTGCTTGAGATTGATGAAAATCTAAAAAAAATAGGTAAAAAAATTGTATTCTGCATTCACTTGTGCAAATCCCTTTTCTAATCGTATTGTAATTTTTTTTTTCTGTGGTAAAAAAGAAAGTAAATCTTGGTGTAATGTTTTAGTAAGCTTAGATTCACTTCCTTGTGAATTCCTGCGTACACCATTTGTCACTACGGAGCGTTGCCTATTCTTTTTGAGTTCTTGGTGTAGGATCTCCTTCCTGACTTATTTATCATTTGACCAGTGTAATTTTACTTATGCTGGCATTCGTAGTTATATCTAGACTAGAATTTTTTTAAAAAAATTGTTGGGGATACAATTGAATTTGGCAGGGATTGAAATATCATGTATTATATTAATGTTTTTAGGCAGAAAGTGTTGATGGAAATATTGAATGTTTGGGGGAAAGTCAGAAAATTGTTGGAGACAGAATGCAATGTGAAATGACTTGGATTCTCACAACTCACAAGACATGTTGTGGATGGAGGATCCATTACAGAAATATGATTATTGTTGGTTTTGGATGTAAGTAAAGATAAAAAAAGGGAAATCGTGTTTCACATTATAATTACAAGCTCAGAAAGCTGCAACATCCACCTAAAAAAAAGGAGAGGAAAATGAAGATTTCAAGTGAAAGGCATGCTTCTCTGCTTGATGCACCTACGAGGCAACAGTCCTTTTAACCATATATTATGATAGTTTCCAACACAGCAGAGATCTTTCCTTGGGCGATGTTGATGGAAGGGAAAATCTTGTTCGTTTGCTGTAAAGCATTGTTCATACCCTCCCGTCTCCAGAAAAGACGGATACAAAATTACTACTTTTGTAGGTGCATTTAGAGTGCAAATCTTCTTCTCAGCAAATTATGTAATATTTAGCACAGAGAATCTAAGGAACTGCTTCATTTCAGGTCACTATCAACAAGTGCTTATAATTCCATCAACCAACTCAAACAAACAAACAGACTCAGAATGATCAAACACATTTCATTAAATCATCTACTCAGGCTCTAAAACCCCCATCGTCACTGCAACACCAGTTTCTCCATTTCTGATGGTAAACATTGTTCATGTATCAGCGCTGGACCTTTTCTTAGTCGCGTGAGGATAATATTCCTTGCTAATTCTTGTCGTTTGACCCCCGATGTCAATCAGCGAACAAGTCACTGCAAATGCTGCTCCAGCACAGATTTCAGTCGAAATGTTTCTCGCTGGATAAAAAGAGAAATGCGTTAATAAAATAATACTATTTTGCATAATGTGCGTCAAACGAAACAGTAAAACTCAAGGTGAATTAGAGAAAAACATTTCATTAATCATCTACTCAGGCTCTAATACTCCCATCGTCACTGCAACAAAAGAGAACAGAGTGTGATATAATCACAGGATCATGAATAAGTCAGATGAGTCTCCCATCAATCCCAGTTTCTCCATTTCTGATGGTAAACATTGTTCATGTATCAGCTCTGGACCTTTTCTTAGTTGCGTGAGGATAATATTCCTTGCCGATTCTTGTCGTTTGACCCCGATGTCAATCAGCGAACAAGTCACTGCAAATGCTGCTCCAGCACAGATTTCAGTCGAAATGTTTCTTGCTGGATAAAAAGAGAAATGCGTTAATAAAATAGTACTATTTTGCATAATGTGCGTCAAACGAAACACAAACTCAAGGTGAATTAGAGGTACGAAAATCAGTCCAAAATTTGGGAAGACTGCAATTTGTTTAGCCATCCAGTAAATGGATTATAACTGTGCGCCCACCCCCCTATCTATACCATTTTTGCAAAATGAAAATCACCTTTAGTTAGAAAGGTAAGAAGAATAATTAAAAGCTAAGGACATAGAAATCCTGCACAAAGTTAATAAAGCATCGCATCAAATTGAGAAAAAAGCACTCAATAGGGTGAATACAAGCATATTTTTCTGTGTGATGGCACTCAAAAACCACATTCATTACGATTGTTATAGCCGTACACAATCAGGGTGCAAGTAGCTTGCTCGTTTATCGATAATCAAAATTTGTGTGGGAAAGAAAAGGAAGTGTCACAAAGATGTATATTTTCTAGTAGGAAAACTTGATTGAGTTCAAAATTTCTCATTCAAATAGTGAAAGATAACCATCATGTCCTCCTCCATTAATTTGGGGCCACGCCAAGATTTTATCTTTATCATTGCATCCACCTATTCTTTTCATTCTATAATCCTGCAACAGCTCCTCTACACCGATGTAAACTCCGCCTATAGCAGCAAAAGTCATCCCACAACTACCCATCATTCTAAGGGTCCGTAACAGCCCAGGAAGAGCAATGTTTTTCTCAACTCGGGGTACATCATACCAAGTTGCAACAATCGTCCCATATATTGTCCCAGCTACAAAGCCCTTGGTTGCACCCTTCATTATTTTTGTGACTGGCGTGTCTTCATCCTCTAAATACCTACCTACGTTCTGCAGGGTCCATCACAAAGCTGAAAAATGTAAAGATCAAAATACAATATCATTAGCAGCAAATACAAGAAAAACGTGTTTGAATTTTACAGAAACAACATCGATTTTATCTGCTGAAACACAAAAACGAAGACTTTCACAGTGGTCGGCTGTTTTTCCAGGATTTTAAATGCTCCGGAACCATTGGTCAAGCCTCACGAGGTGAAGTGAAATACAAACCCAATTATCCATTGAACTTTCGCGAAGAAAACAATGAAAAAAATCAACTTCTCAGCTAAATATTGTATGATCAACGCATTGTTCTACAATCAAAACGAAGAAAGAAAAGAAAAATCCACAACAATCTAAACAAATCAAACATCATTTCCCCTATTCCTCTGCAAAAGAACAAATGAGGTTCGATAAATCCAAAATCCCATCTCACCGATAGACAACATAAATATTCCGCACAACAGAATAAATAATCAAAACTCGTCAGCTCACACACAAACGAAGTGATCAAAGAGGCTTAAAGCCCTAGAGAAAACAGGAAAATCGCACATAAAAATTGGGCAGAAAGAAGAAATACAAATCAGAAATCGATTCAAGAAAAGAAAAAATTGGAAGAACTTGATCGCGAAGTTGGGAGTTGGGAGTTGGGAGAGGAGTGGAGTCGGTGCAATGAAAGAGGAAGCTCTGGTGGTCAGGAAAGTACATTATTGTCCTTCTAACATGCATTTATTTACAATATTAACCTTCCTCTTACTACTTGCTTTATCAATATAATCACGTCATTAGGCGGTGATTAGTGAAAAGGCAGGAGAAGCCTAAGCCTGCCTTGCCAATTCCCCCGGACTGAAAAACTGCACTCTCTCTCTCTCTCTCTCACTCTGTCCTCAACGATGGCTGAATCAGCTACCAAGGGAGCTCAAGCAGACGACGACTATATGGGAGACATCTCTCAGTTTCTTCCTTCTCAATCTGTCAATTCTTCTAAGCCTTTCGCCAAAAAAAAGGTGATGCTCTATTCTCCGATTTTTCCGTTTTGGTTTCTGGGGGGGCGTTCTTGTTATTCGACTTGTTTGGTGGCAACAAAATATCAGGAAAAAGAAAAGGTAGAAGAGGCATGTTGGATTGGGAAATAACTGCGTCTTCCGTCAAAATCCGCAATTGATAGTTTTAAATGCTCTTTTCGTAACTACGTTCTTATTACTATTGCTAGGTCAACGAATACATATTATAAACTAATTTCGATTCCCCTTGGATGCAAACTCTTGACGCCTTGCCTCTTAATAGTAAAACGCCAGCGAATTTCTCTGATTTGTGTTGGGAAATTTCCAGAAGTCCAGAGATTCTTGTAACCTGTCTCAGAATCCCAAGAACGTAAAGCGGATATTATTTGGCCATGGATCTATGTTTATCTTCTGTCCGGCATTCCCTGTGCTTCTAATTGTTACTGATTATCTCCTTGTTAGTAGTAATTTTCCCGGTTTAAGGAGAAGAAAATATGAGCTCCATGTTCAATTTTTATGCTTTGTAGATTCCAAGTGGCAAACCATCAAACCTTCAATCCTTCCAGAGGAAGTCGCGAAATCCGAACTGGCAAGAGCAACGACGATTTGGAAAAGATCAAAAGCAATACGAAGAGGATGAGCAAACACTGGCAAAAATAGAGGATCCAATCCCACAATCCAATATTGGGTTCAAACTATTACAGCAAATGGGCTATACCCCTGGTTCAGCCCTTGGCAAAGAAGGTTCAGGCCGGACGGAACCAGTTGGTCTTCAAATTCGGAGGTCAAGAGCTGGAATTGGAAGGGAAGATCCAATTAAAGAAAAGAGGAAGAGAGAAGAAACTATAGCTGAGACAAAAAGGATGATGGATGAGGCACTGATGGAGGAGTTTGGGACTAGACAGAAATCACAGTGGCGAAGTAGGAGAATTGTATTTAATTTCGAGAAGGCAAAAACAGCACTTGACCGTTTGGAGAATAAAGAATATGTGGAGCCTGAGAAGAATGACAATGAAGAGGGGGATGAACAAGTGAATGACGAAGAAGAAGAGATAATAACAGAAGAGGTATGTCTTCGTTTCCCTCTCTTCACTTCTTCATTAAGATGATAATTATAAGGTATTTCATTAACTATTTCCTTATTTTGAGCAGTTGAGCGTTGATTTTTTTATATTATACTAGTGAATTAAATTGTTTAGAAGCATTCCAATTATCAAGATGCATTTCTTTTTTTACATTTATATTCATTGATCTTTGGATATGTAAACATGTTTAACAACTTATCAATATGTAAGGTCGTACTTATGCACATGGTACAAACGTTTGAAGTGCATATATAAAGTTGCTAAAAAAATGATGCTCTAGTCCTCTTACACCGTGAACTCTTCGGGAAGAAAAGGGAATTGTGTCCAATTGCGCAGTCCTATATTTCTACTTTTTCATTTGGTCATCTGACAAATACTTAGAATGTGGCGATATTTTTAATCAGTTAGCACTGTTGTACTTCCTCTGCCTTCTGCCTATTTGAAGAATAATATCATTGCAAGGGCTTTCTGTCTATTAGTGTTTCTCCTAAAATATTTAAGTTGACTGGAACTGCATGAATGTGTCATACATCTTTGATTTGGCCTTAGGGAAAAATATCGGACAGCCAGAGAGTTTACTGTTAATTGTGTTTTGTTTTGGGTGTAATTATTATGTACTTTTATCATGAAAATAAAATATATGTGTTATGCCACGTTGTGTGTTATACAATATCATCTTCTATCTATTTAATGAAAGAAAATGCAGGAGAAGCATTTTGTGAGATTATGAAAATCAAAGATTTGGATGCGATTGAAAATTTTGATTTGGATGCGATTGAAAATAAATTTCTTACTCCAACACAGTTGTTTTCTGGTCGTTAATGCTCAAGTCCTAATCAGTGGTTGTAAGGAATATAATTTAGTCACAGAGCTTCTATTTTCTAAACTTAAAATAGATTCCTTGCATAGATCCACCTATAACAGTATCCGTACCTGATGCAGGATTTGGAGAACATATTGACAAAGCTGAGAGAAGAACATCTATATTGCCTCTTCTGTGGATGCCAGGTGAGTAATGCTTATAATTATTTCAATTTTAAATGCTTAGATTACTGTCTTGTTCTAAGATCTGCATTCTGTTTCAGTATGAATCAATGGAAGTTCTTCTATCCAGCTGCCCTGGAATTAACGAAGATGACCACTGAGTTAAATTTTCCAACAAAGAGCTTCGGTTGTCGATTTTCTCCAGTGTTGATGCTTGAGCTGATCATGTGTAATTGCCCAAATCAGACAAGCTGGCTTCATATTCCATTCATCTACGAATGCTTCTCCAATGAAGCTCTGCAATGAGAGATGAAGAAGGTTTCCAACACAACTCAGATTGTAGGTTGCTCGAAGTGCAAGGAAGCAGAACAGCGACCATTTTTGGGAGCATTCTCAGATATGATGAGAGAATTTAGGAGGCATGTAATCATCCTTAACCCATGATAGTAGATAGGAGAATTGTTATTTATGCCTACCAGAATAGGTAAACGTACAGAGAAATAGAAGTTCGATGAAAGTTGTGGTAGAGAGATGGCATGTGGGATTTGCCCATTCAAGGAATTTGATTTAGAAAGCTGGGACATTAAATTACACATTATGCTAATTATTCTCCTTAATTACACTGAATAAAGCAGGTGTTATTAATCAAAGGATGGTAACATCACGTGGGAAACAAGTGATAAAGGGGCCTTGTGTAGGAAGAGGATTCATGCAAGTGAAGTTCTAGCAGTTTTAATGTTACGGTACTTGGATGTTTCAAAAGAGCCGACTCACGTGACATGTAGATGGGGTAGTTCTTCTTATTGGAATCAATAATTGATAACATAAATGCAACACAAAAGGCGAATGATGACATAAATGCAAGATTTGGTGTTCGAGGATAGCATCATTACCTTGCTCATTATAGCTTACCAAACAGGGGCAAACCCATCAACAAAAAAACAAAAGACAATTATTCACTCACTAATCCTTAAAACTCACAAAAAGTGTTCTTTTGGTGACTTCTAAAGAGACCAGTGTGTCTGCTGAGTGGACAAGTCAAATGGCCGAGGATGCATCAGCTCAGTGTATTGCCTCCTACCCTGTTGAGGTAACTCTGGGGCCACAGAGTAAGAAGCATTAAAAGGCGGCGATATTTGACAGAGACCAAGATCAGAGGTCATCTCGTCCGAACAGCTAATAACCTCGTTGCCTTTGACGCCCCATGATGTGCTTGAAAAGTGATCCACCCTGCTAACGTGAGGAGTGGTTTGAGCCATGGGCATCCCTTGATGATTCATCGACGAATTGACACCAAAACCCGGAGCCCGGTGATTACTAGAAGAACCCCATGGCTGATTTGACAGAAGAGAGAGAGCACAGGTTGAATCAGTGACTCCTGTGATGCATTCTCCCGAAGGAATTCCAGGACCCAAAATGCGAGTCCCGCCAGTTGAATTTTGGAGAAGTTGGGATGAAGTATTTCCGGTGTCATTTTGCCAAGAATGTGGCAGGAGCTTTCCTGTGGTAGTGTTTGCTTGGTTTTGATTGGCTCGTCCAGATGATCTGGACGACAACCATGCTTCTCGCCCTGCTAACTCTGGGTATGCACTGAAGTCCATTAGAATGCTACCAACTCTGCTCCCATTATCTATCATTTGAAGGATGAAGAAATTAATAGTGATTTTAGATGAAGCATCAACACGGGGAAGAAAACATACAATGTGCTTTCAAAAAAAAGCTGCTTCGATTTCTGCTCAAATCTTGTCCTCAAATTGTGATAATTGTTCAAGAAAACATAACTTAAAATTCTTTTTTCTTCAATCAATTCTCTTACTCTCTGGTGTACTCCTTTTCATCAACAAATTTTGTTTCTTATCAAAGAAAAGAGAATGAAAGGAATTTTCGCAGGCAATATGAGAATGTCTAACCAACGATCAAAGGAGAGAGGTGACCACAACGGGTGGAGAATAGTGACCCTGCTGGTGGCTTCCTTCGACGCTCGTTATGACCAGCCAAGCGTCTCCGACAACTTCGTTTACCTTGGTCAAACTCCTTAAGCTGATGAAATCTGAGCACAAACTATCAAACCACTAATTAAATATAATAAATGAATGGAAATTTGTCTCCAAAGTTAAAAGTTAGAAGTATTATCCCAAAAGTCAACCAAAAATCCAAGGTTGTGGATCATTTTGGGAGTGTTTTCAAAAAACTATTTTTCCCCAAAGTTCCTAAAATAATTCTTGAAAACATAATTCTAAAACATTTTAGAAAATCTGAGACAATGGAAGTAGATACTTGTGGAGTAAAATCATTTATGAAAAAAAATATCGAAACTTTTAACCAAAAAAAATCCACTTCTCAAACACATTGTTAGCGTTCTGTCAACTTAAAAGGGGATCATAAGCCAATGGACATATACCCAAACAAACCCAAACATATATCCAAACTAATTTAAGCGAACCTCGACATGTCAAGTGAGACTCATGCATAATGCCCTCGTAAGTATCTCAATGCAAATCGTGTGCACTAGCCCTAAAATTTTGCATCCAAGGGGATTGATTTGAACACTGGTCCAGAGCATATTTTGAAGGCTACAAACTTCAGTCACTTGAGTTAATCTTTGGGGTTATCATGTCAATGACAATATAAACCAGAGGCCAAACATCCCAATCAGACGAGAAATACTACATCTGGTCTAAAGAGATAAAAACTTAACCATTGCACTGACAATTTAACTTATGACTACGTGCTGAATAAGTGAATCGCCCGCATTAAAATGGATACAAATTTTAACTATAAGGATAAAATTAAGAGAAAATAACATAAGACAACTTACATCCACAAACAATGGAGTGCTCTGAAACTATATCTACTATAAAAGAAGAGAATGAGCGAGAGTAAGAAAAACCAAATAATAGAATGCAAACGCGGCGTACCTGCTACACTGCTGGCAAAACCTCTGCTCCAAACCAGCAACGATAACCATCGGGAACTTAGAGTGCATCCCACAGACCTTATGCCTCGTGTAGTAGGCTTTTGCATCACTAAGATCTACATTGCACCCTTCAACCTGGCATCTCGGCGGGTGACCCGACTGAAAAACCCCACCCCTTCCCTTCTTGTGAGTTGCGGCCGCAGATGACGAAGACCCACCTGCCGATTTGGCGCCGCCGTAACACATATTCTCAAAGTAGATCTTTTGGCAAAACTTGAGGCCGTTGAGGGAGTCGGTGGGTGGGGAGGAGGAGGAGCCTCCGGACTCCGTTACCGACGTTGAACCCATGTCCATTGCAGAGTTCTAAACTCCATTCATTGAGCTAAAAGGTGGTGAGAGATGGGAGGGGGAATGGTGGTGATGGTAGTGAAAAGCAAACATCTGACACTGTCACGTGCCAGCTGAAGGTTCCTGGGTATGGAGGTACGATCTGAAAGACTAAAATCAGCCAAAAATAATGGAGGTAAAAAGCACACTAGAATGCCGAATGCACTACCCAACAGAGAGAGAGAGAGAGAGAGACGAAGGAAGAAATAAGGTTGGCTGCAGAGGCAGAGGTTTGTCTCACTCACTTTACTCTCCTCTCCCCCCCTCCACTCCTTTCTCCAGCCTAACTTGCTAGAAATAGCACGTTTCGACAACGAAATGACGAAAGCGCCCCTGCTCGTCCTTTATCTGTTCTTCGTAATTTATTTTGTATAATTAAATAAAGTGATTATTTTGTTAATTGAAGGATTAGATGATGGGGGGTGGCTTCATTTTACTTCCATCATTTCATCTTTAATCAATACTTACTTTGAACGATCAAACGAGTAGTGATAAGTAGATTTCACAAGTTGCTTACATTGGACGAGGAATCACTGTCCTTGTCTCTGAAAAAGAAAGAAAGAAAGAAAGGCAGAAACACCCCATCTTTGATGTTCAAGTGGAAAACAAAGGTTGCCTTCAAACGAGTCAAACAACTCGAAATTCAATCAAGTTTTGAGGCATGGTGATGTCACGCAGGATCAGTTGTAAAACACAAATATCAAAAATGATATTCGATGATGTTAGGTAGAAGAGAATAGGATGGATCCTTGTTTGGTAAAGATGCAAAATTGCAGAACTTTAGTACTCTTACCCTTTTCTTCCCCCAATGATTCAAAACAACTTTTGGTATTGGCATCAAACTCACCCATTCCACCTTAAAATGGTAACACATTGTACCTGCTGTCACAATTTTCTCAGCTTTGTGTTCAACAAGGATAGTACTATTTAACATTGCTAAACACAAAGTTGACTCCAACCAAAACACATCAACGTGCACTACTTTTTTCCTAACTACAAGCTACTTGATCTCCCGAACTATTATTCTAGCAAAAGTTGTAGAAATGTCAAATACATGGCGAACTTACTTGCATAAGCTTTCACAAATCTGTCTTCTTAAACACGAGTCCGCACCACTGATTCTCTAAAAATAGAAAAATAATAACTTGATCTCAAGCTTTGTGATTTTGTTTCCCCACATTTCTTATATGTAAGAAACTATTATCTTGCGCAAGCATAGAATTCCATTGCTAAAAATCTTACCCTACTGTCTTCTCATCTTCTTCACCGTCACCTTGACTAGTTTTTATGGAGTTCATCTTCTCCGTGAGCCGCAACACTTTCTTCACCTACATTCTCACAAGGAAATGTCCACTGTGTTTTGTTGAGCATAAAAACGGCGAAGGAAAGAAACTCATTTCTGTAAATTTTCTAGCTAAAACTAAAGATCTGGGCAATGACATAGACATAAACTTGGAGATTCATATTTTCCATAGTTGAAATACAAGGAAGAACAAAAAGAAACAGAAAGCCTCTCAACATTGAATGAAGAATGAAATAAAGCTCAATCATAATACCGAAAAAGAGGATTCCTTCAACATCACAAGTATGAAATGGAAGTGTCATTAGATAAGATGCTTGTGAAAGAACAAATTATTTCAACTAATTACTCCCACAACAAATTGACCAATTCCAACCTTTGCATTTAAAACGAAAATGGTTGGATTAAAAAACTTCTCTTTAATTTAATTCTTCGGATATATAACTGAAGCTAACTAGCATAAAAATCGTTTCAGTTTACAAAACAAAGATCAGTAATGCTCGATAAATTTTGAGCTGACAGTTAAATTATCAACTCACCAATTCTGTGATAAAATCCTAAGAACTCGCTACAATAAAATCCTAAGAAGTTGTTGATGTTCATTGCCTCGAATGTATATTTTCCTTCAGAGTTTTCCAGACTTGAATCCGATTAGGATGATGATTGACATATTGCTTCATAAATGCCATTTCAGAGCATGAGATAAGGGTGCTCAAGGCCAATGAGCTATCAGCTATACCATGGTCTTTAAGCCAATTATACATTGACAATCGAAGCTTTACTCTCTCAATTGTGTAGGAAAGATATGACGGGAAAGTCACAAGTGATGAGACAGGATAGCCCAAATCATTAACAAGATAGTCCATTTTCAATTCTATGACATCTTTGGATTGGTTGAGAATTTGGGGGGATACTTGGACCATTTTGCGAACATCATCCTCACTTACACCAGCTTTCACGATACAATCAAATCTCTCCTGCAACTCTCCCCCTCTACCCCTGAATACCTTGAGTGCTTCTTTAAATTTACAAGAATTTTCTTCATACCCCAATCTTAACAAGAACTGTGTCTTCTGTTGCCTGGATATGTCAAGCTCTCCTGAGTTTGGAAATGGATGAACTCGTGTTCCAAGAGTCCAAGTCTTTAATAATTCGGGATTTTCCTGGATTAATTTGCAAAGTTTCTTCTTGCCTATATTCAAATTACAAAGCAAGCTGTTGGTTTTCTTTAAAGTACATGAACCGAGTACCACGGGATGAGAGTGGATGATATTCCTTATCCCTTCTATTTCCATATTGATTTCATTGAGGAATAAAATGGCCCGTCTTAGATTTGAAACAAACTTTCCAATTGGGATTTGGGGAAAATGAAGAAACATTGAAAGTATCTGGTTTGCCGAAGATCCATATTTAATAAAGAATGCAATCAGTAAAAGTGACATATTTCCTGAATCACCAAACAGAAGATCCGAATGTTGGCTGACTAACTCAGCCAATTGATTTACAGAGCAACCTGTTTTTTGAAACCAGGATAGAAGCATAAGGATCTTGCTCCAATTATAGAAATCGTCCTCTATCAAATGCTCATCAATCCAATCACAATTAAATCCCAAAGTTTTCAAAATATCTAACACCTTGACAAACTCCTCATCAACATCGCCAATCAGAAGGTAAGGACTACAAACAATAATCCTAACAATTGACGTTTGGTTAAGGCTGAGCTCTTCGAATGCACGAAGCTTGGACTGCAGAACTCCATAATCATATTGGAAAACTTCCGAGGCCTTGGCATAAATTTTTCCTATTTTATTACGCGAAAATCCATAATTGCATAACACATGATAGTTTTCAACAAGCAATTCATTATCACTCAAAAACATCAGTTGACGAGGGAGAAAAGGTATATATTCAGAAGGCTTAAGACCCATGCTCTCAAAGAAAGGCTCGAATTCATTAATAGGATGATAACGTAAGAACCTGGCGATGGACCTCCCAATTTCCGCTTCATTTTCTACTTTACCCAACAAATTTTCGAGGAAAACAGGTGAGTTTTTGCTCATATGGTCTGCGTCCATAAACTGTACATTTCTGGTAGAATGCAAATACTCCAACAATGCAGCTTGAGCAGCCCTCAAGGTAGCCCGAGAAACTCTATGAACATTTTGAGCATTGGGAGCAGAGGTTGTATGGCCTGCCGATGGTTCAGGTAGAGGAGCTTTCTTAGTTCCGTGAAATCTAGGGCTCCCAGCGATGAGAAACGGCCCCGTTCTCCGCAACGAGCGAGTTGATGAAGTGAGAAGATTTTCAGACAAATACGAGGAAACAGAGTTGAAAACAGATGCAATTCTAAGTTTTGGCGATTGGATCATGACCACGAGGAGGATTTGGAAGCGGGGGTGCTTCAGCTAGCGACTCTTCGATTCATCGGAAAGCGAGGGAAAGAAGTGGGAAGGAAGAGAGGTTCAGCTCAGCTGGAGTGTAGAGTGGCTCGGCTGCAAAAGCCCAACCCAATCCAGAAGGTTGCTGGCGAAGAAGAGAAGCCCGGGCTTCATAATCATCTCCCAGGCTTGGGCTTTTCCGCTCAAACGAATCTACAACCCAAACCATTCCATTATGCGTTTAAATACTAAATAGGAGCCATAATTTGGCAATAATTATTACATAAGATTGTCTCTAATTTCGCAAGCTTCTTACCTCAGAACTCCAATTTTCATGTGTTTTTCTTGCTCATCCAACCTCATCTTCACTCGTTCTCCGATCTGCAACTGCAAGTTTCTCTGAATCTGTTGAGAATCTGCAAGAATTTTATGTGTTTTTCTTGCTCCTCCAACTTCATCTTCACTCGTTCTCCGATCTGCAACTGCAAGTTTCTCTGAATCTGTTGAGAAGCTGCAAGAAGAAGAAGCAGAATCCTGGCCTCTAGTTGTTAGTGAAGCCTCAGCTGCATTTGCATGGCGTCTCTTCATTGAAAGCCATTTGCTGGAAATCAGAAATCTAAATCACATAAAACTACACTCGGCCGAGGAACTTCCATTCTCGGGTCGAGCGTTGAATCTTGTGTCTAGCTTTCCTGAGATGCAAAGTAGCAATTAGCTAATCCATTAAATGCATACCACTCTCAGGGAAACGGGCATTGTGGGGACTAAATGCATAAGGTTTTCCACTAAAGATTGCATAATAATATTTGTCACTAAAGGTTTCTTGTATCATGAATAAATAAATAATATTATTATCATCGCATAACTTATTAAACTAACATTACTACTCGTGCATGTCACTCAATGAGCAACTCCCGTGTTATTACAATTTCACCTCCATCCATGTCGCACACATTTGTTACGATGCAACTATTAGGGTTAATCCCACATTGATTGTGGAAGGAGCTTGGTGATAGTTTATAAGTGTGAGAGAAAACTTCACCATTTGAATTAGCTTTTGGGGTTGAGAAAGCCCAAGACTACCAACACTAGGTATCGGAGCCTAGACTACTAACAAGTCTTCAACCAATCCGAGAGAAACTGAGTCGATGGTCATTCGACTCAAGGCCCGATGTGTGAAATGAGAGATTGTTAGAGTTAATCTCACATCGGATTGTGGAAGTGAGCTTGGTGGTAGTTTATAAGTGTGCAGGAAAATCCTTACCTTTTGAGCTAACTTTTGGAGTTAAGAAGACCACCAATACCAAAGCTAACTCAAGAGATGAAGATTTCCCTTACACTTATAAATTAATCATCATGTCCCTTCCACAACCGATGTGTCTAATTTGTTGATTTTTTTAAACTACTTATAATATATTTCTTGATTTTTTAAAACAATTTTATGATGCTACAAATAAATGTCCGAAAATTTATTATCTCACTTCTCATCTTGTTCTCCCAATTTTTATAAACTTAACGGGTAATTTTACACAATATCGACAAATAGATGAATTTAGAGATATACTTAATAAAATGAAAATAAAATTTAAAAAATATTAGTTTGATATTTCTCTTATTTTTTATTATGCATGTATAATGGATTCTAGATATAAATTAAGAGGAGTATGTCTCATGATTAATAAAATTTCTAATAATTTACATACTATTTCTTTACTTTCTACGGATCAAATAACTAGTGAAATTGTTAGTTTATATTCTTCTTATGCATATAAATATTCTAATGTTAGTTGTTCGCGTGTTAGTTCAAGTAGTGGTAGTGGAAATATTGTAGGTTCACAATTTGGTATTCATGATATTTGGAATCAATTAAATACAGATGCTTACTCTAATTCTATGCGAAATGAACTAAATATTTATTTTGACACTCGATATCAATTTTCTCGCTAAGAAAATTTTGATATTTTAGATTAATCGAAAATGTTTTCCACCACATATCTTATTATTTCTATAATAGCACGTCATTTACTAACACTTCTGGTCTTTACTGTAACATCGAGGTCTGCTTTTAGTGCAAGTGCACATGTGTACGATAAACGCCAATGACAACTTGCACCCGATCTCGTTGAGGCACTTATTTTCATGAAAGATTGAAACGACGCCATTACGAGAAACCAACAACGAGAGGACGAAATACTTGAAAACTTTAAAAATTTGGATGTTAAATATTAGTATTGTAATTTAAATTTTGAAGTATTTTTTCAACTTGTAATTTTTTTTTTTGACATTTCACACATGATTGACAATTAGATGGGTGTCAACCTAGTTGGGATGTGTCTAATTTGTAGTGATGCAAATGTCAAATTTATAATTAATGTTATATTTTCTATATATTTGTTTTCTTCTATGTTTTTATAATTAAATGTCATTTTTGTATTAGTTAAAGATTTCTATTATTTACACGACTAAATATCTATCATATTTTATCATTACTATAATAAATATTTATTATAGTTTTAATAAATAAAAGTTTAATGAAATATATAATATATTTATATAAAATAATTTTATTAATGTAAACTCGGTTAGTTAAGCTCAGCTTGTTAGGCTCGATGGGCTGACTAGGCTTGGCTTGTTAGGCTCGTTGCGCGCGAGCCGATTCGGGTTGAAAATTTTTTGGGGTCAACTCGTTAGGCTCGGCAAGCTCGTTAGTCTTGACAGGATTGAATTGGCTCGGCTCGGTCAGCTCGTGTAACATCTCTAGGCTTTTCTCTTACACTTATAAACTATCACTAAGTTAATATCTAACAGACGTGGGATTAACCCTAACATTTATTTGAACTGAAAAGTGGAAAATAATTAGGATAGTGTGAATTTGTAAAAGATGAATCAGAACTCCCTTGGAAAGCAACCTTTTTTGCCAAATTGAATTTCCATTTCCTTTCTCAAACAAAATCCACCTGACAACTGGTTATTGTCTGTCTAATGCCAAATAATCCATATCTTTTATCAATGTAATCATGTAACTATCTTGAGAAATATGCCATGGCTTCATTCCAACATGACATAATAGTAGAATATTCCCAAGAAGGCTCAAATATTCGTTCACAAAACATTCTCTGATCTAAATGTCAACTGCATATTTTAATACTACGAAAATCAAGCGTCGCTGTGATCACAAATCAACGTGTGTCCCACCAAAAAATGATTGTTAAAATCTAGACTTTGATATCACTGTTAGATGACCTTGAAACTTTTAACTCTAAAAACTAACTTGAAAGGTGAGACTTTTCCTCGCACTTATAAACTACTACCAATCTTATTCCACAACTGACGTGGGATTAACCCTAATAAATAATCATACTGCTCCTTAACTCTATCAACACAGTAGTTCTACTAGAGGGTTGTTTGGGGGCACACATAAGCTGTCATGTTATTTTATAGTGAAAATAGTGAGATATGATCTCAATTGACATCACCAGTGTTACACACAATTGACCAGCAATTTGTCCAGTTTAGACAAGAGGCAATTTCTTGGAAATTATAGCTCGATTGTTATTATTTTAGTGACAAATTATTGATGCCAAATGTCAAATACGAGATGAATTCAAGGAGTGTAAGTTAAGAAAATGGTGTATTTTTTATTTGTATGATGATGACTTTGCAGGTGCCTGCCCCATCTCTTTGGAGCCTATCTCCAATTTTCCTACTTGGACGGTTGGACCTTCTTCAGTCAAGATTTACTACGTGAGTTCCCACCTTTTTAATTTATTTAAATTGACTTGCTTTAACCTACATGAAGTCTTCTTTTCCAAGTCTTCCCTTAAAACTATATTCTATTTTTTTTTAATATCAAATATTAATGCGAGACGATTCAACATTTGACTGAGTCCCCCCCCACCGTAATTAAAAATTTCAGTCCTTATCGTTCATTCTGCATTATAACATTATACTATATGCGTATTTTTCATCACCAATCACGTAAAAATCTTATTTTTTTAAGCTTGGAGCGGCAGAGTAGATTGCACACCCGTAATGATATAATCAATTATTTCGAGTCAAGATGCATTCACATTCTATTGGTTTCTCCACGTTACCAATAATCTATATATTGATATTAAGCATCTTTCAAACAAGGTTAAATAAAGGCTTCGTATCATGTTTACAAATTAAGTACATCACCTTCGTGACATCATTACTAGCGGTCATCGTTTGCGTCCATACTATTTTCATAAAAAAATCAACATTAATGTTTTTTTATTATTATTCAATAATTTATTACCAAGTGGCATGTAGTAATGTAGTTGATCAAACGTCATTTCACGTGTTTTTGTAAGGACGAAAGAGACATTTTGTCAAACTATTTGTATTGTATTTGTCCCACAGCGATGAATGATGTCAATTGCGTTTATCACTTCCCAGTACTTGTAATTCAAACTTAAACATCTACTTTAACACATACTTGGAGAGTAATGTCACTCCCGAGTAACAAAAGATTGAAGTATAATTAGTAATTACATTTAGAATTAATAATAAAAAAAAAGGATATCGTTGACCAAATCCCTGCCTAGGTCCATTTATATAGGCACGAGAAGGAAGCTCAGACTCAGAGTCTCCTCCTTTTTGGCCTGCAACGATGTTTCCGATGAATTTGCTTTCGTCTATCGTCCCTTCAATCACCTCTAAGAAGATCAACACCCACTTCAATAACTTCGTTTGCGACCAGGTGAAGCCATTGCTGTGCAAAGCCAAAGCAGGTTTAGTCAAAATTCTGATAAAGAAACAGTCCACACCAGTCACTCACCTCAAACTGATCCTCTCTCAGAAGAAGAGGAAGAGGACGAAGAAGAAGAATAGTAGAAAGATAACGAACGACAAATCCCCATTCGGATCTTTTAGATTTCACTACAACTGGTGTTCTTCTTCTTCTTCCTCCCATGTCATGCCGGTTTCTGCCTACATGATGAAAGAATCTCGGCCGAACAGAGATTCGGACTTTTTCGTCCAGAATGATGACAGTTCGGAACATTCGTCAAAGTACTTTGACTTGGTGGATGTGGATGGAGGTGGAAATTCTGAGGCGTGGAATTCTCCTAACGAGATTGATAAGCAAGCAGAAATGTTTATCTCCCAGAACCATGCAAAGTTTAAGTTGGAAAAGCAGCATTCGTACGACAAATACAAGGCCATGCTGGCTAGAAGCTGCTGATTCAAAAACTCAAAAAGGTTCTTCTTTTCTTTAAGCAAAAAATATGCCTTATTCAGATGGGTAGACTTCTATTGCTCTAAATACATATTGTGAACCTTTTTTTGCAGGAGTTGAAACATGTACTTACTTGATGTTGATGATAATGGCGACGATGATGATATGATGTTGTAAATATGTCTTTTATGTGGATGTTGTAAGTGATGGTGCGTGTGTAAATATTTTTTCTGCATTTCTCTTCGATCGGAACAGTGCAGTTGTGATATTATCATTAATACATACATCTATCGGTCTTTTGCTTGCTTTACTTCTTCTTTGTATAACTTCTTCATTAAAGCATATATGTCTACGCCACTCAAAGATACTAACCAAAGCTTTAAGCTTATCCTTAGGTGCTCGTATTCTCGCTCTCCTATTTTGTTACCGGCTTTATATGTCTTGGTCAAACGCTTTCCATGACAGATTGACTCGACTGAAAGACGGGGAGTTCCATCGCAAAGACTATGTATCGAACCAAACATGGATCATCGGGTCGGCTCAACTAATGTTATAAATCGAAATTACCATCTTAATTGAAAATTAAGTCATCCAACTAAAGCTTAGTTGGGTTGTCAGCTGGATTTAAAAGTACACACGTACTGGATTAAGATTAAGATTAAGATTAAGATTAAGATTGACATTAACTTAATTGGTTTAATAAGATTTAAGATGAGATCGAGGCAAAAAAAAACTAGTGGACTATTGTAATAAGTGTCGTAGTCTTTCTACTCTAGTAGACTTGATTTATCTAAAATAATATCAAGGAAACTAATAGAAGATTACTTTTACGTCCCACGTGGCAAAAACATTGATTCGGGTCTAGATCTTAGGACAACTTGGCTCCTCGTCATCAAGTCAAAGACAGTATTATTCGGATCTGGGATTAACCTTCGTCGGATCGGATCCGAGCTGGTTTAAACCCGACGGAAATCCCTAACGCCCGCCATCAATCACCTCCCCGCCAAGTCTCTCTCCTCTCTCGCTCCTACTGCGCACCGTGTCGTTGGTTTTAGTTTTAGCTCTTCTTCTTGTTTTCAATTTCATTTTTTACAAGAAAGATCGATCGGAGAGGACTAGCTGGGGAAGGAGGGTTTCATATGCTTTCCAGTGAAGGTTTTCATTTTCATTGAAGGAGAATTTTCCTTCGCAGTTGTTGGAAGATGAATATCTTTGCCGTCTCTGCCCGATAATCTTACCTGAATTGGACTTCAGCCTCGTAGGTCTTCGACTGCAGAGGTCATGAAACTCCTCGCTAGAGAAAGCCCAGAAGACCTAAGCCCAGACGGCACCCCAGTCTGGAATAACCATGATCGTTACGATAGGGACACTTGTTTTTCGAAGTATTGAAGTATGCAGTTGACATTTAGATGAAAGAATGTTTTGTGAAGGAATAATTGAGCCTCCTTGGGAATATTTTACTATTATGTTATGTTGGAATGAAGGCATGGCATATTTCTCAAGATAAAAGATGTGGATTATTGGCATTAGACAATAACCACTTGTTAGCAGGATTTTGTGTGAGAAAGGAAATGGAAATTCAATTTGGCCAAAAAGATTGCTTTCCAAGGGAGTTCTGATTCTTCTTTTACAAATTGACATTATCCTAATTGTTTTTCACTTTTCAATCCAAATAAATTCTAAGTTAAATGAGATGCTTCAACAATCTGACCATCATCAATAACCGAGCCGAGACGATCCAGAAATAATCTGGCTCATCAAGCCTAACGAGTTAAACTAGTCTATCCGGTCCTTCAAATATCTCTATCATGGTAGTGGGAATTAGGAAGCTTTTTTCAGTTAAATTTAAAATAAGAAATATTCTTAATTTGCAGTATTTTTAATTTTGATGCCTCGTCAGTAGTCTCTCACTCACTCTCCCTCCAAAACCGCCTCCCTAGGTTTAGGGTTCTGCTTTTCATTATCCCGCTCTCCGCTCTCTCTCTCTTTTCTATTCTCAATCTCCGCCTACTCCTTCGCATCTCCATTCCGCATTCATGGATTTACGTAAGCGAGGAAGGCCTGAAGCTGCCTTCAATTCCAACGGTGCCTTTGAAGAAGCATAAGCCTGGTTCACTTCTTCTCTTTCCTTCTACCTCCTTTCTCTCTATTTCTTTTTATCTTCTGTTATACCTACGGGCTACAGCTGTGCTTTCTTCTCTTTTTTTTTTAAGCTCACCTCTACCTCATATTTTCCGGATCCCCGTCAACTTTTGTTTTTTTTATGCGATTACAAATATAATGTCACTTGGTTTTTGGTGGTTTGTGTGTTCTTTTAGTTCGTTTGCGTAGTTATCTGGAGTGCTTTTTGCCTGGATATTGGATTTTTTTCACACGTTCCTCTTGCGTTCTTACTTCAGTGTCGTTGCAAGTTAGGGAAATTATATGTTGCCTCGCAATAACTATTCCTCTACTTTTTCTGATCGATTGAAAAAACTTGCATGATTTACTTACTACGAGTCTTAGTTCTTTAATTAAATGTATCTTTCTTACTAATGTTATTATGGACTTTTAAATCAACAAACTTATTCTCTGCTTTTTGAATCTCTTTACTGTTAAACACACATAAGGTACAATATTTTTCAGGTAGAGTAATAATAATATCATTAAAAAAAATTGAACTGAATAAGAGCAATCAATTTTTTTTAACAGAATTGGAGTCAACTGGTGTAGGAAGCAAATCAAAGCCGTGTACCAAGTTTTTCAGGTTCAAATCTTTGCCTATCCAAATTAATAATCTGAACTATCTTTTATGTGTACAAGTTCCACAAATGGTACAATGATATCTAGTGGCAAGATTGTGGTAGTAAGATAACGTCATGTGATTTTGTTCTTGAAACTGAAATATTCATATACAGTTAGAAATTTTGCTTTGACTTAATTAACTGACCATTTTTTTTTCAGAATAGTCTTTATTATGGGAATTGAAAAAGTTATTGCTTTTGTTTTGCAAAACTTTTTTTTTTTGCCCTTTCCCTTTAAATTTTTCTTCTTTTTTGCGAGAAATTGTGAAATTAGAATTAGTGACCTTTTTGTCTGATGGCTAAACATCTAAAGGTATCCTCTTTCCCGTTGCACCTGGTTTTGAAATATTTTCTATCAGCAAGTTACAGTTAAATAATTAGTTAAAGAGTAAAGTTTCCATCGCATAAAATGCACGTGTAAATAAGGTTTTATCGGTTGGCTAATCTCAATGTTGAGCTCAATTTGTGCACTGGTTTACCGCCCAAAGACATTAGTACCAGTTTGCTTGACATATTAAAGTTCACCTTTCAACTTTTGCCATAACCTTTTTGGAATGTCGATCATATTCTACTTTTATTGCCCTCACTTGTTTTCTCTTATCTGTTTTACGAGAATAGGCAGCATGGTCAATGCACGTTGTTCCTGTTTTACAAACTTGTTTGCTGCTGCTATTTACTTGTTTTGTAAATATATGCTCTGTGTTTTCTCTGTCTATTTCTTTGCCAGTTTCTCCTACCTACATGTGTTTTAGTGAATAAAATGGTAGCAACAGGCGACCCATAATATTCACACCACACGTTGAAACGATGATGGTAGGAAATGGAAATAAGTTTTCCCCTATCTGACGAGGTTGTGATGAAGATGACTTTTGGATTTTGTTAAATATTGAATTTGAATTCTTAATCAATTTGGACAAGTGACTGTTAAGGTTCTCAATTACTGTTTCGGTGGAACAATATTGTGATTATAGAAAAGGAATTCCGTTGGTGTTATGGATTTTAAGAGTTAGGATTTGGAGAAACTTTCTCATGCAAGAATATATTTGTGTTTGTGTGTGATAAGTATATATAACAAGTGCTGCTGTACTATTTTTTTTATTTATATTTAAATAAGTCAGATAACTATTAAATCAATTATAGCAGTTTGTGAAAATCAAAGTTGGCTATGTATGACATTATAGATACATTGTTTCGTCATTTATGTGGGCTTTGGCCTTTCTTTCAATAGCTCATAACATCTCACAACTTGAGATACGGTGGTGGAAGTATCTATGAGTTTGGTGCGTGAAGAAGGGAACCTTGTTTAGGAGTTTGAGTAACTATTATTGTCTGTAGTTTGTTTGAAAATTTCATATTGGTAGTTGAAATAATGGAGGTCTTTGGCTTGAACTGCAGTACTGCTGGCTGTCCATTTGGCGAGGGATGCCATTTCTTGCACTATTTTCCTGGTGGTTACAATGCGGTGGCCCAAATGATGAATCTGGCCCCTATAGTTCCTCCTACAGCCAGAAATGTGGCGACCCCTTCTCCTATTCCTAATGGCTCCTCTACCAGTGCAGTTAAAACTCGAATGTGTAACAAATACAATACTGCCGAAGGCTGCAAATTTGGCGACAAATGTCATTTTGCTCATGGGGAATGGGAACTTGGAAAGCCTATAGCCCCCTCCTTCCATGACGACCCTCGAACAGTGGGTCATATCCCAGGTCGACCCAGAATGGACCCTCCACATACAGGTCCTGCCTCAAGCTTTGGTGCCTCTGCCACTGCAAAGATCAGTGTTGATGCCTCTCTTGCAGGAGCCATCATAGGAAAGGGCGGTGTAAATTCAAAGCAGATATGTCGACAAACAGGAGCCAAGCTTTCCATTCGTGAGCATGAGTCAGATCCGAATCTGAAGAACATTGAACTTGAAGGTACTTTCGAGCAGATCAAGGAAGCAAGTGCCTTGGTGGGGGAGCTAATTGTGACAGTTTCTGCACCCGGGCCTATGAAAGTAGCTGGAATCTCAGGCGGCCCTCCTCCCCCTTCAGGTAACCACTTCAAAACAAAGCTTTGTGATAATTTTGCTAAAGGGTCATGCACTTTTGGAGAAAGATGTCACTTTGCCCATGGGGCATCCGAGCTGCGAAAATCTGGTTTTTGAGGAATTCTCTTTTGCCTTGTTTTTCTGGGTTGTAGTGATGGTAGCAGATTTGTGCATTATTGTATTAATGGAATGATAGATTATATGAGTTATTGAGTAAACCAAAGTTAATTGAACTAAACATTTCTGACAGTGATATTAGGCTTTTTATTTTTCTTCTTTTTCAACCATGTAGAATTGCACTTTTAAGTTATGTTATTGTTATCTTTGAGCATCATAGGTTTTGACTATCGTCCTTTGTGGTTGTATCTGAAAAGATTTATTTTTACTTGGAAGATTCACATTAATTGGTTAGAGGCATAGAAGCCAGCACCACTCATTATACACGTTTTAGAAATTGGACTATTTTTATTTGTGACAGAGAACAAGAGACGGAAATGTTATTCTTTGATTTATTTCACTTAATACGTAGAACCACAAAAGAAGCTTGAAACATATATAGGAGTAGGAGGAGCCACGTATGTTATACCCACTCCCACTTACACGTTGTGGTGTTTTGGTGCTGCATTAGCCTTCTTCTCCAACTCGGCCTGTTGTATTCTGTGTTGTTTCTTGTCGGTGGCCACTTGTTTCTCGGCCGGGTCTTTGGCATTCATTTGATCCACCTGTTCACCACGTGCCTCTTTTATATTTACTGTGACATTGATTGAGTTATGTGTGACGTCTATAAAAATGTTACCTTATGTTGGAGGACGGCTTTGGTCTTTTCCATCCCACAAGTTGCAGAAGCTCCGACATTTGCTGCTGATTCCTTGACGTTCTCCATTTGCTCTCTTTCTCCCTGTTTCCCAATGCTTCTTCCTCTCTCCTATTTATACTCTGCATCGCCCTTTCTGGGTTCTCTATAAGGATGCCCACCTGTGCTTTTGCTCCAAACTTGGATTATAAAATCATGCTTTGTTACCCCCCTACGTGTAGTGGGTATAACCTTTTTTTAATGCCATTTTGATGCGTCTTAATTATAATCGGCCACCTGTCTTTTTCTTCATTTGTACAATCTATCCTCCTTACACCTAGTTTGGTCATTTCTCGTAGATTCCGATTTCAACGAACGTGACATGTCAAATGAAGGCTCTTGTTGATGCAAAAGAGCCTCATCACCATTTCTCCCACACTGTATGATGTATACTTACCGTAATTATATTAGAGATTAAATTTATTATTTTTTTTATCCTGAAATGCGTGTCCCACGTGATTAGTATTTAAATTGTGGGATGAATTGTTTAATTCGAAACCCAGCCATCATCCTATTACTACCAAACTTTCACGGCTAAAAGACTACTTTTCAAGTTTGATGCCCAGGTGATCAACTTCCTAATCACGTCACTAACCTTAATTTCTCTTTAGAGCTTAACTATGTCTTTAACCTAACATTCATTAATGGTCACATCAGCCGCCGTTGATTCCACGTTCCTATAATCGAATCCATCCTCACCGTCCAAATATTTGTGAACCTACGCTTTCTGCTCCCAGATCTGACGGTTGTCATCGATGTGGATTTCTGTTTTGGTCCAGAGGCGGAGCACTGAGCATTTCCAATTGCCAATGAATGGCGGACACGTTGCATGACAATGACAACATGTGGTGGGCCTAGGGTGCGAGGATGAGAGAGGTTAAATAAGGGCGATCCACATTAAAACAGGAGCTGGGGCGAGAGACGGAAGATAGGGAAAGGCAGAGCGAGAGCGACTCTGTCTCCAACTTCGAGCTCCCTTTTTTCTCTTTTCTCAGGTTTTTTCTTCTTCCTTCGCATGCTGTTCTTGTGAGATTTGAACCCTGTTTCTTCTGCATTTTGCTTCCAGATCTACGCTTTTAGTTGTTTTTTTTTTTTTTTTCCGACGAGGTGGATATTCTACCTCTCTTTGTTTCTTGTTTCGGATGCCTGATTTTGAGCTCAGATTTGGTCTTTCCTGTGTAGATAGCCGTGCTTTGTTTGATTTTAGACGCCATAGCTGTATATTGTCCTCGACGCGCTAATGCTTTTATGCTTTACTTCTTCCCTTTTGAATCTTCTTCTTTGGTAAATAGCTTTCATTTATAGTTTAAAATCTGAGCCCTGATTTTGCGTTTTTGATTTTTTTATGCTACCCTCGTACATTCCTTTGACATGCAACGAAATTCATTTCAAATTTATCTATAACTTCATTTTTCCTTCAACTTGCTTGGTTTCTTGGACTTTTATTATTATTTAAAAAAAAAAAAGGAAAAAAAATCTACTATATCTCTTCTTCTGTAAGTTCGCACCCTGAAATGACCATTATCTCCCGAAGATATTTGTTGCTGCAGCTGTGTTCGATTGGAAAAATTTACTGTGATTTGAAATGTTGTTTCTTTCTTCTCGACGAAAACATAAGATATTGTTCGAGTTTTTTGGTGAATGATTATTTTTCTGCCGTGGGGTCAGCGGATGACTCGATGCTTGATTTATGAAAAGATTTGCGTCTTTGATTTCTTTCTCTACAGTTTCATTGACCAAGTAAATTTGCTTAATCATAGAAAACTCTATTTTTGTCATTATTAGGCCTGCCGATTGAGGTTGATTTTTCTATATCTTGTAGGGTGTGTAAACCCAAGTTTCTTTAAATTATGATTATAAAAATTTGCATGGCCGCCCAGATTTATAATTTATTTTTATATATTTTGCTAGAATTATTCCGTGATAGATACCTAGCTCCTCAATATGCTCACCTAATTTTTAAAAAAGTTCAGTCTGTAGATTGGAACTAGTATTTTTTCTTTTCCCATAGATAACGCCTTTATATCATTGGCTGGATCTAATTCTTGGTCTGATTCTTCTACTCGATAGAAACCACACTTTTAGCATTTTTTGTATGAAAGATATAGTCATTATTAAATTGCCATTGTGCCACCTTGTCGTTTTTTCATACTTCTAACTTATTATTCCACATGCTAATCAACCAAAACAATAAGGATCCTTCACTTATAGAGGGTTTTATATTGAAGTAGTCTGAGAGTTGTTAATATCTAATTTGTGTTGTTTTCTTCTAATCGGAAAACTAATAGTCTTACTTTCTGTACAGAACAATGGGCGCTGGTGGCAGGATGAATGTTCCCCCCTCCCACAAGAAGTCAGACTCGGATAACCTGAAGCGAGTTCCATACTCCAAACCCCCCTTTACTGTTGGTGATATCAAGAAAGCCATCCCACCTCACTGTTTTCAGCGCTCAGTCGTCCGCTCCTTCTCTTATGTTTTCTATGATTTTATCATAGCCTCCATCTTCTATTACATTGCCACCAATTACTTTGATCAACTTCCGTATTCTCTCTCCTACCTGGCCTGGCCAATCTACTGGGCTTGCCAGGGCTGTGTCCTAACTGGTGTTTGGGTCATTGCGCATGAGTGTGGCCATCACGCCTTTAGTGATTACCAATGGCTGGACTGACACAGTTGGCTTAGTTCTTCACTCCTCTCTTCTTGTCCCTTACTTTTCATGGAAATATAGTCATCGGAGGCATCATTCTAACACTGCTTCGCTCGAGAGAGATGAAGTGTTTGTCCCGAAGCAAAAGTCTGCTATCAAATGGTACTCCAAGTACCTTAACAACCCAGTTGGTCGAGTTCTTACTCTAATTATCCAACTCATCCTAGGCTGGCCATTGTACCTTGCTTTCAATGTCTCTGGGCGTCCATACGATCGATTTGCCTGCCACTATGACCCACATGGCCCTATCTACTCAGACCGTGAGAGGGTTCAAATCTATATTTCCGATGCCGGTGTTCTTGCAGTTTCGTATGTGCTCTACCGATTCATCATGGCAAAGGGGCTAGCATGGGTTTTCTGTGTGTATGGAGGCCCGCTATTGGTTGTGAACGGTTTTCTGGTATTGATTACATATTTGCAGCACACTCACCCTGCATTGCCTCACTACAATTCTTCTGAATGGGACTGGCTGAGAGGGGCTCTGGCTACCGTGGATAGAGACTATGGAATCTTGAACAAGGTCTTCCACAACATCACCGACACTCACGTGGCTCACCACCTATTCTTTTCCATGCCACATTACCATGCAATGGAGGCTACCAAGGCTATAAAGCCAATTCTAGGCGACTATTATCGGTTAGATTCAACTCCAGTCATCAGCGCAATGTGGAGAGAAGCGAAAGAATGTGTTTATGTGGAGCCTGACCAAGGTGAGGGCAACAACAAAGGTGTCTTCTGGTACAAGAACAAGCTATGATGATTGACTTTTTGCTAGTTGGTGCGTGTTATTGTCTTCCCCTCTGTTATAGGCTGTTTGTAGTCGAACCTCTCTAAGCTTAGCTGTTGTGCTTCCTTTCTGCCGTAAACTACATGTTTGGATCTCTTTTTTCATCCAACGTTTCCATGTGTCCATGGTTGAAATAAAGCTCTCTCTGTTGGTTTTGTTTTTGGTTAACTTTGAATGAAGTCTTTAAGGGAAGAATTTGGGTAATCATAGCACAATAATTCATACCATAAAACCTTCTTCCCCCCTTTCTAATTAAAAATTTGTACTCTTAGTTTGAAAATAAATTTACTATTTACACTCAGAAAAACAGTGGAGCTGGTTCTCAGCTGACCAACTTTTGAAGTCGTCTTTTTGTTACATCGGACCCTGTCGTCGAGAACCAGATCCGCGCTAGCTTCATTTCTTCTTCTTCTTCCCAGATCTCGCCCATTTGCTTAGCCGTATTTGTCACTTTCTTTCTCTTCAATTCCCTTGGATTGGTTGGAGAGTGAAACCAGAGATGTTGTCTCTTCTAATGCAAGTATAGAAGAGAATGGAGCATGGCCAATTAAAGGCACTATTTACTCATTGCCCCCTAAATTATGTTAATATAGACAGTTAGGCCAAGAATTTACACAAATTAATATTTGGGTATTTTTTCCTCTTTTTCTTTCCCTCGGTCTCTGTTCCTCCCGAATGTCCTGGGCTGGACCTCGGCATCTTCTTCCTTGCCCTCTTCCCAGATCTGATATCGAGTCGCAGAAATGTATTGCGGCGTTAGAACTGCCCTGGAAAGCTCCAAAGGCCTTTCCTTTCGATTGAGGGCTGCTCTCTTTCACTCCTCTCCCGTCCTCGAACGCAAAAGACACTCCAGCTCCTACTGGGAATCGGTCAGTCTCCCTCACTCTCCATATAGATAAGCGAAATTTTCATATGTTAGCGTATACAATAGAGTAAAGGGGAAGGTGTGTAATTGATGTCTTTTATACTTCTGGAAATATAAAATCTGACTCCTTCTCAAGATTGTTGGTCGGATTAGAATGGATGTCTGGATAAAGCTGTAAATAATAAAATGAGCTGGAATGAGAGAGTGAAAGAGATGGATAGGCGACGATTCTAATACTGGCGAAGATTTTTTCTGTTGATGGAGTCTAAATTCCATCAAAACTTCTTTTCAGAGGTCCAACAATTATTCTAAGCGGGCAAGAAGGTTACACATGAAACAAACGCTTTTACGCAACGTCAGTGCATATACCGATTTCCTATTTCAGGTTTCCACCTTTATATGACTTCCATTCATAATCTGTTTCTTTTTCCTTTTTTCTCTTCTCTCTTTTTGTTTCCCTTGAATATATCTTGCATTGTTTGTTGTTGGTTATGTTATTTACTTGTAAATTGCTTCAAAGGTTCTCCTGTTGTTGACATGCTCCGTAGGAGAATGTTAATGTTACAACGATCCACTATCATCAAAGTTTTTGAGATGGTTGCACCATAGCACTGGGATGGCTTCTTCTCAGAGAATGATTTATTCTCTTCGTTCTTTGAATATTATTTCCATAGCAATATCTAGAATGAATAAGATAAAATGTTACACAGATGGCGCCTTCATTTTGTGCAAATAAAAATTTGTTTGAAATAGTGGTACTACTTAACTGTAGAGGGATGCTTGAGATGGTGAACTTATGCGCGAATCCACTTATTTTCTTATAATATGTTTGAGCTTTAGAGTTGGCAGGATGAGCGTGAAGAGGATCCTTCTTCCAGTAAAAGCAGTTCTTGGTTTAAAAAGCAATATTCTCCTAAAGGATCTAGAAGAAGCCCCAATTTCAACCAGGGACCTCAAAGCTGGGGCAGAAGTAAGAAAGCTTTACATAACCTCTTAAAGAACGTGGGATCAAATAGGAAAATCTATAAATAATTGTTCATATTATCGGGCTCTTGTGGAAATTGTTTCAGTAGTGGGTAAACATTTGACATGATCTTATAATATGCAATGGGTGAACATTAGTTTAGTGGAGACATTGACCTTGTGTTAGGTGTTTTCTCATTTAGAAGCTTTATAAACCATTCTTTATATTCGATCTTATGTCAGTTTATTGTGTTTTGGACTCATGCTCAGGAGGTTTTCAGTTTACGGAAGATGATGTGGATGTCGAGACCATTTTCCGATCCGCGTTTGGGGGTGGTCGAAGTTTTTATTTTTCTTTTGTCAACGAAGAGAATCCTCAATGGAGCAGGAGCTCAAATAGCTACTCTTGCAACTTTGGAAGGTCTTGGAACTCAAGATTTCGATTTGAAGACGATCACGATGCCTCTTCTACCGACTCTGAGAGTTCAGAACCAGATTTGATTTCTAATCGACGGGTGCTGGGATTAAATGCTCATGGACCACTAAAACTTGAAGACGTTAAAAATGCGTGAGTTCTCACTTTAACTGTCTCGGTCTTTTCTGCAGCTGAAATGTATATTCATTGCTATGATCATCAAAATGAGTTGTGGTTTCCTCATTTTATGATTTTCTTAAATTCAGATATCGAGTCTGTGCACTTAAATGGCACCCGGATCGCCATCAGGGTTCTTCCAAGGTGATTACCCATTCCCCTATCACAGCCTCTTGATATATATGTTGGTCTTAATGACAACACATTTCGTGTGAATTGGGGTTGAACATATTTGCGTGGTTAACTTAACAGGGTGCTGCTGAGGAGAAGTTCAAGCTATGCAGCGCGGCGTATCAATCTTTATGCGAGAAGTTGGAAGTAAATTAGAAAACTGATCAAGTCTTTGTTGGAGTTCCTTTACATTTTCTTGATTAAAGCTTCAATTTTTATTAGCTCTCTGGTTGAGATTGTGACGAACAGGCCAATGTAGTTTGATAATTGGTTTATATTAAACCCATGACAAAATAGATACACAATAATACCAAGTTGGTATCCATTTGAATTTATCGTACAAGTTTATAAATTGAATGAGATATTTCGTGAAAACTAAGGAATTAAGGTTTACCAAGACACGCAGATTCTATCTTCTTTCCTAGAAAGTCGTCTCGACGGAGGGAGGTTCTTGTTCGGCCCATAAAGAACGTATCTTGTGATGAAGGCCCAGCCATGGCGGTGTTGAATTCAGACTTCAGTGCGTTTCCATCAACCGGCCTGAGCATTGAGGAAGAGAAACTTCCTGCTCCCCTCTCTTCTCTAACAGCGAATCCGTTTCACTCGCGAATCCAAATCCGTTCCAGCTGCTTCAGACGCTTCCTCCTTGGGCTATTTATTTCCCACCCATCTTTGCGTACGAGAGGAAGGTCAACTTCGTATCTTCCAAATATACGATAATTAGAAGCTCCTCCTCCGTATTCATTCCAAAACCAGGTCTTTCACTCTCTTCTTCTTGCGTTTTTGAACTTGCTCAACGCCTTGATTCTTGAGAGCATACAACTTGAATTCGAATGTCGCCACAACTGCGAAAGAATCTTGGGATCTTGGTTGCGGAATTCTGTTTTTTTCTTTTTATTATATAAATAATTTGGATTGTTTGTATTCGCTGCACCTTGAGATTTTGAAGATTGAGGCTTGATTACTAGCAGTTGTTGAAAATTTCGGATAAATTTCAGTTACGAGATCGAGGTTTTTGGAATTATCAATGGAGTTAGGGTTATGAGTTGGGATATGTGGTAAAGTTGTCATTTTTTTTTCCTTTTCTATAATTTTCGGTTTGTGATGGATGAGGAAATACCAGACACTATGAACCTCGACTTAAATCTTGGTCCTGCTCCAGAACCAGCTTCGTCGTCAGCACCGGACGAATCTGTACATTTCGATGACCGGCTGGAAGAACCAAGGCATAGACTCAGAGAGGCTTACAGGCTTCGGACTCGACAGCGATGGCGGTGGAGACAAGTCCAAATGCCCGCTGAAACGCAGAACATGTCAATGAGTTTTAATCAAATGTTAGTCATGGCGAATTCGGTGGAAGGAAGCTCGTTACAAGCAGGCGAAGGTAGTGTTACTGCCGAGGAAAGAACAAGAAGAACAAGAACAAGTGAAGAGCCTAAATCGTGTGATATAAATAACACTAGTTTGGTGGAGGAGGAGGCAGAGAATAAAGACGATTTCGAAAAGGTTAATGGAAGTGATGGAAGCTTCTTTGATTGCAATATTTGCTTAGACTTGGCTAGAGATCCTGTGGTGACTTGTTGTGGCCATTTATTTTGTTGGCCATGCCTTTACAGTTGGCTAAATTTGCACTCAGATGCTAAGGAATGTCCCGTCTGTAAAGGAGAGGTGACGATTAAAAATGTAACTCCAATTTACGGCCGTGGGAATAATGGTCGAGAGTCGGAGGAGGGTTCAACTCTCAAGGTTCCTCAAAGGCCTCAAGGTCGACGGATCGAGAGTCTGAGGCAAACAATTCAGAGGGCTGCCTTTAATTTACCTGTGGAGGAAATGCTTCGTCGGATTGGAAGTAGATTCGAGCCGAATCAAGAAATCGTTCCACCTTCGGAGCCTGATGGTTCCCCCGAATCGTTCGATCAATCTCAGACTTTCTTGAATAGGATTCTGGCATCTAACAGAGTGCGGAGAGAACAAACTCCGGTTGTTCCTGCAGAAGAAGTGGATTCAATACTGAGTGATGTACATGGCCCCGAAGGCAGAGGTAACCGAATTGTACGTAGGGGGCGGCAAGCTTTCAGAATAACAATGCCATCAGTTACATCTTCTGGGTTGAGTCTTGGTTCTGACGCATACGTAGCACGGGGAAGTAGAAATTATGAGCAGGGTCAAGGCGTGGATGACAGGGATTCTTTCTCGAGCATTGCAGCTGTTATCAATTCAGAGAGTCAGATGGATACTAACATGGAGATTGATTCCACCATCTCACTGTCGACCTCATCGTCCAGAAGAAGAAACGAGGCTTCTCGGATCTCGGATGTGGACAGTGGAGAATCTCGCTCCCACAGAAGGAGGCGATTGAACTGAATCGGACAACACATTGCAGTGTCGTCTTCTAGAGAGAGAGTTGGCTCAGCCCCTCGAGAGGAAGAGGGTGTTGTACATTACATTTCAGTTATCTACACCTGAATGCATTATCTTTTTCTAGTTTTTCTTTCTTTGCTCTATCTATCTCCTTTGTATCATCATCATCATCATCATCTCAGCTTCAGTTTTGCACATTTGGCACACGATTCAATTAGTTTTACACTTCCTACTTAAGCAGGCGTTCATTCTCAGCTTCTTGTCTGTGATTCAATCAGACAGGAAAGAAAATAAAGGCTTTTTAGCTCCAACAGAAAATAAACAAAAAAGATGAACCACAATGGTACCATGTAATCCAGCAATTTCATTGATTGAGAAGATAAAATTACCAATGGTCAGACATGACAATAGCCATGTCAATTACCAAACACATACTGGACAGAAGAAACATAACTGAGCATGCTAATTAGACTCCTAGATCTCAAAGTAAAAACAGCATCTCTCAATTTATGTCCAACTTCCAAGCTTAGAAAGACAAGTATTTCAATAGTTTGAATGGAGTAAATAACATGAAAATCGCATTCTCCACTTGCTTCATATTCCGAAACCAAAGGCGGCTCGTATCTTGTGGAATATAAGATCCCGCCATCCCCTCTCAGTATTCTCCACCACAGTTGCGTTCCCATATCTGCAAGAAACTAAAGGTGATCAGTCTACCAACCACCGTAAGTTTATCTAAGAAAGGTTAGCTGCAAATCTAGAATAATGCAATTGGTAGACACTCTAAATGTCATTGCTGTATTCTCATTGAGCAACATGTATCAGACTTAAAGAATTTACTCACCTGTCTTCCTCTGGAATATCTGTTTGTGTCAATTTCACCACGGTCACTCCAGCTTCAGGCTCATCAAAACTAAGTCTTACCTACAATTTACAACTAACTTTAGATTAACGCACAAGAATCATGAAGACACACCCTTTAAACTAGAAGAATGCAGCACTAAGAAAACATAACAAGGTTTACCTTGGAGTAAATCCCGTCGGGCCAGCTCCCAAATCTCCATTTCTGCACAATCAGCTTTCCCTCCTGCAACTCCAAATTTATCCCTGTCACAGAGCCATCAAATATACTAAATTCCCCATCAACCACCTTGCTTATCTTCGCATTACTCTGCGTAAAACCTTTCCATCTATTCTCATCCATCATTATCTCGTATAAATTACTAGCCCTGCAACTAAATTTCTCTGTCAGAGTTATTGTCTTGAATCCTTCTTAACCTCCTTCTTCGCCTCCTTATTGACAATCACACCATCCTTTCTAACAGCCGCCAGAGTTGCAGTAGCCTCCGCTGCTGAAGTACGGTTCTTCTGCCCCACCTTCTTCACCTCTAGCTCCTCTTTCGCAGGGCCACCTTTTGCCATACTTTCTACATAGACTTTAACCTTCTCCAAAATAATTGGTTTTCCCTTGGACACCATAGCCTCCTTCAATCTTCTTCCCAGCGATCCCTCGTCCTTGACCGAAATCCTAACTTCCGGATCCTCATCAGCGTTTTCATCCGCAATGTACGGAATTTCAACGAGTCCATCGACTTTAAGCAACGATTTCCATCTGAATCCTTAGCTTCGCCTTCCCAAGGAATCGTCACACTAATTTCGTAGCCAGGTATAATCTTACCCTTCCGAACATTGACGTAAGCCTCCCCATCGACCTTCTCCACCTTCTTCGTCTTGATGAAGAGATTGCCTTCACCAGCAAGAATCGGAAGCTGGGAAAGAAGATCGGTCAAAAGGTTCCGCGACCATTCGAGACAATCAGTCTCCGCCCAGTGCCAGTTGTGAACATTTGCACCGTCTGGTCTGTCTTCAACAATCCATCGCTTGTCACCTTCGCCATACTTAGCCATCGTCGAGCGCAATCTCCAAACGAAGAATCAAAAGGAAAAGAGAGAAGATCGGAGAAAGATGCGACGGCGGAGAGAATAGAAATAATAGAAGGGATACGGCTCTGGAGGCTTCGATCGTGGAAGGGTCTAGAATTAGGTTTGTGAGCCTCCGCTCCTGTGAGTTAGTATGGAAGCATCTAGAACAACACTTATTTTTCCACATTTCATGATTTAATAATAATAATTTTAATAGAAGAAGCGTTTGGAGGGAGGAGAGGTTGGACGAACGCAGAGGGCGAGTTTCCCGCGAAACAAACCGGCGATGGAGACCAAAAGCTATGCTCCCTTCCTCTTTCTCTCTAACCTTTTCTTCTTCTTCTTCTCTTTTTCGCCTTCCTTCTCTGCTTCCTTCTCGCTCCGTTCATTTCCTCCACTTCCTCTTCCACCTGTACATTATCATTTCACAGGTCTTTTTTTTTTTTTTTTACCCTTTCGACGTTCCTTCATTTTGATCTTGTTCTTCGCTCAAAAATTCTATGATCGTTGTTTTTAATTATTACTCTGCGTTTCAGTTAATTTCCATCTTCAAACGGTTTGAAACCCTTTCTTTCTGCCATTTTCGATGCGTTGATGCTAAATCTTTTTTCATTGCAGGAATTTTATTATTCGACTGCTGCATCTCCGTGGGATTTTGAAATTGTTCCTCTCGCCGTTACTTAAACAATGTTGTGCTGTGGAGGTACGGAAGAGGAAAACTATGGCCCGCCTGCCAATCAAAATTCAGCTCCAGCAAGAGGGGGAAATGCATACGGTGCTTACTTGCACTCCCTTCTTCTTCTTCAAACCTGAACTTAGTTTCCACCATTTTGTCTCTTTGTTTCCCATTTGAGCATCAGAACATATGCTATACTTCAAATTATTAATTAATTCATACACTTTCTCACGCTGCTTATGGCATTAATTTCTAATGTCGATTGGAAGTCTTAAATTTCATGAAACGGCATAAATTAATTCACTTACTTCTCATTTGAAGACATATATCATTTTTTTAGACATGAAACTACTGAGACTTCCTCACTTAGACAATCAATGATATTATCAAGAAAAAAAATATTCCAATAATTTCGTTCTCAAAGAAAGTTAGTTTTTGTAATTGCTGTTTTTCTTCATCTCTCTGTCAGTAACGGAAGTTTTCTGTTGGCTCACTTGCGAGAAAGTCTTTCTGCACAACAATTAGACAAAGTGAATCGAAGAACTAAAATATGATTTTAGTAACATGATGTAAGTTTATCCCTTTCATACACAGCTAGTAAACATGCCCACACATTAATTTCCAATATTTGTGATTATAAAGTTGGTTAGTATGCAATTGAAATATCGCATACATGCACGCAGGCACATATTAGAAGATCAAATTTCATAGTCTTGGTATTATTATTTTTAACTTTATGCACTTTCAATAAAAAATATGAAAAATATGTTTTCATAGCACTTAAAAGAGGCTTCAGAACTGAATCTCATCAGAGTTCATAAATCCGAAATCTTTTGGCTGATCACATTGTATTTGTTAATAAAATTACAAGTTTTGTAAACGTTATTAATTGAGAAACTATCATGATTTTAATCATATGACATTTGCAGGCAATGATAGGGGAGAGCCAAGGGGGTCGACTGCAATTAAAACCGCAACTCCACAGAAAATTCTACCCATTGAAATAGAAGCAATCCCATTGAATGAGTTAAATAGATTGACTGGTAACTTTGGTTCTAAGTCTTTGATCGGAGAAGGCTCATACGGTCGAGTTTACTATGCAAAACTTAAAAATGGTTAGGCTGTCGCAATTAAGAAGCTTGACAACAGTTCTTCGCCAGAGCCAGACTCTGATTTTACTGCTGAAGTGAGTAGTTCAGGCTCAATTAGTTGATCTCAATACTCGATCACTGACACATGTTTACCTCAATAAATTTATTGAAAATGAATTGTCAAAGATCAATTTAAATTCATGATTAAGATGAATTGATCTGAATCATTCATTTTAAGTTGAACACTAAATTTTATAATTATGGCCGCTGCAATTAAAAATTTAACAGATGATATAATCTAATTCACGGCTGTTTTGTTCTTTCAGCTTTCAACTGTTTCAAGGCTTGAGCATGAAAATTGTGGAGCTAATTGCATATTGCTTGGAGGCAAATAATAGACTCTTGGTGTATCAGTTTGCATCCATGGGTTCTCTACATGATATACTACATGGTATTCTCGAATGTATCATTTCCGCACTCTTAGTGTTTTATCAAAATTGGTTTTTCTTATTAAATTGTGATGCAGGAAGGAAAGGGGTGGAAGGAGCTGAACCTGGTCCAGTTTTAAGTTGGAACCAGAGAGTCAAAATGGCCTCCGGTGCGGCCAAAGGGCTTGAATATCTGCATGAAAAGGTTCAACCTCCAATAGTGCATCGTGATGTAAGATCGAGTAATGTTCTACTCTTTGATGACTTACCAAAATTGCGGATTTCAATTTAGCAAATCAATCATCAGACACGGCAGCTCGACTCCATTCAACTAGAGTCTTAGTTAGGAACATTTGGATATCATGCTCCTGAGTAAGCCATTTTTTTCTTTAATTCCAGTAGTAACTTTGAATCTCCTATACAAACTATTAAAAATAAAAAATTAACGATGCGTTGATTTGTCATGAAATGGATAAAAAAAGGTTTTCCAGTATATTCACCCAAGAAATGACTTATCTTCATGATAGTTCTTTAGCTTTAATGATGCTATAATATTCCTTGCTGAGAACGTTAGACTTCTGAAATGCACAGCAGTGTGAGTTTCCACATCTTTTTCAATCATTTATTTCTATATTTAGGTATGCTATGACGGGACAGATCACTCAGAAAAGTGATGTATACAGTTTTGGGGTTGTTCTTCTTGAACTTTGACAGGTAGAAAACCAGTAGATCATACAATGCCTAAAGGACAACAGAGTCTTGTTACATGGGTACGATGTGCTCTCTTCCTCTGTTTTAAATCACTTCTTCATGACGGTATTAAATTACCTTTTTTACATCTTATAATTTATAACCTTACTCGAGAGCCTTGCAGGCAACTCCAAGATTAAGCGCGGACAAGGTGAAGCAATGTGTAGATCCCAAATTAAGTAGTGACTACCCACCGAAAGCAGTTGCCAAGGTATTTTCGATGATCCGCCATGTTAATTTCATCTTTCCATGTACATAAAAAATTCAAGCACAGTAGACTACTGTAATACATCAGGAAAAAGTATTTCTAGGCATTTTAAGACAAACATTCTGCTGAAATTGGGTTTTCTTGTCATTCACCTGTAAGGGCTTTTTTTTTTTTTTTTTAATTTACTCTGACATTCATTACAATTTGACAACCCTCTTGGATCTTTTGGATAGAAGAGTAAAATGCATTCACAATTGCTATGTTTCAGCTGGCAGCAGTAGCAGCACTTTGTGTTCAATACGAAGCAGAATATGACAATGGTGGTTAAGGCTTTGCAGCCCCTTCTTAATTCAAAACGTGCAGGAACAGATGGTCATGCATACCCCAGTTGAGGATCATTAACTCGCTCTGTGTTCGAGGTTTTCATCCCGTGTTCTCTGTAAACTCATTCATCACTCAACACAACACAATATACGGCTTTCATGTATCTAACACTGACTACTTAACCCTGCAAATGTTGTATAATGGCTTTTACGAATCAAAGATTTTATTTACCCCCTCAATTGTGTTTCAACAAACAGCTCAGGAGCAAAAACAATTATAGTAGAATTGTCATTGATAACGACTACATGCTAAAGTCGGTTCAACGACCAGCTACGCATAATCGATATGCTCAATGAGATGATTAATGACGGTTCAAAACTAAACGACATAATTGATGGAATTTGACAAGCTACTTCTCAAATAGAAAATACTGTAGTAGTATCAATTACCTCTTTTCAGACTAATATTATTCAAACTATTCTTTGTTCTGTGATCTCGAATCATACAAACAATTCTGCTCAATACGCACACTGTTCAGTGCTTCCACATATTTTGATTTGTTGTGAGTGAAGGGTGTTTATCACAAATACTACCGCATCTATCAAAGTTAAGGGATAAATTTCACGAACTAAAACTCCATAAAGTTGTCATCTTCTAAAATAGAAAAACCAAACTCTGGTCCTCAATCATCTGAAATCGAAAGCCAATAATCTAAAACTAAATATTACCAGATCTTACTCTGAATCCGAACTCGATCAATTGGTTTTGGGGTCCGGCAGAGGGAATAATCCGCCACTAGTACCCCTCGGCGGTGCGAACCCTAAGAACTTCTGCAAATTCGTCCGAATGCTAATCGAGCAGAGGAAGTACAAAAACGCCATCGCACAATCAGTGTAATCATCACCTGGCAACCCTCTGTGGCTCATCTTCGCCACAAGCGCAAAAGGTTTAAAAGGTAGTTTCGCCACGACCTTGCCTTCAAATAGAGAATTCAACAATCCGAAAACAACGAAGAGAACGACAGCGACGACGGCGCCAGATTTGAACTTAAAGAGGGAGAGATCGCGGCTAGATTCCTTGAGGCTAGTCTCGACGCGATCAATCTTCTTGCCCTTGGACTTTTTAGCGGCGAGCTTAGAGGATTCAATCTTCATAGTCTCGAGCTTCTTAGAGGCCTTATCAATGGAGGATCTGAGGGATTTGTAGGAATTAGTGCGGTAGATGAGAATCCATGAGATGGCCTCGCAGACAATGGCGGTGCCGAGGGAGATGGCGACGACAGTCAGGCTGTCCGAATATCGGAAGGAAGAGAAGAGAGGAATCGTAGCCATTCGTGGGAAAATGCGAGAAAATTAGAGGGAACTGGGCTTGGCTTTCCCTTTTCAGGGGGATGGATGACAAGAATCACGCCAAAGGACGTAATCGTAATTTCCTACACAAAGTGATTAATTAGCAATCTCAGTTTAATTAACTTTTTTAATGACTTTTGTTTTTTCTTTTTTTGTCGCATAAATCCAAATTTAATGATAGAATTATGGAAAGAAGAGAAGTAGAACAACACTGAAGAAGAAAACAATCCAATCTCTAATTTCTACTAAAATTCAATGCCTGCACACAAAAACAATAATTACAAGCTCTCTCTCTCTCTCTCTCTCTAACGCAAACCTTAAACATCAGCTTCTTCATTGCCATGTGATTTTTTCAACTTAGCAACAAGAACCCACATATTGGCAAGCTCATTTTCCAGGTATGCTTCTCTTTGCTTCGCTTCTTCCATTTTCCTTTCAACTGCTGCTTCCTTCTCATCTTTTTCTAAAAGTGCAGCTTCGTAGGATACTTCTCTCTCCTTGCTCAATGCCAGTTCTCTCTTCATATCTGAGGTGGGGCTCGCTGCCTCGTTCCTTTTTATCATGTTGTGACCATCTCTTCGGCCATTGCGGGCTCCTACGCTTGATCGTCGCTGGAGAGTTGAGTTCTTTGATGATGCAGCAAGTTCGGAAGCCAATCTCTCGTTGTGGCTCATAAGTTTCGCAACTTCTTCGGATAACGCCTTGAGCTCAACCGCTGCAGCAGAGGCTAACCCTTTGGCGTATGAACTCTCATCTGCCAATTTCTGGTTCCTTACTTCTAATTGTTCTTTGGATTCTGTTAGTTCAACCAGTTTCTGTTTCAGTTCTTCCATCTCTGTCACCTGTCAAACAAAATTGCAAAATGCTGCTATAATTGACTTCTGTTTATAAGAAATGTATATTTGTATTTATGAAGCAAATTTACAAGATAAGGAGGGTAAGATTCTACTTAACAAGGAAACAATTTTAGTTCAAGAGATTACAATATCTTCCCAAGTAGAGAGAACTAAAAAGAAACCAATATGCCCATAGGCTACCATGAAATCAATAATATCACAAAAAACACAAGAATTAAGTCATAACACGCTCTTTTAAAAAGTCTGACCTTCTTTAATAATTAAAAAAGTAAATTGATGCATAGAATATATAAAAGAGCATGCCAAGTGCCTGCTTATGTTGAAACGAAAGAACCTAAAATGTAGACATTAACACAGTCCACCAAAGAATCTCCCATTCGCAGTGAGCTTTTATTTAATCTTCATAGGAGCTAAATTGTTTTAAAATGTACGACATGGTTCATGGAGGATACAATATGACTTTGGAAATTAAATTAAGACCGTATAGCATGGTGTGAAGAGTTTTAAAAAAAGCTGTACGATAAAGTAGTCAATTAGCAATTTCTTTGTCTAAGATAAGGTCTTCATAAAGCACACAAAAAAAGGTTTTGACTGACCATTGGGACATGTGTCTGATCTAATGCATCCGCCAACTGTTTTTTAAAGGAGGCAATGCTTTCCTGCAGTCCTTCAACCTCACAGATCTGATGATGGAAATTACAGTAAGTGAAACAAGGTCCTATAAAAATGATGTTTATGTAATCACTTCTAAACAGTAATGAAATAGGTATTTTACCTTTTGGCTCAATTGCTCTTGAATTATACGATTGTCAGCAGCTTTAACCTATAAGTTGAACAGGAAAGAAGGTAACTTTCATAAACTTCGGACAAAAGACCTAAACTAAGCAGACAACTCTGACCAGTGCCTGGGAAAGACTATAACAAGACATTTCGCTTTCATTTGTGCAATTTACAGTCTCTTTCACTAAAATATTAATCTACTCAGAATTCTATCATACCACAAATCTGGCAACATAAAGACTCAAAAACACCCCTAGCAGACAACAGATATCAATTCATAATCAAAAGTGTCTCTCTTTCTCCCTCCTACATTTATACCTACTATCCTATTCCACCCATACATTTCTCGCTTCCTCTGTTGCATAGCAAGCTTACAATATCAGCAAGATACAATTTCCCAAATTATGTCGCTTAATTCAATTCTCAATAGTAAAGTCCTGAATGTAAATGAATTTATGTCAAACAAATTTCCAGATACTGGCATTTGATATTCCATCCTATATCATTAACTTACATAATAGCATTTGACATTCCATCACGTAAAAATTACTTAACATTAAGCGATCATGTAGTCAATATAGTTGCCATATCATGTTATTGAGTTCAAAGAGTCAAATCAATAAACAGATCACTTGGCAGAACACTCCATTCATTTCAAGGTGACAAAAAATTATCACCTCAAGTTCAAAAGATTTCTCGTTCAGCTGTGCCATTAGTTCTGCGATTTCCTGCAAGTATGAAACAACAAAAAGTTGTATTTGAATCCAAAATAAAGAAGCCAGACAAGTAGAAATTAAAGCTATACCGATGACATTTCTAATTTATCCATTTTATTCTGTGAAGCATCGACAATTTTCTTTTCCAGTAGAGCTATTTGTTCATTCTTGACCTTGATTTCAACATTTAACTTTTTCAACTCCATCTGAATCATGAAAAAAAAAATCATAAGAGCGACGCTCTCTAAATATCAGATAAAGAAATCTAACAGTTAGAGAGACAGACTCCTACATGAATCTGGTCCTTTTGGGGCTTGCCAGCAGCCTCCCCAGACAACCGTTTCAAAGCACTGGAATGAAGTGCGACCTCTCCGAACAAAATCTTTTGTTGTTCCCTTAGAAGATCAATCTGATCAATTGATTTTATGCTAGTCTGGAAGAAAATGAATAGAACGTATGGAAATTATAAAAAAACAGAAAGAAAAATCATGATGAAACTGACCTAAAATGGTGGTATCTAACAAAGCACAATGCAACTACTGGTAAGAGATATTTACTATTAACATTTTAAGGAAGAAATTTCTAATCCCTTGACATAACAAAGCTAGTTTTATGTTATTGCCATTGATAAAGTCATTTTAGAGCTTACAGGAGGAAAGGTCCATAGACTGCAAGGGCTAGAACATTCAAGTCATTTTAGAGCTTACAGGAAAAAAAGGAACATATATTGACAATATTGTCAAGCAAGAGCAAACATAAAAAATGACAGCTGGCGAGTAATTTTCCCATTTTTTTAAACAAGATGGTTTATTGAGCTACTTCTCCGATAAAGTGACAGACTTGAGTTTAAATATTGGCTCAGGAACAGAGTACTCTTAAAAGTTACATGCAATCAAATACATACCAATGGCGTCTCTTCACCCATTAAACTATTATCAGGGCCTTCTCTATCTTCTACAGCTTCAGATAAAAGATCCCCAGAAGGAGAGCCTTCTATTAGAAAAGAAGGGGACATTCTGGATTCGGCATGATGATAACTCTGATCTGCTTTAGGAGTTGAAGGTGTACTAATAGATTTCACTCCACTTGACTTATCACTAGGACTTGTCAATGCCCCCGTGCCACTCTCTCGTTTCTGATAAGGAAATTACATAGAAAAGTTTCAAGCGATAGAAACAAAATTAACAAGGACAAAATAGAAATAAAAAACATAACAATGGAAAAAAAGGCCCACCTAAGAACTTCATGATTTATAAACTAATGAAATAAAGGTTTCCATACATGGCAGTGCAACTTCCAGATTGAAAACAATTAAGAATCAAATTAATCATTAAACAGCATAGGCCTGATAGGGAGATCTGAGGTGATGCCATCTATAAACATTTTTCTCAAACTAAATTAGGCTACTCGATTGTACAAGATCGTTCAATATTGGCTCCAGAGTTCATACCAGCAAAATTCAGGCTGTACAGAAGAAGCCAACTCCCAAAAACATCAAAAAGATACAGAGTTTTAATGGCCCCGCAACATTCTAGCAGATCTGTTAAATGCTACAGTGAAATCGTCGCCAAGGAAAATTTTCTATTCGAAAACTAGCCAATAATGCAGTTTCAAAACGCTTAAGCATAAGCTTTCAAAGGCTGCTTTACAACTTCTCAACTTTGACAAACCTATTTAAGTCAAGGTGGATGCATCTGATATAGAAGGATTGTCCCCTCAAAGAAAGGAAACCAATTGAATTTCTATGTGAGAAGTTGAGTGAGCAAAGGCAATATCAGAGCACCTTCGTACAAGAGTTATTCACTTCTATAAGAGCATTTAAACAACACTCCGTTGCGGATAATTCATTACTTTTACTGAAATTATTGAAATTTATCAATTCAAAAAAGTAATTGAACTGCCTGCATGCTCGCAACAAAGAATAGTCTTTGTGATCAAAGGCAAGTCTAGAATCAGTAACAAAGTTGCCTAGGCAGTAGGTAAATGGCCTCATTGCCTTAGGTTCCATTAAAGAGATTTACAAGGATGTCATTGATTTCAGAGTACTCTATGGGCTAATTGCTTATCATAAATCATCTGAAAATTACTCCATACATGATGGGTTTCTTTCCAAAAGTAACAGGTTGTGCATCTCGCACTTTGAGAACTGTTACTGAAAGAATTTCATGCTGGAGACCATGCTATTCATCTTGGAAAAGACAAAACAATAGCATTACTTGCAGCAAAGTTTAATTGGGCACTGCTTATCCGAGGTGTTCCCAGTTACATCAAACATTGTGCTTTTCCATGTATCATGTGGAAGAGTTATCCATGGGCCTTACCAAGAATTCAATGAGGATCCAACTTTGTATTTGTAGTGCTTGATTGATTTAGCTAAATGTTTCCTTTCACTCCATGCAAAAACACATATGTTGTACGCGTAGCCAATCTTTTCTTTTGGAAACTTGTTCGTTAACATGGAATTTTTAAGTCCAACGCCTCTACTATAGAGGACAAATTCCCATACCAATCTTGGAGGACATTATAGGAACAGTTGGAGACAACTTTAAAACTGGGAGTTCCATGCCACCCAGGAACCAACTGCCAGACACAGGACACTTGGGAATTTGATATGCTCCCAGTGATAATATCTAGAGTGGACTTTCACACTTCCTCAAGCAGATATTTCCTTTGACTCTACGCAAAATAGGTCTACTAAAAAAGCACCTTTTGTGATGTTGTTTTATTCTCGTGTCCTAAAATTGCCTATAGACACCACTCTCTGCTGTCAGCATTCCTCAGAAGTTTTCTTGAGCATATTCTTAAGGTGCATCAAGAAGTTGTGACCAATTTGAAAATCTAATCTCAAATATAAAACAGATACAGTCTAAAAGAGATTGTTCAAGGAATTTGAACTGGTTGACTTAATGTCACCATCTCCATCTCCATCTCCATCTCCATCTCCATCTGGGAATCAAGTTTCCTGCAAACTCCTGTTACAAGCTTGTTGCAAAAAATACGACGCAAGCGCATGTGTCGCAAAAGTAATAAAGTGAATAAATAAGAGTCGAATCCACGAGAACTATTTCCACTAATTATTAAACAATTTTAACTCCAATTATAGATAAACAACATAATTTTGATTGAAAGAAAACAATAGAACTTAATTAAATAAACAAAAATTGAATAAAGTTATAGAATTTAATGAGAGAAAAATCTAGAGCTTTCGATTTCACCTTAATTAATCATGTTTGGTATTACTAATTCAATTTATTAATACATATTCCCCTGTGTTGATGGTAATTTCACAAATATATATATATATCAATCTCTCTCGAGTAATGACACACTTAACCAACTAATTGATTATCACCTCTTAGTCTCAAACCCTAGCAATTAATTGAATACATTGCGAATGAGAAATAAAACTACCACATGAACGTCTTAGCTATCCCTAGTTTAAGATCCTTTTCATGGTAAACTATCAATTGCTTAATTATTTTTTACCTTTCGGTCTCAAAACAATTCTACGAACATACTATTGTTGATCAGGCAATCACAAGCAATAAGAACAGTAATAATTCACTCAATAAATAATTGGAATAGAACATTAATAACTTGAATTAAAGTAAATATCAAACAATCATAATCCGGCTACATCTTAACTCTAAAGAAAAAAATTAGTTCATGCTAGAATAACGAAAAGAAATAAGAATCAAAGTGATGATGTTCATAGTTGCAAAAAAAAAAGGGAGAGAAAACTATGCTTTTGAATGCGAATTATTGACTAAAGCGATATCCTCTTTGTTCCTCTCTAGCTGTCTCCAACTGTCACGGGTCAAACTTTGCTCCCAAAATTTTCCACCCCGTGATGGCAACCAAGCACTCGCACTTGGCTCAGCCAACTCACTACAAATGAATGGATCAAGATCGAATGAAAACACGCGAGATGAAAGAGAATAAAATAACACCACAAGTACGGGAAACTCGATCCCAACCCTTCTTGTATTCCAAATACGAGAACTAGTCACAAAAATCTCCACGGCTCACCACAATGCTCAAGACACTCTCCCACTCGAGGTTGGTGTCTTGGCTTGGTTGCTCATGGCCCTATTTATACACAAATGGTACATGAATGCTCATAAGTGCAAGCATTAACATAAATGAGAGCACTAGCATGAATGAGAGCACTAACATAAATGAGAGCACTAACATGAATGATAGCACTAACATAAATGAAGCACTAACATAAATGAAGCACTAACATAAATGCCCTTTTGCTTTCCCGCGTGGGCCTGCCCCATTGGCCCAGCGCTCGGCCCAGCGCCATATGCGCCTGGGCCAGCGCCCAGATTTGGACTGCCCCACTCCAAGTGATCCAGCCCGCGTGCTTCGAGTGTCCACCAACATTTAGAATATTTTAGCACGCCTAAGGAGGATTTCTCGCCCCTCCTTCCTTGGGCCCTTGGCCCGTGTCTTTATGCACCATGGTTGACTTGACATTGCCACACACGACTTTGTTGATCTTGTCGCACCACCTTGCCCCACGTCTAGAACTCGTGGTGTGGCCAACTTGCCTTGGGCGCCCCATATCACCCCGTTTGCCTTGCCTTGCAACCATTAGCTTGATATCTCGCCCAAGCTCTTAGCACGGCTCCTCATCCATGCCGATCACTACACTCGCATAGTGACTTGTTTTACCTCGGTCAAATAAGCTATCTTGACTCATTGACACGGCGCTCCCGCCTCCGGTAATTTAGGGGTGTGACAATCCTCCCCCACTTAATTGATTCGACGTCCTCGTCGACATCACTCATAACAGCTTCCTGAATACTTCTCTAAGTACATTTCCGAAAGTTGTCCCTCGCTCGTGCACCCTTCTCCATGCACGCCTAATTGGCCCCTTCGTCGATGCCGAGTCTAAAAGATGCAGCAAATTCGACTCGCTCAGGCTGCGTCAACGGGGTGTTGCGCCAAATTAGTTCTCAATGGATTGGAGAGGAGAACACCGCACTATGCTCCCATCTCCCTCGTAAGCGTCTTTCACTTGCTCCTCACTTTCCTTTTTCTCAAAAAGGGCATTCAATCTTTGTTTGGTAGGGCAATCTCTCGCACGGTGTGGTCCCTCGCAAATGAAGCATCCCCCCGTAAGACCCTTCCTCACCACATCACCTCTCTTTGATGTGTTTGCTTCCACCACCGCCTTGCCCTCAAAAGGTTTGCTGGGTTTGCCATTATGTGCCTTCTCCTCTTTGTTTTCGGGCCCTCTTCCCTTGGATGATCCCACAATGTCTACCAATCTTTCGGCGGCAGCCATGGCAGAAGATACCTCCGTAACTCCATGCCTACGCATCTCGGTTTGCGCCTATGGTTGTATCCCCGAAACGAAGTTAAACAGTTTGTCTTCCTCCGACATACCTTGGATATCCAACATTAAAGATGAGAACTCGGACACATAGGCTCTAATGGTTGTAGTGTGTCTTAGGTTCTTGAGGGATTGCCTTGCCAACCACCCTGTGTTGCAAGGTAAGAATTGATCCTTTAGTTCCCTTCGAAGCACCTCCCATGACTCGATTTGTGGCCTCCCCGCAATGTGTTCCTCGGACACTCGCGTCCTCCACTAAAGCTTTGCGTCTCCATTTAGATACATACTGGTAACCGACACCTTGTCTTCTTCCGCCACATGACTTGCACGAAAATACTGCTCATATCCCAAAGAAAGTTCTCAACTTCTTTGGCCGATCGGACACCATCAAAAGTTTTGGGTTCGGGCACCTTGATCCGATGAGTACTCCCACGCTCATTGGGACTATCCATCGCTCTCTTGATCAAGTTAACCTCCGTCTTTGCCCATGTCATCGCTTCATGAAACTCGTCAAGGCTCTCCTTTACCGATTCCATCAAAGCACCAAAATCTTTCGTGATGCTAGTATAACGTTCCTCCATAATGGCCGACATACTAGCAAGTTGGGTTGTGAGTTCCTCGACTAACACGGCATGATGCCCGGCAAACGTGAATAAGCTCTCCGCCCCTTCATGAGACTCGCCCACCACATTTTCCAACCGAAGCACCCTCTCCTTTAGCTCGTTCATCCTCGTCTTTTTACCAATCTTGCTCCACGAAAAACAACGCTCTGATACCAAATTGTCACGGGTCAAACTTTGCTCCCAAAATTTTCCACCCCGCGATGGCAACCAAGCACTCGCACTTGGCTCAGCCAACTCACTACAAATGAATGGATCAAGATCGAATGAAAACACGCGAGATGAAAGAGAATAAAATAACACCACAAGTACGGGAAACTCGATCCCAACCCTTCTTGTTTTCCAAATACGAGAACTAGGCACAAAAATCTCCACGGCTCACCACAATGCTCAAGACACTCTCCCACTCGAGGTTGGTGTCTTGGCTTGGTTGCTCATGGCCCTATTTATACACAAATGGTACATGAATGCTCATAAGTGCAAGCACTAACATAAATGAGAGCACTAGCATAAATGAGAGCACTAACATAAATGAGAGCACTAACATGAATGATAGCACTAACATAAATGAAGCACTAACATAAATGCCCTTTGCTTTCCCGCGTGGGCCTGCCCCATTGGCTCAGCGCCATATGCGCCTGGGCCAGCGCCCAGATTTGGACTGCCCCACTCCAAGTGATCCAGCCCGCGTGCTTCGAGTGCCCACCAACACTTGAAATATTTTAGCACGCCTAAGGAGGATTTCTCGCCCCTCCTTCCTTGGGCCCTTGTCTTTATGCACCATGGTTGACTTGACATTGCCACACACGACTTTGTTGATCTTGTCGCACCACCTTGCCCCACGTCTAGAACTCGTGGTGTGGCCAACTTGCCTTGGGCGCCCCATATCGCCCCGTTTGCCTTGCCTTGCAACCATTAGCTTGATATCTCGCCCAAGCTCTTAGCACGGCTCCTCATCCATGTCGATCACTACACTCGCATAGTGACTTGTTTTACCTCGGTCAAATAAGCTATCTTGACTCATTGACACGGCGCTCCCGCCTCCGATAATTTAAGGGTGTGACACCAACCGTCTCCTCAATGATCCTTGTCTCTTGGCCTCCTTGATTTATAACCTAATTCTGGAGCAAATTCGGTGTCCATATAATCAACGGCTGAGATTATTTCGATTAAAAATCCCTCAAATCGTATCTTTTAAAATGCGGCAGCCGATTGATCCCCTTGTGTAGGAAATTAATCGGCTCAGACAATAAATTAATTGTTTCCAATATGGAGATCAATCGGCACCCTCTCGGGTTTATAACTTCAAAATCGTCGACTTTTTAACGCATTAGCCGATTGATCCCCTTATGTAGGAGATTAATCGCCTCCAATATAGAGATCGATCGACATTCTCTCGGGTTTGTATCTCCAAAATTGTCAAATTTTGCCTTATGATGCACCAGAATCATCTAATTGTCTTTGTTGAAACTCTAATCTGCTATATTTCATTAATCTGCGCACTTACAAAAAAAATGTCAAATTCTCATAATCACTTGAGAAAAATTTATCGTATCAAGTATAAAAGAACATTAAGAAAATATTCAATTGAATTTTCTTTTTCAACTTAGCCTTCTAGCACATTACGAACAATCACAACTTCGGAGTTAATCAGAATAATATCGACAGCCCAAATCCAAGAACTACACAGCGCGCCTCGTTACGTTTGCGAGAATATTTGAGAGAAGTTTCAGCCTAGAATTCTCATGGAAAGCGAAGTATGAAAAAGTAAAGGTTTTTCCGAATCGCGGGAAAAATAAGAGAAACTGTCGTCAAAATGTCAGTTAAGATTTTGACAATGGCGCGAAATAGAGTAGAAAGGAGAAGAGAAAGGAAAGGATAACCAAAACAGGAAAACATCAGAGATCCCAATGCATCCAATTCCACATTCTTTATGAAGCATTACCTCCCTATCCTTCCATTTGCAAAATTATTCAGAGCAAGATTAGAGAGAGAATTACCTAAAACAAATCAGAGGGGCATTGAAGAAAAATGGAGGCAGAAGCAGATAAGACAAGTGTGGCAGAAAGAACTAAGAGAAACGCAGATCTAAAAGCGAGAGAATGAGTGAGTGCGAGCCAACAAATACAGAATCATCATGATAATGGAGCACCGGTCAGGTGAGAGAGAGAGAGAGAGAGAGAGAGAGAGAGAGAGAGAGAGAGAGAGAGAGAGAGAGAGAGAGAGAGAGAGAGAGAGAGAGAGAGAGAGAGAGAGAGAGAGAGAGAGAGAGAGAGAGAGAGAGAGAGAGAGAGAGAGAGAGAGAGAGAGAGAGAGAGAGAGAGAGAGAGAGAGAGAGAGAGAGAGAGAGAGAGAGAGAGAGAGAGAGAGAGAGAGAGAGAGAGAGAGAGAGAGAGAGAGAGAGAGAGAGAGAGAGAGAGAGAGAGAGAGAGAGAGAGAGAGAGAGAGAGAGAGAGAGAGAGAGAGAGAGAGAGAGAGAGAGAGAGAGAGAGAGAGAGAGAGAGAGAGAGAGAGAGAGAGAGAGAGAGAGAGAGAGAGAGAGAGAGAGAGAGAGAGAGAGAGAGAGAGAGAGAGAGAGAGAGAGAGAGAGAGAGAGAGAGAGAGAGAGAGAGAGAGAGAGAGAGAGAGAGAGAGAGAGAGAGAGAGAGAGAGAGAGAGAGAGAGAGAGAGAGAGAGAGAGAGAGAGAGAGAGAGAGATGAATAAATTGGGGTATTAATCTCTCTTTACTTGCCTTTGAAGCAATGCCCTTCGTCAAAGGCAGTCCGCATTTGTCAATCGACTTTTTAGAGACAGAGAAAGAGAAGCCATCAAAGCTAGCTTCCAGTTACAGAAGAGTGGAGAGCGAATAAATGGTAGGGCAGTGTGATATTTTGTAAAGGGTAATAACTATTATTCAGTAACGTAACGCAGCCTAGATATTATGCTTCGAAAAGTCTAAATAATTTAAAACTTTATTAAAACGTAAAGTGCAATTTGGTTCACAAACTATGGTAAAAATGACAATTGCTACCGTAAATTTTGATAATTGCCAAAAACAACCGTTATGTATGGATAATGGATAATTCACCCCTTACCGTGCCATTTTTTGTTAAAATGACATATTTTCGTCACGTGCCCTATTTTACTACCCGATATGTTTATGCACTGCGTCTGTCAGCTTCCCTTTTTTTTCCTCACTCCTTCCTTTTCAGCCTTACCATGGAGTCTCTCTTCTGAACCTCGAACTTCACCACCCTGCAACCTCCTCCAGCTTCAATATCACACTGTTCGCCGGCCTTGTCGTCGTGAATCTCAACTCCTCTTTCTCCTCCCTCTTCTTTCCCTCGAACAATGGCGATAAATCAAAACCCTGGGATAACGAAATTAGGTGAAATGTATTTAAGGTCTCTCGCTCCTTCGTAATTTTCTCGCATTTTTCGAATTTCTGCTCCTCTTTCGTGATTATGGATTTCAGAATAGATTTCTTAAACCATGAGGATTCCATAATTATTTCTATTGTTATTTGGGTCAATGGGTTCGGGTCCAAGAGCTTTATGACGAGTCTACGAGCATAAGGAGAGAACCATGGTGGACATTTGAAGTCGCCCTCGTAGATTTTTCTGTACATGGTGACCAGATTATCATCCTAAAAATGAAGAAATCTGGCAAGAAGTATGTAGAGAATGACGTCGCAGGACCATAGATTAGCTTTTGCGCCGTCGTAGCCCATTTTTCCAATCACTTCCGGCGCGACATACGCTGGAGTTCCGCAGCTTGTGTGGAGTAATCTGTTCTGCAACTGCTCGGAGAAGGCACTGAGTCCAAAATCGGTAACTTTGAGATTTTCATCTTCGTCGAGAATGAGATTTTCGGGCTTCAAATCCTTGTGGAAAACGCCGCGACTATGGCAAAAATCGATCGTCGAAAACGGAAGGAACGAGAAAGAAAATAGAAGTCGACAGACAGTGCAGGGGCATATCAAGTAGTAAAATATTTCACGTGACGAAAACGTGTTATTTTAACAGAAAATAGCACGGTATGGGATGAATTGTCAATTATTTATACATTGCAGTTGTTTTTTGCCATTATTGAAGTTTACGATAAAAATTGTCTTTTTCACTATAATTTGAGGGTCAAATTGCAATTTACTTTTTATTAAAATACTCTTTGTCACCGTGTCAATCAATAAATAATTAATTTATTGTATTAATTACATCAATTATTATTTGATACGCGACTAAATACTTTGATAATGAAAAGCAATAGTAAAAACTTATAATTATTCAATAATAAATGCACAACTAACAATATAGGACTCTTATAGTCTCTTTCCTAATTATGATCCAAGTTATCACAAATACAATTGGTTTTTTCTTAGTTTGCCGTGTTTTCTAAATAGAGATATTAAAAAAGAAATTACAAAACCATTAAAATATCTCATTTCATGATATCAACTTCTAAGGTTACCGTACAATTCAGCCCCCTAATCATAGTGAAAATAGCAATTTTCACCGTAAACTTCGATAATGGCAAAAAACAATCGTAATATATAGATAATGAGCAATTCACCCCCTACTGTGTTAGGATTAGACGCCCTAATCCACCTGTAACGAATGATTTAGAAATAAGAAAAAAGAAATAACACACAGATTTATAGTGGTTTACTCTCGTCGCAAGAGCTACGTCCACTGGCCGCTGACAGATTTTACTAAGATGAAAAAAACCGGAGTTACAACAGTTGTTCCTCACCCTCTCAGACACTCTGGAATATGTGATGCAACTCAATAACCTAAACACGTTTTTATATAATAGGCGATTTAGGGTTACAGAATAACCGGTAATTAATGACCAAATTACCTCCACCTAAATTAGGCTACATAACTCAACAATCTCCCACTTGGAGACTAATCACATCATCTCTCCATCTTCAGCGGCTTCACTTCAATGTCTCATCCAAGAAGTCCAACTGAAGTTGCGCACAACTTCAGCTTCTCACTCGTCACAGCTTTCGTCAACATGTCAGCTGGATTCCGACTCCCTGGGATCTTCTCAAGCGCTAATACTCCATCTTCTAAAGCAGATCTGATAAAGTGATAGCGTACCTGTATATGCTTTATCTTGCCATGATAAACTGGATTCTTTGCCAAATGAATGACACTCTGGCTGTCACAATGCAATACACTCCCATCGTAGTTTTGGCCTAACTCGCGTAGAAAAGACTGTAACCACATCATCTCCTTTGCTGCTTCTGTCACTGTAATATACTCGGCTTCACAACTAGAAAGAGCGACGACATCTTGAAGTCTCGAAACCCAACTGATTGCGGTACCACCCAAGGTGTAGACATACCCAGTCCTGCTCTTACTACTGTCAATATCACCACCATTATCAGCATCAACATATCCATCCAAGCCCAAATCTGACTTTCGAAAACATAAAGCGAATCCCGAACTACCCTTCAAGTATCGCAAAATCCATTTTACAGCTTCCCAATGTTTTCTTCTTGGATTACTCATAAACCTGCTGACAACTCCCACTGCATGTGCAATATCTGGTCGTGTACAAGCCATTGCATACATTAGACTACCAACGGCTGAGGCATATGGAACTTTGGCCATGTAGTTCCTCTCTTCCTCGGTCGAGGGTGACTGATCTTTGGATAGTTTGAAATGACTAGCCAATGGTGTAGTGACTGGCTTCGCATCCTGCATTTGGAACCTGCTAAGAACCTTCTTCACATAGTCTTCTTGTGAGAGTTTGAGAACATCCTTATCCCTGAATATCCTCATCCCAAGAATTTGTTTTGCAGCACCCAAATCCTTTATTGCAAACTCTGTAGATAACTTCCTCTTCAGCCTGTCAATCTCATGCAAGCTTGCTCCAACAATCAACATATCATCAACATAAAGGAGCAGAATAATATAGGAATTATCTAACATTTTGATGTAGCAACAATGATCGGCTTCACATCTCACAAAACTGTTATTCTTCATGAAGCTGTCAAATCTCTTGTACCACTGCCTTGGAGCCTGTTTCAAACCGTACAAACTCTTCTGAAGCTTACATACAAGTTCCTCTTTCCCTCTCATCTCAAAGCCCTGTGGCTGACACATGTATATCTCTTCATCTAAACTGCCGTGAAGGAAAACAGTTTTCACATCCATCTGCTGCAGATGAAGATCTTCTTTCACAACCAAACTCAAAACTGTTCTGATCGTCGTCAGCTTCACCACTGGTGAGAAAATATCGGTGTAGTCAATGCCTTCTTTCTGCTGAAAACCCTTGACAACCAATCTGACTTTATATCTCTTGCTTTCATCAGGTTCTTCTTTAATCCGGTAAACTCACTTGTTATGCAGTGCTTTCTTCCCCTTCGGCAACTTGGTTAATGTCAAAGTTTCATTTGATTTCAGTGAGTCCATTTCATCTTTCATGGCTGCCTCCCACTCAATCAAATCATCAGACTGTTCTGCTTCCTCATAACATCCCCGTTCACCTCTATCAGTAAGCAAAATGTAATTGAGAGACGGGGACCATCTCTGAGTTGGTTTGCTGATTCTGGATGATCTTCTTGGTTCTATAATTGGCATTTGCACATTTTCTTCTGGAGCTATATTCTCATCAACTTCTTCAACAATACTCTGATCTTCTTTTTTGGTTGGAGTAATATCACCTGAAGAAACTCTGAAGTTGACCACAGTAGACTCTTTCAATACAGAACTCCCATTGTCTGAAGTGTCACCAATAACATCTTTGTACAGAACCTGTTCGTTGAAGATGACGTTCTTGCTGCGAATGATCTTCCGATTTTGATTATCCAAAGAAACGATAACCAAACTCGGCGTCACCATAACCAATAAGAAAACACTTATTAGATTTCGAATCAAGTTTACTTCTATCAGAATCATCAATATGAATATATGATAAGCAACCAAAAACTTTCAGAAAAGAAAAGTTTACCTTTTTACCGCTCCAAACTTCTTTTGGAACTTTGAAATCTAGAGGTACAGAGGGTCCTCTATTTATCAGGTAGGCTGCTGTGCTGATTGCATCTGGCCAAAAGGTTTTAGGCAGTCCGGCGTGCAATTTCATGCTCCTTGCACGTTCATTCAGCGTTCTGTTCATCCTTTCAACTACTCCATTCTCTTGAGACGTTCGAGGAATAGTCTTCTGCATCTTGATCCCATTCATGGCACAATACTCGCTGAACTCTGCATTGATGTACTCGCTTCTGTTGTCAGACCTCAAACACTTTACTTTCAGATTCGTTTCATTCTCAACCAAAGTTTTCCACTTCTTGAAAACACTGAATACATTAGACTTATTCTTCATGAAGTAGACCCAAACCTTTCTTGTGGAATCATCTATGAACGTCACGTAGTAGTGTGATCCACCAAGAGAAGAAACGGGTGCAGACCCCCACACATCAGTGTGCACCATTTCCAGTTTTTTCTGCTTCAGCTCCTTGCCAACCTTTAGAAAACTGACACGTTTCTGTTTCCCAAAGATGCAACTTTCACATAACTGATACTCAACAGACTTCAGCTCTGGAATCTGACCATTCTGGACAAGAATCTTCATTCCTTTCTCGCTCATGTGGCCCAACCTGCAATGCTACAACTCTGTGTCCTTTGAACTATCAACAATAGCAACTGTGTCTCTGCATGTAGAAGTCATGTATAAGGTTCCTGTTTTCTGACCTCGAGCTACTACCATCACTCCTTTAGTAACCTTCCAACCATTTGTTCCGAAACTAACATGGTAACCTTCACTATCAAGCTGCCCCACTGAAATCAAATTACGCATCAAACCCGGAACATGTCTTACTTTATTGATACTCCAAACAGACCCGTTTGTCGTCTTCAATTTGATGTCCCCGATGCCCACAATATCCAGTGGCTCACCATCTGCAAGATAGACTTTCCCATGATTTCCAGCTACATAATTTTCCATTAATTCTTTGTGAGCCGTGGTATGAAAGGATGCTCCCGAGTCCAAGACCCATGAGTTTATCGGGCTGTCAACTGAAAGAATCAATGCGTCAGTGATCTCTTCTGTTACTGTATTTGCTCCATCACCTGTTTCAGTACCGTTCTTCTTCGGAGCTCTGTAATCATTTTTCATGTGACCCTGCTTGCCACAATTCCAGCACTCAAATTTTTTTCCGGATTTAGATTGACCCCTTCCATTTCTCGAATTGGATCTGCTCCTGCCCCGATTGGAATTTCTGTTTTTATTTCGCCCCTATTTTCCACATTTAGAGCTGAGCCTTTCGATGTTTCTCCAGAATCAATTCTTCTAACTTCCTCGGCTAGAATACGATCCCTCACATCAGTAAATACCAATTTTGCACTGCCGACTGAATTACTGACTGCTGCCCTCATAGGCTCCCAGCTATTCGGTAGCGACGCCAACAAAATTAGGGCTCGAACCTCATCCCCAAAATCAATATTCACAGATAATAATTGATTCACAACAGTATTAAATTCATTTAGATGTATAGCTACAGAAGTACCTTCACCCATTTTCAGATTAAACAATTTTTTCATCAGATGCACTTTGTTGTTCGCAGAGGGTTTCTCGTACATATCAGATAGAACCTTCATCAGACTCGCTGTAGTTTGCTCCTTCGCCACGTTGTGAGCAACGCTTTTAGTCAGTGTCAATCTGATGACTCCCAAAACTTTTCTGTCAAGGCGATTCCATTCAACGTCATCCATCTTTTCTGGTTTTGCACTCAATGGAAGTTCAAGATCTTTCCCGTGTAAATAGTCCTCAATTTGCATTCCCCAGAACGCAAAATCTGTCCCATCGAATTTCCCAATACTGTGTCATGTATTATCATCGCCTGCCATATCTCAAAATTCAGATATTTCCCAATCAATTAATCAGCCAAACAATTTCACCAAATTGCACCCAAAATTTATTCCAGAATTTTCAACCAAACAGCAATTCAACAACGCCTGAATAGAAAAACAAAATCACTCCCTTTTCTTTCACTGTCGCAGCAAAACAGAACAGACTGCTCTCTGTTCTCGGTGGACACTGAACGGCGGTGAAGGTCAGCGACGGCGCGGTCTGGTTCGCGCGGGTCGGTGCTGATCGGCGATGGTAGCGATGAACGGCGGATGGTTCTTCTCCTTCGCAGACGGTGGCGACTGCGCTAGGGAACGCCTCTGTTTTCGTCGGATGGTGGACGACAACAGTGCTAGGGCTCTGTTCTTCGGCGTGGTCTGCGGGTTCTACAGCGGTGGAACGGGTCGGCGACAGAGCGGTCGGGGGCGGCGGCCCTGTCTGTCGAGCTCCTCCTTCGCCCGGCTCGGGCTCCTCCTTCGCGGCTCGGGCTCTTCTCTGTTCGGCGAACAGAACACACCCAAAAAGAAAAAAAAAAAAAAAAAAAACCTTTTTCTTTTGTTTTTCTCCTTTTCCAATTTTCAATTTCTTTTCCTCCAAAATCGAAATTTCACTTAACGAAATTACGAACCTCAAATCGATCGATACCCTTCGAAAAATCAAACCCTGATTTTCCGAAAACCACTTCAACCTGGCTCTGATCCCAGTTGTTAGGATTAGACGCCCTAATCCACCTGTAACGAACAATTCAGAAATAAGGAAAAAGAAATAACACAGATTTATAGTGGTTCACTCTCGTCGCGAGAGCTACGTCCACTGGCCGCTGACAGATTTTACTAAGATGAAAAAAACCGGAGTTACAACAGTTGTTCCTCACCCTCTCAGACACTCTGGAATCTGTGATGCAACTCAATAACCTAAACACGTCTTTATATAATAGATGATTTAGGGTTACAGAATAACCGGTAATTAATGACCAAATTACCCCCACCTAAATTAGGCTACATAACTCAACATATTGTACTATTTTCCGTTAAAATGACACGTTTTCGTCACATGCCATATTTTACTATCTGATATGCCTCTACACTGCGTCTGTTTTGAATCGTCTGCTTCACCTTTCACCTTCGCATCTCTTCTCATCGACTCTCAACGTCTTCTCACCGACTCTCAACGATGTGCAACATGTGCCCCTACCCCCCATCGGAGAAGAGCTCCATCGACGGTGAGCTCTCTCCCCTTGGCCCTCGCTCTCCTTCTCTTTGCCCTCGCTCTCCTTCTCTCTCCATAGCTTCTGTAATGGCTGAAATCTGGATTTTTTCTTCTGGCTTTCTCCGATTCCCATCTTCTTCTTTTTCTTCACCATTTTCGGCGTTTTCTTCAAATTTCAGCTTTTTCGATTCTAAAATTTCTTCAGATGAAAAAACCGTCGTCCGATGAAGCAGCTTCTTCTGCACATCCAGGCTAGTTTGTCTCCAATGTCTCTTCCATCTCTGTTTTCTTCATTGCAACTTCTTCTCTCTCCTCTTCCTCCTTCAATAGATTTTCTTTCTCTTTCACATCCTCTTCATCCTGCAAAATCAAGTTTTCTTCTTTATCTTGAATCTCCATTTTAGTCAGAGCGTCTTCTTCTATTTCCATGTCTACCACAACACTTTCCGTTTCGCATTGCATTTCAGATGCAGTGCAGGGGCATATCGAGTAGTAAAATAAGGTACATGACGAAAACGTGTCATTTTGACAGAAAATGACACAGTAAAGGATGAATTGTCCATTATCCATACATTACGGTTGTTTTTTACCATTTAAGTTTTGAAATCTGGATTTTTTCTTCTGGCTTTCTCCGATTCCCATCTTCTTCTTTTTCTTCACCAGTTTTCGGCGTTTTCTTCAAATTTCAGCTTTTTCGATTCTAAAATTTCTTCAGATGAAAAACCGTCGTCGATGAAGCAGCTTCTTCTGCACATCCAGGCTAATTTGTCTCCAATGTCTCTTCCATCTCTATTTTCTCCATTGCAGCTTCTTCTCTCTCCTCTTCCTCCTTCAATAGATTTTCTTTCTCTTTCACATCCTCTTCATCCTGCAAAATCAAGTTTTCTTCTTTATCTTGAATCTCCATTTTAGTCAGAGCGTCTTCTTCTATTTCCATGTCTACCACAACACTTTCCGTTTCGCATTGCATTTCAGATGCAGTGCAGGGGCATATCGAGTAGTAAAATAAGGTACATGACGAAAACATGTCATTTTGACAGAAAATGACACAGTAGAGGATGAATTGCTCATTATCTATACATTACGGTTGTTTTTTACCATTATTGAAGTTTACGGTGAAAATTGCCCTTTTCACCATAGTTTGGGGTCAAATTGCACTTTTCTCAACATTTATTTAATATTAATAATCTCATAAAAATTAATGATTAAATCAATCTTTATCAGGAACATCACTAAAAGTTGGATTTGGTGGATGATCAACATCACTTGTGTTTCACAGTCGGCATGCAAGCATTAATATACTTAAAACCATAAACATAAATAAATGAAGTTCAAATCGAGGTTGGTAGGTACCACAGTTGTGCCCACTATTATGTTTTAATTTTTTCAAACCTCTTATCTCTCTCTATGTGGTCGTCGAGTTTAATATTATATGATGTCACAGCCCACTATGCGAAGGCATGACCCAAATACGAGGGTCCAACTCACACAATAAGCATATAGCCTCCGCTCTTAGCAGAGGAAAAGGCGGTGAACTTATCGACTTAAAGATTGGTAAATTCTACTCCCATAAAGCTGGATGTTCACTGCGTTTGATTTGCATCAGGCGGAAGTTTTTTCTTCTACAAATTTTCCTCCACCATTGTTGTCAGTTGAGGAAAGAGGATTAATTGCAGATGACGCTTTGTCATTCTACCTGCAATACAATTAAATGTTCTAGAATTGGAAAAGACGTATCGTGTAATTACATGAAACAAACTATCACAACAGGTATGGTTAGGAGATAGGACAGGATCAACGCTGCCGACTGTGTGTGAACCAGCTATGGAGGAATATACCAAAAAGGTATACCCAAGGGATGAGGAGGGGTGTTAGCTGGTGGTTTGGCGATTTGGGTCGTTTGGAAGCATTGCATAATGGGATTGTTGAATGTCAAACACAGTCGAAAGCAAAACTCAACCTTGAGTGGGGACATCTTCCGAGGGGAAAAGAATGTTGGATTGCGAGCAGTCTCTAGAAGCTCGTCAACAAGAAGAGTTGCATCTTCAGCCTTACGGTGTGGGGAATCCATAGTTCAACCAGTTGCGATTGGATTTCGATACCTAATCATGGCTCTGCTCAAGATTCAGAGCAAAGAAAACATGGGAATTAACTTAAAACTCGAAGAAAATCAAGTAAGTTACTCATTATGCCTTTTTGGTAGTTGAGAAACAACGTTTTTATAGAAGAACTGCTTATCTCTATCATAATTATTCCAACTATAGAATAGGAGAACAAGTAGTCAAGTGAAAACTAGAAAGCATGGTGCTTAGCTCTACATCTGGTTGGGTGAGTGATGAAGGATGACGACAATTGGCTAGAATAATTTCCACCCTTTCAATATTATAAGCAATTGGCTAGAATATTATGATAATTAGTCTGTACTTTCCTTGGCAACCTGAAATCTTTGTTGAGACTTGCCTTATTTTGTCAATAAGATTGATTTCCTTGTTTCCAAAAATTTGATTTTGAATTACTAAGTAGATCTACATGAACGCTTAGTTTTTTTTTTTTTTTTCTTTAAGTTCGCTGTATCATGTATACTTCGTCTCAAAACAATATAGTTGAATACGTGACATAAATATGACATTGTGGTCACTTTTTGGATAGATTTATGATACTATAATCAAAGGAACCTTATTCAAAGGAACCTTATACGTGACATAAAGTGCAGCTATCTAATTAATGCCAAAACAATTCCCACCAACTCTCTTAGATTTTTACACCACATAACAGCAGAAAACCATATTCAAAAGTGTAAGTTGCCCACACAAAGGAGAAAGTAAACACCAAACTTTGAAACGGCCTCTCAGCTTCTTTTCAGAGGGGGAAGTGGTTGAGAGAGAGAGAGAGAGAGAGGCAGAAGAAAAAGAAGAAAATGGCTGGGAATAGCCTAAATTAGAAAAGATGATCAAAAGGCAGTGATGTGGTCTGTCAATGCCTAGAATTAAAGAGGTGGGCCAAATGTTTGCAGGCGTAGGAGTAAATAGGGGGGTGGGGGGGCGACATTTAACATTATTCATGAATCATGTCAACATTTTTAACTTTGCAACTACCAGATACTATTCTTGTTTCACTCTAAATGTTGAACTCAAACATAATGGCTCTGCAACAATCAATTGTATGTGTATATTTGGTGTTCTAGTTGTGTGTGTACTAGCAAGCATGTGTACTTTATCAGGCCAAGACTTGCAACGAGACAATATCTATCTTATGCAACGCATTCTGTGGAGGCTTTTGAACATGTTTCTTTAGCTCGTGACATTTTGTACTTAAATATGTGTTCACTATAACTAATCGCATCTATTATTATTGTGTCAACTTATACTTAATCGTCGTGTCAATATAGAAACAGGGTACTACGAATTACAAATCTGATAATTACACGAAGGTGCCATTTGATTATGTAAGTAAACATGGTAATTATTGGAGTTTAAATGTAGGAGGCTGTTTTCAACGTGGAATGATCTATTTGAAAAATGATTGAGCTCAGTAAATACATTGCTCTACTTTGACATTTATACTGTGTAGTTGCTCTTCATATAAACGTGTTTGCAAGAGAGAGAGAGAGAGAGAGAGGTACACTGAATTGTCACTTCAGAACTATACACAACAAATTTGTGTACATTTTGTTTGGAATGTCATTCACTAGTTGTTGGAATAGTAGTCAGGACCAAAAGTGAGGTAAATAAACTTGAAGCAAAATGTTAGGCAGGTGCTATATGAAGATGGCAAATGAAGACGGTGGAACTGCAGGCCGGCGTGAACCCTGGTCCAGTCGTTAGAGGGAAGCCGAGATTGTCGTCCAACGAGCACGGTTAGGCTTCAACGGATCAGAATTGTTTTGGTAAAGCTTTCTGAGAAATTAACTTTACCTTGGATCGAGTAGATTTGATGCAAAAATAATTAACTCCCGTAGGTAGAACGGCTGTCTAAAGAGGAAATTATGCTGCATTGATATGTTATGTCTTATGCTTTCATATGTGTACTCTACACATGGTTGATGTCGTGTGATGTTTACATGACATTTGGATGTTTATACGAATATTTGATCCATGCTACATTGGATTCTTCTACCTAGACCTGGATTAGCCTTTAGAGATCAATGAAAACGTGTTACATCTCTCTCCACGTGGAGATTTGACTCTCTTTGGTAAAACTCTCAATGGACCTTATAATTCTAATGTGAATTATGCCGATCATTATACAAATACCTTAAATTATATTTGTTAACAAAACAAAATTTAATCTATCATTCGCTAACAATCCAACATTTTACGGTTGTCTGCAATTCAAATGCAGTCTCTCCTACACTTGAAATGAGGGTAACATGTATTAGAAAATGAGTGATTTCATCTTCACGCGATTGACCACGCGGTTGCCTACACTTGAAATGGGTGCAAAATGCAATGGGAAACGAGCGACCTCGGCTTAACGAGGTCGACTGCATCTGGATTTAACGATAGGAGGGTTGAGTTATTAACGTAAGATAATTTAAAAATACGTTTTGTTAACTAATATTGTTTAAGGTTTGTCAGCAGTATCATTTTTAAACTTTGCAATATATATATCCCATCTATATTTCCTTTCTCCCACGTTTTACAAACCCATACGGCCATAAAGGGAAAACTTCTCTTTTTTCATGGAGAAGGCCGAAGGAGACACCCGTGATTTCACGAGCGTAGATTCTTTCTCTCAGCTCCAATCACTCAGACCAACCGCTGCAAAAGAAAACGGCATTCGCCTCTTCGGTAAAGAATTCAGTTGCAGACAAGAAATTGCGGAACACGCCAAAATCAACGGCCAATCTCGCCGGAAATTCGAATGCCAGTACTGTTGCAGAGACTTCCCGACGTCTCAAGCTTTGGGCGGCCATCAAAACGCGCACAAGAGAGAGCGCCGACACGCCAAACGAGTGGAACTTCTCTCCACCATACCCAACGGCCGCCTCTCCGACGATCATTCTTACAGGTTTCCCGATTACCGCCATCTGGGTTCAAGCTCTGCTAGGTTGTACGAAAGTCCGTTGGCAATGTGTCAAATCCCAGCTTTTTATTTTAAGCCTAGTTTTAGCTGGGAACGTCGGTGGCACCCATTTCCTCGGACTTTCGCCGGAGATGAAGTAAAGGTGTCACCTGCAGCCGGAGTTGGTGGTCCAAGCATCACTCGTCGGAGCACCAACGATCCCGTGAGTTTGGATCTTTGTCTGTAATGAATGCAATAAATTTTTGTAGAAAAAGTTATTGATTTTGCATCGCTAGCAAGTCTTTCGATTCGCAGTGGAAATAATAAAGGAATTCCATCAGTTTTCTTGCTCAAATTATCATGAAATGAGTAAACTTAATATTAATGACATGCCATGCCACTAATTTGACGTACAGTGCAGTGAAAAGGGTCGCCAAACATCAAATCAATTCGACACTGTCATTTTCTAACACCATTCTAACCAAAGAGAGAGAGATGTTCTAGGTCTTGAGAGTTGATTTTCACCAGTGTAACCAAATGCACAGCCAGCTTTTGGGTTCTCAGTGCTGAATATGACCCCATCAAACCACAATCTCCACAGAGGGTCTTCTTCTACTTGAAATTTTCTTGATTAATCATCCAAACACTTCTACTCTTTCACAACAACTAATTAGAATTAATTAGTTGCACTCACGTAAAATCAATTATAAAAATGGGTACAAATCTTGAAAAAACAATTATAATTAATAAAATAAAATCATTGGTACAGTGAATGGAAAATCAAAGCCACAAGTCACGGATAAACCCTACATAGAAGACTAGGCCACTCACATTCTTTCAACTTTCCCACATTTCTGCAAACAAAACCAGACCTCCCCAGCTGACGGAACCATGCAGTCTAATAACTCAGAGCTTCACAGGTCGACGCTGGGACGACATGGTTTTCAGTCAATGCGAAGCTTTTGCAGTTCTTCGTCGTTTCACCCTCTTCATGTTTCTGCAATTTCAGAGACTACTCAATCTCCCCAGGAGAGAGGTCAGGCTGCTCTTAGGAACCATAAGGAGGCCGAGAGGAGGAGGAGAGAGAAGATCAACTCTCATCTCAATAAGCTTCGTAATCTTCTTCAAGGTAAAAAAATATTCAGATCCAGGCTATGATAATATTATTTATGTTTCTCGTACTTTCCACACTGATGGAGATTGTTTTTATTTTTAGAATTTCGAACATTTTGTACAACTATTACTCCAACTTTTTCAAATTGTTGACTTCAATTTTGTCGGGAATTTTCCTCTGATTTTTGGGTTTTCTCCAAATTTTGTACAGTTGGCAAGTGTGAAATCAATTATATTTCAAGCTGCTTTATACGCTAATTGATGATGATGTTCTTCGAGCTCATACTCTCAGTAATTTTGATTGATTATGGGTGTTTTTTTTTTCAAACAACTATTTGCTGAAGCAATTTTCGTGTTCAAAGTCCAAACTGCTTTGCTGAGAGTCTGAAAAGAAAAAGAGATGGAAGACTTTCGAGTCTCTAGAAATGTTTTGTTCAGGAAAGTCGCCAAGCTTTTCAGAATTAGGGTTCTTGATTAGCATTTCTTTTCTTTTTTTTTTTTTTTGAGTAGTTTTGGAATTTTGTCAGACCGACAAAGCTTCTCTTCTTGCAAAAGTTGTTCAACGCGTGAAAGAGTTAAAGCAACAAGCCTCTGAAATCGCTGGGATCGAGAATTTCCCTTCAGACACAGACGAAATCTCTGCGTCGTCCGGCCGTTTTTCCTGCGACGGGAGATTGATTTTTAAAGCGTCTTTGACACTTTGTGCTGTGACGACCGATCAGACCTAATACCGGACCTCATCGAAATCCTAAACTCTCTCCACTTAAAAACTCTGAGAGCTGAAATGGCAACTCTCGGAGGGATTGTCGCTGCCGATGAAGATGACAGCATTGAATCCGTTAATTTCCTTGAAAATGCATTAAAGTCTTTGGTCGAACGCTCAGATTCCACCGACAGATCCAAGAGAAGACAGTGTTTCGCTCGCAGCGCAGCATCTAATAATTGAAAATTTCCTTTTCCATCAGTTTTGCAGTGTGATTTATTCCTTGTTTCTTGTTTCTAGCGTTGTTTTTGAGACTTACCCACCTTCCAAAAAAGAAGAAAAAATCTTCATTTTTCTGCAACAATGTTTTTTTAAATGAGAGAATATGATTCTTAATGCATATTTTTAAATGTAATGTTTTAGACAGCATGACCACTCACATGTTACATTTCAATACACGTTCCAAATGAATTTTTAATTTTTAATTTTTAATTTTTAATTTTTAATTTTTAATTTTTAATTTTTAATTTTTAATTTTTAATTTTTAATTTTTAATTTTTAATTTTTAATTTTTAATTTTTAATTTTTAATTTTTAATTTTTAATTTTTAATTTTTAATTTTTAATTTTTAATTTTTAATTTTTAATTTTTAATTTTTAATTTTTAATTTTTAATTTTTAATTTTTAATTTTTAATTTTTAATTTTTAATTTTTAATTTTTAATTTTTAATTTTTAATTTTTAATTTTTAATTTTTAATTTTTAATTTTTAATTTTTAATTTTTAATTTTTAATTTTTAATTTTTAATTTTTAATTTTTAATTTTTAATTTTTAATTTTTAATTTTTAATTTTTAATTTTTAATTTTTAATTTTTAATTTTTAATTTTTAATTTTTAATTTTTAATTTTTAATTTTTAATTTTTAATTTTTAATTTTTAATTTTTAATTTTTAATTTTTAATTTTTAATTTTTAATTTTTAATTTTTAATTTTTAATTTTTAATTTTTAATTTTTAATTTTTAATTTTTAATTTTTAATTTTTAATTTTTAATTTTTAATTTTTAATTTTTAATTTTTAATTTTTAATTTTTAATTTTTAATTTTTAATTTTTAATTTTTAATTTTTAATTTTTAATTTTTAATTTTTAATTTTTAATTTTTAATTTTTAATTTTTAATTTTTAATTTTTAATTTTTAATTTTTAATTTTTAATTTTTAATTTTTAATTTTTAATTTTTAATTTTTAATTTTTAATTTTTAATTTTTAATTTTTAATTTTTAATTTTTAATTTTTAATTTTTAATTTTTAATTTTTAATTTTTAATTTTTAATTTTTAATTTTTAATTTTTAATTTTTAATTTTTAATTTTTAATTTTTAATTTTTAATTTTTAATTTTTAATTTTTAATTTTTAATTTTTAATTTTTAATTTTTAATTTTTAATTTTTAATTTTTAATTTTTAATTTTTAATTTTTAATTTTTAACGGTCAACCTATTCAGTTCCAAGGCTGACTCTTGACTTTTCATCCTTCCACCTCCTCCGTCCCCTCTCTCTACTAATTTTCGCGCCTATTGCCACCTTTGGACCATTACTCTCGTTACACCCGACCAGACCTTCCCAGTTCCTATGGCAAGCCAGGAAGTATCTACCCACTTGGAGCCGTGGCGTTTCCTGCCCGGCAAAGTGGTTATGGTCACAGGCGCATCATCGGGCCTTGGCCGACAATTATGTCTCGATCTGGCTAGAGCAGGCTGCAGGATCATTGCGGCGGCTCGGCGGGTCGATCGCCTCCACTCCCTCTGCGATGAAATCAACCAGCTCAAGATTCCGATTTCTTCTTCTTCTGCTGCTGCTGCTGCTGCCGCTGTTGAAGTGGGAGAGCTTCGAGCTGTGGCTGTGGAGCTCGATGTGAGAGCCGATGGTCCTACTATTGAAAAGTCCGTACAGAAAGCCTGGGAAGCGTTTGGGTCTATCGATGCATTGATCAACAACGCCGGTGTCAGAGGTAATGGGGTTTTTGCTATTCTGACTCTTCTGTTGAATTGTTGCTACGGATCTCATCCATTCAGTTGCCAAATTCAATCAGTTAATTCTACGAGACCTTATCATCTTATAATTCCCCAACTCGAGGATTGAATTTTGCAATAAAATCTAAATTTATGCTGCATATAAACAAATGGAATTCCGGGAAGTCTTGCCTAGAGAATTCAAAGGATGGAAGGTGCCTCCTCTTAAATTTGTAGTCTTCATGAGATCTTAATGCATGATATAATTACTTTTCATTTCATTTTTCTTCAGAAGCTTAGGCTCATTGGGAGTCATTTCAGAAAAGAGATTAGTACTTACTAACAGAAACATACTCTTTTTGAATTATTTTAGGTAATGTCTTCTCCTCTCTAGAATTGCCTGAAGAGGAATGGGACCATGTTTTTAGAACAAACCTGAAAGGCTCCTGGTTGGTATCGAAGTATGTGGGCAGACACATGAGTAAGACAAATTGCGGAGGATCAATTATTAATATTTCATCAATCGGGGGCATTAACAGAGGGGAGGTTCCAGGAGGTGTTGCTTATAGTTCATCAAAGAGCGGTGTAAACACCATGACAAAGGTAATATGTTTTGTTTTTACAATGAATGATTGTGAGTTTAAAAGTGCTTGATAAACTGCAAACTGGTTATCGTAGTGGAAAATGGTCGGATTCTTTTTCGCGTGGGGATCTTTCTAGGCTTAGAGTTAGTATCAATGCTAAAGAAGTAATAGAGGGGAAAGCCGGGAAAATGCTAATAGAGAGGTTGAACGAGGTATTCTATCGAATACAAGCAAGGTTAATCCAACCACCTTAGGATGTGAAGGAAGGTCAGATGAATTATGAAGCCAGGAAAGACAATTGTAGAATACGGTGCATGGCTTCATTCAGCTTTTTTGAATGATAACAGGTCATGGCTGTGGAGCTAGGAGCATACAAGATCAGAGTAAATGCAATCGCTCCCGGACTATTTAAATCAGAGATCACAGAAGGGCTTATGAAAAAAGATTGGCTTAACAATGTGGCATTGAAGTCCGTTCCATTGCGCACATTTGGTTCATCGGATCCGGCTCTGACTTCCCTCGTTCGATACTTGATTCACGACTCTTCTGAATATGTCTCGGGCAACATTTTCATCTCCGACGCCGGTGCTACCTTGCCGGGTATCCCTATTTACTCTTCTCTCTAAATAATCAGATGTCATATTTTCTCAGGTGATGATGATAAATCTCGTCTTTGGATTTGGAGATGTTGTTCTTTATGCCTTTTAATTTCCTCTACTCTTGAAGCTTTGCTAAAACTCAATGAAATTACATCTCTCTGTTCGAGTAGTTTGCTGTGTTTGGCTGTGCAAACTCATCTTCATCCTTAACTCTCTGCTTCTTAATCCACTTCAAAAAAGCAGACACGTGTCAGTATGTATGTTGTGATCATGGGAAGAAACGAAGGTTAAAAGAATGAAAACATGTCTCTGCCAAAAAGCTTGTGTTGGAGGCCAGTGGGTAAATAATGGGCCTGGGCCTGGGCCTGGGCCATTACAAATCTGCAAATTGGCTGATAATTTTATTTCTCGTCTAATTTTAATAGCGTGACAAAAATAAAGCATATATTAACGACTTTTGAGAAACATAATCGAGATGATTAAGATTATTTCTTGGTTTTGGTTTAATTATAAGAAGCTAGTAAGTATTTAAGCAACTGTCACACGTGTGAAAATTTGGATAGCCTAAAGTGAATTAAAGAGATAAATTGAGTCACGTGATAAATATGCCAATTTTGCAAAGAAGAAGAAGAGGTCGTAGCCAGCGGGGCCCACATTTCCCAAGTGTAGCGTAGATGATTTTAAACCAAAAACATCATCTTTTTTCTTCAGGAAACCGCCCCTTCTCTCTCTCTCTCTCTCTCTCTCTCTCTCTCTCTCTCTCTAAACCCGCCTTGCCATATATATTTAAACCTCTATAATCCAAACGGGGAAAGAGGGGGGTACCACCGATTCCAATCCCTCTAACTCGCTCTCTCTCTCTCTCTAAATCTTCTTTCCTCTCTCTAGAACCAACTACTGTTCTTGATATCTTCCAACGCCAAATTACTGTTCTTGATCAATCTCGGTCCTATGGAGGACGACGACCCAGTTACTTTTTTCATGAGTCTTGACGATTGGCAGGAGCTACCATTTGACCCAGATATTGATTTCTCCTCTCAATCCTCTCAATCGTCCCCTTCCTCCTCTGAATCTTACATGGTGGGTTTCGTTCTGGCTAATATAGTTGGGATTCAGTACTATTCCGGCACCATCAGCGGCCGGGAAATGGTGGGTCTGCTTCGAGAGCCGCTTAACCCCTACGACGGCAACGCTATCAAGGTCCTTAATACTAGGACTGTTCAGGTCGGTCATATTGAAAGGTCAGTGGCTGCAGTTTTATCTCCATTGATAGACGATAATTTGATTGCTGTGGAAGGCATTGTGCCTAATACTCGTACTTCAGGGAACCGTTTTAGAATTCCTTGCCAAATTCATATTTTTGCTAGAATTGAGGCGTGTTCAAGTGTGAAAGCTGCTATTTCGCAAGGCGGGTTGCAGTTGATTTCGGATTTGGACTTTTCATTTTCACTTTCAGAAGCGGTGGTGGTGAAGGAGAAGAAGGGTGAGAAAGAAGTTAGAAGTGTGGATGAGATTTTTAAGTTGGTTGATGAAAATGTCAGCAAAAGGGGGGTTTTGGAGCCTTTGGAGCCTCCTAAGGAAGTGATCAAATCCGAACTTTTTGCTCACCAAAAAGAAGGACTTGGTTGGTTAGTTCATAGGGAGAATTTTGATGAACTACCTCCTTTTTGGGAAGAGAAAGATGGTTCTTATGTCAATGTGTTAACAAATTATCACAGCGATAAGCGGCCAGAGCCTTTGCGTGGTGGGATTTTCGCTGATGATATGGGATTGGGTAAGACTCTAACTTTGCTTTCTTTGATTGCTTTTGATAAATGTGGTAGTGCGCTTTCTTCTTCAACATCTGATAGTGTAGACTTAGAAAAATTAGAAGACATAGGCGAGGACAATAATGGTCCATCTATTTCTACTGGTAGGAAAGGCAAGAGGGCGAAGACTACTAAAAAACGTTCAGGATCGAAAAGAAGACAGAAAACCGAGGATTTTCATGAGGAGAGCAATGTTAAAGGGAAATCTGTTGGAGAAATTGACGAGTCTTGCAAAACAACTTTAGTAGTTTGTCCTCCTACTGTGTTCTCGACGTGGGTTACGCAGCTAGGAGAGCACACTAGGCCTGGAAAATTGAAGGTGTATATGTATTATGGTGATAGAACTAGGGATGCTGAAAATCTAAAAAAGTATGACATAGTAATGACGACATATAGTACTTTGGCTGCTGAATATTCCCAAGCAGACTCTCCTGTGAAGAAGATTGAATGGTGGAGGGTGATTTTGGATGAAGCACACATGATTAAGAATGTGAATACTATTCAAAGTCACGCCGTTACAGATTTGAAAGCGAAGCGAAGGTGGGTTGTTACTGGAACACCCATCCAGAATGGCTCATTTGATCTCTTTTCATTAATGGCATTTTTGCGGTTCGAACCATTTTCCATCAAGAGCTATTGGCAGAGCTTGGTGCAACGGCCCCTCGGGCAGGGAAACAAGAATGGGCTATCACGTCTGCAGGTAACTACTTCAAGTGAAACATTCTTCAGTCTATGTAATTACATTAGCTAAAATATCAACTTTTTTGCCGATTATTTATTGAGCAAACCTCTTTGCTGTTTGTTTGGTGTAAAACTATATTGCTAGATTCTATTTGATTATTGCTTCCTGATTAACACTATGATAATTCATTGACGGAGAGAGACCATAGCATGTCTAGAATTCGGATTTGAGTAGTTATTGCATGTGACATTTATAACTTGGAACAATCCAATCGTGTGAACTGTCAGGAGGGAAGGGGTATGGAAAGGGAAGATTTCCTTCTTTTTGGATGTCCTAGTATCTGTTGTTTAGAAGAGATTCGTCTTTCATGTAATCTTTATTATTAGAAAGACATTTTATGGCAGTGAATATGGTTTCAGGTTCTAATGGCAACCCTTTCCTTACGAAGAATGAAAGACAAAGGAGTGATCGGGTTGCCACCTAAAATCATCGAGACGTGTTATGTGGAACTCTCTTGTGAAGAAAGAGAGCTCTACGATCAGATGGAAGGAGAAGCCAAAAGTGTTGTCAGGCAATATATTGATGCTGGTAGTTTCATGCGTAACTATTCGACAGTTCTCAGTATCATCCTGAGGCTTCGTCAAATATGTACTGATTTGGCCTTGTGCCCATCAGATCTCAAGTCACTTCTTCCTTCCAATAATATTGAAGGTAATGCATCGGACTATATTAACGATCTGTTTCAAATTTTTATGCGTAAATGATAAGAGATTCAAATGTTTTCAGATTCCTTCAAGTTCGATCTTTATTCGATAGCTTTAATAAATTATGTTTGAAGCCTTCTCGGTCTTTTTTCTTTAATGATTTTATAAATTTGTTGTGGCTCTAATAAAACCGTTTGTTGGTGCTGAAGCCAATTTTTCCGCCTCTTTAGTTCTTTAAGGTTTCGAATTGCAAAGAAATGTTCCACATTGAGAGCATTTTAGAAGTTCATTTCATCTGAATGGCCTGGTGTTGATAAATTTGTACCTTTGCGGGGAAGAACTGAGAATTATTGATCGCATTTTTTGTGTTAATAGATATCTTCCTTGATTTGCAGATGTATCAAACAATCCCAAATTATTGAACAAGATGGTGGAGACGTTACAAGACAGTGAAGATTTCGACTGCCCCATTTGCATATCTCCTCCTACAAACGTAGTTATAACAAGATGCGCCCATATTTTTTGCCAATCTTGTATTTTGAAAACACTTCAGCGAACTAAACCATGCTGCCCTCTCTGTCGCTGTTCTTTGTCACAATCCGACCTCTTCTCGGCTCCACCGAAACCGTCCGATCACGAGGACGGCGGACTATCTTGTTCAACACAAAACACTTCGTCCAAAGTTTCTGCTCTACTAAAACTCCTGCTCAATCAAAATCCAGGCTCTAAATCTGTAGTGTTCTCCCAATTCCGAAAGATGCTAATTCGGCTTGAAGAGCCGTTAAAATCAGCTGGATTTAAGATTTTAAGGTTGGATGGATCGATGAGTGCAAAGAAAAGAGCTCAAGTTATAACTGAATTTGGAGGAAGTGTGAATACGGATGGAGAGTCCTCGACAGTTCTTCTTGCCAGCCTCAAGGCATCCGGAACAGGTATAAATCTTACGGCTGCATCGCGAGTGTACTTACTGGAGCCATGGTGGAACCCGGCAGTGGAGGAGCAGGCAATGGATAGGGTGCACAGGATTGGACAGAAAGAGCAAGTGAAAATCATAAGATTGATTGCTCAAAACAGCATAGAAGAGAGAATATTGGAGTTGCAGGAGAGGAAGAAGAAGCTGGCGAGGGAAGCTTTCGGAAGGCGGGGGGTGAGGGATCGAAAAGACGTTAGCATGAACGATCTTCGAACCTTGATGTTACTCTAGTGTGAATCGTTTTTCCTTTTGGTTCTTGTCTTGGACAACAAAGATGATAATAGATATTGATGATATCGGAAGCTTCCGAAGATTTTCACTGGTGTCCATTTCTGTGATTGTCTTGTGTGTATAATAATGTCATTTCTCAAAAAACACAATTCATCAACTTGTTAGCGATGCTTAAGAATGGTCCAGATGTGGTCGAGCGGTTTGACTTTCGTGTTGAATTGAGGATTGAGTTGACTGTGCGTCTCTTCATAGGGGGGGGAGATTTGACTTTTTTAAGGGGAGAGTCGGCCTTGTTCTTTAATTTTCTAATTTAAACAGGTGGGGGTTCTGTATTGGTTTGGTCCTATCCCTAAATCTATCTATATCGGTTTTGTAACTAGGATGAGATCTGGTCTAGGACTGGTTAAACACGTGTCTTTTCACATGCCTATCTTTAAAACGTGTTTTTTTTTTGGGGCTGTCGGGTCCCTCTCGCCCTGTTGGACAACGTTGGTAACGTTTAAACTTAGTAAGTTGTCTACGGAAGAAGAAGATAATGAAAATGTCACAAAATTTGAAGAGTAAATATTAAAAGTCTAAGTGAAAATGCACGTGACACTAAATGAAGGGTTGTTTCTTTTATTTTAAGAGACGAAAGAAATAAAATTTAAATACCAAATCATTTCTTTATTATTGAAAATTGTAATGATAAATGAAATTCAACATTGTTTAAAAAACCAACCTTTTTCCTTCGATTTGCCAGAAAAAGTTTTGTTTTTTATTTTTTTTTTCCCATTTTGTAGCTGGTGCTTTGGGGGGGGAGAGAAAACGAGAAAAGTCTCCCCATTTCTTCGTCTATCTTTATTTCCTTTCTCTTCACCTTCCCAATCCAAACCCTTGCCTCCTTTTTCTCCAGAAACTCCCGGGATTTTCCGGGAACGTCTTTTTGCGTTACCCATAACAGAATCGGAGCGAAGCTCGTCCTTCATTTTGTCCCATTTCTTACCCTCTTCATTATTCCCTTAAATTTAATAATACAAGTTGTGAAAGAAGAAGAAACGATAACGTAATACCCACGATTTTTTTCCTAATTTCTTCCTCCGTTTATCTTTTTCCGATTTTGGGTTTTCCATTCTATTGGATTGTCGCTATTTCAAATCTGGGTGTCGTGAAAATCACTTGCGATTACGGGTTGTCCGTTTTCTGGGTGTCGCCGAATAAAATTGTAATCGATGTTCTGCCATTGAATCGAATCACATGACACGGTATCTGATTTCTGGGCTTTTCTGAAATTAAAGCTAAGAGTGGATTTCAACCATGGTCCTGAAGTCTTCTTCCTCCCTCGATTACTGGAGGAACTACTTTCGGACTGCCAATTCTGATATCTTCAACATAATCGATCACGCGATTTTGGTCGCAGCTTCCGATTGTCCGAAACAGTTCCGATTACGGAGGGACGGAATCGTTGAGAGGTTGTTTTGTAGTCTATTGAGTCGATGTTCAGGCTGCGAGCGGATAGAACTGAGAGAGACGGATGATGGCGAAGAAGATGACGATGCTGACAGAAGCCATAAAAACAGATTCAACGGGGATGAATTCGAAATTGAGGCTGGAGGAAGTAAAGAAAGTAAGGTCAATAGCGGTAGAGACGATCGAGGAGAATTGCGTAGGAACCAGGTTAGCAATTGTAGCTTTGGAGAGGCAGAGGCACTGACTGATGAGATTGAAGAAGAATCTCAGAATTTCGAAGAGGTGATGAGGATCAAACTGATTCTAGAGAATAAATCCGAAGAGGTACAAAAAATTCCTGTTTTCCATAATTTTTTCTGGGATTTTGCTGTTTCTTTGACTGGATTTTGTTGTTTTAGATTTGATCCATTTCTATAGTGTTGCATTGATCTATGTTTTGGTTTGCAGTCTGATTCTGCCATACTTGATTCATTGAGGAGGCTTCAACTGATGGCACTAACAGTAGATATTTTAAAGGTTTCTATTCAATAAACGATAATCATCCAAGCAAACTACAGTTTTTTTTCTTTTTTTTTTTTTTCAGTCTGGAGTGATGAGTTTTTCTGTGCAGGCAACTGAGATTGGAAAAGCTGTTAATGGTATCAGAAGACACGGGTCGAAACAGATCTGTCGACTTGCTCAGACACTCATCGAGTATGAATTTCCGCCTTGATTTACTACTTTTACTTTGGTTTGTGAATCTAGACTTGAAAATTGAAGCTTCTATGAAGAAATCAAGCCTTTCAAGTCACATTTTCGTATTGATCTATCAAGATTGTATTAGCTGAGACTGTATGACCGATACTAGATTTGATCTTTGAGAGGATTCGGGAACATTCAGATATAAAAAGGATTCTCATTCATTTTTATATAATCTAAGATATTTTCGACTCGTTCAAACATGCAGTGAATGGAAAGAACTGGTAGATGATTGGTACAGCAACACTGCTGCCGTTAAGGGTATGACTTTATTTTACAAATACAAACTGCTTCTGTCGAAGTCTATTTGAATTCGGGGTTTCGGCAAGTGAATATTGTTTTTCAAATCAGTTGTAGGTGCTGAGGATACACCGGATTCTAAAAACCCGTCTATTGTCGATGATGAAGTAGGGCTGCCTTCTCCGCCTATGGATGAAGCTTTCTTTGCTACTCAGCCGACATCGATGGAGCTTTCACAAGTATACCTCTTTCCCTTTCATTTGCTTTGGTTATGTAAAAAGAACAATTACCCATTTCTGTTTATAATGCGTAAAGTCTGATCGGAGTTTATTTATTTTCTGCATTTGACGACTTTGCTGGATCAAGTTCTTCGATGGGATGGATGACGATGGAAGTGAGTTCATTTTTTACAATGTCTTGTTCTTGTCTTCGATAAAACCCTTTGCTATTCGGTTCTTTATTTGAATTCCCCACTGCGTAGTTTCAAGATTATGAACCGGGGATTGTTGTTTCAGATCCTCGAAACTGCGGGGAATTCATCAGGAACCGAGAAAGCGGGAGAAAGCCATCAATGGAGGATCCAACTCTAGCCAGACGTAAACAGCAAGTTCTGAAATCTGAAAACGTCGCAGCCAAGGAGCAGGAAAATGAGCCGATTAGAAGACAAGAAGGTGGCTTGAAGGCGAAGAAGCCACCAAGCATAAAAGCCGGGAACGAGAGGGTCGAAAAACGTAATCCCGAGCAGAAGTTGAGCAACGACACGAAGCCCCAACAGAAACCCGGGAGGCCTATGATCCAAAGAAGGCCGGATGTATGTTTACAAAACTTGCTGTATAGTTTTTGATGACAGAGCTAGTTAACGTGGTTCTTATAATTTAGAAATTGAAGTGCTCGGATGAGGCATCAGTCCAAGTCAAATTGGAAGCTACAAAGAGGAAACTCCAAGAAAGCTACCAACAAGCAGAGAACGGTAACTCTCTCCCACTCTAATTATCATTTGGATTTCAGATTGAGACGACGAATAATTATGTGATTGATTGCAGCAAAAAAGCAGCGGACGATCCAAGTAATGGAGTTGCGCGATCTTCCGAAGCAGGGACTTGGTCATCGGAATGTACACGTAAAACCGGGGAGTCATAAGCGGCATTGGGGAAATGGGCGGAAGGGCTAAGCTGTTGATAAAGAGGAGATGAAATGTTGCTTTCAAACACTTGTTCCATCTTCAAAAGGAAACAAAACGGATCAACACTAATAAATGCCTTCACCCATATGACAATTACTATTAGAGTAGGATAAGCCCTCTCTCTCTCTCTCTATAGACCATTTTTTTCTCTCACTACCACAACTTGCAAACAATGGATTGCAACCCATGTACGTTAGCTCTAATATTATGGAAATAAACATTTCTATTTTTATTATATTTAATAAATAAAAATGGTTTAAATTGTGGTCAAAGGATTATTAGATGGGGAGGATAGGCATGTGCAATAAATGATTTTATTCTATTGTCGGCTGCGTTCATTCTCATCCATTTCAAACGCAGCAGCCAATTTTGACCCGACCCGGACCCACTAATTTATTTCACGTCTAAATTCCACTTTCTAGCTTTATTTTTTTGTTTTACTTCTAAAAATTAGAATTTATTTAAATAATATTTTGGACTTGAAAACTTTGTGCACTCCAGTACTGAGCGTGAGACTGAGTGGCGTCGTCAACACGCGGCGTCTTGACCAGCGCAAGGACCCACGCGCATTGCACGTGCTCGCTATCTGATTAGTGTTTTTTTATCCACCGCTAGTTAATGTTTTTATTAAAAAATTAATCATTTTTAATAATGTACTAAATTCAATTTTTTATAATTTATTGTTTTACAAGTCTGTATCATTATGATTGATTTAAGAAGTTGATTTAGATCACAACATTAAAGTAAGGAGACTAAAAATTTAAGACTACTTGACTTTTTTGCTCCAATTTATGTTGCCGACATCGACATCGCTGTTTGTTGCTGGGTATTGTTTTCGTCTCAATCCGATCCACATTCACTGGTTTCAAAAGATTGATTAATCACAACTCCTTACCTACCAGAGTTAGGTCATGGACCTAAAAACAAAAGTGATAAGTTGCGAGGAAATTGGCCATAGATGATGATGATGCAAGCTTAGGTGACAGAAGATGATGACAGATAGGCAGAGATGAGATCTTAGTAGAAATTGAAACACCATTTCCGACACAAATGATTTATGAAACTAGAAACAAAAGTCCAAGTCCAACAAACAGATTGCGATCGACAGAGCATTTTTTATGTATTGTCAAACTCAACAGTGGAGTTAAAAACCAGTAATTTCCAAACTCAACAGTGGCACTACCTGGCTTGTTATCCATAAAATCTTTTTAGTCTTGCCAGATCAGATCAACTGACATCTAAACTGACACCATGGCTTCTTCCTCCTCATCCTCCTCGTACTCAGCTTCATCATCAGCTGTGGCGTCCTGGTATTGCTGATACTCGGAGACAAGATCATTCATATTGCTCTCTGCCTCCGTGAACTCCATTTCATCCATTCCTTCGCCAGTGTACCAGTGCAAGAAAGCTTTTCGCCTAAACATGGCTGTAAATTGCTCACTTACTCTCCTGAACATTTCTTGGATGGAAGTTGAATTTCCAATGAACGTGGATGCCATGGAAAGGCCTCTGGGTGGAATATCGCACACGCTAGACTTCACATTGTTCGGAATCCACTCCACAAAGTACGAAGAATTCTTGTTCTGGACGTTAATCATTTGTTCATCCACTTCTTTGGTACTCATCTTACCTCTGAACATGGCTGAGGCAGTGAGGTAGCGACCATGTCTTGGGTCGGCAGCACACATCATGTTTTTGGAATCCCACATCTGTTGGGTTAGCTCTGGAACTGTGAGGGATCTGTACTGCTGGGATCCGCGAGAGGTCAAAGGAGCAAACCCAACCATGAAGAAGTGGAGACGTGGGAATGGGATAAGATTAACAGCAAGCTTTCTTAGGTCAGAGTTGAGTTGACCTGGGAACCTGAGGCAGCAAGTAACTCCACTCATGGTGGCAGAGATCAAATGGTTTAAATCACCAACTGCAACAAAGTAGAAGACAGTAATCAACACTCAACAGTGTCAGGTGATTGTAATGTAAAATAGAAGAAGACAGTTGTTAAATTTTGTAACTGTGCGGGAATGAAAGATTCCAAACTAAATTTAGTCACCTAATTAATGATCACGTAAACTTTCATAATCTTTTGAAGTATAATGACACAATGAAAGAGTAATTCGCTTCATATTCTTACAGTAGGTAACATCAAAGTTCATATTCTTAATATCAAAGTTCAAAGTTCCAAAAATCCAGTAGCCCATGTTCTTAATTATATAATACTATAAAAGAAACTTCCTTCGAACGTATAAGATTAATAAGTTTGAATAAGTAGATCTCGCTAGAAATTTAATTCCATAAATATTCTAGCGAGATCTACTTGTTCAATGCATGATTCATATAGAAATGCATGATTCATAAATATTCTCCTAATTTCCATTTAGCAAAACAAAGCAAGCAGCAGCAGGCTAACTTAATAACCTGCACAGGCATTTCCATCCAAGCTACAAAAATCAGTTGTTACTTACAACTTGGAGTAGTAAGCTTAAGAGTTCTGAAGCAGATGTCATAGAGAGCCTCATTGTCAAGCACCATGCACTCGTCTGCATTTTCAACAAGCTGGTGGACAGAAAGGGTGGCATTGTATGGCTCAACCACTGTATCTGAGACCTTGGGTGAAGGGAACACAGAGAAAGTAAGCATCATTCTATCAGGGTACTCCTCTCTAATCTTTGATATTAGCAAAGTACCCATTCCAGAACCCGTTCCCCCACCTAAAGAATGACAAACTTGGAAACCTGCAAATAAAAGAGAATGGTTGTAAATAGCCCAAAATAGAAATGATTAGAATAAGTAGTAAATCTTGAAAATCTTATCGTCTAAGGCTCTGCATTTGCAAATAATTAGAGATACCTTGAAGACAGTCACAGTTCTCAGCCTCCTTCCTCACAACATCAAGAACAGAATCAATAAGCTCTGCACCTTCAGTATAGTGGCCCTTGGCCCAATTGTTTCCAGCGCCAGATTGGCCGAAGACAAAGTTATCAGGACGGAAGATCTGACCATAGTGACCAGTACGAATACTGTCCATAGTGCCAGGTTCCAAATCCATGAGCACAGCACGAGGAACGAACCTCCCACAAGAAGCCTCATTATAATACACGTTCACTCTTTCCATCTGCAGATCTGAGGTACCTACATACCTACCGGTTGGATCTATGCCATGCTCATCACATACAACCTCCCAGAACTTGGAACCAATCTGGTTGCCACATTGACCGCCCTGGACGTGAAGGATTTCTCTCATTCTTCCTAAAATGGATGGCGTAAAATCGAAAACTCAAATTCAGCCAGTCGAAGAAGACGACAGAACAACAGCTGAAATGCAAACAACCGCAACTAATCCAACTAACAAGCAGATGTATCAGTAAAACAATCCACAAAATTCAGAAAATAGTACGAAAATTTTCATGGAATAACAAGAACGAAGTCCAAAGAAATAAAAGCAGATCTAAACTAGAAGAAACGAAAGACAGAAATCAGTGAAAAGAAATAAAGGATGAGAGATCTGGGAGAAGAGCGTTACCTGAAACGGAGTGAGAAGACGAAGATGAAACACAAGAGTGAGGTGGGAGAGTGAGTGCGCGAGGAAAAGAAAGCGACGGTTTATATAGTGCAAGAAGGAAAATCTGACGGTTCAGGTTAGTTCCCTCCTTTTTCCTAATGATGAAGTATAGACCGTGTGATTAGGCCAGTAGACGACTCTGATTAGTTGGGATTGGTTGCTTTCATGGCTTTTCAAATTTCAAAAAACTATAAAACAATTTATCTATAAAACGCTGCACTTAATTAAATCATTATTTTAAGTTTAATTATTTAATCCAATAATTATTACGTGACAAGCATTGCAGATGGCATTTGGTGGGAAAGATAGAGCTTGGGTTGCTTCCTTTCCCACTTCTCTCTAACTAATTACTCCTAATTCAAGTCCAATGTTGCGTGTCCTTTAGCAAGTATATATTGTAAGGAGTCACACATCAACGGAGAGAAAGTGAAAGCTCCAGTGTATAATACGAGGGGATTTCCTCAATACTTAAACTGACTTTTGGAATAAGTATTACCTTTACTATTTTATCATATATATATATATATATATATATATATCCATTTTATTTGTAAAGCTCTTTCCATCACTTTTTCACACGTTTATATATATATATATATATATATATATATATATATATATATATATATATATATATATATATATATATATATATATATATATATATATATATATATATATATATATATATATATATATATATATATATATATATATATATATATATATATATATATATATATATATATATATATATATATATATATATATATATATATATATATATATATATATATATATATATATATATATATATATATATATATATATATATATATATATATATATATATATATATATATATATATATATATATATATATATATATATATATATATATATATATATATATATATATATATATATATATATATATATATATATATATATATATATATATATATATATATATATATATATATATATATATATATATATATATATATATATATATATATATATATATATATATATATATATATATATATATATATATATATATATATATATATATATATATATTGATGCCTCTTTGCTAGACCACCCAGAATAAAAGTTGAGGATGTGTCGATGTTCGGAACTTCGAACACTTCTTCTGTCTCTCTCTTCTTTTTTTTTATTTAATTGCGGTTATCACATTGTTTGCCCAATTTTTTTAGATAGTCAGAAGACACAACATAGAATAATAAGCTTGAAAGATATAAATAGACATTTTTTTTTTTCCATTAAAAATGCCACGTCAGCCCTCATTTGTCTTGACAGAAGTAGAACGGTAAGTTTTTCCACCAACGGCTATAATTTTAGCTTTTCGATCGCATGCCGTCTGATTAGTTTTAAGAACATCCAACGATCCAAATTGCAAGCGAATTCGACCGTTGAAGGTTAATCGTTGGCTCCTCCCTCCGCTTTCAAAAGGGACTGGGGACTCTGTATACCAAATTCCTGTTTCATTCCGCAGAAGTTAGAGAGAGGGAGAGGCCCAGAAGAAGCTGTTGTTTTTTGAAAATCCTAATTGAAGATTGGAAATGGCTTCAAGACCCGTCGTTCAGCAACAAGCGAGAGGTATTTTCTATCATCTGAGTTTTCTCAGAGTCTCCTTCGTTTTGCTTCTTCTTAATCTTTTAGATATTATGAAGAGATTCTCTGCACTTTAGATACTCCTTTATTTGTCTGTCTAATTTTCTTTCATTCGTGTTTTTTTTTTTTGTTGAATCCTTTGATCTTTTGGGAAAATCTATCTGATATATTGTTTCTACGACATACAAGTTTAGATCTTGCAAAATAAAAGACCTCGTCTTTTTCATAAAAATAAAGACAAGGCACAACTTATTAAATAAAGACACATTTTCTTGTTATTTCATGTTCCTGTTTTTTTCAATCATTTGGATGAATAAACTTCCACTATCTTCACAGTATATGCTGTTTTCTTTTTTATGGTCTGGGTTTTTAGTAACTGTATTGTTGTTCACTGTGAAAAAACAGGTGAGGCAGCCATTGGAGGAGTTAAGGAGGAGGAGAAGAAGATGGGTGCAGCTTTAGCCGATGGAAATAACCGAAAAGCTCTGGGAGATATCGGAAATCTTGTAACAGTTCGAGGAATGGACCCAAAGCCTAATCGTCCCATCACAAGAAGATTCTGCGCCCAACTGCTCGCTAATGCTCAAGCTGCTGCAGCTGCTGAAAACAATAATAAGGTTTTTTTTTTTTTTTATTCGTACTGGAGTCTGCATCATTAGATAAATTTTGATGTTCAATCGTGGGTTTTGGTTGGATATGCAGAAACAATTGGTGGTTGAGGCTAATGATGTGGTGGCAGCGGGGAAAAAAGCAGGACTAGCTCCAAAGCCAACTCAGAAGAAACAACAAAAGCCAGTCACCGTGGTCGAAATAACCCCAGATTCAGACTTAGAAGTGAGTAAATCGGAGAGTAAAAAGGAAGGAGAAGAAGTCTCGTCCAAGAAGAAACAACAAAAGCCAGTCACCATGGTCGAAATAAGCCCAGACTCAGACTCAGAAGTGAGTAAATCGGAGAGTAAAAAGGAAGGAGAAGAAGTCTCGTCCAAGAAGAAACAAAAGTCTACGCGTACTCTGACTTCAGTCCTCACAGCTAGAAGCAAGGTGAAGAAGAAACAGCAAAGAACATATCAATCCATATTATTATTCTTCCATTTATAATTGGGTTTTAATTTTAATTTTTAATTTTCCCTTCTGCAGGCTGCTTGTGGTGTGACAAACAAACCCAAGGAAGAGAACTGTGATATAGATTCAGCTGATGCAGGAAACGAGTTAGCAGTAGTGGAATATATGGACGACATGTACAAGTTCTACAAGCTTGTTGAGGTACAAACAAGTGTTAAATTGATAATTTGTGCGTTTGGAATGGAGGGAAGTTTTCAAATTTTACCATTTCTTTTAAATGGCAGAATGAAAGCAGGCCTCGTGACTACATGGATTCCCAGCCGGAGATTAATTCTCAAATGAGATCTATTCTGGTGGATTGGCTGGTTGATGTTCATAACAGATTTGAACTTTCCCCCGAGACATTCTACCTCACAATCAACATCATCGATCGATATCTCGCGGCCAAGAAGGTGATGAGGAAAGAACTCCAGTTGGTTGGTATAAGTGCAATGCTGATGGCCTCAAAATACGAGGAAATCTGGGCTCCCGAGGTCTGATAAAATACTTCAGGATGAACTTGAGAGAAATTTGGAAATGGGAACTCAAGTAAAAATTGTGTTTCATTTTCAGGTGAATGACTTTGTCTGTCTTTCAGAGAGAGCTTACTCCCATGAACAGATCTTGAAGATGGAGAAACTAATTCTAGGAAAACTTGAATGGACGTTGACAGTTCCTACGCCTTATGTGTTTCTTGTTCGATTCATCAAGGCCTCTAAAGATGCCGATTCAGAAGTAAGTAGAAATGATTGCAAAGGGGTCAGAGAAATAGACGAATCCTAACTTAATTTGTTCTGTTGCAGATGGAGAACATGGTTTATTTTCTAGCTGAACTGGGAATGATGCATTATTCAGCTGTGATAATGTACAGCCCATCAATGATTGCTGCCTCAGCAGTCTACGCTGCTCGATGTACTCTGAACAAGGAATCTGCTTGGACTGAAACTCTGAAATATCATTCGGGTTTTTCGGAATCACAGCTCATGTGAGTAAAATTAGTCTCTCGTTTTCCTTTTATATCCTCTCGAGAAAATTTCAAAGTAGTGAGAATGTTTATTGGTAATGGACAGCGATTGTGCGAAATTGTTGGTGTGCTTCCATGCAACGACGAAGGAGAGTCGACTGCAGGTTGTGAGGAAGAAGTACTCTGCTTCAGACAGAGGAGCTGTGGCTCTGCTTCTACCGGCCGAAAAATTGGTGTCTGCTGCGTTGCAGCAAGACCCACGACGACAAAATTGACACAATCACTTTGAGTTTGTTCCATTTGGATGAATTGTGATCCTTGTGTGAAAAATAGTGACTAACTCTGGAAATATTCTTAGCTTTAATTGAAAAATTCAGAACATAATTGAAAAATTCTCATGCAGCAAGAATATCAAAATCTGCTAAAATGCTTGAATGAGAAGATAATGTAATTAAGTTTCAACTCCAAAGTAATTCGGGGGGGTCACAAATTCACCCCAAACAATGCTTGTATTTTTGCAGATTTCTTCGTATGTACAAAAAACAGGTGAAATCTGCATTATAGATGGAGAGGTTTGATTTTAATTTCTGAAAAGCTCAGGAAGATGGGCATTGGTGAGCTTAGTCCTCTTGCTGATCTCGTGCTTCTTTTTCTTGGGTTTGCCTTTGGATGAGGTGACATGCCCCTGTGCATTGGCTCTCCTCTTTGCAGTGTTGGTTGCAGGCTTCATCCCATTTTTCTGAAGATCCTTCTCCACGTCCAGCATATCACGTGGTAACTCAATCCCCCGAAACAGTAGCTTAAGGTCGTCATCCACCTTAATAGGCACTCTCGGGTCGTTTGGGTAACCAATATCCTCCTGTGAATCGAAGTTCGACAGAAGCCAAATTTGGCCTGCAGCCTTTAGAGCCTATAACGAAACGTATAAAACGTTTGTGTCAGCTCCCTTCATGGCAATGAACTCATTGAAAAATTCAGAACATAATTGAAAAATTCAGAACATAATTGAAAAATTCAGAACATAATTGAAAAATTCAGAACATAATTGAAAAATTCAGAACATAATTGAAAAATTCAGAACATAATTGAAAAATTCAGAACATAATTGAAAAATTCAGAACATAATTGAAAAATTCAGAACATAATTGAAAAATTCAGAACATAATTGAAAAATTCAGAACATAATTGAAAAATTCAGAACATAATTGAAAAATTCAGAACATAATTGAAAAATTCAGAACATAATTGAAAAATTCAGAACATAATTGAAAAATTCAGAACATAATTGAAAAATTCAGAACATAATTGAAAAATTCAGAACATAATTGAAAAATTCAGAACATAATTGAAAAATTCAGAACATAATTGAAAAATTCAGAACATAATTGAAAAATTCAGAACATAATTGAAAAATTCAGAACATAATTGAAAAATTCAGAACATAATTGAAAAATTCAGAACATAATTGAAAAATTCAGAACATAATTGAAAAATTCAGAACATAATTGAAAAATTCAGAACATAATTGAAAAATTCAGAACATAATTGAAAAATTCAGAACATAATTGAAAAATTCAGAACATAATTGAAAAATTCAGAACATAATTGAAAAATTCAGAACATAATTGAAAAATTCAGAACATAATTGAAAAATTCAGAACATAATTGAAAAATTCAGAACATAATTGAAAAATTCAGAACATAATTGAAAAATTCAGAACATAATTGAAAAATTCAGAACATAATTGAAAAATTCAGAACATAATTGAAAAATTCAGAACATAATTGAAAAATTCAGAACATAATTGAAAAATTCAGAACATAATTGAAAAATTCAGAACATAATTGAAAAATTCAGAACATAATTGAAAAATTCAGAACATAATTGAAAAATTCAGAACATAATTGAAAAATTCAGAACATAATTGAAAAATTCAGAACATAATTGAAAAATTCAGAACATAATTGATGAGATCCTCATTCGATCACAACCAAAAACTTTTATTTTAAAGTTTCCTGAACCTACTCCAAACTAAAAATAAATTTTCAATATTACTGCTTATCAACGTTAATCAAGCTTCCCCTCTATTCTAGAAAGGGCTAACGACTGCCTTGGGCATGGACCAACCATATCCAAACTTCTTCATTACCAGGTCCAGGACATAGCAATAAAAGAATATGTGAACAAGGACATTGACCATTACCAAACAAAGAAGAGGGAAAGTGGGGTGTTCGTGGATTTAGGTCTTGCATATTCAACAGCAAAGGTTCTTCCATCACGTTTGAAGAGATCATATTAACTTTAACCAAGTCATTTTAACTAAACCCTATAGGTAGCTAATTGCAATAGTGAAAGAACATCGATTAAAAAATGCAATATCCAACACCCCTGGATAAGTACTACAATTTGAAGCAGATGAAAACGAGAAATTTCTTCAAAGAAAAAAATTCAAATTACACGTACCTGCAAGTCTTCCATTACATTTGGATAAGCATCCTTGAGATCAATCACAGCAATGCCTTCTGGAAATTTTCTTATCAAGTAAAGTAGTTGATTCTTGTCCTTCACATCGTGTTTGGACTGGATACATAAATACAAACCCAAAAATGTCATCATTCATGAAAAGATAGACAAGGGTTCAGATTGAAACACTATAATTGTGTAAAGGACTATAAAATAAGTGGACTGAAAATTAAAATGAGTTACCTTGTAAGAGAAACGCTTCCCATCATAATGAACTTTTGGATTATTCCGCAAACTATCAAAAACAGCTTTGTTCGCGTTCATGTCAACGTAACATACTTCATTAATTTGCTCTGGTGTAAAGGCTTGCCTAGTCTGTCCATACACAACAGCAATCATGTGAATTTTAAATCACACTTACTAAACAAGACAAAGAATGACGAAGGACAGGTAGTGAACCAATTATTACTGGTTTGAGCTGGTTTGGTTCTGTTTGGAGTGGTTATTTTGACAGAAAGAAAAGATCCAGAAAAATCTTCAACTCCAATGACCCAGGACACAACATTAAGCACAAAACATGAACAACAAAATTCTCAAGCCCCAGTAAACCATGGATTGCCAAAAATACATAACAAAAATCGTAACATCTAAAAAGACTAAACCACCAAAAATCTTTCAAATTATCTGTCCAAGTGATCTAACCCTCCGATAGTGGCCAAATTGAATGATGCTGAGCATCAGTTGCTTGACGTTGAAAGCAGTAAGAGCTTCATATAAGGCTTTCATAATAATTCTCAGAATCGAAAATGAGATTACTTTCATATTCTACATCGAGCAATCTGAGATCACTAATTACAGTCAACTAAAGAGAAGCAAGGCTAGACTTTTGTTAGTCAGAGAAAGAGAATAACAGAGAGAGGGAGACAAGTGTAGGCCCAGGGGAGGTAACAAGGGCTGAATTTTGCAAGAGGGGATAGAGTGTGAAGATGGACTGGGGAAAGAGGAGAAGGAGAGAATTGGCGGATTAAGTTTGAACAAGTACAAAATGTTTAGTTTAGGTTTGACCAGTATGTTTAAGATGATTGAGAGCAAAACCAATTTTATCAGATTTCAAACGTTCAACCAAGAGAACCGACAGATACATCAAGAATCAGAGTGAAGCAACAAAAATGATAGGTTGGGTTCAGTTTGGAAGTTTTCTCCTTTTTTAACTACCCTGCTATCAACATGAAGGACCATTGAAGTTCTTAAACTAAAGAAATTGGGATATTTCATAATTATCATCATCCAATTTTCCAGTAGACATAAAGCCAGTACAAAAGGACCATAGTAAAATAACATAGAACATTATAATAGTTTTAGGAAAACACTTTCAACATTTGTCTTTTTAGCTCCAGTTATTCAAACTGATCATGATACAGATAACAAATACATTTAATTCTAAAATAAATGCAAACAGATAATAAGAATGCTTCAAAATACTTATATGCCAAAAAAGAAACAGATGCATCCACACAGAACTTAACAAACCTCAAGCAGCAAGTCTATAACTCGCTTAATTTGAGCTCCTACAGGAGACTTTCTTATGCTGTTGATGTGTTGAAGTCTCTCAGTATCATTTGAAAATTTCACAGCAGGAACAGGAGCTCTTGTAATGGATGCAGCAGGTGCAGGAGTAAATCTTTGAGGTGTTGGTTTCGATGCCGCAATTCCAGACAAGGTTAATTGGCACTTCTGTTGTTGCTTTTGAAACCTGTCTAATTTCTCCTTCAAATCCATCTGAACCAAAACAGTCTCAATCTCAAATTTTAGACGATGTTAAGTCATAATAAAATCTGAATTCCAAAGAAACAGAAAGATGTAACCTCTTCCTGAATCAGTGAAGAAGTCGGGCGAGAGAGGGTTTGGGTGGTGTTTGGAAACCTAATCACCGTCGCCCTGTTCCGTCTTTTGCTTGTGCGCACCGCAATGTCAATTTCCAAGGTGCGAGAATCGGTCGAGCCTCTCTACCAAATCAAAATCTTTGTCAAACAGTTGGATGACCTTTCGCGAATCAGCGTTGTCCGTCACATAATGGGGAAAGGGTATTGGGAGCCAGAAGGAGCAGCGACCATAACTGGGGTTTCCCTGGCGTCCGACGCAAAAATGAGCTTTAATTGCTTCGACGGAGTTTAATATGGGCTGGGCCTGATAAATTGGTTTCTCGTTAATTACAAAATTAATCCACTTTTTTTATAAAAAAAAATAGTATTAATTAAATCCATTGATAATGCTAAATTTTAATTTGGGCTTTAATTAAAAATATAAATTACTTTGTTATTTATTTACTAATAATATCAGAAATAATTAAATTATAATTTTTTTAAAAAAATCATCTAAAAAAGTTGATTCCTCGAGCAATCACTACTTAAACTAAAAATAAAATCATCCACAAAGCACTATCACTTTGTTCTCATTCCCAACTTTTTAAACCCTAATGCTCCCCCCACTTCCGTACAATGCGATTTTAATTGAAAAATCATCTCTGTTGTACTCGAAATGATTCGTGATTTTTATTGTACTCACACGTGTTTTAATCACTGGATGATCTATTGATGTTTACAATTTGCAAGTAAAGATCGTGAAATTCATGTTCAAGGAAAAACGATTTATCCAATTAATTATTTCAATACACTATAAGTCAAAAAATGTTGATTTTTGGTAATTACAAACAAAAAATGAGGAAGCAAATTCAACGATTTTGTTGAAATTGTGAAAATAAATTGCAAAAAAAAAAAAAGTAAATTAAAAATCTGATAAATTATAAAAGTAAGAAAAAAGAAAAGAAAGGAGAGAGAAAACAAAGAGATCCACCTCGAACCCCTCTCCTCCGTCCCGGTTCCTTTCAACTCCTTCCTCTGTCTGATTCAATCACCACTTCATTATTATCCTCCTCATCCTCCATTCGCTTCTCTCTCTCTCACTCTCTCTCTTTCTTTCTCTCCAAGTAGTCTAACAGCGAGGAACGGCGGGAGAGGGAGAGAGAGAGATAGAAAGGGCTGTTTTTGCCTCCAGTTTTCCAATTCCCCGTGGCTTCAACTGTTGCTGTGGGCTAATACCTTTGTCTGTTTGTAGCTGAACTTGTCTGAACTAGGAATTAGGACTGCAAAAGAAGACGATAGGAAGAATAGTGAACTGGGTTTGGCTCAGATTTGGGAAATTATGAGGGAGGACGACTCTAATTGGTTCTCTAGGTGGGAGGAGGAGCTCCCATCTCCTGACGAATTAATGCCTTTATCCCAAACCCTAATCACCCCTGATCTCGCTCTCGCTTTTGAAATCCGAAGTCCATCCAATACTTGCCCCCAGCAAGGCCCGCCGCCTCCGACTCTTTCCAATCACTTAGCTTCCTCAGCTGCTGCTGGCTGCGGTGGAGCCGCTACTCAACCCAACTCCTCCGAGTTTGCAGATTCCGCCGATTTGGGTTCTGGAGCTGCTGGCGATGAACCGGCAAGGACCCTCAAGCGGCCGCGGCTTGTTTGGACGCCCCAGCTCCACAAGCGGTTCGTAGATGCGGTGGCGCATTTGGGGATCAAGAATGCTGTCCCAAAGACTATAATGCAGCTGATGAGTGTGGATGGGTTGACTAGAGAGAACGTGGCTAGCCATTTACAGAAGTACCGCCTTTATTTGAAAAGAATGCAGGGATTATCAAGCGGGAGCGGTGGAGGAGCTGCCGTAGGAGTGGCCGGAGGAGTTGATCCTGCTACCGATCATTTGTTTGCCAGCTCTCCAGTTCCGCCGCATTTCTTGCACCCACACCCAGGCCGCCCCAGTTCCGACCATTTCTTGCCTTTTGTACCAGTTGCAGCTTTGCAGCAGCACCACCATCACCACCAGCAGATTGCGGCAGCAGCTGCCCATCCTCAGCTGCAGCCTCAGTATCACAGACAGGTCGGCCATTTTGGGTCACCTCCGAATGGGCAATACGAGCATCCGTTTTTAGCGAGGCAGACTCAGCCAGTTCACAGGGTGGGTGCACCATTGCACAATTCGATGCTGAATCACATCGAGGACTTGGAATCTGCTAACGCCACTGGAGGGAGGAAGGTTCTTACTCTGTTTCCAACTGGGGATGACTAAATTTAGGGAATTGTCCATTGTTTGTCACTTTCAATTTGATATCTGCATCTTGTGAAATTGGTGTCTCTAGAGTTTGGTTATGGTGCTAGGTTTTATCAGTAATCCAATTGGTGCTCCTATAACTGCTCGTGGGTATTACAATCCCGAGCGAGCAATCAATAATACGAATATAGTTCTTGTTACAGAGTGATCATGGCTACCCTCCTCTAGATCCTCCTCGTTTGTGTCAGCTCACAATCACTGATAATTTTGCAAATTGCACTCAGAACAACATCTTGGCCTTAGTTTGCACTGATTCAGGCGTCATCAAGTGGTGGAATTCAAAATCTCAGAGACTGAATTCCCTCATTTTCGATCTTGAACAATCTGGCTCTGGAATGTTTTTTGATGATAGATAATGCCCGACTGCTATTAATGGTAGTAGGATCTTTCCGGAGTAGGAATTACTGATGTCTTTCTAGTGATAAGTTGAAATTGCACATTGCCTGAGTTTATGGAGATTTGAACCAACGCATCCATAAAGAGTTGAGAGTTTATATAGAGATTATGAGTCAAAACTCTCCAGGAAAGATCGTTCAAAACTCTCCATGTCTACATCTCACAACCAAGATCTTCCATTGCTTCTCTTGCTCAGAGTTTCTCATGGCAACAGTTTAATTGTTGCATGTGTTTTTGTTGGGGTTGGATTGCTCGTCCTTTCCCAACACGTTTGTGGGGATGATTAGATCTACACTTTGTTCATCAACTTTGGCATATGTTTAGTGAGATATGCTTAGAATACCTTGTAAAGAAAGTGTTCTTCACAAACAGAATAGAGCAATTAGTCTTTATAATTTAGAATTAATCAAGGATTAGAGAGGAGGAAATATTTGAAAGTACAAGGGTGGTTCAGTTCAGTTGTTCAATCAAAGCTTTATAGGCAAATCAATGGAATGAAACAGATTCTCTCATCTTAAATTATAGTCAAATCGCGTCATTAAGTCCTCCTAATTAAGTTATAATCTCCATTAAAACATAGAAATTGAAGTTGAATATATAATTATGAGTAGGTGTACGTGAGAACAAGTGCCAAGATTCCAAGACAAAGCCCTGGCAGTGGAGGACACCCTGGATCTCACTCAATTATTGCCCCCCTTCACTAACTTCCAATTTTCTTTTATAATATTTAAATAATTATACATTAAATGACGAATTCTCATATTTCCAACATTATTTCGACAGTTTCATCCAATAGAATTCCACACAATCTGCCGCAAACACAAGGGTCAGTCTAGATTTAGCACGTATCATGGGTTAAGACAACCAAAAACAGCAAGACTCTAAAATAAATAAAATAACACCCACAAAACTAGAGTAGATGCTTGATTAGTGGCACTTGCAGGCTCGTGTTATGCTGGAGTTCAAGTGTCTAAGATCTAACCAGCAACTAAATAATATGTCAAAGCTGTCATCGATCATGTCCCTTAGATTACACTCTACTTCTCTGACAACTCACAGACATTGATTAAAAAAAATAACGATAATCTTTTAAACAGCCCCCCTAACTTAAACAACTGGTAAAGCAGATAATGCGTGATCTAAGATCTGCCAATTAACAAATGCTTTCAGAATCAAATTCTCCCCGGGAACACCCAATGGAGATTTAGATCTCCACAAGCTTTTGCTATTCCAGTTTGGAAATTACAAACTACCTGTTGACGTCGCAAGACTCTGTTTGGGCGGTACATTTCATAAATGAATATGAATGAAAAATCATAAAAGGACATGCATGCCAAAGATGAGTAAATGAGATGAACATAACTTTAAGTAAGAATAATACTAGTTCGATTTAGAGATATATTGGTAAAATCCATGGACATGCTTAAGTTGGACATTTTTTGAAATCCAAATGAAAAACAGTAACACAAACTAAACCAAAAAAACAGTAACAATCAAATCTGGATCAAAATCCGTTTTACAAACCCTCTCCTTCATCTAATGACTCTGGGAGTAATCAAAGCTCAGAGGTTGCTGCCAGAATGGAGCCTGCACAAAAAACGAGGTAGAAATTTTGACAAAAAATCACGAGTCCAGCATAGTACATGTTCGGCCTAAAGACTACTTATTTCTCTAATCCATATGTCTAAATTATGATAAACAAGGCAATAATCTGATACAAATTGCTAACAACGGATTATTTGCATAACAAAAATTAATGCAAACAAATTATGCAAAAACTAAGATTGCTTAAAAGCACGATTTTTGATAAGAGAATAGTGGTATCATAGAATAAAAAACCATGTTTGGACATTGATATGTTAAGAAATTCTACAACACACCAAAGAACAATAATCTCGAAACATTCTCAAACATTAACACAACACTCCATCCAGCATACATTCCCTGTCCACAGGATAATGATTTGTTCTAAATCTTGATTTGTGATCTAATTATGTTGGGAGTCATTTAAGTATCAAACACAAATCCATAGTTTGTCTTTTTGCAATGCACTACAAAAATGAGAGACGAGACATTACCTGAAAGACATGATGCCCGTACATTATTTCAGCCCCAGGCCACGGCGCATAGGCTGCACTTTCAGATGTCTGATTCAACCCCAATGCATTTGGACTCATAACCAGGTTTGGAGAAATCCCATAACCATATGAAGTTTGAGTTGTTGGCATGTGACTGAAGGGAGAATAACCAGGGTCATACTGCACAAGTGGAGGCTGGAAATTTTGCACGGCAAAAGGGACCAAATTAACACTCTGATTCATAGGGACGTTGCTAACATACCTGTTTCACAAGATTCATTCAAATTCTATTAACAATCACATACATTGAGATTACTAATCATGAATGCAAAATGCATAAACTGAAGAGCACGAGCTTCAAACTATGCAATACGTTTCCAAGATAGGACCTCAAATATGCATAAAAATCCCAGACAATAACTGGTTCTAAAACTCACAACAGACACTCAATTTGTTTCTTGCAGATGGAGAGGAAAAGGTGCGATTAGATGAGGAAATGGTCCTACGATGCATATAGCATTGTGGATCTGCGTATTACAATTCAAAACATTCGAATAAAATTGTACAGTAATGCCAATTTCTTTGCTGTTTTATTTTTCGTGACATACAAAAAGAATGAGGTGAATCATTGTTAATAAAATTATAAGAGCTAGACTAGCTATATAACCTTAATTGCAAATTAGATTTAAGTTCAACTTATAAATACGAGGCTGAAGTCTAGTAAGTTAAAAGCCAAAAAACCTAAAACAGGAAGTCCAGTCCAAAAAGATGTCCAGCGTCTGCTGGCGGATCCAATCCCATTTCCAACATCAATATAATTTTACCTTTTGTAACTCCTATCATAATCTGGGTCACTTCGGTCCTTTTCCCTATCTCTCAGTATAGCAACTCGAGAAGCAGACCCAGCATCCCGTACACAAATATTTCTATCTATTTCTTGAGACTCATCCCTGCTCAAAGATAAAAAAATTCCATCTGTTGAGGCCTCAGATGCCATATCATACGAGTCTGAATTGCTGAAGGAACTAAATATTCGAGCACGTGCTTTGTCGTAATCCTCCAATCTCTCTTCCACACTTCTCAGAGTGCTTTTTTTGTTGTCGCAATTCTTAGATTCAATTCCAGCTGCATTGTTCAGCCTAGGCCTGATTGCAATTTTAAAGTGCCCCAGATTCTCAGTTTCTGGTTGCTTAGCAAGTATAGCAGATAAGGAGACTGCAGGATATTTCCACCCCATTATTTTCTTAACCAAAATCCTTCCCTGACCCTCTACGCCAGTATCCAGGACAATAGTTTGAAGACCATAGTGTTGACATACACGATGAGCTGCAAGACGAAGATATGAAGTAGGAAAATGTTGAAACTCAAATACCTGCTGTTCCAGATCTTGCAAGAACTTCTGGATGTCCAATTCCATTCGAAGAACTGAAAAAATAAAGCAAATAAATATATGAAACAGAGCAATAAATATGTTATATGCAACAATAAGTGGTCATGTAGATTTATTTATAATGCATGGAATAAACATCCATGCCAATCGATAAAAAAAATTCAAAAGAAATAAGCCCCAGAATAAAAGTTAAGCAAATATCATACGCAGTATTTCAAGTTTAGAATAAAGACATCAAATTCAATGCCATTCTTTCGACAGGACTGGTGACTGAGTTAATTAACTAATATCTTCTCCGCCTAAAAAAGACGATTCACATTAGCTGTGAAAAGTTTTTAGTGTTGAAAACATATGAATCAATCTAGGGCCCTTTACAACATGCACATTGCAGTGTTATTCTTAAAGAAGCTAAGATAAAAACGAGTGGAGAACAAAAAAAAAATATGTTAACTACTTATGTACAATATTTATCCACATATCCCACCTTTAGAAATTAACAAAAAGAGCACATTTGAATCATAACTTTTTGGGCAGCATGCCTATGTGTGCCAAGGAGTGGACAAGTCTCGGTGATAGATTAGTCCATCCATTGGACATTCCGACTGAGAAAATTGTCCAGGCTTCATTGGGCGAGATTCATAATTTTTTTTTCCATGGGTAAGTATATTCTTCAACATGTAGTAATGGGAAAAGGTATAAGCTTTCAATTGGTAATGGATATGTCAATTAAGTCTCATTCATTAAGGTAGAGTTTCCTTCCGTTTGACATACATCAGTCCTTTTCCTTTATATATATCGTGGTTTTCAATGGGATCTAAGCAAAAGATGCGAACTTTATATAAGAACTGGAGATAAATTACAGATTTTCTTCAACGTCCCTTCCCAAAATCTTCATCGAGCTGATTCCAGTAACCCATCTTTTATTTCTTTAAGTTCAGCTTAAAGTTTTTTTTCCCAGAAATCACAAAAATTAGAAAAAAAAAAAAACATTGATAGAGATGTAAACAAATTTCCCCACATCTCAACACCAAAACTAACGGGAGTTCCAAAAACAAAGTGGATCGAAAAATCATAATACTTGAACAACGAACTCATGTTGAAATGTCCAATATTCCAGCTTATTCCATGCTCTCATAAACTCAAAAAACATCTGGTAGATGACGCAAAAATAGGTAAATCCAAAACAAAAGGAACAGAACAAAAAGCACTAACTACCCAATCAAGCCCTTAAAAAGAACAAAATTTAGACAAGTAGGGTTCACAAACCCAATTGAGCGTAAAAAAGAAAAATCAAAGTAATAATTACTGGTGAGACGGTGGCGAGGATTCTGAAGAGCCTCAACCAAGAAAGGATCAACCAACGACTCTATCTCTTTCACCCCTTGTTCCGAAGAATTGTTGCAAGCAGACGACGAGTCCATGGCTGAAACCTATGACGTCCCTCTCTTTCCCTCTCAGAAAAATTCTATTTCCAGAAGTTGCTTCTGTTCAGGCGAACCGATGGAGAGGAGAGGGAAAGAGACAGAGACCCAGACCCCTCTGCTTCTTATCCCACCCAGAGGGAGGAGGTAAAGGAGGAAGGGAAGATTGTTTAGTGGGACAGCCAATTTATATACTGCTGCCTGCTTGCCTCCGTATCAAATTTCCAAATATGCATTCAAAATATGGAACACTTTCCAATATTAATAATTTCTTGTTATTTTAACTAAAAAATTATGATTAATAGTTAATTTATTATATTTATTACACCAATAATTATTTAACACATCACCGTGTATTTTAATATATTATAATAAGAAATTAAACGTATAATTGTTCAAAAATTATTTCCCCTTGTAAAAAATTTTCCATGTAATATTTAAATATCACATAATTGATAATATTATAATTTTTTTTTTCTTGGTGGTGTCTTCCTCTCTTTGTTCTCGATTCTCTTGGTCAATTCGAAGTTGGGTTAGTGACTCAGTTTAATATGCTTAAAAGAAGCTTATGTTTGATTCCAAACATGATCCAACGAGCCTTGGATTAGACAAAAGTTTAGATCTAGGCTGATTCATCTCATTTTTTATGGTTTAAGGTCTGATGGAATGAGAACCTTTGTTGAGTGTCACGTTTTTTTATTGTTTTATAAATTTAGTGCAATTTTCAACATATCAAGTAAGAGATTAATGTCAAGGCAAAATAAATAGACTCTTACTTAATGCTAACATCGCATGTGTCGAGTTAGTAGGTAAACTACTGTTGGCTTTATTCTCTTTAGTCCATTGATTTTCCATTTCAATGTCACGTGTTTTGTAAGACAAATATTTCTCAAACTATGAATATAAGAAATTATACTAACCAAAGATCACATATTCACTAGGTGGTTATGGTGACTAAGTCGTAGATCTACAAGAAGAATACGAAAAGTTGAGAAATCTACATAAATTCAGTGAACACGACGACAATATATTAATTTGTATCATAATCAATGAATCAACATAAATTAATAGAAGACGAAGACAGTGTATTCATTTGTACAGTATTAATTGCACGCATAACTTAACGTAATGAGTTTCGAGTTACACGTTTTATAACTCATGACTAGTTAGCGAAGTCCAAATACAAGGTAAAAGCTTGACAATTGACAAAATTCTTATTTGACGTCAATAAACCGACGCGTACTAAAAAACAAATACATTCGTAGATACATATATTCGCATTCATTAAAGGTTGTGGACTAATAACAAAGACAAGGTCAAACCCATTTTCCACCTTCGAAAAGTTCAACCATATACGCCTTCAAAAGAAGAATATGCATTAAACATAAATTTAATCTTCTATTTATTGTATTATTGATTAATAGAATATTTATAATAATTAAAATAAGATATTAATTAATTGATACTATTTAATGATGGTAATTTCCTATTTTCACCGACACATTACGTATAATTACCATAATGCCGCTGACTTCGCGCTTCAATACCCTTGTTGAAGCTTCGTAGACCCCTCTCGCTCTCGATTCGAAGACTCTCAGATGGCTGATCGATTGGAGATGGCCTCGCCGGGGCCGTCAGATTCGGAATCTAAACCGCATAATATTTCATCTGAGTTTGATTGTCTCCAAGTTCCGCCTCTTGATTACCTGTTTTTCTCTGATTACAATAGCAACACTGGCGTCAATTTGCCTCCTGTGTCATTGATTTCTGATCCAGGGTTCGGGTTGGACTTCGAAGATCATGGAGATTTTGAGTTCACATTAGATGATCTGGACGACCTTTACTTGCCCTCGGAAACGGAGGATTTCTTTCTTCTGGAGGGGCTCGATCAGTACAGCGGTTCGGTCGAATCGCCGATCTCGCCTGCGGATCAACATATTCATATTAAATCTGACAAGAGATTGAATTCCCAGCCCTTTGGCGATGGTGTTGCTAAGGTTTCTTATTCCCCCTTACTGGAATCAGGTAATTCTGGTTGTTCTGTCGATCTGTACACGCAGGTCGACAATTCTGCTAAAAGCTCATCATCTAATTTAGAAAATTTCAACCCGAACTGCTCATCGAAAAATTCCTGTGATTACAACTCTAATGCGTCTCGACTTTTGAATCTCCCGTCGCCAGAGCACATCTGTGATCAAAAGCTTTCTGGTGGGCCGGTATCCTCTCAAAGTTCGGGTTCGGGAAACTTTGATACTTCTGCTGCCGGGGCATTAATCAAATTGTCTCATGCATCTGATAATTATAATGTCACCGTTGCTCAGAAAATAAAAGTTGAGGAAACTGGTAAACCCGGGGCTCCAAAAAGGAGGAATGAGCAAGATGAAGGGCACGCAGAATCAAGGACTGCAAAGTATCGAAGGTCACTGACACAGATTGATGATGGGAGCCCACCATTTGAATTGGGTTCTGCAAACGAAGAGGGAGAAAAGAGGAAGGCCAGGTTAACGAGGAATCGAGAGAGTGCGCAGCTATCCAGACAAAGAAAGAAGCATTACGTGGATGAGTTGGAGGAGAAGGTGAGAATGATGAATTCAACCATAGCAGACTTAAACACTAGGATGTCATACATTATGGCTGAGAATGCAGGTTTGAGACAGCAATTGGGCAGTAATGGTGGGACCTGCCAGGCTTTACCTCCTCCTGGGCTGTACCCGCATCCCCCTGTGACATCAATGTCTTATCCATGGATGCTGTATCCTCCTTACGTTGTTAAACAACAAGGGTCTCAGGTCCCTTTGGTTCCGATTCCTAAATTGAAACCTCAACAGCCAGCGCCTGCAAAGACCAAAAAGAACGAAGTTAAGAAAGTTCAATCCAAAACTAAGAAAGTGGCTAGCGTCAGTTTACTTGGTTTACTTTCTTTTACCTTTCTTTTTGGTGTACTACTTCCTACTATGAATGTCCAAGACAAAAGCACAGAATACCATGTTCCTCGTGCATCATCATCAAGTTATCATAGCGATAGTTTATATGATGAGCACAAAGGCAGGGTTTTGTTACAATATGCACATGTTAATGAATCTGAAAGAAACATTGATGGCTTGCCTGGTCGGAAATTTGATGTTTCAGAGAGAATACCTTGTCATATAGATTCTTTGAAGAAAAACAAGGAATCCATGGCAGTGTCTTCTGGTTTGGGAGAATTTACCTCTCGTGAAAACTCCAGCGAGCCTCTTATGGCTTCTTTATATGTTCCACGAAATGACAAGCTCGTTAAGATTGATGGCAATTTGATAATTCATTCTGTCCTTGCTAGTGAGAAAGCTATGGCAACTCGCAATGCTTCTGAAATGAAGAATAAAAGAGAGACTACTTTGGCAATAGCTGATGGGATGACTCCAGCATTGGCTATTCCTGATGTTGGAGGAAATGGGAGAAGACATCCAAACATCTATAGAACTCAAGGGGAACGACACAAGGCTCTCACTTCTGGCTCTGCTGACACTTTGAAGGATCATATGAAGTCAACTGCGGCAGATGGTATACTTCAGCAATGGTTTCGCGAAGGCCTTGCAGGTTAAATCAATTCCCTTTCTTATTTAGATTAATTTGTATTGGACTGAAGGTACAGGACGGATCCCCTGTGTGGTGTGATATTAATATTGTTTATTTTTTTGAAAGGTGAAAATGACTTTCTATAAAGTTTTTATATAGTAGTTAGTTATACAAAATGGGTAATACATTAATTGAGATTTTTTTTTTCATAGAATGCTTATTAATGTATTGTCTGCGACTCTGCTTGTGTTAGTGATGTGAATTGATTGTTCTCCTGTCTGGTCCTGGGTGGTTGATGAGATTCAGATGTGTCTTTTCCACTAGCTGCAAGATTTGGGAGGGATGGTTGTGTTGTCTTACGTGATAATCATATTAAAGTTTGGAACTCAGTTTTTTTGTTGAGAGAATCTTTCCCTTTCTTAAGTGAGAAAACTAAGATTTCTGTTTTTCCTTTCATTCTGCAGGGCCATTGATGAGCTCTGGCACGTGCAATGAAGTGTTTCAGTTTGATATTTCCCCAGCACCTGCTTCTGGAGCCATTATTCCAGAATCCACAATCTCAAATGCTTCTTTAAAACGCTGTCAGAAGAATGCCACTCGAACAAACATTGGAAATAATAGGAGAACTCTTGGCCGTCTTCCAGTTCCTCTTTTCGATTCCAATTTCAACATTACTGAGGAATCCATGGGAAGAAGCTCTCATAATAACAACTTTCAGGGGAATAAATCTGCTTCTTCAATGGTTGTTTCGGTGCTAGTTGATCCTAGAGAGGCCGGTGATGGTGATGTTGACGGGATGATCACACCTAAATCACTTTCCAGGATCTTTGTTGTCGTACTTCTGGATAGAGTCAAATACGTCACTTACTCCTGCATGCTTCCTCGTTTGGCGCCTCATCTCATTACAAGCTGAGAAATGGAAATTCATTTGAGGTAATGGAACAACACATTATCTAGATTAAAGCCCTTAGTTCAATAGTTATTCTGAAAAAACAACTAATAACCTCTAGAATCCCTTTTTTACATATTGATAACCACTCCAAACTAGTGAATCTTTTGGTGAAAGGAATTGACATTTGTAATGTATGTCATCTGTCTATTTAATGGGAAGGAGGAGGGTTATAAATTTATGTCGCACCCCGGGAGGGGGCCTAACAGAAACGCCAGGTTAAACGATCAACCTCGGAGAGGTCCACCGTCTAATCTAAGGCTTTGTGCGGAAGTTTTATTTTCGATCCATGACCTTTGAGCAAAACAAATGTGAGAATACAAGTAATAATAGAAATACAAGATAAATGAATATAATTACATGCCAAAGTACAGTACAATCTCAAATAGGCTCTTACAATCTGGCAACAAATTCTGCTACTTCTCTCTTCATGCCAACCCACCAATACTGACGCTTCAGATCCTGATACATTTTTGCTGCCGGGGTAAATGGCAAAACTAGATCTGTGAAATTCATCCAAAATGGCTTGCCTCAAGTTGGCAATGTTGGGAACTGCTACCTTACCATGGTAGAACAAATCACCATCAGTGTTCACTGACCAACCCTCAAGCTGTTCCCCACTCTGAATACTAGCTCCTCATCTTGCCCCTGCAGCTGCTTCACCCTTGTGAGCATCGAAGATGTAGCCGCTACATGGTAGACATAAGCCTAGCTCCCAGTATTATGATAATGCAACTGAAAATCTCCGATCGTCATAGACTTCTTCCACTCATCCAGAATCATACAGGATGTGGAAGCTCGAGGATACCGGCTCAATGCATCAGCAACTGCATTAGCCTTGCCGGGATGATACTCCAGGCTAAAATCATAATCCTCTAAATACTTCATCCATCTGCGTTGCCTCAAGTTGAGTTCTTTCTGAGTGAACAAGTACTTCAGATTTTTGTGATCGGAGAAAACCTGGAAGCTGACTTCATATAAATAACTCTGTCATATCTTCAAAGTGAAGACAATGGCGACGAGCTCTAAATCGTGGGTAGGATAGTTCTGCTCGTGGGGCTTCAACTGCCGGGAGGCATATGCCACTACCTTATCATGCTGCATCAAAATGCATCCCATACCAACTCATGATGCATCAGTATACACAGTATATGGTAGGTTTCCGTCGGGAACTGTCAGAATCGGAGCACTGGTCAATCTTTGCTTTAATTTATCAAATGCATTCTGACAGTCCTCACCCCAATCAAATCGCACATCCTTGCGTGTGAGTTTGGTAAGCGGCGCGACAATAAAAGAAAAATTCTTCACAAAGCGTCGATAATATCCTGCTAAACCTAGGAAGCTGCGAACCTCGGAAACATTCTTGGGTGGTTGCCAATCCACTACAGCCTCTATCTTTGCAGGATCTAAAGAAATATCCTCCCGCGAAACCATATGAGCCCAAACAGTAAGACCAAAAACTCTAAATGTCCATATCTGGTTTGAAAAGCAGTCTTAGGTATATCTTCATCGCGAATCTTCACCTGATGATATCCTGTCTTCAAGTCAATATTTGAAAAATATCGTGAACCACCGAGTTGATCGAAGAGATCATCAATACGTGGAAGCGAGTACTTGTTCTTAACAGTAACTCTGTTCAGCCTCCGATAATTAACACACAACCTCAACGATCCATCCGCCTTCTTGGCAAATAAGACGGGAGAGCCCAGGGCGACATACTCTCCCGGATGAATCCTCTACTCTGCAGATCATCCAATTGCTTACGCAGCTCAACTAACTCGGCGGGTGCCATCTTGTAGGCGGGAATAGAAACTGGAGTGGCTCTTGAAACGAGATCGATACAAAACTCAATCTTTCGATCTAGAGGTAAACCCGGCAACTCATCAGGAAAGACGTCATCGTAGTCCCTGATGACTGAAACATCACTCTCCTGTACCGCGGTCTCAATGTCGAAGTCCATCGACCAAAGACCTCCATATTGTTTCAATCCACTTCTGCCTCGCAGACATATCCGAAACAGGGAGTTAACAATCCCCACACAAGGACCTCGGTGGTAGGCAACAACCTTGCCAGACTTTGAGGTAATAGTGACCCGCCTCAAATGACAATCAACTATTGCTCGATACTTCATCAGCCAATCACAGCCCAGGATAACGTCGAATTGCCTCATAGGCAGGACGATAAGATCGGCTGAAAACTTGCAGTCGTCGATAACCACACAAATTACTCTACATATACATGCAACTCTATTTATGTCGCCCAGCGGAGTATATAGGAAGAGAGGAGTCTCCATCTCCGCGATGGGTATAACTCCAACATTTCAGCAAACTCGGCAGAAATAAAAGAATGCGATGCTCCAGTATCAAATAACACCCTAGCAAAAGTATGAAAGATCAGAGTAGTACCGTCCACAATTGCCGGTTGGTCAGGCACTGGATAATACTCTGTCCGATCTACTGCATAAGACTGGCCAGCTACTCCCTTGCCTTTATAATCACGACCCTGGCTACCGCTCCTGGATGTAGATCCTCGAAATCCTCATGTTCTCTGCTGCAGGGGAACCCATAGCAAAGGGCTGCCCAATGGGTCGGTATGGAGTATCACTGACGAGCCTATCCTCTGCTCGGCGCTGGGGAGTCTGAAACTGAGTTTGCTGAAAAGGAGGTCGCGACTGTCTCCAGTTCTGACCCGGCAGGGAGAATGACTCGATAGCTGAGGGAATATAGAAGGAGGGTCGCGGCTACTACCCCTGAGAGGTTGGTTAAGGCGGGCAATTCCTGCTAAGATGACCCGGCTAGTCACAGGAATGACAAATGTAAGGGAAATACCTATTACTCCCAGACGAGCCACCACTAGACCCGGAAGAGCGGCTCGCACTAAAACCTTGAGTTGCCTCATGTCGCTGGTTCTTCCTGGCCATCTTCCTCCCTGAAGACCGACTGTCTGACCCGTGCTGAGAGGTGCCATCACCAGAGGGGCACAAGTATCTGCTTCCACGTATTGACGATCTCTTCGATCAACTCGGTGGTTCACGGTAGGGGTGGGCACGGTCTGGTTCAGTCCCGAGCTCAAACCCGAAACCAGCCCTGGGAGGGACCAGGATCGAATCGGGACCGGACCGAAATTCGGTCCGGTCCCAGTTCCTCCCAACCTTTTTTTTTTTTTAACATAAAAAATATTCAAAGCAAAATCCACAATAAAACACACCACACCCCTCGAAGAGCTTCAGAGCTCTTCTTGGCTCTCTTCGTTTCCCTGCTCTGACTAGGCCTCTTCACGGACGATCTCACCGTCATATCCGCATTCTCCCGCAACCTTTGACACTTAGGAGTCTCTTCCATCAGCTTCGAGGAAATTGGCTTGACGATTTTTTCCGCTTCAGCATCCGATTCAAATTCAAATCCAGATCCAGACTCCGATGACGATTCTTGCGCCTGCAAGATCATAGATGGATCTTGCTTCTTAAAAGCTACTTTTTTATTAGTAGCAGAAGCAGAAAAAGGTAGAGGAGCAGACTTTTTCAGGGGCTCAGTTCGCACTTCACGACTTCAGGCCAAGGCTTTGCTGTTCGCGACTTCCGACTTCGCGTAATCGCGTTCACCTGTTAGGGATAGCAGAGGCCAGAGAGAGCGAGGTCGGGAGACTCGGGACTGGGAGGGGAGATCGAGCCTCGCGGGTCGTCTGATCCTCTTTCAGATTAAAGTCTAAAGTCGGTCCTGAACTCGTCTGAGACGAGGCTTTAAAGACTATAGTCGGTCCGGTCCCGGTTCTTCGGAATTTCAGGCACTGGATCGGACCGAGGACGGGACCACGATCCATCTCAGGACCGAACCCGGAGCAAAACTGCCTGTCCAGTCGGATTCTCGGTCCGCGGTCCGATCCGGTCCTTCCCACCTCTAGTTCACGGTATTTTTCAAAGATTAACTTGAGGACAAGATATCATCAGTATCGGCGCTTTGTGAAGAATTTCTCTTCTATTGTCGCACCGCTTACCAAACTCACCCGCAAGGATGTGCAGTTTGATTGAGGTGAGGACTGTCAGAATGCATTTAATGAATTAAAGCGAAGATTGACCAGTGTTTTGATTCTGATAGTTCCCGACGGAAACCTACCATATGCAGTGTATACTGATGCATCAGGAGTTGGTCTGAGATGCGTTTTGATACACAGCATGGTAAGGTAGTGGCATATGCCTTCCGGCAGTTGAAGCCCCACGAGCAGAACTATCCTACCCACGATCTAGAGCTCGCCGCCATTGTCTTCGCTTTGAAAATATGGCGGAGTTATTTATATGGAGTCAGCTTCCAGGTTTTCTCCGATCACAAAAGTCTGAAGTACTTGTTCACTCAGAAAGAACTCAACTTGATGCAACGCAGATGGATGAAGTATTTAGAGGATTATGATTTTAGCCTGGAGTACCATCCCGGCAAGGCTAATGCAGTTGCTGATGCATTGAGCCGGTATCTTCGAGCTTCCATATCCTGCATGATTCTGGATGAGTGGAAGAAGTCTATGATGATCGGAGATTTTCAGTTGCATTATCATAATACTGGGAGCCAAGGCTTATGTCTACTATGTAGCGGCTACACTTTCGATGCTCACAAGGGTGAAGCAGCTGCAAAGGCAAGATGAGGAGCTAGTATTCAGGATGGGATAGCTTCAGAGTGGGAAACAGCTTGAGGGTTGGTCAGTGAACATTGATGGTGATCTGTTTTACCATGGTAAGGTAGCAGTTCCCAACATCGCCAATTTAAGGCAAGCTATTTTGGATGAAGCTCACAGATCCAATTTTGCCATTCACCCAGGCAGTACAAAAATGTATCAGGATCTGAATCGTCAGTGTTGGTGGGCTGACATGAAAAGAGAGGTAGCATAATTTGTTGCTAGATGTAGGAGCCTATTCGAGATTGTACTGTACTTTGGTATGTGATTATATTCATTTATCTTATATTGCTTGTATTCTCACATTTGTTTTGCTCAGAGGTCATGGATCGAAAATAAAACTTCCGCACAAAGCCTTAGATTAGACGGTGAACTTCTCCGAGGTTGATCGTTTAACCTGGCGTTTCTGTTGGTCCCCCTCCTGGGGTGTGACAGTTAGGAACTGAGTGAGTTTCACTGAGTTGGAGATTTATCTTTAGAATTGGCGATGGGAATGATTCTTCTTAGTGTATCATAACATTGAATTTAATACTTAATCTATACATAGGCGGTTGGCTAGAGGTAAATGTTTATGATCATTTATGAGTTTAATTCTCGTTTTGACTCACAGATAATGTTAGACGAATTCAAGTAATAATTGATTGTGAAAAGTTGCATGGTGACATAATATGATCTCTTAGACTTAATATTTAACTTGGTTTGTCTTAGTTGTATCCTTTAGTTACGTTAATATACATTTAAGTTCACTTGTGAAACAGTCCTGAATGATGTTTGGTTTTAGAACTTGAAATTCTTAATTATCACTTATAAATTTGATATTTACTGAAATGTAAGTCAAATTTCGAGAGTATGATATTAAAAAAAGTTGGAATGAACACTATATAGGTAGAAAAAAAATTAACAAAATAATTTTTGCAAACAGTAGAAGTAGAAGTTTAACGTAAAGTAATTTGTCATATCGGTTGTACATAGCTTCAAAGTCACAATCAAATTAGCACTTTATTGTGTATTAGGATTGTGACAAGTACTCTTACGGGACTATGTATGATGAGAATGAGAATTTAAAACACAAAGTAAGTTGAAATTAATAGTACTGTTGGAGGACCGCTGCTAGTGGCAGGAGTTGAAATTAATAGTACTGTTGGAGGACCGCTGCTAGTGGCAGGAGAATTGTTGGCTGTGTGCTCACCGACCTGGCTCCGGTGTGTGTGATGTGTGATGCAGCCAGCGCTTAGTTTTTGTGCAGTTGACCTGATAAACCCTAATCTCTGCTCTTTCCTTGCAATTGCGGGTTGCTTTTCTATTCTTTTTCTTCATCCCTTCCTTTCCAAGTTGATGCTTTTTATTTCCATGTTATGGGCAGTAAGTAGTTGAAAAATCGTATGAGAAGCAAAGAATCCTTGGGCTTAACTCTGTTTCTCACCAAATAAAAATTTTGTTTTTAACAAGATATTGTCATCATCTTGTACATCAACTGCATAACACATCCTTTTGCTACGTGGTTTTTTTTTGTTTCTTTCATGAATCGTTTATTATTGCATATACTTGCTTCTCTTTGTAGTCCTAAATTGAGTACATTTCTATATACCCTTCCACACAAGTTAGCAGAGATTTTCTTCAGGTTGGAGGATTTGCATCTTCCTTCTGTGTTAGTTTCCAAGAGTTTATTGCATATAATAAGTTCGATTAATTGCTCGGATGAAACTTTCTCGCAACTTTGCTACCATAATTCTGATGTGCTAGTTATTGATCCTGATTGCTTTTAGTTTTGTATCCATCTTAGTTCACTTTACGCAGGAAGTGAGTCCATTGGCCACGCTTCATAAAGCTCTGTTTGTTGTTTTTTCATTTCTAGTGCCTGAAAAAACCTGCCAAAAAATCTCTGATTAATCAAATTTCCAGAGCAGTTTGAGGCAGGTTTGGAGAAAAACGTGCATGAAAAGCATGATGTAGACTCCATAAATAAGAGGTATGAAGGAGCTTGGGAAGAACAAGGTAGACAAAGATGCCAACAAAAGTGAACCCGAAATGCTCAAGACACACCGGAAGAGACCAGTGCGAGTCATGTTAGAAGGAAAAGGTGAAGACAAATTGAGTTCAGTGGCATAACCAAGGAAATAGATAAGCAAGCAGGCAAAAAAGAGGTTCCTAGGAATCTCAATTGTAGCAGGCTTAGGACGATGAGGGTGACGTGGAATGAATTGGGCAGAGGGTGTTGGATTTGGGTGAAAAATGTGGGTGACATGGCCAAGTGCAACTCCTGTCTGTTACTTTATTGATTGAAGCAGAAATTTGATTGGTTGGATGGGAAGAAAATAAGATGGAAAATGGGTGTCTGATTGAGCAGGCAGAGGAATAGCTGGAATCCATCCTCCATCACACGCCTGCAAATATGGTTTTCTTGATAATGGTGATTCAAGACTATTGCGCCAGATCCTTTGCAAAATTATATCTGAACTAATTATCAAGAGTAACATGATCTCAAATAGCAGAGTCAGAATTCAACATCCAAGACAATGTCTGAAGTTCCAACATGTAAATCTAAGCCATCAACCTTCCTAAATATGCACACGTAGAGTTTTGTTGTCAGTCTTATGCACGATGACCGCCAATTTAATATGGTGGATTTCATCCTACAATAAAAACAGTACCAAATCTAAAAATTCAATGACCCATTCAAAACGGATGCTGGAATCTTCAATTCCTTTTGTGTTACAAGAAGCATATAATTGAAGTCAACTACGGTCTAACCAGTGAACCATCAACCACTAATGTAGCATGCAATTGCAAACACGTATATTTTTATTTTACATTCCACAGTGAAGGAGATCATTAAAATCATCGACAGACTTTATACCGTAGACATACAAGTCAATGTTTACCCTGTCGGTAATGGATTACTTTAAACAAGCATAATTACATAATAGAATTCAGGCCCCAAGACTTGGATACAAGTTCTTATTTACTTAAATTCTCAAGTTCTCCATGTGAAGTCTCCCAATCTAACCAAGGGGTCAAATGTAGCATATTCTTCAGTTTCCTTCAAAACAACAAACTTTCAGTATAAATTCCAAGTTCATAACAATTTAACTACAAATCAGGAAACCAAGTAGGAAGGGGGTGAATGAATATTAGAACACATCCACGATTTTGTGGTGAAAATATTTGAAATAACAATTTGTGGGTGTCTAGGTCAGTTTATGCGCACACCACAATGAATCTATTTTCTATTCAGGTAAACACATCAAACAACAATAGTAGTTTATACCTGGTAGTTCAGACGGGGTAAAAGGAGAGACCGTTGAGAAATGCTTAAATTCCTGCAACTGCTTGAAGTTCATCCAAGGCTTAACCCAGACTTTAGCTTCGAACATCTTCTTCTTACCAGCATCCATGGCTTCAAGAGTTAGATAATAAACTTTACCAGCAACCACCTGTTCCTTGGCTCTCAATAACCTCGTAAACTCGAGAAAAGCATTCTGCATATCAAATTCCACTTACTTTTAATTGGAAACAGTCCGACAAAGAGTAACTGGAAGATAAGAATTGTTAGGCTAAGATCATATTTGAATTTTTTTTAATATAATACCCTTACACGAAATCATTTATCCACTATCATTCTAATTAAAACGACAGCTAAAATGCACTGGAAAGCCCCCAAATATGTTCATAAACGCAAAAGGAGAGGTTTCACGCAGAAAAAAACATATTTCAATTGAAGAACAACTTGAAACTAATAATTATCGGGGGAATATCAGATTTTGAACGTCTTTTAAAAATTCTAAAAAGCAACAATCTGAAAACCAAAACGCAGACAATTAACGAAAAGTCAAATCGAACAAGCGAAATACGTCTTTCTTGTTGTGTTCTTCGACAGCAAATCGAGCAAGGCTTTCAATTTCAGCATCGTTGCGAAAGCCCTTGCAGTTGTGAACCCCACCGAGTTTCATCCGGATAACTGGGTCTTCCCGGCAAAATCCAGAACGAAAAAAGCAAAGAATGATCAGACCGCAGAACAGCAGCGCAGCAGAGATAGTATTCCGCTTCATCGTCGGATTCGAGAGAAGCAAAATGAGTCGCGACCTTTTCGAAGCTCTGAAACTAGGGACGACCTTAGAAGCAAGTGGAAGTTTGCGTGAAGACCAAGACTGACCACGACTTTCCAAGCCTTCGTATTGTTACTTCAGATAAACGACACGTCACAGCACCCAACCATTGCATTACACGTGGCAACTTATGATTCGTTATTGTTGTCCGCGCGCCAATTTAGCGGCTTGGCCGACTTGTCGTTTCCGTTCTCGTCCCCTCCTTTCATTCTCCTTAACTGTGGGAAAGACGAGGACGGAGAAGACGAAATATGGGTCTGGAAATTACGGAGCCAAACACCTGCATCAGAGGCTGCTGCTCAAGCCGATCCATCCCTCTTCATCTTCCGCCTTCCTCTTATACTCTCCTCTCTCCCATCGCCAGAGGTAATCTAGTTTTCTACCTCCAGAGTCGAACTAATATTTCATTGTCTTCTCCATTGTTGGTCTCAATTTTACGGTATTCTAGGCGCTGAGAGCGTCGTCTTCGAAGGGAGATTGAATGGGAAGAAATTTGCTGTGAAAAAACCTATTCTCTCTACTTCAGAAGACCTGGACAAGTTCCACAAGACGTTGCAGTTGCTATGGTTTTTTTGCTCTCACTTTCTCTCTCTTTCAATTCTGAGGATTGTTTTCCTTCATATAACTTTACTTTTATTCTGAAGTAAACTGGATCACCCGGGAATAGCGACATTGGTAGCGGCGCACGCGAGACCGCCAAATTACTTATTTTTCTTTGAGTTCTATGAAGCTCCAAACCTGTCTGAGAAATTACATGTTGAGGAGTGGAATCCAAGCGCCGATCAAGTCCTCAAAATCACCCTTGAGTTAGGTATGAGTTTTTTCATCACCTCTTATAGATTCTAAACTCTGTTTTTCTTCCTGGCAGACGTGTGTTTTGGAATGAACTAAACGACACAACAGTGTTAGGGCTCAATTGTTCCTTTTGTTTTTTGTTATGATATGAGGTTCATTCTTGAAATGAGTAATGTTTACACTCTCATTAGTGCACTCTCAGGTGACGTCGTGATGTTTCATATCATGATTGATCTAATATTTTTGCAAAAATAATAAATCAAAATATTAGACCGTCAACAATTCTTCTTGAATTTAATAGTCAATTTGTTTGTAAATGTTTACCATTTATTATTGTTTAACTACAGTTCAAATGTTCATCTTCTAGTGCTGCAATGTTTTTAGGAACTGAATACCACGTCTCATGCCAAGATTTTCGTTTCTGAATACAAATGCTTTTCAGAGACGACTAATTTTTCAAATTTTTTCTAGTAATTCTGAAGTTCATGTTACATTGTTTGTCTCTCTCATTTGTCTCTTTTCCAGCTAGGTCTTTGCAATATCTACATAAGTTGGGGATTGTACATCGAGATGTCAAACCAGCAAATATTCTTGTAATAACTTTCACAAGTTCCAATCTTTTTGTACTCTCTTCAGTTGATTATTTGCTTCATTGGCTCATATATTCCCGCCTTAAAATCCACGTTTGTATATTTTAACTAAAAAAATTTTAATTTGTGAGGCAGCTTGACAAAGGTTTGTCTCCACGCTTAGCAGATTTTGGTTTGGCAGAATACAAGAAGAGCTTAAAGGAGTGTCTGTTGAGAATTGGAAGTCATCAGGCAAGCCAACTGGTGGTTTTTACAAGAAAAACATGGTTGGTACCCTAATATATATGGCACCTGAAATATTGAAGAAAGAAGTGCATACAGAAAAATCTGACGTGTACAGTTTTGGCATATCAATCAAGTAAGAATTTGAGGTAGTAGATATTTTGTTTAAGAATCTGTGTTGTCGCCTATTCATATACTTTATTAAGTAGGATAATGTAATGTCATGCTTTGTCCCCTACCTTTGTTGGAGGCATTTGGAAATATAAGTAGTTCGAGCATAATCAGTAGATTTATTTTGAGTTTTATTCTCGTTTGAGACGATAGGTCACAAGTGTTTTTAGTCATATTTCATTATGCAACATTACTCTTTTCAACGTAAGCTAGAGTTAAGGAGTTGGACTTAAGGGCATTTATTAATTGGACGATAGGTATTGTTTTGAAATACTGAAATTCAATTTCTTGTAATTTTTTCATACCTATCTTTTTTATGGTTCTTTCTAATTGAAGAGAAATACCCTCTCATTGATAGGGGCTCTTCCCTTCTTAGATAATTATCTCTTTTTCTGTAATATTTTGTTAGGAATATATTAGGGGGTGATTTAATAATGTTAAGGATATGTTAGAGGGGTTAATTAGATATTATAATTACTTTACTTTATTATAAATAGAGGGTGAGAGTGTTGGAGGGCCTGGAATATGGTTGCATCAAACACTCTCTAAGAGTAGTCTTATTTTCCGGGCAATAGCTCGTGGTTGTTTCCGGGCCGGTTTTCCTCCGGACTTGTGGTGTTTTATTTTCTGTTTTATCTGTTATTTTATAGTTTTATCGGAATGAGTATTTTAATGCTCAACATATTTGTAATATAATACAATTTTCAGTTTCTTATAAAAAGAAATCTAGTTCTTTGGGTTGATTGAGTCATGAACAATAGAGTACATCTCTGAACTTACTTTAGTTAATTAGTTGAATAGGCTAATTCAAGAAGTTAACTCTAATCTTTGGTAATTTTAAATGGATGGCAATGTTTTGTTCGAATAGACAGTCAGCAACCAATTTTTCGTTTTTTATTTTTGTGTAATATAACCAAACGTTATTGACTAGTGTACAGCTTCCTTGTGGTGATCATTTTTCTCATCAACCTAATTGACATGTACGGATATTTGATGATAATACCAGACATGTTTTCATAGGAGTAGAAATGAAATCATGTTGTCTTCCATGCTTAAGCCCACAAGTGATCAATATTTAATTGTCTTATCGTATTACTCCCAAAGTTTCTGATTAATTGTTTACTTTTATCCTGTTTGTGGGCACTGTAAAAACATTATGAACATATTCTCTTGCTGTTAATTTGAATATAAATCACATGGTAAATTGCATGCATTAATTCAGAAAGGGTGCTGTGTGGAATTTTGTCCTTTGCCACATGACTTGAATTTATTGCAGTGAACTTCTTACTGGCGTTATTCCCTATACCGATCTTCGTGCAGAAGCGCAGGTTAGCCACATTTAATTTATTGTTATTGTAAGTAGATAAATAAAAATATATAATGTACCATATAGATTTTTCCATTATTTACCGATGAACCCAAAATAGAAAGTTAATGGTCAACATTGTTTTTGGCTATACTCCTAATCATTTTTCAAAGATTTACTGCATCTCCGGAGACAAGATTAGATTAGTTTAGGTTTGATCCTTCAACCTACAATTTATGTCGATAGGAATTGAAGTTAATCTTAAACGTGATGGTATCACGTTGCTCTGCATGGAAATAATTTCCTTCTACCATTTCTGTTTCCAACGACTATTCTATGGAAGAAGAAAAACATCAGTATTTTATTTAATTTAGCACAAATTGTCCCGTATAAATTCCATAACACGAGAAATTATAAATGAGAATTTTTTTTAACAGCCTCAATGTGTTGCATGTTGTTAAATGAAAATGATGGAAAATGAGAAATTTTTGTTAAGCTTTATTTGACGTGTTGTATGTTGGCAAAGTATCTTTTTGATGTCATCAATTTTTTCTTTAAATGTACGCATTCCCATATAAATCCAATGAATATGATATCAAAAAGTGTTGTGTATATCTTTTATGAAGTGGGGTGGATATCAACTGCTTTCAATTATATATTATCTTTGATGTAGAAAAACTTAAAGGATTGATTCTTAGGAATCATTTGTGATACTTTTTGTAATAAAACATTGATACTTGTATCAGGCACATACTGTACTAGAAATGAACTATACTGAACAACAACTTACATCTGCTGTGGTTTGTGATCGGCTAAGACCTGTTCTTGCGAGTCCTAAGTTTGGTGCTCCATCATGTTTACTGACACTTATTCAAAGGTGCTGGGATGATAATCCGGAAATTAGACCATCTTTTGATGATATTATTATAGAGCTAAATTTTTTGGCAGAACATAAGGAATTGAGTTTCGTTGAACCTTGCGATTCACATTGTACTCAACTTGATGATGATATAAAGAAAATTCAAAGTTTTCAAGAGAGTATAAACTGGTCTGATCAGGGAGCATATTTTTCCGAGAAAATTTCAAGTACAGATAAGTCTACCATGAAAGTGTGGACTGACTCCTCGACTGATCCTTTGGCCTATTGTCCAATACTTTCTTGGGGATCCTTCGCCACCTGTGGGAGGAGGGAGACCATGGAGGACACACATTTTCTTAACCCCCGTTTGTGCAGCGAAGAAGATGTCATATGTTTGGCATCTTTGATGGTCACAGAGGTCTGTTGTGCAAATTTATACTTGCTTTATAATGTCAACGTCCTGTCATATTTAGGAAAGATGTATTATCTTATCTTTACCTCTCACCAATCAATTGATCTAGGAATTGGTAGAACCTCTATTCGATCAATCCTCGGTCCTATTGTTAATAAATATACACGCACTATAAAAACTATTTAAAGATTTATTCTAAGCTTTGTCTCATCTCTTATTAGGAGTCTTAGTTGTAGTTGAAAACAAATTTTTAATGTCTTTTCATGACGCCTTGATGGTTTTTTATTTGTTGCACTGTAATTAAATTTAATTGGAAACCTTGTAGGTGCAGCTGCCGCCGAGTTTTCTGCTCTAGCAATTCCCGGATTCTTTAAGAGCTGGTGTCCAGTGAACAGGTTTTTTCTCCCTGATTTTCCTCTTGTCAATCTTCCAATATATTGTTAATTTTAATAATACAAAGTTGTGCATGCAGCCCTGATAGTGCATTATCTGAAGCTTTCGTTAAGACTGATGCTGCATTTAGAAATCAACTTGATTTGTATCGCAAGTCCAAGAGAGTCATTCAGAAAGACTGGCATCCAGGCTGCACTGCCATAACAGCTCTAATAGTTAAAGACAAGCTCTTTGTTGCTAATGCTGGTGATTGTAGGGCAATATTATGCCGGGCTGGGCATCCAATTGCGTTAAGTAAGGTGAGCTATAGGTACTAGTAAAATTCTAATTTTAGAAATAGTTTTATTTTTCAATATGTTGAATAATTTTTTAAATAAATTAACTTCCGTCAACCTGTTTGAATTTTGTGATTAGTAGCTATTAAACATGATGCAAATCAAATATCTTGTTCATCAATTTCTTTTGTTTAAAGTTAGATATCAGACTTGGACCATTGAAAATGAGTCTAAATGTAAAGGGGATATTGAAAAATAACTTAAATGACAAAATTGATCATCTCCGAATAATTATCTTAGGATCATGTTGCAAGTGATACGAAGGAGAGGGAGCGCGTAATTGGTCTTGGTGGACAAGTCAAATGGCAGTTTGATACATGGAGGGTTGGTCCTGCTGCTCTCCAGGTTTGTCTGTCGAACTTATAGCATTAGCGTGTTACGTATGACAATATGTGGACTTAAAATAGTAATTTCACGTTTTTTTCTACAACTTCATGAGGTGATATATCATATGATAAAATGATATTCCTCTTTTGATTATCCCACTTCTTACTTGAGAATGTCTAGTGGACCACTACTCAACTAGTTAGTTTGTTCCAGGTTACTCTTTCGATTATCTACTATTAATTTGAGAACTAAACTTCCCACCAAGTATATGGGACACCACTCCTTGTGATATTGGAGGTGTATTATTAGAATTTACCACAGTTTTTACTTTTTAGCTAAAATATTTACATGTTCTGAGATAGTAAACACGGATCTCTCACCATGGGTTGAAACACCAATAAGACTCTTTTTCAAACTTGTGATATAAACTATGTTATTTGTATGGCATGGTAATACTGTCAAATACTTCTTTTTTCGGTTAGTTTGTCATGATAGGAACTAGTGCGTTTATTCTAGATATTAATTTTTCTTATGCTCGTTTTTAAGACAGAATCTGTCCACAGTTATATATGCTTAATATAAGGTCAATGAATGAAGCTTTGGTGTAACTATAAACAGGTTACTCGTTCCATTGGTGACGACGATCTAAAACCCTATGTGACGGCAGAGCCTGAGATCACTGAGACAGTTTTGTCAGCAGAGGACGAATTCCTTGTAGGGTCCTTTTTGTTTCTACTATTAATGATAATGGGTGAGAAGTTGGTTATGATGCTGGAGTTTTCTTCCAGGTTATGGCAAGTGATGGACTATGGGATGTTATTAGCAATGCGGTGGTTGTGAGCATAATCAGGGACACTGTCAAGGAGCCAGGAATGTGCTCCAAGCGATTGGCAATGGAGGCCGTAGAGCGTGGGAGTAAAGATAATGTCACAGTAATTGTCGTATTCCTGCGTCCCGTTTCGACTGCGGAGAGAATATATTGATTATTACTTGTTCAAGATCGAACCATTAATTATGGCGAGAAGATTAGCCACCATTAGAGGAGAAATATTTGTAAGATGATTTATATTGTCAATACAGAAATAATTGTGTTGATGTATTTACTGATTCCTCCATTTTTCTGTTGCAATGATGATTCATCACTGTCTTTCACAGCCACTATCCGCCGATGTGCGCATTGTTTTTTTATAAGGTAATATTCAATTTAAACCCTGAAGTATGGGGTCTGACCGACAAAATTTACTTTGAATGTTTTTTTATACTTTGAGGTTTAAATTGTTCGAAAATTATGTTGAAAATGATTTTTGTTCAATATCCTGTAGTTTAGAGTTTAAATTGAATATTATCGTTTTTTATATTCGGAGAAAGACCCAGTTTTTAACCATTTTTTTGTGTTTATTATTTAATTTGTTTATAAAACATATAATACAGAATATAAATCCTAGAATTATGTCACAAGATCATATAATAAAGAATATAATTCATCAACCACTAAGTTGATGTTCATTATTCAAAAACTCAACAAAAAGTGGAAATGAAAAGGATGGCAGTCCACCAATCACTTTTCCTCCTTGCACAATTCTTGTATTCTTTTCCAATTTACACTGGAGAGACTCAATTCACAATAATATACACTTACACCAACTTTACTTACATGTATAGTTTGAGAAATAGTAGTTGCTTTCAGGTCAAAAACTGCAAGAAGTTCCCATTTTCTGCTTCGAGCTCGTTCCTTTCCTCGATTCGAGCAGCTCCGGCAAGAGCTTCTCGAAAATATCCAAGAACAGCTCCCATTCTTCTTCACTCATTTCTCCAAATGCAATACAGCCCCCTTCATAACTGTGATTCCCTTCTGAGAAACTCAGAGACTTACCAAGACACCCTAAATTGGGACTGTATGAAACCTTATCCACTACATTTTGATGTCCACTCTCCTGAATGGAGTTGCTATCGTCTTGTTTCTCGTCCTCCAACGGAAAAGACAATTCGTAGTTTATTTCCGGGGAATTCGGAATGTGGGTCGGGATCTTGGGATGACTATGCAAAAGTTGAGGCAGTTCGAAGACCTCGTTACTTCGATCTTCGCTTTCGGCATCGAATTGGAGACTATCAAGTTTGGGCATTTTAGCCATGGCTTGTGCGCATAGACTCTCCAGTGAACTTAAACTTCCCTCCCCACTGCAAAAATCCCTACTCATTATTTCACCAATGTCAGCCAGACAAAGTCCCATAGAAACAGCTTGCTTCAGAAAAATAGTGCAGACAATTAGAATCCGAATAGATGCCTCTCTCAGCAAAGGAAGCTTGATTCGAAGAAGCTCGGCATCATCAAACGGATCGAGACTAGAAATATACTCGATTTCAGACTCAGAAAAGGGTATTGAGGCTTGAGGCCAGTGAAGCCATTCGAAATACGGATCGTCCAACCACTCGGGCAGGCAAAGTCCGTGATCAATGGGCACAAGATCAGCCACCCCAACAGAAAAATTATTTGACTTCTGTTTCTTGACGAGTATATTTCCTGCATGCCTGTCGAGATTTAGCAATCTCACATCAAGAATTCCAATTCGATGCACAGAAGAAACAGAGAATCCAGAGGGACCAAACTCTCCAGCATCGAAGTCATGATTTATAAAGCGTTGGAGAGATGCAATCTTGCATGAAATATTTTCCATGCCGGGTATGTTTTGAATATCGAAAGCATCATGGGATATTTTTACTAGAGTCGTCGGAGGAACTCCGGCAAAGCCACCATGGTCGAGGAGATAAGCTGCAGCTTCACGAATGCCCGTTTCACCCATCCGAACCGAGCGATTGAATCCTGGCTGACCCAACAGGCTAATAACGGCTAAACTTTCTTCATAGATCGGCTTAGCCACTGCAATGTTGACACCCTTTTGGCTGCGCAAGATATAGGCGCCGCCCAGCCCACTCGATGCTCGTTTTAGATTGACACCTGAAGCCATAGCTATCGCTGCCTCAACTACGAGAGCATGAACACTCGGGGTCCCATTGCCGCCAATGATCTCGATCCTCGGACTAATATCAAATTCTTCAACTTTAGACAGACATGGGGTAGAGAAACTTCTGTGTATGTTAGCCGCTTCAAATGCCATCTTCAAGGAGTTAATGAGATTAGTTTGACAAAGTTGAGCATAAGATTGAAATCTGCAAATTTGGGATCGGCCAGACAGTATGAATCCATGATGTTGATCAACTGCTACAGCCATTTTGGAGAATCTCATGCAGATCATGCAGATCATGCAGATGAAGATTACGTAAAGTGCAAGCCCGTTCCGATTCTTATCAGGGATTTCCTGGAGGATTGGTTACTCCTCCTTTGCATTATAACTAATCACGTTCTGCATTTCAAAAGAAAATAGAATATTCAATTATTACAATCTTTTGATTCCCCGATTATCGAACTTAGATCCAAGTTATAGAACAGATTGGACAACAAAGAAAACATGACAGCAAATTTAGTGTTGATAGAAATCTTCTCACCATTGTGGATTTGGAATGCAGAAGTCGTGCCCATCGTTGTATCTGCATTTCATACGATGATGATGTTTATAATATGAAATGGAAACGCAGAGGATAGATGAAAAGAAGAAAAACAGAGCTAACCTACAAATCCCTCGCTCCTCCTCACTTAAATCGCCAAAGTGTTCTGAAAAACGCACGAGGTTTATGTTAGAACATAAATAATTTACGATACTAAAAGATTAGACCATCAAAACGTGTTCTTATCGCGTGATTTGAGAGATTAAGGGGAATGAATATTCTCTCCAAATTTATTTTTCTTTAAGTTTCAAGAACAATGAACAGAGCAGAGAGAGAGAGAGAGAGAGAGAGAGAGAGGGAGGGAGGTAGAGAGACCCTGAACACTGGGTAAGGCATCCAGGGGGACGAACAGGGAATGGAAGCGCGAGAGAATCAGGGAAAATCTGAGAAACGAAATCAGCTTCTCTTCTTCTTCTTCTTCTTCTTCTTATTCCTCATTCGCAATCCCCTCCTCTAAAACTGAATGATGCAGAAAAGATCACTCCCAATTTTCTCCTATTTTCCCGGCCGTTTTCTTAATTTGGGCAGGACAGACAGACTCGCAGGCTCTCTTTTCCCGCCTCTGCGTAACTGTTTGCAACCAAATAAACTCAAACCAATCGTTAAGACTTTCATACGTCTCATCCCACATCCCAGTTTTGGGTTCCCCTGTCGCCGGATTCTCAGGCTGGCACGGTCACACCGTAATCTCCTTGATTTTTGTTGCAGTGAGTAATGCTCATCATTTCTCCTGCAACATATTATTACATTACACCATCCCAAGTTTGACATTTTTAGGCAAGAATGACTATCTATCATGATCCGCATGTTATTCTTTACACAGCAAAATTTTATTGCACTATCGCCAACCTCTATATACATATATATATATAATATAAATACGTATCATCTGTAAATAAATACGTATCAGAAATATACAGAGTGTTGGAGAAGGAGAAAGCAAGTAATAATTTCAGCAGCAGTGGAACTCATTATATGGCCAACATCTCTGTTCTCGTGGCTGAAACTTTTATGATGGAACATGAAATTTCTAACCATTTATTACAATACAATGAATCAAAATCCAAAAAATGTGCACAAAATCAAAATTTATCGACAAAGATTTCGATATTTCCTTTTATTTCAACTGGGTTGGTAGTGAAGTGGTGGTGGCCAATGCCAATGCCAATGCCAGCCACCTTATTGGTTGAAGCAACAGCAGCTCTAAAGCACACTAACAGTCTCCTTTAATGGCACTCCATTAAAACTCGGTAGAAGGGCTATCTTCTCATTGCCATTTCCATTCGCAACCTTTGGTAATTGAGTCGTGATGGGGGCCTGCGATCGACCACTCCCGCTGATGAGATCTTTGATAGTTGTTTTCAGCTCGTTATCTTTCAGCAAAGACTCTAGTGTTACGTGGACGCCTAAACAAGATGAAAAATAGCTAATTTTCAGATATTGTTTTGGATTTATGAATGAAAACAAGGAAATATTAGTTGTACGGTATCTCCAATAGTGCTTCGGATTGGTTGGATCGTTTATCGTCTCCTCCGCAGCCGTCCGTGTGGTGTACTCCTCTTTCAAGGCTAGTAAATCCTGTCGTCCCATTGAAATTGAATCAGCATAAACTAAATTTCTTCCTTAATCTTGACTATGTTTTAATTAGGAAAGAGTTCAATCATGTCCAATTTGACCAAGCTTTTTAACCCAATGGAAGATGAAAGTACCTGAAGAGGGAAGATTGCCCACATTGATGGAGATTCAACATGTTGCCTGATGACAAAATGGACAAGATCTGGGACGCAACGACTGGGCGCCGACAACTCAGATCCCACCACTGTCTTGAAATATCGCTGTCTTCTCTCTTCGTCTTCTTCCCACCAAGCTCGTAAGGTTGAAGAGTCATGGCATGATGGAGAACACACCTGAAATCCCCATCTCTCCAATTTACTTGCTTTTTTCAGACAACTTAGAACTATACTATAATTAAACCATTTAGAATTACATGATAAAAAATAAATGCAAGAACTTACAGTCATGTAGCTATATTGAGATGGAATACCAAACTCGAGACCCAGCTCACTAGGCATTCGTTGGATACGTAGGCCTACTAATCCCAACTCTTGCATAACCTGCATAAGATAGATCAAGTTGGAAGGCCATACACAATTGCTAATACCAAAATTAATGCTAATAAATACAAATCAACCGCTCAAGCTTCAACAAAGAAGGGCATATTAATGAATTATGGAAGAAATAATTTGCAAAGGAAAATGAGAGTGATCATACTGGATGAACACAAGCAGGGATAAGGCCCAGATCCTCCCCACAGGCTAGCATATCAGAAGAGTTGAGAAGAACGGGAAGCGTCTTCAAAGCATTTTGCCGCCATAGATTTTCTTGACGATGAAAATAATAGTCGTAGTACAATCTTTTCAAAACGTTTTTGCTGCATCATGAGTAAGATAAGGTATGCAGGAAGATCAAACTAGATATCTGAGAGGTAAAAATAATTATAAATGTACATTCAAAATTCACAAAAGCAAAATCAGAAATTTTACATTCAATCAAAAGGATAGGTCTGAATTGCATCTTCAATCATGAATATGTAGTAAATACTAAGATGGGTTATCGAACCTGTGGTCATCCAAATCATTAAAGCTGGAAGAGAACTCAATATTGAACCGAGGATAAAACTTTTTCCTATCTTCTTGGTCTCTGAGAAGAACTACATTCTGCAGGATAGATTTAACATATGAATTTGTCCTATAAAATGATAAATGATGTTGGAAAATTAAAAGAAAGGGAGGATAATATCTCTTCATTAAAATCGTAATCAAATGCAAAGAACCACCAAGAAAGGATAAACCCTAATACACTTTGTCCTATAAACCCAGTTTAGCAGGATCTTCAATGGTGCAACAATGTTTTTTAGGCTTATCCTTTCATTTTTTCATTTAAGAAAAATTTTCATATTTGTTTTCTCCCTCTCCCTTATTTCCCATTTTATCAACAAAAACAATCGAATACATGCCACATATAATAACTAAAGTATTCAACATTTATAAGAAAGAATGTCTAAGGTAGGATATGATAGACTCGCCTGTAATAAATCAAAAAGACCACGTCGAATCCTGCCTTCATTTTCCACCAAAGACTTTTCTGCTAATGTCTTCAGTTTGCTAGCAATTTTCTTCTCTGTGGTGCACTCCTCCTTGAACTATTAAAATTGGATAAGAGTTTACGGACTTTTAGAAAGAGTTCATTAATGGTCTTCTGAATTCACTGGTAAAATGCAGTTTGACATTAGATTCCTAAGTCGTAACAAAAACACTCAACCATGAGAGAAAAGCTTATCACTCAAACACAAGCATCGAAAGAGTCCAACAAGGGATATAATACAAAGTTAAGCCCCATTAATCTTCAAGAGGCTTGGGAATCCCTCGTGAAGAGTGTCATTTCCAAAGAAATCCAAATTGCATGCTCTAAGTGTACCCTATGATTGTCGCTTGTTGGAAAGTTATAGACCTGTAGTGATGTTTTCTGTTGTTGGTCTTGGAGCAGTATGTGTCATTCTAATCTTCTTACACTTTTCCTTGTTTTAATACAATTTTTGCTTGTTGTCTAACAAAAATGGCATGCAACCACTCTTAACACCAGAATGCTTGTAAGTCTAGGGTGTATACAACAGTATAGTATGCAACAACCATCTGATGTTGTAAATTCACGACCTTCTTAATATAAAATATATGCGTCTACTTTCATGAAATACTAGTGTTAAATTTCGTTGACATCAATCAATCATTTGAGTAGCGAAAGAGGCAACATTTATGGGCATACAAGGTGTACACGAATTGGAACATGTGCTGTGAAAAATTAAGTGAAGAACCTGGAATGAGTACATTAAGCTTCGTAAAGTGAACAACTTAGCTGAACTTGAAGAAGAATGTGAAATCGATTAACAGCCTCTCCTCCTACTTTCAGAGTGGTTTATTTTTTGTGTTAGTTTTTGTTTTTCATTTTCCTTTCTTAGTATAGGGCCTTTTCCATGCAGCCCATAGTCCTAAAACATACCCTTTGTACTAGTGTATGGTTTATTCTTTAATATATGCTTGCTTGCCACCCAAAAAAAAGGATTGATTATCACCTCATAGCGAAGATTCTGGCATTCGTTTAAAAAATTTGAGGCGACAAGCGACCAAGAAGTTCCAAACTTTTCCTGAAAGAATACAAAGGAAATTAAAGATCGATGCACTGAAATAAATTAGTGTATAATTTATTTCCACAAAGCCTTAAATGTTGACGAAGAGACGAAAAATATGCGGCTGAAAGGACAAGTAATAACCTGCAAAAGTTCTTGCCGAATATATGGGTTACTCAACCGATCAAAATCCCAAATTCCCTCTCTTTCTAGTTCTTCCTGAGAAGCAGATGGATATTATCAAAGCCACAGCAAGACGGATCAGATCAAAGTCATATATCAGTTCCCTTTGGAGCGAAGAAGTGTACCTGACTCAAAGGGATAGAAGGTCTGAACTTCCCACACAGACCGGTCATGGAATGCTCTGGAAGCTCCCAGATACGAAAGAAACCAAGTACATGATCGATTCTGTAAGCGGTAAAGTATTTTGCCATCTATAAACAAAACTCAAGGGTCAATAACTGTCTTGTGATTAAAGTATAGTTTGAAGGAGACAAATGAATCACCAAAACAAAACCTGTGTTAAGCGAGCTCGCCACCAAGCATAATTGTCTATTGACATTTCCTCCCAATTGTATGTTGGGAATCCCCAGTTTTGCCCATTTTTATCAAAATAATCTGGAGGTGCTCCAGTTGATGTGTTCATGCGGAACAAATTTGCGTAAACCCAAGTATCTACACTGTTTCTGTCAACACCAATTGGTAGGTCTCCTTTCAATACAACTCCTTTCTTTCTTGCATAGTCTGCAGCCTCTGACAACTGTGAGTTCAAAAGGTCAGAATCTAGTATACGTAATTCAAACAAACGAGAAAATAATATAACAACAAGATCGAACTGTACTTACTTGTAAATGCAAATGAAATTGGACATAATAATGGAAGCAAATGATCTCATAGTGCAAGCTGTCTTTTGAGACAAGTTTCTCAAGCTAAAAGAAAAAATAACATATTATTAATTTGTGGGATCTAGGAAGACCTTATCAAATTATACTTTTGATTAATGAGTTCATAATATTCAGAAAAGATCTACATTATGAACTAAACACAACCAAAGTTTAAGAGATGATTACCTTTGCTATAGAATAATTAGAAAAACGACCCCACTGACTGTGATCTGATGTTTCAAAAAAGTCCCGCAGAAAACAGAAAGCCGCATAAGGTTTTAACCATTCCTTTAACCAATTGAGAAAAAAGTAAATAAAATTATGTTACGTGAGATGAAAATTAAAAATAACAAAAAATTCCTTATTTAAGAGAGGGGACAGTGGATAAGAGAATTATTTACTCTTGGCAAATAAATATAGAGTACTGCATTTCAATTAAAAGGCTAAAAGTATTCGAGTTGGAGTTCAAAGTTGAAAAGAACCTCATTCTCAGAAAAGTATTTCTGGAAGGAGGTAGATGACATAAAAGACTTTTTCTCCAGGGCAAAGAGTTTCTTGGCAATTGAAATCTTGGTAGCCATTGTTGCCTCATAATTCACATCCTGCACAAATCCAGTCCTTAGTATGTAAGAAAAGTGATGGCAGAGAAATATTCCAGATCATGCAACTTAAAGTAAAAGCTATTGGCACAAAATGAAAATGGCCGAATCCTTAATGGCAATGATTAATAAAAGAAAAACTCCAAACAACTACCTTTCCGTCCAATCGCTCTCTTGCCTTCTCGATCTCCATCTGCAAGTAACCCAACAAAAAAACAATTATTACAAACCAAAATCAGTGTTAAATAAAACTAATATGTGTGGTTTTATGATCATTTGCTAATTATCAGCCTAAGTACAAAGAATACTAATACCAAAAAAAGATTATTACCTGGATATCTTCTGGGATTGTTTTTGAAAGTGCTTGCACCCTCAAGTACAATGGATGCAATGCAAATACAGATAAGGAGCTGCAAAACCAATCAATACATTGAGAGGTTATTGCCTAAAATAAATATACTATCAGGTGTTTTATATTTTTTTTCCTTATTTAAAGCTTCAATTGTACTTTTATGTCAATACGATAGTTCTCTATTTACCTTCTTTACATGTAGGAGCAGTTAACGATTATCCCTGAGATTAGAGGATTATGATTATCTGTTACCCTTTGAAATTCCTAGATCAAAGCTAGACCAGCTATTTATTACACTAGAGTAAATCTGTAATTCTTGATAATGAAAGAAATGATCATTCTTCTCAACAATAACAAAAAATAATGGTTAAATCCCCTCTTATTTTAGACTTTTGAGTATAATGAGGATCAGAATTTTCAAAAGTGGGTTACTATAGTAAGATTATCACCTAATAAAGAACAAAAAAAATAGAAAAGCAATGCCGGAGCCAAATGTGAAAGCACGAGAATCGTATTTTAGCATGACTTGGTAAGTCAGTTTTCTTTCTGTAAGTACCGTTCTAAATGTATCTTTAAACCTTAGGAAGCATATAAAACCGAAGGAAGATGACAATGACATAATTTCATTCACCTTATTATATTCTTTGATTAGAAACCAAAGGCAAATAGTATAACCCGATTAACCAATAACAAAAGAGCATTTCTACCTGTAAGGATACGAATCCCACCACATCCCATGGACAGAAGTATCATTTATTGGTAAAAGCTGAACTAATTGAAATCCAGAGTCCACAGCCCAGTCAACAAGTAATTTCAGGTCAAGAAACTCTCCAACTCCAAGACCAGCCTCCGATCGAACAGAAAACATGGGAATGGCAACGCCAGCTCCACGCCAAGGCATTTCCTAAAAAAAAAAACAGATATTGATTATATTTCATCCAGGTAACACTCTTATAATCCCAAGAGCTTACCCTTAACATTCCATCTGAAAGGATAATATAATTTGGTTGAGTTTCTGAATTTGGCGAATCCAAAGAAAGACTTCGATTTGGCCCAGTTTCTAAGGAAACATTTCCAGCTTTGCCATATTTACAATACTTGTACGTAAATCTATCATTAAGGAAAGCTGGAGGAGGGAGAGGGAGAGAGAAACAACTGAACATAGATCGAAAGAAATGGTATAGTCATCTTAAATTCAGTAGAGAAGGCACAAAAAGGATATCTAATTGGAAGATCAGCCTTTTTCAAGACACAGACTGCATGCCAGATTGAGTCACCAGCAAAGCTTAGCTCTAACCCATTTTGAACCTTCCACTGGCCTAATTCTAGAGGGCCGCCAGTAACATAGATCTGCACCAGTCAGAATTTAGAAATTCATGCAAGTATCATACTGTTAAGACTCATTTGACTTGAAAAGTAAACATTTATTTGAATAAAAGAACTGAGAATATCAAATGACAGAGAGTTTACTGAAGTGTCTGTTTTTAGATTTGGGCAGCATATCTTGAAATGGACAAGAACCGAATCTGTTTGCAATCAGAAGTCACAAATAATGATTTAGTCGAGATAAAAAGGATAAAATACAGTAATACTGAGCAAGTAATAGTAATCAAATAACATAAGAATAACAAAATTAAATAATATCGACGATACAACAAAATGTCGTTACAAAATGCATAAAATACCTTCAACCTCCAACTTATTTGGTAAACTCACTCCTAATGGTCTGTCTACATTCGCACGGCAACTTCCACCAAATATGACATTCTTAAAAGCACTTGTGAAAGGGAGAGCATCTGAACCGGTCTGGAATGGAAAAGAATAGAGCTTTTAATCAGGTTCAGTAAAACAAAACGAAATTTATTCAAAAATACGTTTTTGCTAACACGACGATACTCAACCACTTGACATCTTCATTAGCAAATTTTATGAAATAGGTAAAGCAGATCAAGTAGAAAACAAACAATCCAGTCAGTGTCTGCATGGAGCTGGGCCATTATTTGGATAAATATGTTGAAGTCTTAAACTGAGCAAACAATAGATCAGCCAAATACTATGGTTAGCATTGGCACGCAACAAACAGTCAAACAAGTTAACTTTTTCTCTAGCTCAGGATCAAAATTCTTCTTCTAATTTTTCAACCACTGACGTAGACAAGGAAGTCATCCAAGCATTTGACAAGACAGTTACAGAAGAGTACTCAAACATATGTTCCAAATAAAAAACAGAAACACAAAGGTAACAATAGTCATTTATCATATAACTAAAAGGGAAGGAGCATAGTAAAGAAGTAAGATTAGACACGAGTGAAGATCAAAACTAAGAGTTGAAGAGAATAACTTCCAGACAATTGGAATCAACGCAATAATGTGAAACATCAATGTCCCCCCAAAAAAAGACCAAGAAAAATGTCTACAAACAACTAAAGAAACCCAATGGTTGACAGAATCTTTTGCAACCTCAAATGAAATGCTAGGACAGACAAAAAGCGTTAAAGAGAGAGGAAAAAGGTATTTGGAAGTAAAAAGTTTAAACCCAAAGCAGGAAAACATATAACAGTCGGTATTTTCTCTAAATAGAGGAAGCAGCAAAAGCCAAAAGTAAAAAAGTTCGACCTGCAAACTCACTCCATAAATGCCCATATTTTAAGTTTGTACTAACTATTCTGTTCCTTTAAAGTTTGAAAAGTGAAAAAAGGTACAAGTACCAAAAGATCATAAAAAGGATACAAGTACCAAACTGGAAATTAAAAGGTTGAGGATCTAGGGAAAAAGAAGTAAGAGATTAAGATGTAAAGAAAAAAGGAACTAAAAGCTCAGACCAAAACACAAAAATACTCATCGTAACATCGTTTCCTTCACTTTATTGGGCAAGTACAGCAGTTACAAAGCCAAAAAGAAGATTTCCACCAGCAGAAGAGAAACAACCATGAACGAGTTCTGTGGGATTAGTCGAGATCCACACACCGACACCCGAGGTTATCAGAAAAAAGAAGAAGAAGAAGAAGAAGAAGAAATGAAAGCAAAACCTGCCAAAGGTCATGGAGCTCAACGATCGCTGCACCATGAAGCGAATCAGGCAAAAGTAACTTTCTCTTGTTTCCCATCTCCCATCTCACAACATTTCTATCGTCGTCGACCACATAGTAACTGTACTCGCATTCAACCACCTTTGAAACTGCAATACTTCCATACCAGATAAGCTCGTCACCTTCATGAACGGGAGTCATCAACAGTCCCTTCTTCACATTCCAAGATCCAAGCAGCTGCCCAGAGCCGCAAACTAGCAAGCTTTGACCCCACTGAGTAAAGTACGGCAGTCGGAATCTCACTTTTACCGATTTGGTAGATTTTCCCCCAGAAATCGTCTCCGAATTCATCGTATCAAAAATGTGGATCCGACCCAGCTAAAAAATTCCTGCAAACGTAGCGAAATGAAATGATAAATTTTTTCCGACTTTCAAATTTTCTCCCCTGGGTTTAGTCGCTGAGACGTGCGAGTAGAGGAGAAGAGCTAGAGGTATCGCAACGTCTCTCTTCTTTCTAACTTTCCCTCACCAACCAAACCATAGATCATAGACGCCAGAAGAACACAAAATAAACTCCAGTATTGAAATACATTGACGAAACCGACAGCAATACTATTTGGGGGAAGTGAAATTTTCAGGTAAACAATTTCCACTACAACTGAAATGATTGGTGGGTGAAGTATCAAACGAAAACGTGGAAGAGAAACAAGGAAATCTGAAACGTGGGTTTGTCTGGTTCGAACACCCAAACAACGGAAACCAATGCTTATCGCTTTCTGCAATAAAATTTTGAAAAGAACAAAAAAAAAAATAGAAAAGAAAAAGAAACAGGTGAGCTAGCAGAGACGGTGAAGATAAAGCCAAGATCTTGTAAACAAGATTCAGAAATGGAGCGAAGATAAAGAGAAATGGACGGATATAACGAGGGGCAGGGTGCCGTGCCATCCCTCCCAAGATTTAATTAGGTGGAAGTTGCAGGAGGTGGAAAGCACGAGAAGAGAGGAGAGAGAGAGAGAGTGCAATTTGCACGATGAATTTTGGATGGAAATGAAATAATCATGAACCACCTTCAAAGGAAACTTCATTTTCACCTCCTTCAAATTTGTTGTTTCCTTCTCCTCTCACCTGAAAAATCTCTTCGCCGATAGTGTCCTCGTACCAACCATTCTCCTCAATTTCTCAGAAAATTCCAAACTTTTGCACCCTCTTCTATGGGGTGGGGCAGAGTCTCCCCCCCAGCCTTGGAATTTTTGGTTCTGTTAAATTTTGACCATTTCCATAAAAAACAAAAGAAAATTTCAATCTTTACCCCAGCCTAGTAATTTCACATTTCTCACGTGGTCGTCAATAATAAACTTTCGACCAACAGCTACTGCTTTATTTGAAAAATGACATTTTTATCTATTAGTTAAGATTTTTTTTTAGAATAAGGCTGTCGTGGAAAAGGCTTTCGGGTGGTTCGAATGGGTGCCACTTGCCAGCTTCGTCCATATTATCTATTACATTAAATAAGTAAATTATTGAAGCTTGTCAATTTTTCTATCAAATTAATGAACACTTGCTTATTACGTGACAATTAAAACAAGTGTTACAGTAATTAAAAACATGATAATTCAGTTCTTGTTTCGAAGAGGGAGAGAAAGAGAGAGAGCAAGGAATTACGACCGACCAATGAGAAGGCCTCCTTACGCCACGCGAGACGACACGTTTTTTGTTTTAAACTATTGTTGTCTGGGTGACATGGCAGGATCTTACAGGCAAAATCATCGCTTCATTCAAATAAAAAAAAGAAAAGGCCTGTCGCCGGTGACTTTGACCTCGGCATGCAATGCATTGCCCAACCAGAATTTTTTTTTTTTATTTTTTTTCAAAATATTTTGAGATATTTACAAACAGATTAAAATAAAAAGAAGCACCTTAAAACAAGATGCCTTCTTGCATTGCTTCTAATTACAGTCACACATCTCCAATTTTGCGTGGTGTCTCCTAACTTAGGTATCTAAGAGAATTGTCATAGATTGTTATAAATGTCATACCTGTAGCGACAATCAGCCGAAAGGCCCGATCCAACTTATAGCAACCGTTCGATGCTGCAAATCAGTAGAAAATATTAGCCGTCTTCGATGCAAATTTCGAGTTCTTCAAACGATATTAAATCCACCCAAAAACTTGGTCTTTCCTCTCTACAACTTTCCAATTAGCCAAATTAATAGACCTTTATAGAAATGTGAAGATTGCAAGACTAATAATACAAGTACAAATCAAGCACGACTGATTATTAGTTTTGGGAGTTCCATAATTTCTTTTCTTGATCTAGACTTTCTACGATATACTACAAATACCTTATTTTCGTCTGTTTTCGGTCTTTCGTCTATATTTCTTACCTTTAATCTCGAGGTATATAAATGTTACCATTATAAAAATAAGCAAAGGAGATACGATATTTATCAAGCTTTGTCAAACCGAACACTACGTTACAATTTATAGATAAATTCAGGCAAAACTAATCTTAGTTTTAGCAAATGACAATAACTTCATGAATATACTTACACGATACTGGATATGGTGCGGCATTCGGGATTGTATTAGAACCCTTTGCATCTGAATTACTTTCCGGAGTTTCAACGCGATCAAAAGCTACGTCTGACGGTGGACTAGATGCCGGAGAGGAAGAAAAATCAGGTGCAGGTGGTTCCATCTGAAGTTCAGGCGACGGAGAAATGTTCGGTGGGGATATATGTGGGGAAGGCGTGGGAGCAGCTGAGGGAGGCTGTTTCCCATAATTCCATGGAGATGGCCATTTATATAAAAATCGGCAGCCAGGCGGATTTGCAGGTTCATCAGGTGAAGGGGAGATTGCAGGTGTAAGATCACCGCGATCATGACGGGGAGGAGGCAGAGGAGAAGGAGAAGAAGATGGTGAAATCCCACTTCCATCACTGCCGTTGAGGGAGGGTTTGAGGATAGAAGAGAGACTAACTTGCTTCACTCGCCCAAATACGGAGTCATTCAGCCCGAGGTTTTCTGAGTGAGAGCCATTGATTGTCTGAGCCAACTGCTTTAACCTCTCCTTCGATGGAGAATATCCAACGGCTAGAAGGACAGATGATTGAACGATAGTCGGGGCAGACATCGTCGAACCTCTCCCGTTCCACAATCGAACGTACAAATTCTGCACAATTCACCAAATAAATCATAATCATTAGTACCATCACAATCATAATCATCAGCCAGAACCTAGAAACTAGGATAGAGAGAGAGAGGGATGCTACCAAACCTCGTATGGGGCCAGATGCAATCCCGACTTCAACTGGCTCGTCAGTTCATTGAAATTCTCTTGAATTTGATGTATAGAGAAATTTAAGGTAAAGTTGAAAAGGATTAGCACCTTCTGCAGGAGAAAAGCTTTCTGTGGGGGAACTATGGTTATTCCTCCAGGAAATTTAAGCACTTCAAAAAAGAAAGGTTCTCCGAACAAGGATGTGGTTAAGCGAAGAGATGATTGATTTATCACGAGAGTTTCAAACAAAGCCTGCATCAAACTTAAGGAAGTTGGTGGCAATTGTGAATACTCATCCGGATCCACCCCAAACACCACCTTTGTCGTGTTCGATCCGCCTACTTCTTCGAGAGATAAGATGATCACCTGATTAAGAGAGAGAAAAGGCCGTGAACTCAAAGTAGAGCATGTGATCATATAAAACGAGAAATTTTCACAAATCCTAAAAACTTAATTGCAGAGTTAAGTTTACTTATTGGAAGTTTTATTTTTGTTTCTAAACAAAGATACAATGATGATAGATGGTTGAACTCAAAATTCCAACTCTAATTGCTACCCCATTAATTTTTGGCTAATTTAACTTAAATCATTTGATAAAAAAGAAAAATACGAGTGGGCATACTTTTGCGGAAGGTATAAAAAACTCTTCAAAGATCTCGTTCTCAAGTTGGAGCCTATTGTCTTCGAGCAAAATCAGAGGCTTATCAACATTAAAAGTTGCCACTACATCATGACCTGTCCAAAATCAGCACAAAGAAATGACCTTGTCAACTATAAAAAGCAAAAAAGAACTACGAGTTTTTAGTCTTGTAATCGAAAATGCAACTCTTTGCTGCCTATAATGATTTTGAAGATCCAGAACTGTGACGAGATTTCGTCATTGTTACTCCAGGTAAAATTATAAACAAATAGTCAACGATGAACCAAATAAACTGCAATCTGTATTCATAGGCATAGAAATCTCCCAATAAATGAACATTTAGACATTTTATATTCGATAAAAAATATGCTATCAACAATTTTTCGGCACATCTTTAATAACACTAAGCCAGAATTCTTTGTTATGGCAATGATTATGTATTTACATGTCACAACATTCATCACAGAGGAAAAAAGATGAACAAGTACAAGAAGTAAACAAATCTTTGTGTCAACTAAGACAATTATTTCGAGTATTAAGCTCATAACTTAGGGGAAAGCAAAGTCAACATTGTATCGCTTTAATTACAATCCTCCTCCGATAAAGAACCTGAATGTACAATCTTAATAGCTCCATCGAGTCTAATCGATTGCATGTGATCGTACTTAAACCAGTGCCAAGATTAATCGGATTAACCTTGAAAATGCAATGCTTAACGAGAAACGACTGAACTGTCAATTGACTGATAATCGAAGCATCCAAACCAAAACCCAAAACGAATTTGCATTTCATTAAGTTTTCTAAAATATTCTTTCCCAAGATAACAAGCCAAAAAAGAAATGTGGATAATATTGAGTCTCATTTCTATTAGGGCCTGCAAACATTTACTCCCATTTGGATAAAGATAAGACAGTGGACTTTCCATTACACCTCGCAGCAGTTATAAATCATGGAGGATAGAGCAATAGAGAGTTGAAGTGTCCCTAAATTTTGATTGAACTGTGCATTTGATTCATAACTATCGTCATTTGATTCATAAGAATGTAAGTCAGCAAACAAATGATGCTTGATGCTGAACAGCCACCGGAGTCTAGACACTAATGGAACATTTCTAATCGCTTACATTGCCAGAACCTTTTTTCTTAGGGACCAAAAACAGAAACTAAACCAGCAACCAAAACTAATCAAGATCAATCTCTGCCACCGAAATGCAAGTCACCGATGGAAAAACCAAAACCAACATTTTATCAAAATATTAGGCGAAATTTAACCTTTAAACTTATTATCAGGATCCAGATCCGTCTGATCTGCATGCGGAAGCAGAGGAAGCAACCAAAAAAGGGCAGAAAGAAAACCAACAGCAGTCAGAAGCAAGACAAAAATGCATCGAAGCCCAATTAACCTCCTAATCCTCTCACATCCGCCGCCACATCGTCTTCCGACGTTCGGGTCTGAAGGCTCCAAGTTCGGAGTGGAAGGCAACGACTGTTCTTCATCGACCTTTCCCATCGGGAGCAATGCAAGTAAAGGGTCCGTGTCATTGCCGTTTCCGCTCAACTGGGTCAGTGCTGAGGAGCTCCATGGGAGCCAGAGAAGTGAGATTAGAAGCAACAAAGAGTGAAAACACAGAGTAAAGATGACTACGAGACAGACCCAGTTTGAAATGAAAAACAATTATTTAGTCGGATGAAGAACTAGGACTAGGAAAGAGAGAGAGAGAGAGAGAGAGAGAGAGAGGTAATGTAAAGAGGAGTTAGGCATGGCGGTGGCTTGGTCTGCAAAGTACAGCGATTGTCAATGTCATTGTAGTTAAGAGATGGTGCTGGTTTATCTCTCTCTGTTCATTGGGTTTTTTTTTTCAGTAAAAATGAAAATGGAAGCCAAGGAAACGTAAAGCTAAAAATTAGTCACGTTTGGTTTGCTTTTGCTGTTCTTGAAAATAACAATAATATTCATTTGGATTATTAAATTTCAATTTCACGTACTTTAAATCGAAATAAATTATTTTTATTATATTCTTAAAAATCAAATTATAAAATGAGAATCAAACAAATTAAGTTGCATGAAAAATAATTCTACACGAATAAAATGAATTAATAACATTTATTTAAAATCAATCAAAATTCTAAATTATAATTATGAATCGTATAAACAAGTAATAGCAAATTACCTAAAACTAGACGAAAACTCGAACTCAAGACATTATACCTCAAATATCCTCGATCAGTTTATAAACACACAACCTTTTCTCGATAATCATCTCCCAATTGTTAACGGGTTTTGACGTGTAATCGATCTAGCACGTAAGGATAAGTAATTTCAAAGAAACAAAGTACAAAACTTTGGGTTTATCTCGTAAAATTCAAGCACTATTATTATTTTTTCCCATACTTGTTGCAATTATTTGTTTGTCCATCCAACCGTTAACATGGGTAATATTTTTAGGGCAAACTTTTTGATCTATCGATCGATTTTCACTAAAACGTCACATTCTATTAAAACTATCATATTTCGTTAGCAAATAAACCATTTTGCATGTATATTAATATTGACAATATAATAAACTGTGAATATATTCGCATGCCGATGTTACGTACATGGTCACGAACACGTAAATATAATGTTACACAAGCACGTAAGTCTTAAAATAATATATTTTTTTGTAGGGAATATTGGCAAAGGACTGATTATCGTTTAATACAAGTCTAAGTAAAATAATATCAACCCTCGTTTAAAAAGTTATCGTGTATTTTTCCGCCACCAACTTTAGTATACAAATTAGATGAACGTATAGAGCATTTTATTGAAGTGTTCGAGAGATATGAGAAATTTTTGACTATTAATTCTATAATGTTATTAATTTTTATCTGATCACACATAAATTTTGTTTGCCGTTCAAACGCGAAATAATACTCAAAAATCTCAAGAGATTGTAACATATTTTTCATATTAAAATGTTGATATTAATAAAAGAATAATGTTAGGCGTATTATCTTATTTCATTATATTAAAAATTTGATGACATGTCAAATAATTATTTGTATAATTAGAGTTAATTAACGTAATAAATTAAGTTTTAAAAAATTAATATTTTTCTATTTAACCGAATTTCCTTACAGGCCCTTTATATCGGCGGGCGCCAAAACCCTACTCATGAACCCGGCAAACCCCAACTGAACTGAACTCCGCGTCGATATGAGCCGGGAAGCCATGGACATCGATCAATCTCAGAGCCAGAAGGTTCAATCCTCCGTACAAGCTCTATGCGCTGGCGCGCTCGCTTCTTCTGTCTCCAACCTCTCCAAATATTCTCACGGTATTCCCAGTGAGAAAGATTATCACTTCTTCTACAACTTCGACGAATTCCGAGCCCCGGTCCAGGAAATACAGAAGCGGTCGCAATCGTTACTTGAACTAGTTGGTACATCGGCTAATATTTGGGGGAAGGAAATGTCTTTGCCTGAAGATTTGGACGACGCTTACGATTGGTTGGTTAATGTGAACGATGAGTTACTTGAGCGGTTGGACGGGGCTTTGGATGAATTTCAGACGATACGCAAGAAAGAGGAGGAGAATGGACGGGCGAATAATTTGGAAGAAGATGGATTTCAGATAGTTCATGGCAAGAAAAAGAAGGCGTCTAAGAGCCACTCATTGAGTGAGAAGGGCGACGAGAATGATTCGAGTCGGGGGTCGAGTGTGAAATTGGCTAAGAAGGATGCCAAAATGTCGGCGAAGTCGAAAGTACCATTCCACATACCGACAATCCCAAGGCCTCAAGAGGAATTCAATATTCTGTCTAACAATTCAAATCAGCCTTTCGAACATGTTTGGTTGCAAAGGAGTGAAGATGGTCTAAGGTTTGTCCATCCTCTGGTAAGTCGACTGCGTTAAATTTTATTTTATTTTACTATGCCCGGGTCTATAAGTCTAAGTTTATAATTTATTTACTTTGTTCTTAAATTATTCCCTCTAGTAAATGTTACAGGTAACATTAACTATCTGGTTGAGCTTTTAGAAGTTATAACCTGGCTACAAACTGACTTAGATACTAACTACATAGTTCGTAGAAGAAAGCTTTCATGGAAGTTTTGGAAGAAACAACAATATGTTAAAAGATCTTTTGCACAAGCTTGAAATTTATTCGATATGTGTGAAGATTATACTTTAATAGGAGGATGCCGACGATCATGTTTGTTATCTCAGTCATCCTAAACTTATCCTGAAAAGATGATCTAAATGTCCAACACGGACTTAACCTCTAAACTAGCTGTGAAAAGTAAGGCTAGAGCAGCACAATAATGCTCAATCTTCGGGTCTTTCTTCTGAACTTGAATAGTAATGTTAATATTGCTTTTCTAATCAAACTTGGAGTACAATTTGCTCTTCATCCTCGTCTACTGTTACGGATTTTGTAAGAAAATGTAAAAACTTATATTCTGATATTATTACAGTTTGACGTCGGTACACAAATTTGGGATTTGTTCTTTAAGGATTTTGATACTCCCTGGCATGCTTATTTTAAATCTTACTTTGCTTGGCCAATATGTTTAGAACATTCTATTCTATTTAGAACATGAGGATTTTGTGGAGGAACGACAATCTTCTAGTTAATTTGGCATATCTGTCTTACTAGAGTATCAATCAACCTTGTGTACATATTTTAGTTTACTTGAAGTTCTTGATGTTCTTTATGTGATCAAATGGCTAGCCATGATCAATATGATATTAAAACTGTATTTATTTATGAGACTGCAATTTGCTGTGCCTCTAAAAAGAAAAGTTGCATTTCCGCTTTTTTCAATAAAATTTAGTTTCTTTTTGAAAAATTGTATTTCCTCCTTTTCAAATTTCTACTGCATCACTGGTGGGTGTCAATACTCTTTTTTTTTTCGCATATTATTCTTCAACACGTTGTCATTAGTACAAATTCTTGCATATTTGCAGGAGCAGCTTTCTATTTCGGATTTTGTTGATAAAGATGTGGGTGTTCTTCAACCTGTACGTCCACCACCAATAGAGTGTACACCATTCAAACTTGTGGAGAAACTCAAAGATTTGAAAGAACTTGTAGCTAAATTGCGTGATGTGAATGAATTTGCGGTAATGAATAGCTATAATTTCAAGTTACACTCATTTCATTTGAGGCAATAAATTTGATTTTTTTTTTTTCATTCTCTTATGTCGATGATAAGAACTAAAAAGTTAATTCAAACATTTTTATTTGACTAATCTTTTTTGCGTATATTATAAGCAAAAAAGCAATAGGAACTTGAATGAACAATGTAGTAGCAATAAATGAAGAATATATACTTCCATTTTTTTAATTTGCAATAAATCGGAATTCAATCCCATAGAAACGGTAAATCTTTATGGTCACCTAGCATGACTTTTAGACTTTCTTTTTAACTAGTCTCATTCTGGTATCAATTTCAAATTTATTATTGAGCTTTTATTCACACAAAAAAACACAATGAAGGTTGGAGGGCTTAGACAAACTAAGAGTTGGCAAACTAATGTGAATTGTTGATGATAGTGATTGAAGCACCTTAGAGATTCAAGGCTATATTTTAATTATTAGTATGCATGAAAAAGAAGTCAAGAGAGTTGGTTAGATATAACTATCAAAGTTGTAATAATTTTATTAATTGTAAAAAATGTCTCTCTCTAATATTCATCGCAACCTATTAAATAAAGTTTGATTAATGATATAAAATCCATAATAAATCTCTAAGATAATAAAATAAATCTCTAAGAAAACTTTTAAAAAAGATAAAGTATATCGAAGAAGTTAAAATGTATAAATCAAATATGAAAATCGAGTTTATGGGCTTGGCCACAACCGTGTCTTGCATCAACTAATGATTTTTTGGGAATGCTAGTTTTCTACATGATGAGTATATTGATATCTTAATGGATTGTTTATCTATTTGTGAAGGCTGGAGCTGTCTTCACTTTTCAAGAAGAACGCTGTTATGAATACTACCTCTAGTTCTCTTATATAAAAAAAACTTGTAGTTCAGTTTTATCTTATTACTTTTGGAGTCATCAATTGACTGATTTTCTCCACTCCATGTTCTTCTTATTGTGACATTTTGACATTATTGTGTCATAATATAGTGGGTAATATATCAAACTTCTTTTACTTTTAGATTGTTCAGCTGTACCTTGATCGTAGAGATTACATGCAAAGTTCTGATTCCTTTGGACTCTTTTGCTGAACTGTTTCTTGCTGTTTCTTTTATATCAAGCCAACCTTATAATTTTCACTTTGTTGCAATGCTTCACCGCATCATGTTTCTCCTTGGGTTGCAATTGTTCAGGTTGATTTAGAACATAATCAATATCGATCTTTTCAAGGATTGACATGCTTGATGCAAATCTCTACAAGAAGTGAAGATTTTGTCATTGATACTTTGAAGCTTAAAGTTCAAATTGGTCCATATCTTAGAGAGATTTTCAAGGACCCGACCAAGCAAAAGGTTGATCTTTCTTATGGTTATTCATTGGCGTATAATAACATGTCAAATTGAAATGTTTGATCAGTTTTGTACTTGATTAGGTTATGCATGGAGCGGATCGAGATATTGTGTGGTTACAACGAGACTTTGGCATCTATGTTTGCAACTTATTTGACACTGGTCAGGTGTTGTGTTCTTAAACCATCCGATGTTGAGATTCATATTTGTCTGTTTCTTTACAACGATATTTTCTTTGTAACTGTAGTGGTTCTTGCAAAAGCCATTTTCTTATGTCAATCTGATTATTTGTCCAGTTGTTGCTGCTTTCGATTTTATGATATCATCACATTTATGTTTTTCATGACTAGATCAGGTCATATTTTAGTCAATCTGCCTTTTCCATTCGCCATCTAGATTCTATGCTTAAGTTTTGAATTTTGGGCTTACCATTTATTGTTTAGTTTTGTTGTATTATCTTCAGTTTGAGGCAGTACAAGAATTGAAATTGAATATTAGTATCCAGTGTTATTGAATATGTTTAGTGTTCAAAAATATTAAACTGTGTTACAACTAGTTGTTTTAATCAACTATACCTGTGCTCAACCATTCATTCACAAGTCTTCTGTTCCAGCGACCCAGTCGATTTTCTCTCATATTTTGGGTTACAAAAATTTGGGATGACTGGTTTTAGGTTTTCCTTTCTGTCCCTGTTCTTTTTTCATTTTAATCCTAGAATGGCTAAGACCTCTCCGAACAAATTCATTCCAAATTGGGAAACCATTATGAGCTCCCTCTCTTCGGATCATTTCTTGAAAAATGAGTAGAAAAAATTTCCTTCTCTGTTTAAGTCAGTAAAAAGTTGTTGATTTCATCTAGTGGGAAAATGGACATCTTGTGGGATTATCAAAGTGACTCAATCTATGTTTATTAGTTATAGAAAATGTCCTTTTTTATGTCCTTTTTCTTATAGAATTTCTTATTCTTCTCACATGTTCATCATAACATCGAAGGTTGGTTTATAGTGGTTACATTACATGGAATAGAATACGTAAAAATTAATAAAATATTTAAGTGTGTGTAGTAATACTTAATAGTCATTTATTTATTTTGTTTTTTCAGGCGTCTAGGGTATTGAAGCTTGAAAGAAATAGTTTGGAACATCTTCTCCATCACTTTTGTGAAGTATCTGCCAAGAAAGAGTAGGGTTATGGTTGATTACAGTTTTCCTTTTGTTAACACGACCGAGTTTACGATGATGCATACTTTTGCAGATATCAGAATGCAGATTGGAGGTTACGACCCCTTCCCGAGGATATGCTCAGGCATGAGTGCTTATAGCTTTTTGTTACGCGGATTATTTCTGATGTCGTAGAAGTTTTGTTTCAAAACGAAATAGAAAAAATAAAATAATATTTGAGAAATAATTCTCAAAATAGGAAAAATTATATTAATTATCAAAAATATCTCCTTAATGTCTATCACCACCTATTAGATAGAACAAAAATTAAATGATTGAAATAAAATAAAAGATAAAATATTAAAATAAATCGATAAACAACTTGTGGACTTATTGGGATTGTTTGAACTTGTGCTTGTCATCCCCTTAAAAACTCATCTTCGAGTTTTGAAGTAATGAACAACTCTTGGATTCTTGAAATTGCTCTAACAATTTTAATCTTGTGTTGTTGAAAAAAAATCTACTTTTAATGTGGAACAATCTCATCACATTTGTTAAAAAATATTAGTTGCTTCACCGAACATCTCAACTGTCTCGTTCAACAAATCACTATCGGTCTCAGATTCACCAGTCTCAGATTTAATATCGTCATATGTTGAAAGCTCTTGCTGGACACAATGATCAACAAATTGAAACACAAACACACACATTATATGTTTTAAAGGCTTTTAAAATTTTTCGTTTATTATTATTGTATCCTTGAAGAAAATGCGAACATATTTTTTTACTGATAAAAAAATACTTCTATCAATGAATTATAATGGTGTAATTAGTTCAAACATTTATTTAAATTTCTCTTGACAGATATGCCAGAGAAGATACACATTATCTGTTGTATATATACGACTTAATGAGGATTAAATTGTTCTCAATGCCCAAGGATTCTAAAAATTCTGACTCTCCTTTGGCAGAGGTATACATTTCTATCAAAAACTCTGACAAAGTTATGTATGTTATTATGTAATTTAATCTTTAGTTTGATGTAATTGTTGGCTCTATACTCTATCAGATGATTCTTTCAAGGCCTACTCTTTGTTCTTATCCATGTTTTCTAAATCAAATTGCATTTATTGCGACAAATGTGAAGATTAAGCTCCGAATTTTTTTTTTTACCCCACCTCAAAATACTTTTATCAATGAATTATGATGGTGTAATTAGTTCAAACATTTATTTAAATTTCTCTTGACAGATATGCCAGAGAAGATACATATTATCTATTGTATATATATGACTTAATGAGGATTAAATTGTTCTCAATTCCCAAGGATTCTGAAAATTCAAGTTCAAAATATTTACTATTTATAATATGGTAAAATGCATTGAAGTGCTCAGAACAATGTCCTAGACTTCATCCTTGTAGGGATACTGGCTAGATATCCTACTTTACTCTTAGAAGCCACAAATTTTGGCATGCCCCCTATTAATCATGAGCCAAATTTTGCCTAAATCCAGGCACTGCATGTGGCCAGACAATGTAGTGAGACGTGGTTGCTGTTTATTCTTTCTCCCAGACACTTGTCAGCTAGGTAATAAGCTTTTTTAGAGCTTGTCTAAAGAAAGCTTCCCTACAAGCTTTCAATTGAAATAAAGCTTATAGCTCCTTCTATCAAGACATTTTATGAGCAGTCAAAGAACATTGCATTTTTCATAATCTTTTTGTCATAAGAACATTGTAGAGTCCTTGCAACGAAATCTTTGTAATTCATTGGATGCTACTACACCTTTTTTGGGGCTGAATTATCGTATTTCTTGCAGGTTTACAAACGCAGTTATGACATATGCACACATCTTTATGAGAAAGAGCTACTGACTGAGAATTCGTTTCTTCATATTTATGGGTTTGTTGCTTACTGCCTCGGTTAAATTCATCATGACTATGAACGCATTTGAACAAAGACATGCACAAGTAAATTTGTTTACTCCCATGCAACATTTTGCTTTGATGATTTACATTTTTATTTGTTTTATCACAGGTTACAGGCTGCTGGTCTTAATTCTAAACAACTTGCTATTGTTGCTGTAAGTTTCTTGCTGTCCTAGTCAAACTTTTATATCTGATTACTGATATGAACAACTTAAGTCTTTATTTAGGATGGAATCTCATCGACCTGCATGAATATATAGCACTTCGGTAAATTTCCAAGTTATGCACAGATATGTATGTAGTTATTAACTTAAAAATTTTGTTCAATAAAGTAGAACTACTTATATTTTCTACTTTATCACATTCAAACTCCCACAAGTTTAAGCCTGCAGGATATTAGATTTTCTACGCAACACATCAATTTTTTCTAGTCTAATGAAAATTTTAGCAATTTAATTTTTAAATATTATTATTAAACTCTATCATTGGCACAATAATACTTCAAACATAGTAGTAGACAAACTTTGACACTAAGGTAACAAAAAGTTGTAATCTAGTTCCTTCAAGAAAAGAGGGAATATCTATTCACATTAATCCGAATAATATAGTTAATTTAATATTATTTGCAATTTGATATGTTTCTTTTGTTTTTTTACAAAAACTAAAATATAATAAAAGAATGTGTGTCATGAACAAAGTTGCTTGAACAGGTGTGTACCGACCCGACTGAAATTTAGTCCTAAATGGAAAACCTTAATTTTTTTTTTTCCAAATCAATTATCAAGTTAAACATAATTTGATCATTCAAAAATCTTAATCAACTCAAATTAGAAATCAAATTTTGCAGAAGCAATAAATTTAACAATAAATTTCCTACTTCATTCTATCATCAACAACCACTTTCAGTCATGAAAATTAATTACTGTTAATTTTCACATGATATAAAATATACATCTCGAACAACGAGTCAAATAACTTCTAAAAAAATTTCAATTTTCAATCATAAATAACAGTTTCCAACGATAATTAAAATCAGATTCATCTCTCAGGTTCGACCTTTATTCGTACTTATTAGTTATTAACATGCTTAATAAACCAAAATGAAATCTAAAAATGATTATTAAATCTAACTAAATTAACTTTTTCAGTCATACTTATTTAATTCAATTTTTACTAAGTTTTCTTCAACATCATAGTCTGTATGATTTGCACTAATTCTTCGTCAGTAAGAAATTCACCTATATCACAAATCTAACGGTGAGATAATTTAATTCGTTTTATAGAATTTATTGAACTAAATTTAATCTCTCCTTATTTTATCTTTATTTAATTTGGTATAATTTAAAGAATTTGAAATATTCATCGATGATTAATTGAGAAATTTTTTGGATTTCATCATAATTCAAATTTCAAATTTTCATTTTGAAATTTGAAGATGTTACAGGTTGAACCTTAAAAATAAAGTTAGTCTTTTCTCATATCTGAAATATACCTGTTTTTAAATGTGTTATAGGGTCTTTATGAGTGGAGGGACATGGTTGCACGAGATGAAGATGAAAGCACTGGTTACATACTGCCGAACAAATCCCTTATAGAAATTGGTATGAGAAACTTATATTGTGTTTTTTCAAGTCTAGTCATGTATATTTGTGTTTATTTGTTACGTGCACTGACTTACTATTTTGATTTCCTGGAAAAGCCAAGCAGATGCCAGTCTCTGTCAATAAACTACGTTGGTTGATAAAATCGAAGCATCCATATGTTGAACGCAATCTAGCTTCTGTTGTTAGTATTATTCGTCATTCCATCCTGAATGCTAGTGCTTATGAAGATGTTGTTAAACATTTAAACGAGGCTCGTATTGAAACGGTGAGGTTTAGCTCAGCGAAGTTTAGTTTTTTGTTTTAAAGACAAAGCAAGAGTATGAAGATTATAATCAAGATAGCTAACCTATACGATCTATTATGTTAAGATTTTAAAATTCTGTCCATTTTGCTGGAATACTAGACGTCTGATTCTACGAGGAAATTAGGAAGGAGTTTGCTTTAGTTTTTTGCAACTCAATAAAAGTAGCGTAGAATTTAAGAAATTTTTGTTGTTTTAAAAATCAAATTAATTGGTTGTATACCTTGATATAACTAATTTTAAATATTTTGTTATGACTAGGATAAGTAGTTTGATTGTAAGGATTAGTGTCTAGCTTAATTGTAAAGATCATAAGCAGGGTCGTAATTTTTGTTCAAATTGTGTTATTTAAAAGATGCCAATTTTCTTTTCTTTTAAATTTGCTGTGGTTCATCCTTAAAATCCTGGATGAAAGTTCTCTCTTCCTTGAATGACGATTTTGGTGGACAGCTCCACAATATCATCAAGATTTAATTGCTTAGTTTTAAGCATCATGTTCATCTCTTTCTTTTGACTTCAGATACCAAGCTGCAATTGGTTGCCTATTTGTGTTTCGTTGACTTTTGATTTCTCAATGTTCAGGGCCTTCAGGCGTCAGAAGATGCTATTGCATGTAATGATGGATCAGAAAGTAACATTCCTGGTAAGATTGTCAACGGAAAATACCTGGTAGTAAAGGCAAGCTTTGTTCAGTTAGAAGTAGTTAGGAGATCTTTTGTGGCCTTTAGAGTTAATTTACTCATTCAAAGCGTGCTGCTAAACTTTATTATTTCTCACTATTAGTTGTTTTAATTTTAAATGTGGTTAATCTCAATGATAGTGAAGGTTAATTTAAATGAGAGTTAAGTACCTTGATATCATTAGCATTTATCATTTAGCCCCAAAACTTAAGCAACTAATCATGAAATATTTTTTAACGGTCGAGAAAGAAGCAGAAGGGGACACTTCTCAGAATTCCATTGGTGATGGAGATAAAGAGAAAAGGTGTGATAATTATGTTGAACTAACTCAGCCACGTCAAACTTTGTCAGGGCTTAGCAAAGAGGCCATTGCCAGTGCCTGCACTAAACATCCAGTTAAGGTTGTAATGGGTTATTTTATTTCATGTTGTGGTTTGATCATAGAAATATGTCTGATGAAACTCCATTACTTTAGGTTGCTGAAGCCCATGTTCCGTTGCTGAATAAGCCTAACCGTGGTCTAGGGGCACTATTGGTAAACTCAGCTCCTAAGAGAAAGTTGGATACTAATAAAGTGGTAGGTTGTGGGAATTATCCTTTTTCTTTTTTGGGTAAAGACATTTTGAGATCTTAAGTTGTTTTTTTCCTTGCTTTCTTCGTAGGGTGGATTCCTTACCCCACCCCCTTCTATGCATTTTACACTGTCATTACATTTTTTGTTCCGCATAAAAATAAGAAAATAGAATGGGAGATTATGTGCTTCACAAGGGTTATATTCCACCCTATTCATTTAGACTGTGCTAATGCAGTATTTTTATTGATTGAAGCAAAAACCTATTTGTAGTTCATTCTTATAATTATATTGGAGTTGTTCTACAGTTTGTCGTGAACCTAATAGGAATTGAAATCGTTCTTATCTTTTAAGTGTGCATATGTAATACTTCATATCTTCTCTGATTTGTTTTTGTTCAATAGCTTTGAGTCTTTTCCATTGCATTTACCTTCTTCACAAGTAGACATGCTTGCTTAATATGCAATGATTGATCCAGGATAAGGAAGAGAGAAAGTTGGAGCAGATCAGATCCTCTGTCAACCTACCCTTCTACTCTTTCTCAGGGAGGGTTGAGCCGTCGAAGCCTGTAGCTGAATCACCTACTTCAGGAGCGGCCCTGGAAATTCAACCTCCTGAAGATTCCAGAATTGAATCTTTAGCACCTCTTGTAGTGCCAGGTGGCAACCCTCAGGTGGATGAAATCATTAATTTGGATGATTCCAGTGAGGAGGAGGGATCAATAGAAAGGGACGGTGAAGCTGTAAACGAGCAAAAGGATAATGGGTCAGAGGTTGAAGAAGATGAGCCAATGTCTCTAGCTGATTTGTCTTCAAGCTTTCAAAAATGCTTGCAGACACCTAATCCGAAAACGAAGGAAGTTGGAAGGGTGGAAAAACCTGGTGGGTTCGTGCTAGTGAAGCCATTTGATTATGAAGCAGCAAGAGAGACCGTTTTTTTTGGCGAAGACGGAGAAAACACATCAGGAGAGTTGGCCGGAAATATTCAGAAGGCGGGTAAGAAAAAGGATTCATCACAAACTCTTGACCAAAAGGATGGCGGGACAAGAGAATTATTAGCTCAAGGCAAAAGGCGGCAGGCTTTTCCGGCATCCGGGAATCGGAGCAGCACTTTCCGTTGATCTAGTTTATGATCATTGGGTGATCTAGTTTATGTGAAACTAATGTATTTCTACACCAATGGTCTGCTTTTCAATGCTATTCTTCGTCTTCTTCAATTCTCAGCCTAACACCGTACCAAAACAATAGTTTTTAAAAGAAAACACGAAATATTATTCTTCATGTATTTGTCTATTATTTTGTCCACATATGAATGGTTATATTATGAAGGCGGACATAGTCTTGCATTTTATGTCGTGAAAAGGTCCAATTTCACCGCTCCCGGCTCTCTGTGACTTAAAAAATGGCTGCTCTGGACGGATGGGGCGGGACGTTATCGGAGTTAAATCAGAGCGCGAAGAAGCTGTTGTTGAGGACCAGGGATGGACTTGAGAGGCTGGAGCGGCTGGAGTATTCTACTCCTGGCGGTATGGATTCTCCCGAGCTCACCTTTTCAATCAAGCGGGATATCACTCAGATCCAATCTCTCTGCCTTGAGATGGATCGACTCTGGCGATCTGTTGTCGCTAAGTCCCAGCGTGATCTTTGGAAAAGGTTTGATTCCGCATTTCGATATCTCGTTAAATTTGATCTCCGTTTCTCATTTATGAGAATGTAGTAAGTCGATGAAATGCTGAAGGAGTTCAGGGCGATCGCATAATGTCCCATTTTTCATAGTTGATCTAATGGATCGTAATTTTCAGTTGGATCGCAAATTTAAGAGGTTTGAACTTTGAGTTTGCTTCACATATTTCATGCATAATTTTGAGTGTGTTTGTGCCTTATTTTATAGCCCTTCATCTTTTTGGTTCGGAACGTAATGATTACAAAAGCTCCTTTATAACTTATCTATTTTTATTGTTTTTCTTGTCCATTTTTTTTGGCTCATCAATAGTCATACCAGCTACTTCCATTTATTCATGGTAGATTCAACGAGTTTCATTGTGTTTTATCTTGTAGAAAAGTAGAACAAGTAGCCGAGGAAGCGGAATCACTGAAACAAAGTTTGGACAAGTATTTTGCGAGGAATCAAATGCGGACCAGAGAAGCAAAAGAGAAAGAAGAATTGCTTGGAAGAGCAGTATGTAAAACTTTCTTTCTTTGCTCTGCTTGTTCCAATAAGCTACGCTCACTGGAGTTATTTTGTAATTGTAGAACGGGGAGTCTGCTCACGTTTTAAGAATTTTTGATGAGGAAGCTCAAGCAATGAAGTCTGTTCGTTCCTCTGCCCGGATGTTGGAAGAAGCTAGTTCGACTGGAGAAGCCATACTCTTGAAATATTCAGAACAAAGAGAGCGGTTGAAGGTAGGCGTTTGTAAAGGAACTTTGCCTCAATATCCTGCAGCACCATATTTCAGACATTTATAGTCACTCGTGAACAAAGTATTGAAAAATTAATTATTATTACTAAGCCATTTCTTGAAGAGCAAAACCTAGTTTGCTTTGTTCTACTGGGTTCTATGTTGAGATGATTTATAGGCTCCGATTGTCTGAGTAGAATCTGCATTTGGCTTTTGAGATGCATTAATAATTATCGAAAATTATTGTTATTGCTAAGGATCCTAGTTTGTTCAAACATATGAGGCCAGTAAAGGACTTGAACAAACTAGGAAACAACACGTATATTCTAAGTTTTTCTTTTATTTTGAGTAAATTTTTTAGTGAGAAATGACTTTTTTGACTTTTGTATAAGTTTTTCTGAGTGTTGTGAACAAAGTTTGCTTCTATTTTGAGTAAAGTTTTTAGAGAGAAATGAGTTTTTTGACTAAAGCTTCTTCAATTTGAAGTTTTGAAGTTCTAGATTATACTGTTTGTTGGTCTTTGTCGTAAAATAATTTTCCAGTGAACGAGGGATGAAGCTCCAAGGAATATGCATTGAATGTGCTGACTGATTGTATTAGTAGAAAAGGATTAATTTTTGCTCAACATGAGACTCTTTTAGATTGTGGTTGATCTGTCAACAAAATGTCGATAGGGAACTAATCTTGGATGTTAATTTAAATGATATCTGATAGTTGGAAGCAAATCTGTTTGCTTTCCTATTGTACAATAGAGGCTTTATGACTGTGTAATGTTGTTGGTTTAGGTGGCATGTTTTTCTGTCCTTTGTATTGAATGAAGTTGTACGAGGTCCACTATAATCTGTACTGATGTGATACATTTTATTGAAATAATGGATATGATTATAGTTGAAGCCCTTTGAATTGATTTGTTATCTTGTGGTTCAGAGGGCACAAAGGAAGGCTCTAGACGTCCTCAATACTGTTGGGCTCTCCAATACAGTATTGAAACTGATAGAGAGGCGGCATCGTGTTGATAATTGGATCAAATACACGGGCATGATTTTCACAGTCATCATCTTATTCTTGTTTTGGAGGTGGACGCGATGACTCTTATGGCACCTATTCAGAGCCCCTGTTTCCCCAAACTAGGATGGTATTCCTCTTTACATTTTATCTTCATCTAGCTTACTGATGGATTTCACATCCTATTTCTCGAGCGAGGCTGCTCGAGCTTTTTGTAGAATCTGCATACTCAGCTTCGGTATGCGATGTAAATCGCATCATATCCCTCCCCCTTCGGATCATAATCAATGTCTAGCCCTCCCATTTCATCGCTTGCTTCTTACCATTCAGGATCATTTTAGCTACTATATTACATGCTTTTTGACCTCTTATTTACATCAGAAGATGTTATATTAACTTGTTGACTTTCAACTGACAATACATTCACGAGAGATTAGTCAAATATCTCTGCTACAATCGTAAACTTTGCAGCTTCAGATTGTATATGCTGTTATAGACGATTTTCTGAGTGTTGAGATTATTATTTTATACAACGCTTATTTCTCCTCACCCTATGATACCATTTGCATTATTAATTACTTGAGAATGTTACTATTTTAAACATAATTATTGTAATTTTTATTATTGCAGTTCAATTTTATGGTAAGAACATTGTAGTGGTGCAAAGTTCAATGAAAGGACATGGGTCGACTCTTTCATTAATTTTGAAAAAACCATGAAAGCTAATTCGATAGAAAGCAAGAGAAATGCAACGAGGTCAACTGTACCCATTACAAAACTTTTTATCAAATATATAACTAATAAAACTCGCTAAATATTGCATGAATTTATTAATATTATTTTTGAGTAATGTTACGTGTATTTTTTTATTTTATTTTATTTTTAAAATTCGTTGAGATTGGTGTAATTAATGTCATAAATTATAAAAAAAATAATTTATTATATTAATTACAATTATATGACATGACAGTGAATTTTTTAAGAAGGTGAAATAAAATAATACATTTAGTATTATTTATTATTATTTTTTTGCTAGTAATATATATATTTTTAGTAATTTAATAAATTTTAATTAATTAAAAAATGAATAAATTGAATTAAATAAAGAGATTAAAATAATCTACCTCCTATCATCATTCTCATATCGTGGCTCCCTCCTTCTCCGCTCTCTCTCGCGCGCGCGCGCTCTCCGGCTATGAAGAGGGAATCTGATCCCTCTTCTATGGTTCGCCTCAACATCGGTCTGCTTTCTCTCTATATCTTTCTCACTATTTCACTCTGCTTCCATGATTCTCTTTTTTTTCGTTTATTCCGGTCTTGATTATGATATTAGTTGCCCTATTTTGAGCTGAATGTCGTACTTTGATTTCAAGTTCCATTTGTTTGGTTTCCTAGAAAGCGAAGACGCTCAAATTTCTTCGCTAGGTTGTTGTTTGGAGCTTAACTTTCTTGAACTGTTTTCTCGGGGCTATTGCATGACCGTGTTTTTCACTCTATCTGTTTTTTTCCTTTTTTTTTTTTTGCTTTCTAATTGTTTAATCTGGAATAGTTAGCTGATTTGTTCGAGTTTTTCTTGTGCAAATTCATCGTAAACTTGCAGGAGGAAAGAAATTTTGCACAACTATAGACACATTGACTTGCCGTGAGCCTGATTCAATGCTTTCTGCAATGTTTAGTGGTCACCATACAGTATTGCGTGACCCTGATAAGGTGAATTTTGTCTTTAATTTTTATTCACATTGTGATTATTTCTATTCTGTCAATGCCACAACCCAATAATGGAGTGATGACTGGCGTAGGATTGTTTCGTAGTTTCCAACAAACAATAAAATGTTATTACACATTAGAGATTAAAAGGAATGACATAATTTTTGGTTTCTGTTTTTGTGCTTTCGTGGTGGTATCTTTCATCGAGTGTTTACCTTTTGCTGTAATCCATTCTCCACTGGCTTTAAACTTCTCCCGTTCTCTCAATTTCTGTAAGGACCAAACTTCTTTTGGTTCTATAGAAATAGGAGAATTAACACGAATTGTCCATAGATGTTTTACCAATTACAATTAGGAGATTAAATACTACTAGGTTCAGCATAATAATGTAAACGAGTTCCTAGATTTCCTTGATTACACTAGTGCTAAATGTTACGTAACCAAAGACATATAAGCGCCCAATACATTAATGTTTAAGGACTTCTTATCTGGAGCTATTGTAGTGGTAAATCCTGTTAAACTATCATTTAATTGCAGTATTTTTATAAATTGCAAACTTTCTTTCTATTCTCATGCTTCGAATTAGCAAAAATAAAATACTTATGTTTGGTGATAATGCATCCCTGCAGGGATATGTTTTTGTGGACAGGGATGGCGAACATTTTCGACACATTCTCAATTGGTTGAGAGATGGTATTGTTCCAATACTAACTGAATCACAGTATGCAGAGCTTCAGCAGGAAGCAGAGTACTATCAGTTGCTTGTGAGCAAACATTGTTGTTTAATATCTTCGTATATTTGTTCGTTAGCTCTTATTTTCTTATGCTTTATGTGCTCTTTTGAGTGGCGTGATAATATTGTATTGTTTCAATTAGGGTCCCAAGAAGGGACCTCAAAGAGTACGTCTTTGATTTTAAAAGTTCTACCTTTATTTTTCAGATAGGTTTTGGATATGTGAAACTTAAGCCTTGAATCTGGAGAGATGCCCCCCATAATTGATAAGACGAAACATCAACTGAAATGTGGTTAAATAACTAATTTCAATTTAAAGTCAATATAGGATGATTTATTTTAGATGACCGCTCCATCTAAGTTCGATTATTTGGTTCTTATCTTTCTCCAAACTTTTCTTATTATTTTCTATAAAAGAACAAAAACAGTTCATCATTCAATTTATGAATTTATCATATTTTCATCAGTTAGTGTTGGTTTATCATATCTTTGTTTCTAATTGGACTTGTGAAAAGGTTGTTATCTGTGTGTGTTTTGTTCTTATTGTGGTAAGATCAATGCAATTGAATAGACTCAACTGTTACTTAGTGTCTACTCTCTTGTCTCTGCCTGCCAAATGAAAGGGGATTTTGATTAAAATTAGCTACAATCTCATTCAAGAGGAAATTATTGAGGGAAACACTTTTGTGGGTATGATTTCATTTTAACGTTTCAACTTAAATTCTTAGATTTTGATTTCAGGGACTCATTGATGGAATACATGCTGTTCTGAGTAGAAAGAAGGAAGAAGAGGAGTCTGAATCAGAATTAAAGCGTACTGATATCATTAGGTGTATACAGTCTGAGAAAGTTCGATTCCGAGGACTTAATTTGTCTGGCCTTGACCTTTCAAAGCTGGTGCTTCTACACTTTCTTGAGTGTCTAAAGATTATATTTTTGATTGCATGTTATGAATTTTGTACTTGAATTGCAGGTTTCAGCACCCAGAAGTGAGCTGATTTTTCTATGTTATGACTCACCCATATCCAGTCATGTGCTTAGTTAGCCGTTCTGTTTCTTGTTTTGCCTCTAATTTTTATTTGGTTTTTTGGCAATATGAAGCATCTATTATTTTCTTATATTCCATGAAAATGAGCCTTATCCTCCTATTTTTACCTTCCAATGCTTAGAACTCAAATTAGATCAATATGGGATGTTAGTACATGTTCTAATCTTCACTGTGGTTCAATCAGGGTCTTGCATGCCGCTAGTAACAAACTACCTGGATTGCATCATTTGGAGCTTATAGTTTAGTGTGCAATTGATTGTGTCAATAGCTCTAGTAAACAAGTCTCCAGTAGGAATACTTATGATGCACGGATGTACTAGATGCATGTTAATAGTTCTAATCTTTGACTTATCTGGTCCTGCAACAACAATTATTTGTTTTTCTAGTGTTGAAAATTTTCATTGAGCTATACCTTTATTAATATCTCTGACACCATCAATGGCTGCAAAATTCAGGATCTATCATATGTAGACTTCAGCTATGCATGTCTTAAGAATGTATTCTTTTCACGTGCGAACCTTCAGTGTGCTAAATTTCGGGTACGTTTCTTTTCATCTTACTAATCAATTTGTGATTTTGCTCTATGTTTATCTATGTAAATGTATGTCATAATTGACAACCTTTAATTTGTAAGAGATGTGGCATGTTTGTTATCTAGCTGCATTCAAGTTGTAGGTCACGTTTTATAGCTGTAATGATTATGTTTGGGGAGGAATATTAATTATTTCCAAGAATTGCTAAGAGTGGAATCTGTTGAGTAGGGAATGAAGGGGTTAATTTTGGAAATAAAATATGATGATTTGGTAGTTATTAGGGAGTGAATTGTGTGTGAAGAGAGAGAAAGTGCATGATAAATAAGAAGGATGGGAAAAGCGGAGCATTAAATATTGTTTACAGAAAAGGTTATCTAGATTTTCCGAATAACTCGTGGTTGGATTCCAAGCGGGTGTTTTGCTGGACCTGTGATGTTTCTTTTACGTTATGTGTGTGTTTTATTAGTGTTATTACTATGGAGTATTATGATACTCGCTAGAATCTCTTCCCATGATTCCATTTTTCTGGATTGATTGTAAGCCTTGGAGTAGTGAACAAACTAATGATCTAATTATCATTAAATATTATAAATTTATAAATATCTGATGTGCCGCTCAAGATTAAGAGATTATTATTATTATTATTATTATTATTATTAAAAAAAAGGGTAATTTAGTAATTTAATAAGTTGATTAGTTTCCTAATTTGAGTATAAGTTAGTTTCCTAATTGGATTAGGAGTTAGTTTCCTAATTGGAATAGGAGTTAGTTTTTTAATTGGAGTAGAAGTCTGTTTAGGGTCTATTTAAATACTTTTGTAATCTCCTTTGGGGGATAGAGAAGAATTAATCAAGTTTTTAGTTTATTTTTATTTGTTTAGCATTAGTCGGGAGAGAGTTGCGCTCTAAAATTCGCAGCAAAAACAAGGTCCTATCAATTTGGTATCAGAGCCATCACGATCTTTGGAGTCCATGGCTCAAGGGAAGAAAATTGAAGCTCTGGAAGAGCAGTTCGAAAAGCTGAGCACCGAAGTTTCAACAATAAAGGAAACCCTCACGGGTCTGGAGAGCCGAATGGATGGAAAACTAGCTTCTATGGAACAACTTCTGATTTCGCTCGCTGAGAAGCAAAATAGCCCATCGGTGAAGGCACCAATACCACACCCATCGGCGATAACCACTGCCGCATCAGACGCAACAGCAACAATGGGAATAGCAGCGACGGGAGTGCAGCAGGGGACTCAAGGAATATGTTCACAAGTGTTGGGACCGCAGGGATCGATCCCAACAAATTCAGACTTGCTGTGGCGACCTATGTGGACAGAGTCGAACGGAATCAACCCAACAGGGGAGGCGACTCGTGCAGGAGGAAACCTGGGTGGCCCGATGCCCTGGAGCGTCGTCCCACCAGCTTGGCCTGGAGCTGGACAGCAGGGACAGAACCTTGTCCCGCCTTGGTCGGGAAGCGTAGGGTGGAGACAAACCCAGCCGATAGCGTCGCCAGGACAACACCAAGGTTTTGGAAATTCTGGTTCGATGGTAGGGAATGGACAATTGCCAGTGAATGAGACAACATCACAACCCACATTCAATTTTACTGGGTCTGGGCCATACGGGACCAACGTGAGTGGTGAACAGGGGAATTATTGGCCTGAGATGATGGACAGGGATCGTGGTCGATTTTTTCCGATGATGGGTGGTGGCAGGGCTGCGGCCGGGATAGATAGTCGCATTCGTAAATTAAAGATGCCCATCTTTGAGGGCAATGATGCACATGACTGGGTATACAGGGCGGAGCGCTACTTCACGGTCACCGGATTAAACGAAGCAGAACAACTCATAGCAGCCGGAATTTGTTTGGAAGGCAGGGCTTTAGCTTGGTTTCGATGGTGCGAACAACGTAATCCATTACGATCATGGGGCGAATTTAAGGAGTGTTTATTGGAACGTTTTCGTTCTACTCAAGACGGTAGCCCGAGCGAGCAATTTTTTGGCATCACCCAAACAGGATCAGTGATGGATTACCGCGACCGCTTTGAGCTGCTATCGAGTCAAATGCAAGGGTACTCGGACGCGGATTTAACAGCAAATTTTCTTAAGGGATTAAAACCCGATCTTAGAGCGGCGGTGCGTACACTTAACCCGCGTAGCCTTGCGAACGCTATGGTTATGGCACAATTGGTGGAAGACCAAAAGCGAGTCGAACGGGAAGGACGAGGATCTTGGAATCTGGAATCTCGGGATTCATCCATGGGCCATGTTCCCTCCCAAAATCAGCCATCGGGGAGTCGGGAAGAACTCATTGTTCGAGGGCAGCAAGATACTCGGCCAAAACGACTTACCGAATCTGACTATCAAAATAAACGCGCAAAGGGATTATGTTTCAGGTGTGACGAGCGATTTTTTCCAGGACATAAATGTAAGGATCCAGCGCTGAAAGTCCTATTGGTAAGTGATGGGGAGGAACTTCTTCAAGAATCAGAAACCACAGTCGAAGAACATTTTCACCTAGATTAAATCGAAGTCCCAGATTTCAACCTTGAGGACAAGGTTGCTCGTTGGGCGGGAAGTAATGATGTGCCGCTCAAGATTAAGAGATTATTATTATTATTATTATTATTATTATTATTATTATTATTATTATTAAAAAAAAAGGGTAATTTAGTAATTTAATAAGTTGATTAGTTTCCTAATTTGAGTATAAGTTAGTTTCCTAATTGGATTAGGAGTTAGTTTCCTAATTGGAATAGGAGTTAGTTTTTTAATTGGAGTAGAAGTCTGTTTAGGGTCTATTTAAATACTTTTGTAATCTCCTTTGGGGGATAGAGAAGAATTAATCAAGTTTTTAGTTTATTTTTATTTGTTTAGCATTAGTCGGGAGAGAGTTGCGCTCTAAAATTCGCAGCAAAAACAAGGTCCTATCAATTTGGTATCAGAGCCATCACGATCTTTGGAGTCCATGGCTCAAGGGAAGAAAATTGAAGCTCTGGAAGAGCAGTTCGAAAAGCTGAGCACCGAAGTTTCAACAATAAAGGAAACCCTCACGGGTCTGGAGAGCCGAATGGATGGAAAACTAGCTTCTATGGAACAACTTCTGATTTCGCTCGCTGAGAAGCAAAATAGCCCATCGGTGAAGGCACCAATACCACACCCATCGGCGATAACCACTGCCGCATCAGACGCAACAGCAACAATGGGAATAGCAGCGACGGGAGTGCAGCAGGGGACTCAAGGAATATGTTCACAAGTGTTGGGACCGCAGGGATCGATCCCAACAAATTCAGACTTGCTGTGGCGACCTATGTGGACAGAGTCGAACGGAATCAACCCAACAGGGGAGGCGACTCGTGCAGGAGGAAACCTGGGTGGCCCGATGCCCTGGAGCGTCGTCCCACCAGCTTGGCCTGGAGCTGGACAGCAGGGACAGAACCTTGTCCCGCCTTGGTCGGGAAGCGTAGGGTGGAGACAAACCCAGCCGATAGCGTCGCCAGGACAACACCAAGGTTTTGGAAATTCTGGTTCGATGGTAGGGAATGGACAATTGCCAGTGAATGAGACAACATCACAACCCACATTCAATTTTACTGGGTCTGGGCCATACGGGACCAACGTGAGTGGTGAACAGGGGAATTATTGGCCTGAGATGATGGACAGGGATCGTGGTCGATTTTTTCCGATGATGGGTGGTGGCAGGGCTGCGGCCGGGATAGATAGTCGCATTCGTAAATTAAAGATGCCCATCTTTGAGGGCAATGATGCACATGACTGGGTATACAGGGCGGAGCGCTACTTCACGGTCACCGGATTAAACGAAGCAGAACAACTCATAGCAGCCGGAATTTGTTTGGAAGGCAGGGCTTTAGCTTGGTTTCGATGGTGCGAACAACGTAATCCATTACGATCATGGGGCGAATTTAAGGAGTGTTTATTGGAACGTTTTCGTTCTACTCAAGACGGTAGCCCGAGCGAGCAATTTTTTGGCATCACCCAAACAGGATCAGTGATGGATTACCGCGACCGCTTTGAGCTGCTATCGAGTCAAATGCAAGGGTACTCGGACGCGGATTTAACAGCAAATTTTCTTAAGGGATTAAAACCCGATCTTAGAGCGGCGGTGCGTACACTTAACCCGCGTAGCCTTGCGAACGCTATGGTTATGGCACAATTGGTGGAAGACCAAAAGCGAGTCGAACGGGAAGGACGAGGATCTTGGAATCTGGAATCTCGGGATTCATCCATGGGCCATGTTCCCTCCCAAAATCAGCCATCGGGGAGTCGGGAAGAACTCATTGTTCGAGGGCAGCAAGATACTCGGCCAAAACGACTTACCGAATCTGACTATCAAAATAAACGCGCAAAGGGATTATGTTTCAGGTGTGACGAGCGATTTTTTCCAGGACATAAATGTAAGGATCCAGCGCTGAAAGTCCTATTGGTAAGTGATGGGGAGGAACTTCTTCAAGAATCAGAAACCACAGTCGAAGAACATTTTCACCTAGATTAAATCGAAGTCCCAGATTTCAACCTTGAGGACAAGGTTGCTCGTTGGGCGGGAAGTAATGATGTGCCGCTCAAGATTAAGAGATTATTATTATTATTATTATTATTATTATTATTATTATTATTATTATTATTAAAAAAAAGGGTAATTTAGTAATTTAATAAGTTGATTAGTTTCCTAATTTGAGTATAAGTTAGTTTCCTAATTGGATTAGGAGTTAGTTTCCTAATTGGAATAGGAGTTAGTTTTTTAATTGGAGTAGAAGTCTGTTTAGGGTCTATTTAAATACTTTTGTAATCTCCTTTGGGGGATAGAGAAGAATTAATCAAGTTTTTAGTTTATTTTTATTTGTTTAGCATTAGTCGGGAGAGAGTTGCGCTCTAAAATTCGCAGCAAAAACAAGGTCCTATCAATTTGGTATCAGAGCCATCACGATCTTTGGAGTCCATGGCTCAAGGGAAGAAAATTGAAGCTCTGGAAGAGCAGTTCGAAAAGCTGAGCACCGAAGTTTCAACAATAAAGGAAACCCTCACGGGTCTGGAGAGCCGAATGGATGGAAAACTAGCTTCTATGGAACAACTTCTGATTTCGCTCGCTGAGAAGCAAAATAGCCCATCGGTGAAGGCACCAATACCACACCCATCGGCGATAACCACTGCCGCATCAGACGCAACAGCAACAATGGGAATAGCAGCGACGGGAGTGCAGCAGGGGACTCAAGGAATATGTTCACAAGTGTTGGGACCGCAGGGATCGATCCCAACAAATTCAGACTTGCTGTGGCGACCTATGTGGACAGAGTCGAACGGAATCAACCCAACAGGGGAGGCGACTCGTGCAGGAGGAAACCTGGGTGGCCCGATGCCCTGGAGCGTCGTCCCACCAGCTTGGCCTGGAGCTGGACAGCAGGGACAGAACCTTGTCCCGCCTTGGTCGGGAAGCGTAGGGTGGAGACAAACCCAGCCGATAGCGTCGCCAGGACAACACCAAGGTTTTGGAAATTCTGGTTCGATGGTAGGGAATGGACAATTGCCAGTGAATGAGACAACATCACAACCCACATTCAATTTTACTGGGTCTGGGCCATACGGGACCAACGTGAGTGGTGAACAGGGGAATTATTGGCCTGAGATGATGGACAGGGATCGTGGTCGATTTTTTTCCGATGATGGGTGGTGGCAGGGCTGCGGCCGGGATAGATAGTCGCATTCGTAAATTAAAGATGCCCATCTTTGAGGGCAATGATGCACATGACTGGGTATACAGGGCGGAGCGCTACTTCACGGTCACCGGATTAAACGAAGCAGAACAACTCATAGCAGCCGGAATTTGTTTGGAAGGCAGGGCTTTAGCTTGGTTTCGATGGTGCGAACAACGTAATCCATTACGATCATGGGGCGAATTTAAGGAGTGTTTATTGGAACGTTTTCGTTCTACTCAAGACGGTAGCCCGAGCGAGCAATTTTTTGGCATCACCCAAACAGGATCAGTGATGGATTACCGCGACCGCTTTGAGCTGCTATCGAGTCAAATGCAAGGGTACTCGGACGCGGATTTAACAGCAAATTTTCTTAAGGGATTAAAACCCGATCTTAGAGCGGCGGTGCGTACACTTAACCCGCGTAGCCTTGCGAACGCTATGGTTATGGCACAATTGGTGGAAGACCAAAAGCGAGTCGAACGGGAAGGACGAGGATCTTGGAATCTGGAATCTCGGGATTCATCCATGGGCCATGTTCCCTCCCAAAATCAGCCATCGGGGAGTCGGGAAGAACTCATTGTTCGAGGGCAGCAAGATACTCGGCCAAAACGACTTACCGAATCTGACTATCAAAATAAACGCGCAAAGGGATTATGTTTCAGGTGTGACGAGCGATTTTTCCAGGACATAAATGTAAGGATCCAGCGCTGAAAGTCCTATTGGTAAGTGATGGGGAGGAACTTCTTCAAGAATCAGAAACCACAGTCGAAGAACATTTTCACCTAGATTAAATCGAAGTCCCAGATTTCAACCTTGAGGACAAGGTTGCTCGTTGGGCGGGAAGTAATGATGTGCCGCTCAAGATTATTTAAATACTTTGTAATCTCCTTTGGGGGATAGAGAAGAATTAATCAAGTTTTTAGTTTATTTTTATTTGCTTAGCATTAGTCGGGAGAGAGTTGCGCTCTAAAATTCGCAGCAAAAACAGGGTCCTATCAATATCATTCACAATAATAGGAAAAAAATTATTAAAATTTTATTACAAGTAAATTTCCATATTTGCAAACATTTAAAATTGACTTGATAAGACTCATATGCATGTTTTTAATTCATTATAAAATAAAATTTCAAATGATGTATGCTGAGGGTTGGGATTAGGTGTGTCATGGTTAAATGTCGGTTTTTGGTTGAAAGGTCATGTATTGGTATTCATAAAATATCCATAAAAATGTTGATGTTGAGAGAAATTTTAAGAGCTTGAAACATCAGAATATTATTGTAAAATTGACATAACTTAATCAAAAAGAAAAGAAAGGAATAGTTACGAATCAATAAAATCACTGACGTTTATTGGCATTGTCATAACATGAAGTGACATGGTAGTTTTCAGCAAGACAACACATTTGTAGATGCTGTTCATGCAAGTAGTGTATATAATATGCCCAAATATGATATTTAGCTAAAAAAGAAAGGGTGTTTCTATGATTGTAAATAGAAGTGTGAAGGATAATAAATTATTGATTTTTTTATTATTATAGACAACACTCTAGATAACAGAAAGTATTTATCTAATTCGTCAAAGATGTTTTCACATGACTGACTACTTGACCTCGGGCTTGGGGCTATGAATATGTGGGATAGTCGTTTCTTTAGTGGAATTCTTGGGGTTGCTTGCAAAATTGACCTGGAAAAAGGCCTCTGACCTTGTGAATTGGAACTTTCTCTTCTGCTTTCTAAATTGGATGGGGTTTGGATAGTGAAGGATCACGTTGATGGAGTCTTTATATCAATTGTGGAATGTGTTCATTATATTTAAAAAAATAAATCTGTACAATATGTCAAAATAAAGTTAAAAAAGACGTCTATTTTATATCAATATACAATTTTGAATTCTCCAATCCTTCTTTTTACAAACCCTTTTCTATACAAAGAAATGTGTTTCTTTCTAAAAAAAATACATAGTGACAATCAGTATACGAACAGAAGGATCCCTGACAATTCTTCTATTTTATTTTGTCTTTCTATCTATTGAACCTTTTGAGATCCCTACATAATTCTAAGTTCTGGTTTAATTCCATGCTTTGAACACAGGATGTGGATGCTGTGGGCTCAATTTTTCACAATGCAACACTACGAGAGTAAGGTTACTAAGGAGTACATTGTTTGTCTTCTTTAGAGTTATTAAGTGTTGCGTTGATCATGATTCTATTTTGCCTTAAAAGATGTGAGTTTACTGGGGCAAACCTTCATGGGGCATTACTTGCTGCTGCTAATCTTCAAAGTGCAAATTTACAAGGTTATCTCTTGCGATTCTCTATTGGTGGATATTGTTTGAATTGGAACTAGGAGTTCGTGGCGTGATTGTAAATATTATACTTGCAATCCATATTCATAATGAAATTTGGTTTTCTTCTTCAGCAAAGAAACTTGTAAATGCAGATGGCATAATTTTGTATTATTGCGAGTAAATATATATGCTCATGTGATAACCTTCGTATATTAGTTAAGAATATTAGTTTCTGCCTCTTAGAGTGCATGACATGGCAAATAATCTTATCGGTGGTTACTTACTAGTTTATTTTGATCTCTCTTTCTTGTAGATGCCTGTTTGGTAGATTGTAGTTTTTGTGGAGCAGACCTACGGTCAGCTCATCTGCAGGTTCAACATTTTCAATTATTTCAACACCTGCACCAACATACGTTTTCCTTTTTTCTGGAATTATGGCATTTCAATAAAAATCTATAGCCTATGGTTGAATGGTAGAATGCACTAGTATTAGAAAATTGTTGATGCTTTTATAGAGCTTTGTTGAAACAAGTCAGCATTCCGTGAATCTATGTAGTGGCGTCAACTAGTAACTTGGAACATGTTATCTCGTTTTTCCAGTTTTTTATTTCCCCAACCCTTTTCTCTTTGCCAATTTAAAAAAAAAAAAAAAACATGTAGAAAATGTCTCCAGATCGTGCTCAAAGTGTGATCTAGAAAATCTTAATCATTTTCCCGTATCTACTGAACCTTCAAAATTATGTATGGCTTTGATCAACAACCTTAGTACGTTAGGGTTGCCCAATGTAATACTTGGAAATTGAAAAAATGTAATTATTTACCAAAGAATGTAAAATAGTCATTTCTGGCTATTTTCTGTCCTTAGTTGCTGTCTATGGTAGTTGGTTTTTCAGAATGGCATGTGTAATATCATCCAAACTTTTCTTTAATAATAAAACATTTTATATTTATTTATTTTGTCAAAAACTTTAGTAAATAAAGCATTGCAATATTTACAATAACAAAATTAGTGTCAGTTTATCAAATGTTTTCTTGATTAAAAATCCCTTTATTTTTCCTCAGATTTTTTTTTGAATATAAAGGTCTTGGACATAATATCTCACTAATGAGTATGATGGGATAGAAGTTCTCATAGACCTCCGTTGTAATTTTACTTACAGAAGGAGGAAGGAGACTTAGCTGTTAAAGAATCTGCTTATGTGTGATGCCTAGTTGGTTAAGGAGAATTTATTAACTAATGAATAACTGCTTTCCAGTTATTGGGGAAAAGGGGATTAAATACATAAGCAGTGAGCTAGTGAGAGGTAAGAAGGTTTTGGAGAAGAAGTCTTGTGGAGAGACTCCAGACTCTCGAGTTCTGCAGGTGTTTATAACTGTTTCTATCATTCAATAAAGGAAGAAGGCCTTTTGAGGGCATTTCTAGATAGGAATCAATCTGATTCTTATCAAGTTCTTGATCTGGTAAATGTCAAAGAAACCTCAATATGTATAATTGAAAGTAAAACTTTGATAGAGGATGAATCGATTGTAGATCTTTATTTCAAATGCAAATATTTTTAATTTTCTGTGGAGTGCAAATCATATCTTTCTGACTAAAACAACAATGCTGTCCTTTCGTGTTCCTAAAAAAGAAGATTGTCTTTTTAATTTTGCAGGGTGCTGATTTAACTAATGCAAATTTAGAGGGGGCTAATCTGGAGGGAGCAAATTTGAAGGTAGAGCGACCCAAAGATATGTTATTTTCCAGTTTTTAGTTCTTTTTACGCTAGGGATTATCAAAAGCAGTTTTTAAGATATTATGTTTAAAGATTAATTCGGTGCATCTATCAAACCCTTACTTAAAATAAGGAATTTTTGTTTCTAGTATGAGTTTTAGGTTTAACAGAGTGGACCTAAATGTAAAGGTTCTTTTCCTAAAGCGGTTAAATTCTTTTGGTTTGCTATTTATTACAAAAGAGTCGCTGCATATTTTTATTTAACCAAGACCTCTGCGGGAGAATAGTAAGCCATTTTATTCTGATAATATAAGAAGAGAGACTTCCCTTTCACGTAGAATGTATATATCCTGTTACAAAAAAAAATATATATATCGATTACATTTTCAGTTATGTTGTAACAAATAAATGAATTGCTGGTAACCTTCAGGTAGGTGAGGGTTGAATATCGTATCATACATGATAAGCTGGTGCCGTTGGAAAATATAGCCTCTGAATTCCCATCTTAGCTGTTTCTTTCAAAACTGTTTAGTTATAGGTCTGAAAGATGTTGGCAAATGACACTCGAATAATAGATCCAGTCCAAAGGTGGCGAAAATTTGTATCATTTGATTTCGAGCTAGTCTTTGATTGTTTGAGTTCTACTGCTATGGTGAAGGGACATTGTGCATTGAAATCATCCTGCAAGAATGTCTTACTCCCGTCCTCCATTCCAAAAATAGTGTAGTAACTAGTGCCACCTCGTGTGCAATAACATAATTGTGTTTTTTTAATGTTTTTTTGCTCACATTTAAATCTTTTTCCATCACCGTGATGCATTTCAAAAAGTCAGTCTTGTTTGCATGATATATGTTCTATTTGTATTCTTAATATTTTCTCATTAAACATCTGTGCAAAAGAAGTCATACTTACATTAACAATGATTTGAATTGGTGATCAGGGTGCAAAGCTGGCAAATGCCAATCTAAAAGGTGCAAATCTACAACGGGCATATTTACGACACGTAAATCTTCGAGAAACAGTAAGCATAACCGTCTTGCTTTGTTGTGTTTGTTCCTCGAAATTTCACCACTGTTCTTGGGTTGATACGAATAAAGTAATGACATGACCACTTATATTAGGACTATTTTGATAATTTTATACGAGGAAAATATGGATGTTGCAGCTCTTGAAAAATCTTTTTATAATAAGCATATTTGGTGGGATTGAGCTTCTGGGTAACCGAAGACATGGATTTATAGTTAGCTCTGGTTTGAGCATTTTCTTTCAATCTCCTCCTCTCCATGATGTTTATATCTGGTTCCTGAGCTTCTAAAATCAGCTTTAGAAATCTCCACTAAACGTATCCATGCAACATCGATGATTATAGTTTCTTTTCTAACTTGTATAGTATTCTGTTTTTTTTTTTTTTTTTTTTGTGCAGCTACTGGAAGGTGCAAAGCTTGATGGTGCAAATTTACTTGGCGCAATCAGATAACCCAAGTTTTAAGGTTGGATCTCTCTTTTTGGCTGTAAAATCTCTTTTTCTATTGTTATTGTGCACGATTGTTGCCGTGGTAACAGCTTTTGATATTCTTGCTGCATGAATTTTTCAATTATGTTCTGAATAATTGATGATGCATTAAAGCTTAAGAATATTTCCAGAGTTAGTCACTATTTTTCACACAAGGATCACAATTCATCCAAATGGAACAAGCCCATATCACAAAATCAAAGAATAAGAATCAATCAACAGACACCAAATTCTGGGCCGGTAGAAGCAAAGCCACAGCTTCTCTTTCTGAAGCAGAGTACTTCTTCCTCACAACCTGCAGCCGACTCTCCCTCACCCTTGCATGGAAGCACACCAACAATTCGCACAATCGCTGTCCATTATCAATAAACATTCTCACTACTTTGAAATTTTCTCGGCAGGATATAAAAACAAAACGAGACACTAATTTTACTCACATGAGCTGTGGTTCAGAAAAACCCGAATTATATTTCGGAGTTTCAGACGTGGCACAACCAAACAAGGAAGAAAATCGATTACGGTGGTCGCGGCAGCAGGGTATAACTGCACTCATGTCGGCAACTGCAAGCCGGCATCTGACCGCCACGTTTCTAGCCATTCAACTCGGCCTGACACTGACACTGTCAATGTAAGTGATTGATTTAATCCAACGACATCTTGATTTCCACGTCTCAACTCTTCCTCATCGAACGGCTGTAGTCAAAAGCATCGGCATCAATTTGCCATATAAAGTCGCCTTAGGTGGGCCACGCTCGGTAGTAGAATATGTGAATAGCATTTTAATGACTTAAAAAACTGTCAATTTTTCAACCCACAAAATTAAATTAGTGAAGCGAATCTTACCAAAAGAGAGATATATAACTCATTTAATAATAATAATAATAATGGTTTTTAAAATAAAATAGAAGATAAACGTAAATGGTGGACACTTCTTACATCTTTTCTGATATTTAAAAGAGAAGTGGATAATCTTTTCTTATCTTAAAAAAAAAAAAAAAAAAAAGAAAAAAGAAAAATTCCAGGCTCTCCAATGGTTTTGGCCTATAAATAGGATCACCAAAATCACTTCATATATATTGAAGTAGAGGTTCCATCTCAGTTTGATCTAAGAACCCAGAAGAAAGATGTCTGGAATAATGCACAAGATAGAGGAAACCCTCCACATCGGAGGCCACAAGAAGGAGGAGGAGCACAAGGGCGAGCACAAGGAGGAGCACGGCCATGACAAGCACAAGGCCGAGGAGCACAAGCACGAGCACGAGCACGAGCACGGCCACGGCGAGTACTATAAGGAGGGTGAGAAGGAGAAGGAGAAGGAGAAGGAGAAGAAGAAGAAGGAGAAGAAGAAGAAGCACGAACATGGCCATGATCATGAACATGGCCACAGCAGCAGCAGCGACAGCGACTGAGGTTCATTTTCTCTTCTGTTCTTACTGTGTTTTATGTATTTATATTTAGCTACAAACCATGATTTGTTGGGAAATGTTAGAATTCAAAGCCGGGTTAATTGGAAAGATTATTGAAGTATTTTTAATTTATAAGTTATAATCAATTAATCCTTTGTTTCTTTACCAATGGAATTAATTCGTTGTTTGTTTTTCTGCAGGTGAGTGATCTTCTGTTGCTTCTTCAGGGAAAATAAATTTTCTTTTTTTTTGAGAAGAATGATGTATTATGTGTTTTCAGTGTCTGGATGTGGATCATCCTTGTTATGAACCCATGTTGATATGTGGTTTAACGAGAGTTTGGTCAATGTAATAATATCCCACTTGTCTATTTATGATTGATTACCTTATTTCAACGATCGTGCTTGCACTAATGCAGAAAAAAAATACTATTAGATATCAACCAACAAATGGAAAAATAATAATTAAGACGCGTTAATGTGACGTAAGTGTAGAAAGATCCAAAATTTTACATGCAAGGCAAATGAAAGATCTAAAAATGGACAAAATTAGCAGTTGAAACAACAAATTACATTTGGAAAGTCCTAGTCTTGAGGACGCATCTCAACGGCAAAAAGGCTTAGTTTGTGGTTGGAGTTTGTTCATAGTTGGGTGGGGATCCCCCTCAGTTGGCCTTATCCGTTTGCTAAAAATGTCAATCTAGAAGGAAAGGAAGGCCAGAGTTTGTGTTTCTCCGCCGGTGGGGGATCCAGATTCCGCTGAATTCTAGGATCTCTCGCTCTCTCTCTCTAACTTGAGTGACCTAAATTGTGTTGAAAAGAAGTCTAGTCTTCAAAAGGGTAGCCAATCCAAAGTCTACATGTAATCCGTTCTCTCAGCATAATATTGCCTGTTTATCGTAACGTAATTCGGTGTTTGTAGTATAATATTGTCTATTTTAGATTGGAATTCAACTGAATTTGTGCACTTCTACTCACGTTAGCCCTCCTTCACACCCACGGCAAGGTTGTAACATGGAAAGAAGGCTATCAAATACTCTTCCACTTACAATTTGACACAACCCACGATGAACATGTGAATCAAAATCAACAAACAGAATAATGGAGTTGTCCGAATTTCTGGCCGAGAAGAGGTTGGGCCATAAACTGAAATGGGTTGGTGAAGAGGTTAATCAAAAGAGTTGGTAATGAAAGAAAAGTTGCAAACAAATACATCATCTTCTCCACTCTCCATTTCTTGGTGGACCTGGCCTGGGTTGGTAATGGTAACTAAAAACACTCTTGCCTTGTTTTTGTTTCTTAGGGTTGGTGGCCTTCCCTTTTAACTCTTTTCTAATTTTATTTATTTATTTATTGCTTTTTATATAATTAAAACCTAAAACCCATCAACAAAGTCCACTTCCTAAATAATTTGAAGCCATTGTAACGAGGGACCCACTACCAAAATTCATCTAAGCAGAGCGCCAACGTGGATTGCGTGACAATCTGGATCACCCCTTTTCAATTACACATAAAACGGTGCGTTTGATTGGTCCCACCGTCTACCGACCACCGACGGTGGTGGTGCGTTCGTGCTTCCCGTTTGAATGATAAACAGAGAGAAATGGAGGTGCATGTTAAGCTGACCCTATGGTGTACCACAGTGAATAACATTTGCCGTAGAACTCCGCTTCCTCACGCCCCACCGGCCACCAACCTCGTTTGGGCAACCGCCAAACGGCGCGTGATGATTCGGAGTATGACGTCAGCAAAAATAGTTAGAAAGGGGGAGCATTTCTCGTCACTCGACTCAAATCTGAGATCTGCGTCCTTCTCTTCTCCACTCTCTCTCTATAAATTCATCCGAATCCCTTTCCTTGAGACCTGCGCTGCTCTTCCTCTCTTATCTCCATCTCCTCCTCCTTCTTCTTCTTCTTTCTCGCTTTCGTGGAGGAATCCGTCAAGGTTTGTTCCTCTTACGGTTGCTTTTCCTTTTAGATTTTAGTGCTTGTACTGGTATGCTGTTCTCAAGTTCTGATTCCTTGTTGCGTCGTTTAATGCTTCATTTCTCTACCGAGATCTTTACTTAGTGTTGGACTTGCACATCCACCGGCGTTTTCCTTTATTCTTTCTTCTCTTTTCTCTGAGTAACCTGTGTTTTGTCGGAAAAGGTTTTTTCGGATTTTTTTTTTATACGCTTCTGATTTTCTCGTGTAAAGTTACTTTCATTACGTTTTTATTTGTTTGGAGATCTCAGATTTCGCTTTTCGTGCTTTGTGGAATATAAGACCTGATTATGCTAGATTCATTTCCGAAGTTGTAGATCTGCCTTCGCTCTCGGCTTTGGCAATGTGCGATTTACCTTACAAGAATTAAGCCCCATCTCTTCGCAATTTGAATTGGTTATCAAATCTGTTTCTGGTTGCATGTTTCATTTGCTCTATAGATCTGCGACTATGACTCTGATTTGTTCATTCGATCGATTTCGATTGATTTTAGTTTCAATCTGTTTATCTTTTTTAAAATTTGTTTTTCCTTGAAAAATGTAGATCTAGCCTGATCTTCTCTCCTAATCAGCGTCGTTGTTACTCTATTCACTTCTTTCCTTTTTTAGGCTCTTCTGATGTATGTCTGATTTTATTTTTAACGTTCAATTACTTGTATCATTCTTCTTAATGTTTGTCTAAACAAAAGGCACGTAACTTCCTTCAGTTAGTTTCTAATATTGAACAAGATGTAGAAAAACTCTTAGGAGGTGAAGAATATCTAGTGAGGACCGACTCTGTTTTTTCTGAACTCATCGGACGCCAACACCATAGTTGATTCTGTGTTCTTGATTACCTCTTTCATTCTAACGTTTGTTTTATTTGTTTTTTATTTCCCTCAATTTATTGGACACTGCATAATTGTATTTCTCGGAAAATCTACTTTGCTAATATTTATTATTATTGATATTATGTCAGAACTATGGCATCTCACATTGTTGGATACCCTCGTATGGGCCCCAAGAGAGAGCTCAAGTTTGCTCTCGAATCATTCTGGGATGGGAAGAGCAGTGCTGAGGATCTGAAAAAGGTAGCTGCAGATCTCAGATCTTCCATCTGGAAGCAGATGGCTCATGCTGGGATCAAGTACATTCCCAGTAACACTTTCGCATACTACGATCAAGTGCTAGACACCACTGCTATGCTTGGTGCTGTTCCTCCAAGATATGGTTGGAAAGGTGGTGAGATTGAATTTGATACTTACTTTTCCATGGCAAGAGGAAATGCCTCTGTACCAGCTATGGAGATGACCAAGTGGTTTGACACCAACTAGTAAGTGATAATTTTTCTAGTGGTGCGAAAACTGGAGTTTCTTTTTGGTGTTTGCTGGAAAATTGGTCAATTGTGCGTGACAGACCAAATTATTTTATCTTGTTGCAGCCATTTCATTGTCCCGGAGCTGGGACCTGAGGTGAAGTTTGCTTATTCTTCACATAAAGCAGTGACTGAATACAAGGAAGCTAAGGCGGTATGTGCGTGTTCTGCTATATTGATTGTTATTTTACATCATTTTATCTATTCGTGTTCAGCTGTATGAGAGATTCTAGTGTGTAGTTAAATTTAAAAAGATTTCCGTAAATCAGGTGATTTGGGTGTTTTCATTTCAATACCATAATATGTCTACAGTTGACACTTCAAATCATCTTTTGTTGCCTCCAATGACTACTGGGTATATTTCCATACTCGGATTAGGTGGATTAAGTTTTACCATCATTTCCCCACCGTTGCCCGTCCGTATGAAGTGACTCTTTTGTTTCTGTGTTCGTTACATGAAAGTTAATCGATGATTAAGGTGCATCATAAAGGGGCCCACAGAGATAATATGTGAAATTACTCTTAATATATCATATGGACAAAAAAAATCTTATATTTTTTCAAAGATAACCTTGTGAAATGTCAAGGTAGGGTTTCAACAACTGCATGAGTTTGAAAATTTTGATAGAAAAATTAATCATACATCCTTTTCGCTAATGCAGCTTGGAATAGAGACAGTTCCTGTCCTTGTTGGCCCCGTGTCATATCTGTTGCTCTCTAAACCTGCGAAAGGGGTTGAGAAGACCTTTTCTACTCTTTCACTTCTTGACAAAATTCTTCCTATTTACAAGTAAGAAAATAGCTTCATTGACTGCTCCTGAATACTTTTTTGTCTGACCTGTCTAATTAAAAATCTTCATATTGAATACTAGGGAGGTGGTGACTGAGCTCAAGGCAGCTGGTGCCTCCTGGATTCAATTTGATGAGCCTACCCTGGTTTTAGATCTTGATTCTCACAAGTTGTCAGCCTTCTCTGATGCCTATTCAAAACTAGAATCATCATTGTCGGGCTTGAATGTTCTTATCGAGACCTATTTTGCTGATGTCCCTGTTGAGGCATACAAGACCTTGATTTCTTTGAAGGGTGTTTCTGCTTTTGGATTTGATTTGGTTCGGGGATCTAAGACCCTTGACTTGGTTAAAGGAAACTTTCCCAAAGGAAAGTACTTATTTGCTGGAGTGGTTGATGGTAGGAACATTTGGGCAAATGATCTTGCTGGTTCTCTCGGTACATTGAATTCCCTGGAGGCCATCGTAGGCAAAGGTATGGATTGTCTGTTGCATCATTAAGATACCCTGCTTTTTATATAGAATAGCAAATTTTTATGAATACTTTTGTTAGATAAACTTGTGGTCTCCACATCATGCTCGCTTCTCCATACTGCTGTTGACCTTGTTAACGAAACTAAGCTGGACAATGAGTTGAAATCATGGCTAGCTTTTGCGGCACAGAAAATTATTGAAGTTAATGCATTGGCCAAGGCGTTGGCTGGTCACAAGGACGCAGTATGTTTTTTCTTATTACTTCTGATGACTGATGAATAATGATTTATGGAGATAATTTATTCAGTCGGTGGATATAAAATTGAAATCACAAGTATAAATCTGATGTAATCTATATTTTTTTCCTTTCATTTTATTTTTTTACTTTCTTAAAATGACTTTTACCAAGTGTGTAGCAGTTTGACCGGGCGTCTAAAAACTTTTGATGGAAAAATAGTTTTGACGCTTCTCAGCTGATCTTACATCAAACTATGTCAACATATTTTTGATTCGTGATTTCTTGTGCTTGCTTTAGTGCCTTCACATTTTCTCTTTCATTTTATTCTCAACTCTTTCATGTTTGTGTGGTGTTTGTAGGCATTCTTCACAGTTAACTCTGAAGCCCTTGCTTCCAGAAAGTCTTCCCCTAGGGTGACAAATGAGGCTGTTCAAAAAGCCGTGAGTGTTTCAAATTTTAATAGTTGTTGAATAAAACTGCTGTAAATTATATTTGATTATGATGGGTATATCTTGCTTCCTCAGGCTGCTGCTTTGAGAGGTTCTGACCACCGTCGTGCTACTAATGTGAGTGCAAGACTTGATGCTCAGCAGAAGAAGCTTAACCTTCCGGTCCTACCAACCACCACCATAGGATCCTTCCCTCAAACCTTGGAACTAAGAAGGTGTCGCCGTGAGTACAAGGCCAAAAAGTAAGTAGTCTTTACCCTTCTATACTGTTCGATGTTTTTCCTTCTGTTTGTTCTAATTGGCTACCATCAGGATCTCTGAGGAGGAATACATCAGTTCCATTAAAGTGGAAATCAATAAGGTTGTCAAGCTTCAAGAGGAACTTGATATTGATGTTCTGGTTCATGGAGAGCCTGAGGTATGTTTGTATACTTCACCCAAAAAAACGAGAGAGAAGACAATCAAAGATGTTAAAGTTTTGCCTTGATCATTTTGTTTCTCTAATTTTGTGCATTTTCATTGTAGAGGAACGATATGGTTGAGTACTTTGGGGAACAGTTATCAGGTTTTGCCTTCACCGTGAATGGATGGGTGCAATCTTATGGATCTCGCTGCGTGAAGCCACCGATCATTTTTGGTGATGTTAGCCGTCCCAATCCCATGACTGTTTTCTGGTCGTCAATGGCTCAGAGCATGACTGCTCGCCCAATGAAGGGAATGCTTACTGGTCCTGTCACCATTCTCAACTGGTCATTTGTGAGGAATGATCAGCCCAGGTACCCAACCCTAAAAAACAAAAGAGCTTTAATAAACTGTCACCCATCTTTTCATGACAACTGATTTTGGATGATAAATCTATTCCAGGTTCGAAACTTGCTATCAGATCGCTTTGGCCATTAAGAAGGAAGTAGAGGACCTTGAGAAGGCTAATATCAACGTTATCCAGATTGACGAGGCTGCTTTGAGAGAAGGATTACCTCTCAGGAAATCTGAGCAAGCTTTCTATTTGGAATGGGCTGTACATTCCTTCAGGATCACCAACTGCGGTGTGAAAGATACAACCCAGGTATTATTTTACCAAGTCAAAGCGTCAGATTGTTATATACTTGAATATATTTGTGTTATCGAGCAATCATAATCACCTTATTTTTTTTCCATCTAACAGATCCACACCCACATGTGCTACTCCAACTTTAATGACATTATCCACTCCATCATTGACATGGATGCTGATGTGATAACCATTGAGAATTCTCGTTCTGACGAGAAGCTTTTGTCTGTGTTCCGCGAGGGAGTGAAGTACGGTGCTGGAATTGGACCTGGAGTCTATGATATTCACTCTCCCAGAATCCCATCGACAGAAGAGATTGCCGACAGAATCAACAAGATGCTTGCCGTTCTCGAGACCAACATTTTGTGGGTCAACCCTGACTGTGGACTTAAAACGAGAAAATACCCAGAAGTGAAGCCAGCCCTCCAAAACATGGTTGCGGCTGCCAAACTTCTTCGCACTCAGCTTGCAAGTGCCAAGTGAAAGGGCCAATTAAAGGTTCAGTTCATCATATAGCCCTATTACTTCTGGATTTGCTTCGTTAGGAGAGGGGAGCAAGAAACAAAGTCGCTTTCTTTTGCTTAAATAATTAATGTGGTGAAGTGTTTTAGGTCTAGTTTTCTGTTCCAAGCAATTTATTTCAATTGTTCGCTTGCAACTTTTTTATATTATTATTGAGGCTGCTTTGCTGCCTCTCTTTCCATAAAGTTTTCAACTTTTTTACTCGACTGTAATTTCAATTCAGCATATGGAATATGAGAAATGCTCATTTTCATTCTTATGCACCCTACTCGTCGATCGCAACCTCTAAAACGACCTCCTGGGCGTAGTCTTTCTAAAGCCTCCCTTTTCCACAAAAAAATTCATTAGGAATCTATCTTACAACTTCGTTAAAAATGTAATTATTCTTACATCTATAAAATATATAAATAGTTTACCCATTTGTATTCACTAACTAATAAACAGCGTAATTAAAAAGTCTTTTTAGCAAATATAACGATCCACGTTCCATACTACATAAATCTTGTTTCTGCTAAATCTTTTTAGCACATACTGCTTAATAAATCGACTCGGAATTTCTCTCTCTTTCTTTGAAAGTACGTCAAACAAAACATTCCTGATTGAAAAAAATAAAAAAGCAAAATTTGTTGCCCCATCTCATCGACCACAAAGCATACTTACATTACAACTCCTTCAACGTTGTGAAGTGCTTTCTTCAAAATCCTAAATTTTCCACTTAAGTTTCTATTCCTTTTAACCACATACTCAGAGATGAAGAACTCCATAGAATTCCTAAGAATTTCACACTTGGGATCACCAGCTACACGACTGAATACGTTCCACACAAGTTGTTCAGGACAGTCCAAGATCGCCTCGAATAATATTCTAAAATGCATAATCCTTTTTGCGGTTAGCAGCTTCAGATCACTCAATCCAGCTGTCTTCAAAACAGCAAGGGAGAGAGTAAAAGAGGCAACCATCTCCGCCACAAATTTTGCAAGATTCATCGATCTAATCAGCTCCATTGTCTCTATCACTTTGAAATGGTCCCATATGCAAAACTGTGGCCACAGTCAACAAATGAGAAAATATTATCAGAAAACCAATCTTTCTTTCTTGGGAGCTTTCTTTTGTTGTTCATTTTTTATTACACTCCTTTTGTGCGGATCTCTTTTGCAATATCTGTTTTATTACTAACAAAAAAAACTAGTACCCAAGCAAAATAATAAATCTATTAGTCAATTTAATGGCGACTATCTTTTGCTCTATTTGATGGTGACAAGTTTCCTCCAAAAGATTAAACTCATATAAAACTTCATAGTTTTCAAGGCATATTCTGCGCAAGTATCGACTTTATTTATAAAAAAATGGAGAGAAAAATAACACCTTGTTTGGCATGATGTAAAAATTTGTTTACCTTTAGAGTGAACTTGTGAATCTTGTCATGCTCACACAACTTTGATGCTAGAATAGTGTAGTACTTGTTAAACACTTTCTCCTGTAAACAGCACTCCATAAGGACCCGCATGAGCTCCCTGTCCTGCACATTGTTAAAAAAAAGTCATGCAATGAAGAACACGCCCATTCTATTTGAGGTAGGGTCAAGATTTAAAAAAAAAAACAAAACCCACCTGCTTTCCAGGTAAATCCAATCTTAAAAGCTTTTCAAATGCATCAACGTAGTCCTCTCCACTCATTATTATACAAAAGATTGCCTTGCGTGCATCAGTGTTCATCCTCTGTGCAGCTGCAAGGTGAAGCATTTTTTGAGCTTCACTGATCTCCTTGTCAATTGTACTAGCGACCTCTTCAGCATTGCCTTGGGTCGCTACAACATCCCCAGATGGCGACCACTGATCATCAAGATCAACCAGTTTGTGCCATTTAAGCCCTCTAACTGAGAGATCTCCAACTTTTAACTGTTATCAAAAGAAAAGAACCAAAGAAATGGAAAAATGAAACTAACTACACGATATTGCAAAAGCATAGGACAGTAATGTTTCATGAATAATGAATTGATATGCCCTCAACTAGAAGCACCACAATAGTAGTGTGCTTCATTCACTAAGGTACCCCCATTTCAATAGTACATTTTGTATCTACCACCTGAGGCCAATACAACTATCCAAGGCTGAAGCTGGAAGTGCAAGATGGTCTTCATATGCAAATGGAATATAATCCACAATTGACAGAGTAGGATTAAGAAAACATATAAAAAGGTTTGATATTGAAGCAGAGTAATTTTTCCCCAATCAACAACAAAGACAACATTAATCACTCCTTAAAGGCTGTATCCTAAAATGAGGCTCAAGCTCTCCTTTAACCCATTTTTCACTTCAATAATTACACTGATAAATGTAGGCTATCCCAACATAAAACTAATATGTAAAGGTACACAGAAAGTAAGTCACAAACTACAACCAATTTCACAAATAAAAAAAAAGAAGCAGAAATCATGACTGGACACCAATTCAGATCACATCATATATGCTAAAGGTAAAACCTCCAACAGTATTAAATAGTTTAAGTACAGGTAAAAATCTTTGTCAAAATCCTGGATGAAGTTTGATTTTCGATATCTCTAAAGGAAATACTGTAAATTTCAAACCATACCTCCTGTAGCCATTTCTTTACCTGCACATCATGTGCAGTATCTTCTCTAGATCTTTTCTTGTTGTTTTTTATTTCACAAATGGTTTCTAACATGAACTCCATCTGCATCATCATTGAGATATTAAAAGAAAAAAGGATTAAAGAATGAAGTTAGGAAAAACTCAATAACAAATAATAAAGAAAAGCTTACTCGTTTGTTATTCACAGTTTCCTGACCAGACGATGCTTTTAGCTCATTGACCCTACTTTGTACATTAAATATAAAATTTTTCATTGCAGTCGGATCATCACTTCGTATTTTCATTCCACAGCCTGCCAAGTAAATAGCCAGTTAGTAATTATATTCTCTTCATTGATATTGCAAGGCATACTTCACAACCCTCCAAAATTAGAAGAGAACCATGTTTTAGGAAAAGATTCAAAGAAAAAGATGACATTGGTGATGAAATACACTTCCTGGGAAAAAGAATTACAAGATCCTTCCACTAATTTCATAAAAAATTTATTACAGTTGTTTTGCCACTGTGAGTACATTTGCCTTTCATAGGCTCACTACAAAATGTAGAATGCAGTAAAGAGGAAACAACACAGGCACTACATTAACTGGATCCCTTCAACAGAATCAGCTGTTCTAAATTTTGCAACTTAAAGGTTGTAGGTACTTTTGGAAAAAATTGGATGTATAAGATAAAATAATGAAATAATTTTTTTTTTAAGATACGCGAGACTGACTAGAAAAGTAAAATAATGTCATATAAATTTACTCACATTGTAAAATTGTCAGGATGGTGGAAACATCAATTTCTTTTAATCGGTCGCTCAATACAGTCAAAAGGTCATAAATTAGGTCACTGAAAATAATCAGAAAAAGCACGTGAGAAGTTTTGTTGCATCCAAAGCAAAATTAAGAAAGACAACTGCATCACACTCATATACTAAAAATATCAAGAAGTAATTGAAATTATTAAAGTTGTTTCAACCCAACAATTTAAACATTTAAGATTACTAATAATTTAATATTATACTAGAATAGAACTTCTTAAATACAAATCCTTGCATCTCATAGACATCTTGAAAGTTAGGTATGAAAAATATGGACTTACACAAAAAGCCACAATGAAGAACCCAAGCTAGTATGGTATTCAATTCTTACATTACACACCAAGAAAAACTGGACCAACCAGAACAGCATTCCTACGAGCTAAACTTATCATTTTGAAGATATTATATTGTCAAATAATTTCACCCATCAGCTAAGATTGGTATACTATCTAAACGTACCAGCTTGAGGAGAACATTGGAGAGTTTGAATAATTCACTACAAATAAGAAAAGTATATCACAAATAAACCTCCTCCTTGGAGCAAATATAGTGAATAGGAGTTAAATATTCAAACTTTTTATTTTAAATAGTCGAGCCTTATTTTCTGCTTAATACCGCAATATCACTAGTGTAATCCTTTACCAAATGGGATCCTATTCAGGAAAAAAGTTGAATGAAAAGCATACTTTTCCACTAACTTTACCACAAAGTAGCGTAAGAGTCTTCAAAGTTTCTTACCTAGAGCAAACTCCATAGATGCACAAGTAAGAGAGTAGAAGTGTAAGATTGCGCACAGAAAGATTGTCCTCTTGAATGTATTTATCCTAAGCATTAACCACAAATTTTATTACACATTTTTTTATCATCTAATCCTCATGAAGAAACTATAAATTTGTTCTTACATCAGCAACCTTATATTTGAAATTAATTATTTTCATAAATGAGCTCCATGCGGACTAACTCACCTCAAAAGTTTTTGCCAAGGAAGCTATAAGCTTTGCACCAAAATCAATTCCAGTATAATGAGCCATGCCAGCAACAAAAGCAGCAAAGACAGCAGCATACCTTCATAAAAAATAAATAAAAGTTCAGGGATTCAGTTGAAAGACCAAAGATAAAGAAAATAAGTGGTAAATTGCTGCAGTTACGACTTATATATCATAAATCATGAAGAACGAAACCTAGTTTCTTGAATAGTCAAAACATTAAATAGCTTCCAACAAAGAACTTCTAAAAATATCAATGCTGAGAAGTACAACTATAGAACAAATTTTGTAAAACTCAAGAATTTGAACAAAAAAGACAGGAAAACTGAATGGCAGATATATTAAGGGGCATGTAATTTACCTAACATGATTCACTAAATTACAAAGCAAGATAACATGCTCATGTGAGGTATGATAGATATATTAAAAACGCAGCTCCTTGTCAAGTCAACTTTGAAAAAATTGTAACAACTCTTGCACAATAAAAAAAAAAAAGTAATAGCGAGCATTCCTGACTAACCAAGTTATCACATGTAAAGCAAATATAAAATAGCCAATTTAACAGTAATGAATTCTAAATCGATGATCTCCGATGAGAATTCTGCTAGGTAAATTACAAATACAATGACATCATGTTGATTTCCAAAATTCAACATGTACAGTTGAATCAAGATTAAACAATGTACAAAATGAAGAGAATAATAAAACAACCAGATAATCTTAAAGAAAGAATCATAAAATGACTATTCTTGATTTATTGATAAATAGAATTAACTATAGAGAGGTAAGTCGTTAAAGAACGAGATTTAACTGTTCATTGCCACGATGACCCGCAGAACAAGATGTCAGAACCTCTTTAATAATTATCTGTGATGCAGCAGCATCTGAAGAAACATACTGCAAATAAAAAAATAATAATGAAAAAAAAATTCATATTGTTCACAAAAAGAAAAAAAATTAAAATATCAAAAACCAAAAGGGGTAGCATACACTTAATATTTCGTTGGTTACTGATTTTACGTTTGACCCAGAGAGCCTATTCAAAAGACCTGGAACAAACACAGGATGCACTGAATTTCTGATAAAGAGAATAACAAAAAGATTCAACTTGATAGTTATAGTTCCAACCTCGAATGCGCCTGCGGGCAAGAGAATAATTTTCCGACTCACTTCCCCTGTGAGATCTCATGTGAGGAGACACATATCTTTCACTTTCCTCTAATGCAGAGACCTTAACAGAAAATTTCTCTACCGCCACCTCTGTGGAGGCAACTTCCACTGACTTTGATGTCCCAGGAGCCCTACCAACTCCATTTCCACCTTTCCCTTGTTTTGAAGACGCTTTTTTCTTTGCTTTGACCACAGGCACTTCAACAGCCTCTTCTAGAGCAATTGCTGCATCACGTGTTTCCACAGACTCTGATGCAGCATTCTTAGTGTCACTCTCCTCCTCCAGTCCTTGAGATGATGATTTTTGCCCTTTGTCCTCATGTGTTAAATTATTCACATCTAAATCATAAGGTAACTCCAGTTCAAAAGGATTTTCCTCTGAGAACAAATCCATAAAGGTCGCATCGCCTAATAAGACATCGATACCATCATTTTCACTATTTAACTTTCCATCCTTGACCTTCAGTTTCTTTGCAAGTTTCTTTTCCATTTCCAGATCCTTCTCAGCTGAAAAGAGATGATTCTGCATATCCATCTCTAGGTATCTTTCAAACTTTGTTTTTCTACACCTTGTTAGACCATATTTTTGTTGCACCAATTTTGATGATTTTGGTCTATATTCACTTTCCTTAGATTGTTGGAGAGTCTTAGACTCAAACTCTGGTAGCGGATTTTGGATGAGACTTGAATTCTCAGATAGAGAATCATTTTGATTCTTCAACTCAAAATTTTTGTTCTTTTTAGACTGCTGTAACATACGAATATACAAATCATAACAAGCAACAATACCAGCATAAATTCTGCTAAACAAGAAAGATAACAAAAAAAAAAACTCTACATACCTGCTGTTGAACCAAAGAGTGATTTTCTCCTCGAGCCTTCTTATTTTTTCGTTTTCCTTTTCGCCTTTCTTGACGAGATATTACCATGCACTCTATCATGTGGCAAATATTAATTTTACAATCTCTATGGTAGATAATTAACTCAACTTGACCAACCATCAAACAAGTAAGAAAGAAACTTTACCCATGCTTTAAGTACGCTACTTCAACTAATCAACTAAATGATAGATGCCAACAAGAAAGCTGTTCAGACTACCGGTGTCTGCAAAGTATACATGAAAAAATGCCATTTCAACATTGAAATAATAATTGCCAGAAAGTCTTACATATAACACCAAACATTTTGAGAAGTATCTGTGTAGTGGAAGTATGATAGATTCTCTAAGCATAGATAGCGTTTTACAGAAATTTGGTGACTAAGGCTTAAGCTTTATTCAAATGATTACAAAGTTGAAAGCAACAAAACGAAATTCAACCATTAAAATAATTGAAAGAGCAGTAAAAATAATCAACACAAATAACAGAAAAACAGGTAATTGAAGATCAAAATCCAGGATAATAAACATTCAGTGAAGAATGAAGACATGACAATCAAGCAAACTAAGTTGAGAAAAAAAAAAAAAAACCACAGAGCACAAGAAAACCTTGCAAAAAGCACCAACGCCACTCCTCGTTAAAGTGGATTTTTATGTAAAACTTAATCAGAATGAAGACAGATCGGTTTATGCGCCAACGCCCTCCTCGTGCAGGCAGCTCCTTTGGCGGAAAAGTGAAGATGCTAATTCGCTGTTGCCCGTGGCCCAGTCGAGCTCGACTTCTCCTCCGTTCTTCGTGGTTCGTGAGGACTATCGAGACTGGAGAGGACGATTCATGACTGCACGATTTTTTATTTTATTTTTGTCTGATACTCCTCTTTTGGGGCTGCAGCTCATTAGGGTATAACTAGGGGTGTACGTGGTCCGGTCTGGTCCAGCTTTGAGAAAATTTAGGACCAGACCAATAATATTAAGTTTTTAATTTTTAGGACAGGTCTCATCAAAAAAAATTTAAGAACCGTACCAGAACCGGACCAGAATTTCGATTTCGGTTCTGGTTTTCCCATTAAAAAATAATTTTTTAATAATAAATTCCAAATTAAAAAAAAAAAAAAAAAACTTCTTATATTTTGACTTCCTTCTTTTTTTGCCTTTTTTATTGACTTTTGCCTTCTAAAATGAGTGTTTAAATGAGAGCCATTAACACAACAAAGATTAATAAATTCCATTATTCAACTATTAACACAACAAAGGTTCATAATATCTATTATCCAACCATAAAGTAAAAATGCCACAATATACTGCAAAATTAACATAATCAAATGCAACAAAAGAAACAGCCACATTTTCAAATGCCACAATATACTGTAAAATTAACATAATCAAATGCTCTCGGTCACGTCCAAAGAGTCTCCTAAAAGCAGAAGTGCAATGAATGTAAAATAGAAAGAGCAGAACCAAACCTTTGGTTTGAATTTTGATGATGCTCGATTGAAACAAAACTGAACAGCGAAGATCGAACGCCAAGGAAGAAACAAAACACTGAACGACGAACTCGTCTGAGTGGAAGAACTGCGAAAATCACAAAATTATATGAAGTGAATAAGTGATAAACAAATTCTAATCAAAACCAAAAAAGCTTACCTTCGTCGGACGAGTGGTCGCGCGGCGAGTTTTCAACGAGGGCGAGGGCGAGGGCGAGGGCGAGAGTGAGAGACGGTGAGCTTTCGAAACATGAAAGAAAACATGTCAAATCAGAGACCGAATAAGATTTGGATAAAAAGGGAGCAGATTGAGAAAGAAAAAAGCTGTATAAATTCAACCAATGGAGTAAATTTTATTCACTCTCTTATTCACTTGACTTGAACCAAATAACTCTCTAAAGCAACATGAAAGAAAACAACCTAAACAACTAAGCAGAACAATACAATTAGTAGACATGCAAACAGAAATCTGTAACAGAAAAATTGTAACATCCGTTGGCTATAATAAGAGCAACTTAATAATATATAGATAGACATGCTCCTCGGCTACTATCCTATCAAAACACTTCTAACAAGCAGCATAATATAACCAAGATGTTGACTAACATAACACACAACATGTTAGACTAATGGATGAGTAAACAGAACGAGACATGACAATTATGCATGCGAAAACATAACAGAACAACAACAACCAATTAATTAGGGCTTACCTAAAAACTATTTCTAACAAATTGAATGAAATGCTAAAAATATTTCTAACAAAATGAATGAAATCCTAAAAACTATCTAAAAGTATGTCTAACAGAGAGTGAACTGAAGAGTTCAGCGATAAATTAGGGCTTACCTTCGTCGAAGAGAGGGTCGAAGTCTCGAAGAGAGAGTGCGACCGACCAGCGACTGCGAGAGGAGACGGCGAGTTTTCGGCGAGGGCGAGGGCGAGAGACTCGAGAGTCGAGTCTGCGAAGATGAGCCTGAAAGACAGAACCGAAGATGATTCTGCGATTTGCAAAGATGATTCTGCGTCTGCGATTTGCGAAGGGAACTGAGAGATCAGTGAGAAGAGAAGTAGGGAAGACGATAGTTAGGACTGGGCAATCAATGGGTAGGGCCTGATTGGGTTCGGGTTTGGGTGTGCTGGGAGTACAACGGGTCTGGTTTCGGTCGGTTTTTTTGTTAAATGTTATTTATTTATTAATTTATTGAAAAAGTAAAAGAGTTGATAAAATAAGGTAGGAAGAATTATGTACCTCCTCCACACTTCCCGAACTTTTTCTTTGTAGTTCTCTCTCAGTCGTCGTCTCTCTTTCTCTCTGCGTTTGACTCAGGCCGCTCGCCTCTCCTCATAATGCAGGTCGTCTCCACGCTTCAATTCATTTAACGAGGCCCTAAGTTTGATTATGTTAATTAATCTGCTTCTTTTTCTTTTTTTTTTTGGTTTTGTCAGTCTCAGACGCGGACGGTTCAAGTAAATCATATTTCCGATCTGGCGAGTGAGAGAGAGATTCACGAATTTTTCTCTTTCTCTGGAGATATCGACAACATTGAGATCCAACGGTATGTTAATATTTGTTAATTTCTTCTTTCTTTTCTCTTTCTATCTCTTTTTTTTTTCTTTTTAATTTCTACTTTGTGTTGCTTCTTCTTATAATCGTTGCGGAAGCTGAGAATAGGAAGGAATCGAAAAGAAAATTAATTATGGAGTCAAATTCAGCTGACGAATTGCTAGTATATTTACAAAGAGTTGTTAATTGCATAGCGATCGGTTGAATGGGAATATTTGTCCCCATTGTTTGTGTTTCTATTTTCATTGTTGTGTTATTAAGAATCATTTACTGATCTAACTGTAGGTTATCTTTTGTGACGTTATTTCTTTTGGTGGTCGCAGTGAATCTGGGCAATCTAAGACTGCATTCGTTACATTCAAAGATGCAAAAGCTCTTGAAATTGCCTTGTTGTTATCGGTATTTGCTATTTCTTTTTTCTTCTCGTGTCTGCAGATTTAAGTTGATTCATAAAATTTCTTAATTAGCTCTTGTTTTGAAGCGTACGTCCTGTTTTGAATTCTGGGACCTGTTTAAATTCACCTTTGTTTTCTTTTTCAGCACATTATGATAGCATGAGGATGACTTAGAGTTTAGATTTCAATCCTATGGTTAGTCTGAAGTTTAGTTAGAATATTTCTTGAGGCAAATACAAGATAAAGACATGTACTTTACCATAACTGTTATATACGACATGGTAAAAGTACACTCACTTTTAGTTTGTTTACGCAAAATTTATTTGTTCCCTACTGAGAAAATCATTACCTCTGTATATGGTTGACATACCTAGTCCAATATGTGGTAGGCATGTAAGTCTTAGGTCCAAATCCCATTGATATTATAATTAAATTTAAGTGACAGGATATGCTAGTTTACTAAGAGTTAGAGCCACACAGGGCCCCATCTTCTTTATATCTTCTTTCTTGTTGAAAAATTCAGGCAATCGGCATCTTATTTTTAGACATTATGCATATTGTTTTGCAGGGGGCTACCCTTGTTGACAAGATTGTAAGCATAACTCCCGCTGAAAATTATGTTCCAAAATGTGATATGCACGTAAGCCTAAAAGCAAGTTTCTAATTTCATTTTGAAGTTCTTGTTTGGTTAATTATTGCCACTGATGCAGGAAGTAAGGATGGTGGAGAGTGGTGTATCTGTTTCTCCTGTGAATGGCCTTTCATCTAGTGTGGAGGTACTTATGAATTCAACGTGGATATTTCTTACTATAGTTGTTGGCTAAAGTGAAGAAACTTCTTGGAAGGTGAAGAATTTTGTTAGTGTGTCGTGGTTTCTGTGGGGTACACATAATCTTCTAGACGTCAGAATATTCTGAATATCATATTTGGAGTGTATTTTTATATGCTTATTTTATGTTTTGTAACGACTAATTTTTTCACTTAGTGTCTATTATAGACCTATTTCTGAACTTGTGATAAGAGTAATCTTTTTGTATGAGCAGAATAATGCCAGTCCACTTGGTAGTGGTAGAATGTATGTTAATAAAGCACAGGACGTAGTTGCTAGTGTGCTTGTGAAAGGGTCAGCAATTGGACAGGATGCTATGAATAAAGCTAAAGCATTTGATGAGAAGCATCAGTTATCAGCTAGCGCTTCTGCAAAGGTTATTTCCTTTGACAGGAGAGTTGGGATCACAGAAAAGTGGACAGTTGGAATTTCAGCAGTTAATGAAAGAGTAAAGTCTGTTGATCAAAGGCTGCATGTGTCTGATAAAACAATGGCTGCAGTATTGGCAGCAGAAAGGAAACTTAATGATACAGGGTCCGCAGTCAAAACAAGCAAGTACGCAATGCCATTCCTACTATTATTATCGTTCTTTTTTTTTTTTTATATTGTGTTTTTATGTTACAGTAGCACACCGGATGTAGGCTGCATAACTTAGCAGTAATGCTTCTAGGCGAATCATAAAATTCATGTTGATGGAATTATGAGTATCATTTGATGCTGGTAGCTCTCATACTGCTGTTTGTTGCCTCTATGATTCTCCTTATGCTACCCTTGTGTTTGTTTTCTTTACAAATAAAGACTGCCGCTCTAATCTCTGGTCTTAGAGAAACATTCACGCACACACACGCTCACACACCCCCAAACCAATCCATAGTACATGGCAAGTGGATAACTCATTTTCATCAAATTTTGTGTGTGATACAATTTATGTTTTATATTCTTAAAATAAGAACCTGAGATTTTCAGGGGAATAGTGTTTGATAACTTGACATAGATATTAAGCTACACTAAACGGAGGAATTTTGAGTTTGTGTTGAAGATGCTTTTTTTTCTTCTTCATATTCCAATTGTGGATATAAATGTGGTTTATTGAATAATGGAAGTGCTCTTGATCCTCAAATTTTGTGTGTTTGGCTAAACACGATATTTGTAGAGAATGTTTGAGCATTAATCTATCATTTAAAATCTTTTTTGGTTTGGAAACAGGTACGTAACTGCAGGATCGGCTTGGTTAAATGGTGCTTTCAGCAAAGTAGCAAAAGCAGGACAAATTGCAGGCTCTAAAACTAGAGAGAAATTCCATTTGGCTGTGTCGAACTTGACCGCAAAGGTAAATTTTCTCAATGCTATTCGGTTTTGTATGAAATGGATTAACATTATTTTCTGTCTCCCAATTACTACACTTAAAATGACATTTAAGATTCTTGTAAAAATGGGTCAGCTTACCCTCGTTTTCACTGAATTCCATCCATTTTGTCAAATATCTTTAAACTAGGTCCTTCAATACAAAGTGCGCTATCACCATAGTTATTTTGATCTTTCATATATTGTTTTGTTTGTCTGTACGACGAGTGAGAATTTCAAATGCGTTTGGTATTTTGGAAATTGTGTCGTAAAAATTTACTAAAAATCTGAATCTGAGGTACGTGAATGCTTGAAAGAAAATTTTATTTGTTTTCAAGCAGGAACCTGCAATTTTTGCATAAGCCCGAAACTGGGGTCGCTGTCTTTGGTATTGCATTGGACATTGTGCGTGTGAGAATCCGAATCTGAGCCAGTTGTCAGATTAATAGATAGTATCTTTTTTTTTTTCTTTTTAAATTTGCCTTGTTGTGTGCATCATTCTTTGGTTTATAAGTTGTGTTGTTGTTTCATAATTTTTTAATTAATTTAGAACGTCAAATATTTTTCTTGTGGGTAATTCCAATGTATATTTGTTCAGCTGCAACTTGTTTGAGGAAGATAAGTCCAAATTAAATTCATTATATGGCAAGTATTGCGGTGTTATTCTATGTAAATGGACATTGATTAATATGTGTATATGTTTTAGTTCATCCTGGTGTTTTTACAATGGAAGAACATACCCATGTTAGGCCATTGTTGTCTTTACAAGGCGTTGGGTTTGCTTAGATGGCAGACAGCTAAGATCTCCAAGTATATGCCTTCTGAAACCATTAAATAATCCAAAACTGGCCATTTTGTTTAGAACTTTTAGTGTGTTCAAAGTTAGTTCATCCGGTCGAACCAACACAGCCGGTTATGTAATTTTGCAATTGACTGGACGAGACGATAGGTTCGAAGGGCACCAAAATAACACGGATTGATTGGTTCTCTTGTTTTCTGAATACCCCTCTGCACGTATTGTAATACAGGTTTGGCATTCTCATTCATACTTGATTCAGTAACGTTGACGTATCAAGGTATTCCTCAAAAGCGTATGGTTTGCATGAGAAGTCAAGTTGTCTTTCTATAAAACGTAGATATTAAAGGTGCCCAAAAAAAGTTATCTTTTTATTAATTATTGCTCATACGTAACATGTGTTTCTCATTAATATGCTTTTGATATCTAATTATATCTTCAAAAGCTATGAATTGTTGGTGTCTCGCTTTTTATTTTCGTTCGAGTGGATACACTACGTGGGGAAATCAGTAATTGCACTTTGTTCTGGTCCAACCCCTTCTAGAGGTTGACATTATCACATCTACCCAACTCCCAAAAGTCTATAATTATAATTAGGGAAATTATCAATTTAAACCTTGTACTATACACTGTTTTTCAATTCACCCCCTGTACTAAAAAAACTAGCAAACCGAATCCTGTACTTTGATTTTGTTATCAGTTTTGACCTTTATCAACAATTTTATTGAATCTTCATTTAAAAAACTACCAAACAATCTTGAATTCAGTTGAAATTTTTACCACATGTTTACTACTTAATGAGAAGATAATCTGAAAATTATTGTGATTTTATAACATATGTACGATTTATTATAATTTTATTTTAGTATTTGATAAAAATATTATAATAAATCATACAAATTTTAGAAAATCACGAAAATATTTATATTGACTAGCCATGATAGGGTGAACATGTGAAAAATGTTTCAAATAAATCAAATATCGTTTGTTATTTTTTTAAAAATTAATTTATAAAGTAAAGAGGAAACTGATATTAATTTAAAACAAACATCAAAAGATATTGGATTTATTTGAAACTTTTTTCACGTGTTTACCACATTATGGGTAGATAATAGAAACAATTTCGTAATTTTTTAAAACTTGTATGATTTATTATAATACTTTTATCAAATACTAAAATACAATTACAATAAATTGTATATATGTTAAAAATTTACAAAAAGTTTCAGATTATCTTCTCATTAGGTAGCAAACATGTGGTAAAAATTTTAATTGAATCCAAGATCGTTTGGTAGTTTTTTAAATGAGAGTTTAATGAAATTGTTGATAGAAGGTCTAAACTGATAACATAATCAAAGTACAGGGTTCAGTTTGACGTTACATGGGGTGAATTGAAAAACAGTGTATAGTACATGGTTCAAATCGATAATTACCCTTATAATTATGACACAATTCATCCAGTGAGATGTATAATTTCAAATTATTTGAAAAATTAAAAAATATATAGTTTATTATTAGAAAACATCTCTCTAACTAGAACACATTTTAAACTAATTTTAAGAACAAATCTATGTTAAAATGAAAATCCACTAATATGTAATATTAGCAAAATAGTTATTTTAAGAATTTTGGTGAATAAAATTCAATTTAATTAAAATAAACAAATAATTACTTTAGCAATATGAAATTTAATTTAATTATTTACTGCCGTGACTCACAAATTTATTTTAGAAGATGTGCAGCTACCACGTTCTCAAACTGATGGCCACGTTACATTTGGGAATGGCATTTTCGTCATATTCACCCCCCTCCTCGTAGGGTAGCGTGTTCGAGTCGGGTATATTCGGCGGTTGGATTCTCTTGTCACCGAAATCGTCTCCTTTTTTACACATTCCTGATTCTTCTCTCCTCACTCTTCTCAATCATCTACCTCTTTCCCGCCATCGGACTACTCGCAGGTGATGTTGAATCTTTTTGCTTCGATTAGTTTTGATCGCTTTGTTCTACCGTTTTGGATTTTTTGAAGGATTTTTTGGTGTTTATGATATCGTCCGTTTGTTGCTGTGTCATTTCCCGATCCTTTTTGATGCCTCGATGTTGGAAATTCTTTCTTCTTGTTTAAGTTTTTTCCCCCTGGAGAGTTTGAGAGATTTAATTGGTGTCTGCGATTCATTGCCTTTCTGATCATTCAAATTCTGTTCATTTCCGAGTCAATCTCAGCTAGGATAGTCCAGAGGGGACTTTCTGTAATACCGATTTCGAGAGGAGGGCTTTAACTAGGTAATGTAAGACAATTTAGATCACTATCACTTCGGATCTACGGTTGTGATCTTTTGACTGTAGATGCTAAGTTTCAATTTGGATAACTTGGGTGAATGACTACATTTGTATTGCTATATGTGATTCTCAGTGATCTTTTCATAATTTTGTTTTTGAAGGTTTTTTTTTCCCTTCTTTACTGTTGAATAGTGTTTAATGCTTTTGGATTCTTTTCTGTTGTACTTCTGTGATATTTGTAGACTTGAGTCTAAGAAAGGCTCATCAACTTGACATTGCAGGCTGCTCGGTCATTGGAGTTTTTCATCTTCTGATGGAATAACTTGAAACGTAGGCTGTTTGGTGATTAGAGGTGTTCTTTGATTTCAAGAACTGAAAAAAGTTTCTAGAATGCCCATCACTGCTCCGCATTTGTAAAAACTAAGGATAGGGATGATGATCATTGACACTGCACATTTTAATTCAATTTTGCATTGAAATGGAATTTATGATCTCATTTCTTTGTTTCTAGTTTTAGAAACTGTTTACATCATGAATTGAGTTACATGGCCTATTGTTGATGTTGGAGCAGTCTTTTAATAGTTGTATTGGACTCTGACTTACAAGGACTATAGGAATCTGACCGGAGAAACTGGTTCCCTATAGTTAAAGAAGGTTGAATTTATCCTGCAGACTGCCTTTGAAAATTTGGGTACTAGTAGATATTTCTTTGAGTATCTAGAAGTCAGGACTAGAACTCAAAGATATATTACGAAAATGGAGGTGATAGTGTCTCCTCAAGGACATAAACAGAGCTTCCATGCTTCTGTTTGCAAAACTTCATCAAGTAATCTTCACAAGGATTTGTGGATTGCTGTTCGTAGAGGCTCTTTGGCTGATGTTGACTTGGCGCTGGCACTATTGAAGAAAAATGGAGGAAGTATTAATTCAAGGAATTCATTTGGCCTCACTCCTCTTCATATTGCAACTTGGAGAAACCATATTCCAATTGTTCGGAAGCTTCTTGTTGCTGGTGCAGACCCGAATGCTAGGGTATGTAGTCCTTCGTCCTTGGTGTTTTTTATTTTATTTTGATGGCTATTTTGTTTTTGCCGCAATTGTTTGTGATTCAAGGAAGGTTAATTTAGTGCTTATTATATAAGTGCTTGCCATACTTTCATATTGTTTAATGAAAGCCCTTATATTTGTTTCTTAGATTAGATTTAAGAATGCAGCGTTTCTTTGTGCACACTGTCAATTTTTATTAAGTACACCAAATAAGAATTAATTGCTTACCTTTAAATATTATTTGTTGCTACATTTAGCTCATTGCAAGTCGTAATAAATTCTTGATTTTAGTTATTTTTATTTCTTTTTTTATGTAGTTGGTGTTACTGGACTTATAGTTTCCTATCAGTCATAAAGATTAGGGATTAATAGAACATCTAATTCAATTTTACCACAAAGTAAAGCCTGCTATATTACAATTATTTTGCAGCTCAATTAGAGATTTGGCTTCCACTTTTCAATCTTTTTACCGTTCTGGGCCCTGAAATGAATAATGATTGCAGTTAAGTATGTTCGTCCAGGAGTTTATGATGTTTGTGGGAATCAGGAACGCATTATATGTATTTTGCTCCAAATTTACAAATTGCAAGCACAGTTTTCAATTTCACTTTTACTGTAGTAAATGTTGTAACTTTTAGTGCACAACCAATTAGTTAGTTCCCTTGTGATAATGCTCAATAACGGGTAATATTTTGGTTTTCAAACTTACAGAACAATGAGTGGGCGAGGTATTTTTAAAAATATGAGGAACAAGAATATGGTTTATTATCAAGAGCAAAGAAAGAATATACCGAGCTTGAACGTTTCTTATAAAACAGCTCCTCTCCCCAAATGAGAAAATTTGGTGAGTATTTGTTACATTTTTCCATTGATTGGTAAAATCTACTTCTTTTCCTTGGCTAGTCAAATAGTACTTGAGACTATGGGATATAAGGGAACGTCATGCAGTTGCCATACCATATTATGTGCTTGAAATTTTGAAGGTGAGCTTTTGTATGCACTTATAGGTTGTACTAAGACTGCTCAAAAGAATGTGATGATTTGTTATTCAGTCACTTAATTATTTTATTTCTTTCTATATCTTTCATATGTGAACAATCTTTAGTATTGCACGAAAAATTCCTTTAACAGGTTAAAGAGAAGTAAGATTTTCCTTGCTTCCTAGTACTATCAACTATGTATATTGGAGAATCACATTACATAACTATCATATTCTGAACTTATTGCAAAATTATTATTTGATGGACAACGTATTTGCATGATATTTCTCATATTTCATTTTCTTCTTCACAGTTATCGGTATCAGATAATGAACTTTTGTTTCATTTCTGGTTTGTATCAGCTGAAGCTTGGTTTTTGTCTTTTACATATTGGTCTTTCACTATTGGGATAGAATGAATAAGCATGCACCTTAATGTCTTGGGTTGATTTTTTTTTTTGGTATTCGCCAGCTCTTTTCTTTTTTGCATAATGGAAACTATCAAAGTGGAGTTGTGCTAGTGTTTCAGTTGGATACCTTAACTATCAGTATATTATTTTTTGAAACTGAATCCCTTGTGTAAATCTTTATAATGTTTATATAGGATGGTGAATCGGGCTGGAGTAGCCTTCATAGAGCACTGCATTTTGGTCATCTTGCAGTTGCAAGTGTTCTCCTCCAGTTTGGTGCATCTATCACCTTGGAAGACTCAAAATTCAGAACACCTGTAGATCTTCTATCTGGACCACTTTCTCAGGTTGTGGGAAGTGATAATAGTTCGGGTATGTATCTTATGATGGGTGTTATTGTTGAGAGGATTGCATAAGCCGGATACGACCTGTAGTTTTTTGTCTTGTAGTTGTGACAGAAGTGTTTAGCTGGGGTAGTGGAGCAAACTATCAGCTTGGAACTGGAAATGAACACATACAAAAATTACCATGCAAAGTTGATTCTCTTCATGATAATTTTATCAAATTGATTTCGGCTTCCAAGTTTCACAGTGTAGCTGTTAGTGCTTTTGGAGAAGTTTATACTTGGGGCTTTGGACGGGGAGGGCGGCTTGGACATCCAGATTTTGATATCCATAGGTACAATATCCTTTTATGTCTGATATGTCACATTCATACAATGTTATGAACAAAGTTTTTTTGTGTGTTATTTTTATCGTCGACCATAAGTCTATGGGAGGCCAAATTTATAAGATGATTTCAGTTATTTTTTAAATGGATTACTTAAATTTATAAATTAATATTTACCTACTTGAAATGTAAATTATAAAATTTTGAGTGGAAATTTATTAGTTATAAAAGGCATAAACATGTCACATATTTCATGAATCACTTGATTGGTTAAATTGATCACATATTCATGCACTTAGTCGTACAATTGTCGTGTGTTTGCTCTCTCCCCAACGATGGGAGGTGATATGCTGGGTCATTGAGATATGGTTGTTTTAGTCACCATCACAAGCTGTTAGTGAATAGAGAAAAAGCTGTAATCCAGTCTGATGCAGCGGAAAATATTAAGAAAGAAATATAGCTTTAGAGGGGAGAAGAATAGGAGAATAAGAGGGAGAAAGTATAGCCAAGAAGAAAAGAGAAGGGAAGCTCGAGAGAGAATAGGAGAAAGAAAGGGAGAAGCTCGAAGGAGAACAAGAGATTGGAAAATAGGATTTCAGGAAATCATTTCATTCAATAATCATCAACTATCCCACCAAATTACAATGCAATACTTTAAATAGAATAAAACCTACTTGAAAAATGACAAAGACACTAATGACCCATTAAACACATAACAGAAAACCATAAAATACTAAAAACTATAATAATAAAATAACATAATAATGCTAACATAGAAAGATGAAAAACTTAATACTTTTAATGTAAAACATAAATAAAATATAAATAAAAAATCATATTTTGATGTCCTCATCAATTCTTCCGGGGAACGAGAAACTCCCTGTCAATTTGAAAGAACCATAATACCGCAACTAATCAATCTCCCGCCCATAAGTTAAGCGGTTGAACAACCTTTTTTCGGCGACCATAATCTAGTGTAACTGGGGGCTTGGATCAGAAATCCTTTCGAACTATCCCAGAATTTGGTAAAGAAAGATTTTGATGACTTTGGAAGAGCTCCAAGAGGTCTGGACCCAAATGTTGGAATACATCCCTAGACATCCACGTACGTTTACTATTTGGACGACCTACCCAACAAACTAGAAAGCGTTGAACCTCACCTTCATTAGTAATTACCATCTGTTCATCTAAAATAGCCTCAATTTTATCCTCACGTGTTGTGATAGGACACGTTGGGAAAGCAGAATTAACAGGATCAAAATCGATAGATGGAGGAAGAAAAAGATCAACATATGGCTGAAAATGACATTTATAATCCATCAGTCTTCGACATTGAAATCACGATCAGAATTCCATAACTGGTAAATGGGTTTTCCATTCTCCTTTTTAACTTCCAGCTTTCCCAGAACATGGTCTACATTAAAGGCACTTCCATTTCTCATAAAAGACTCTGAAGGTTTATCTACTGCAGTTCCCATCTTTTTGCTACCAATAGAAAATTGATCACGCTCTTCAGAGCTGAGGGCCGCTTGACATAAAGAGGAGATTACATCAATGTAATCTTCTATACAGGTACCCACCTATTTTACAGCCTGACTTATGTAGGGTTTCAACTTAGTAGAACAATTTTCAAGTACCTTTTCGCCTAACTTTCGAGCAATGGGCAATACTTCCTCCTTGTTATTCTTTGCAATAGCTAGTATGGCTGCAAATAATTTCACATTTATATCTTCCCTTTCTTCCAAAACTAGGGTCATGATTCTCTCCATTGATGAGAACACATTTTCTGGATGATAATCCCTTATATTTCTAAGGAAGCAACAGAACATTTCAAGAATCAAATTATCACATTCAAGATCCAACATGACCATATACATCCTGACCTCGGCAATGGTTTCGAGAATCGTTACTCTCTTCTTAAAAGATCGGCATGAATTATCAGATAGATTTTCCAATGAGGATATAATAAGGTGAAATACTATCTTCATTTTCTCATCGTCATATGGAGAAACAGGAGCAGTGATCCTAGTTATCTCAATAAAGCAAGAGGCAACTGCAACTTTAATATCTATATCTGAATGCGTTAGAAGATGGTCTGATATCAATGCCTTCTGTGAAACAGAAAGTGCTTTCTGCATTGATTCAGAAGGGGATTGTCCTACCTTTGACAAACAAATATCCACTTGGTCGAGAAGAGAAAGGAGATCCTGCAGAGAAGGAGGAGGAGAAAGAAGTTGATTTCCAACCTGGAGGAGTTGATGTTCAAGTTTAGTATCGGGAGATTCCATTGGAAAATCTTCACTGGCATACATGTGCTCCCCAATATGTGAGTATGGACTGACCAAAACATTCTCCTTCGGTTCTTGCGATTCAATCTTCTCTTGGAGCTTGTGAATGAAGACAGGTCCACAAACATAGCATCTATTTTCTTGAATACCATGAGCACACACAAACGCATAAGAACCACTTATGATCATCTTCCCAGCAACTTAACAGTGAGCAAGTTAACCAAGCAGAAAACCAAGAACAGAGCAGCGGACTACGGCGACGAAATCGGGCGGAGAGCTCCAGGTAGCAAACTCCAAAGACCAAATTCGGACCAAACAAAAACTTCGGTTACAAACAGAGGCGCGAACAGAGTGCAGCAAACAAAGACGCGAACTGAGGCACCTGTTGATGAAGAGCTACGGTCTGTTCGAATACGTGGAGGAGCGGTGAGCACCGACGGTCGAAACAAAGCCGAACAGAGGTGTCCGGTGATGAACCTACGTTAAACAGCAACGAACGCCGAACAGAGCCTTCGCCGACTTTGTCGCACGGCTTTGTCTTAACGCGGGTCTCAGTTCCTCGCCAAACAGGAGATGAGCAGCAACGAACAAGATGAACAGATGCCAAATCGAACAGAAACCAAGTCTAAACCCGATGAAGAGCGTGATGAACAGTGCTATGAACAGTAACCATAACAATACCCGAACAGTATGATGAACAGTTTAACACAACGAACCAGAGAGAGAGAGAGAGAGAGAGAGAGAGAGAGAGAGAGAGAGAGAGAGAGAGAGAGGGAGAGGGAGAGGGAGAGGGAGAGGGAGAGGGAGAGGGAGGGAGAGGGAGAGGGAGAGGGAGAGGGAGAGGGAGAGGGAGAGAGAGAGAGAAAAAAGTGCCCAGAATCAATTGTTTAAGAAAACAATTGCTTGGAGCTCTGATACCAATTTGATACAGCGGAAAATATTAAGAAAGAAATATAGCTTTAGAGGGGAGAAGAATAGGAGAATAAGAGGGAGAAAGTATAGCCAAGAAGAAAGGAGAAGGGAAGCTCGAGAGAGAATAGGAGAAAGAAGGGGAGAAGCTCGTAGGAGAACAGGAGATTGGAAAATAGGATTTCATGAAATCATTTCATTCAATAATCATCAACTATCCCACCAAATTACAATGCAATACTTTAAATAAAATAAAACCTACTTGAAAAATGACAAAGACACTAATGACCCATTAAACACATAACAGAAAACCATAAAATACTAAAAACTATAATAATAAAAGACCATAATAATGCTAACCTAGAAAGATGAAAAGCTTAATACTTTTAATGTAAAACATAAATAAAAAAATCATATTTTGATGTCCTCATCACAGTCCCTTGGACTTGTTAGAGTTGAAACATCACTTTTCTATCTCTTCATTGATATTCTTTTGGATCATAGTGAAGTGTTTTGTATCAATTTTTTCAGTGGTCAGGCCGCAGTGATCACTCCTCGACAGGTGACTTTTGGTTTAGGGTCACGGCGTGTAAAAGCAGTAGCTGCAGCAAAACATCACACTGTTATTGCAACTGAAAGCGGGGATGTGTTCACTTGGGGATCCAACAGAGGTAAAAATATTTAAGGTGCTGTTTCATGTATATACAATGAAAAGTTTTGCACCAAATGTGGATTATGGTCCTTTTTGTATATTTGATCAGAGTGTTGTCAGACAGTGGGATGATAACCACCATTTTTCTAGTAGTTGATGTGTTTGATTATTTTTTCTGTTTATAAATGGTACTGTGCAGAGGGTCAGCTTGGCTATACTTCTGTTGATACCCAACCTACACCTCGCAGGGTGAGTTCCCTCAAGTCAAAAATTCTTGCTGTTGCAGCAGCAAATAAACATACTGCTGTAGTTTCTGAGGCCGGTGAGATTTTCACATGGGGTTGCAATAAGGAAGGCCAGCTTGGTTATGGAACCTCTAACTCAGCATCGAATTATACTCCTAGAGTTGTTGAATACTTGAAAGGAAAGATTTTTGTAGGAGTTGCTGCTGCAAAATATCACACAATTGTGTTGGGGAATGATGGAGAGGTGGGTATCACCATAAGATATTTGTCTGGATTTGTTGCATTTAATTGGGATTGACTGTTGGAAAGTATGCTTGTTATTCTAGTATTTCTTTTTGCTGTTCGTATTGGTTCAGTTGTTTTATGATTTCTTTCATATGGTTTAACTCTTCTTGAACCAACTTTTATGTGTATGTGAAACAGGTTTATACTTGGGGTCATCGACTTGTAACGCCACGCCGTGTTGTCATTGCTAGAAATTTAAAAAAAAGTGGGGCAACTCCATTAAAGTTCCATAGAATGGAACGCCTTCACGTTTTTGCTGTAGCAGCTGGAATGGTTTACAGCTTGGCTCTCACTGATGATGGTGCTTTATTTTATTGGATTTCCTCGGATCCAAATCTTAAATGTCAACAGGTTTATTTCTTCTCTTGTTGTGTTCATGAACTAATTATATCTGTCACCAGTATGTTAATTGCTTGTGATCATGCTCACTTCAATCCAGCTATATTCACTCTGTGGGCGGAATGTAGTTAATATTTCCGCTGGAAAGTACTGGACTTCTGCTGTTACATCTACTGGTGATGTGTACATGTGGGATGGGAAAACAAATGGAGAGAAGCCACCTATAGTAGCTCGAGTAAATGGCATAAAGACAGCTACTTCTGTTTCAGTTGGTGAAACTCATCTTTTGATTATAGGTTCTCTCTATCATCCTATTTACCCCTGCAATCAGACGAAGGCACCAGAACTGTTGATGTTGAGGGATGAAGCAGATGAGTTTACCGAGGATTTACTGTTCAATGATATAGATTCAAACAATAAGACTCCATTAAATGATGATGATAATAATGGGCCAAGCCCTATACCCAGCTTAAAAAGTCTTTGTGAAAAGGTGGCAGCTGAGTGTCTAGTGGAGCCTCGAAATGCTCTACAATTGCTTGAAATTGCAGATTCTCTCGGGGCAGATGATCTGAAGAAGCACTGCGAGGTACCTTAAGACCCTGCTTTTTAGTTAAAAAGTAAAACTTCAAAGATGAGTTTTCAACGTGTTTCAGAACTCACATTTTGCTTCTTAGATTCGTTAGAATCATAATGAGAAAGTTGATAGTTCTAACGTAAGAATTTATTTGTTTCCTTTCAAAAATTAATCTCATTTGATTTCTGTTACCCATTTCCGCAATTTTTTTCCATTTTGTAAATACTCAAACTCACCTAACTACATTTTATGGTATATCAACTTAAATACATAAGTTGATTTTCGTTTTCATCTGTCTAAAGTTAGTTTTACTGTAAAATAACGTGAAACAGTTACTTTTTTCCTTTTTGTAAAACTTATTAGTGGCCATGAGAATGAAATGTGGTTGAGAACAAGCTTCTTCGTTTTTTTGCCCTTTTTGGAATAAATTTTAAAAAGCCTAGGACATAATCAAGTAATTACTCTTTTCCTTTTCTGTAATCTTTGTTTTTTCGCTGCTCTTTTGGGAATAAATATTAAAAAATGTACTTGTTTATTGACTGCAGGACATTGTAATTCGGAACCTTGCTTATATTTTTTCAGTGGTATCGCAATCAGTTGCAAGTGCTCCCCTAGATATTTTGGCTGATCTTGAGAAGTCATTAGATCTTATGTCCTCTGAAGCATGGAGTCACCGCCGTCTCCCTACTCCAACAGCTACTTTCCCTGCTATTATTTATAGTGAAGAGGAAAACAGTGAATCTGAGATTCTACAAATGCGAGAAAGCAGTACACTTGCTGTGCTCAAAAGTGAAAGCGGCCAAAAATTAGATTCATTTTTAAAGCCAGAAGTTGATCATCATGAAGCCATGTGCAAACAAGTTCGTGCTTTAAGGAAAAAGTTGCAGCAGATTGAGATGCTTGAAGTGAAGCAGTCAAAGGGACAGGTTCTTGATGAACAACAAATTGCAAAGCTTCGGTCAAAATCGATTCTCGAGACTTCTCTTGTTGAGCTGGGTGTTCCAGTTGATGCACCACATAACCAATCATCATCAGTTTGTCCAGTTGGAAAGGGCAATAAAAGTTCTGAGCAATCTAAAAGACATAGAAGAAAGAGCAAACAAAAGGTTGAGCTGAAAACGTCATCTGGTGTTTCTAGAAATGAAGTGGAACCAACTTGTACAAAGGATGGCCCTCATGTTGAAATTTTGTCAGTTTTGAAACATAAGGTTAGTTTTTAAATTTAGTGCGATTCTTTGATGAGCTCTTTAAATTGTTGATTGCAATCTTGATGTGTCTTGGTAATCATATACTTATAGATTTTGTTTTCCCTTAATAGCTTTGAACCAATTGTTAATTATCTTGTAAGTTATTTCCAAAAGACTATCGTTGAAGATAAAATTTTATCCTACAACTTGATCACGTGATTGTGGGCATAATATTATATTGAACCTGCTTTAGTTGAGATTGTTATGGTTTTCTATCACATTGACAGTGTGTAGGCTCAATAGTTAGGTTGAAGAACAATACTAATCGGTTTAAGCTATTTATTGTTGCCTCGCTGTGCCCAGTTTTAGCTTAGTTGTTAATTGCTTTATAGAAGATGTGTTTTGAGAAAACTTGATAAGTTCGCCTGATGTACTTATAAATTGTGTTTCCTAACTTCATCATATGAGTAAAGCTATGTTAGCTTCAGGCCCTAGCTCATTCTCCTGTTAGTCTTTATCCAATAAATTATTTGAAAAGTCGAGTCAATCAAACTATTTACCAAAGTCAGCTTAAATAAGCAAATAAATTTTGAGCTCTAACTTGTAAGCTAAGCCAAATAGTATTTGTAGCTCGCGACGCTTATTTTGAATCTCTTAAGTACCACATAACAATCATAGATGGTTCCATATCCTATTTCAATGCTGACATCAGTCTTAGGATAAATTATAGATGATAATTTCTTTGATATTCTAGCCTTACATTGTCTTTCTTACGTTTGTCAGGAGGAAGATACATTGTCTTCCGGATATAGAGCTGATGAAACTGGTGATGCATCATCCATCGTCTTTGCACAGAAGAAAACCAATCCCAACGTTACTAAAAACAACACTTCATCGCCAGCAGCTTCCAAGAAGAAGAATAGAAAGGGTGGGCTTTCAATGTTCTTGAGTGGTGCTCTGGATGACGCCCACGCCCTGAAAGTTCCTGCTCCCTCTCCACCAACTCCAAAAATTGAGGGGCCTGCATGGGGTGGGGTCAAAATATCCAAGGGATCTCCTTCGCTGCGAGAAATCCAGGTTGAGCAGAGCAAAATATTAGGGAGCCAGGCCAGCAGGAACAAAGATCACGTGGAAGATCAAATTCAATCGAGTTCGTATTTTCCTTCCAAGCCAATACCCGTGACATCAACACACGCGCCACAAAAATTAGATGGAGAAAAAAATACTCCTCCATGGGCTGCTTCAGGAACTCCTCCCCAGGTTTCTCGACCATCTCTCAGAGATATCCAGATTCAGCAGGTTAGTTAATGGCTGATCTTTAAATGGGTTGGGTGGGATGATATGGTTTGTACAACTTAATGCACTCAATTTATTCTAACTAAAATTTGTCAATGTGTTTTTGTTGTTTTGGACTCACAGCAGGGAAAGCATTCTCACAGTCCTAGAACAAGCACAGCCGGATTTGCGGTTTCTACCAGCCAAATTTCGCCATCAGATTCGGGGGTGGTGAACCGCTGGTTCAAACCGGAAGTAGATACTCCATCTTCCATTCGTTCAATTCAAATTGAGGAAAAGGCCATGAAGGACCTCAGGCGCTTCTACAGCAGTGTTAAGATTGTAAAGAACCAAACTTGATGACTTGGTTTTATGTAAATGGCCTAAATTAAAGTGTACAGCTGAGCTAGGAGACCGTTGCTTTACATTCCTCGTCATCAGTAGTTCCTTGTTACTCATGATGATGGCTACTTTGAACTCGTTTTCATATTCTTTATCTCTCTTATGCATTTTTGAAAAATGCAAAATAAAAAAGAATTCCAATCAGCAATAAGCAAAACATTTATCCCACGTTTGTTGTTTTTATTTACTAGTCTTCCTCTTTTTACATTCTCATGGTTCAAAATGAGGAAGAATGCATATTATTTTCAAGACACATTCCAATCAAAATGAAAGGAATACTTTCACTCGTACATTTGCTTGTTCTTCGGAGTGATATTCTTCAAAGTAATTGTTCAAATATTTAAGCTTGTGACTACTGCTCAAAATGGCTACTAGCATTTGATACAATACATTACTAAGTTCTCACTTGTGAATGTGACGCAAAGTGATGAACAAGGTTTACTACTGAAGATGTACATACACTCCAACTGTAATACGTGTGTATATATATATCTCCAACTGTATCCTTTTTCATTGCATGGGCTCGTCCCACTTCATCTCATCATGTATTCAGTATTACTAGTACATTGAAGTGTGATTATTATAATATTGTATATGAGGATTACAGCCACAGGGGATCAGATATTGAGTGAAAGCAAAAGTGCAAAGCATTATGCAGTCTTGTCAGTTTGGACAACGTTGTTATTACAGCTCTCTGATTCAGCTTCTTTTATCTTTCTCATTATGTCCTCCTTTTTCTCCATCAGAGCTCCTATTTTCCCTTCTATCTTCACTAACTTCTGTTTCAATGAACTAATATCCTTCCCGTTAACCTTGCTTTTCTTCTCCTCCTCTTTCTTGCCCTTTTCTTTCTTCTGCTTCTGCTTCTTCTTCTTCTTCTTTTCTCCATCTCTTCCTCCTCTGCTTCTTTCGCACTTTCTTCTGCTTCGATCTCTCTGGTATTAACTTCAGTCTCAGACTTTACTTCCTCTTTTTTCTCATCTTCATCTTTGTCCTTTTTCTTCTTCTCTTTCTCTTTCTTCTTTGATGCTTTTTTCCTCTTCATCATCTTCCTCTTTATTCTTCTTCTTCTTCTCCTCCTCCTCCTCTTTCTCCTCATCCTCCTCGCCCTCTTCCTTAAATTTTTCATCTTCATCCTTCCCCTTTTTATCTTTCTTTTCCTTCTTCTTCTCTTCTTTCTCCCCATCCTCCTCGCCTTCTTCCTTCAATTTTTCATTTTCATCCTTCCCCTTTTTATCTTTCTTCTTGTTCTTGTTCTTCTTCTTCTCTTCCTTCCCCTCATCCTCCTCTTCTTCTTTCTCCTTATCCTTCTCGCCCACTTCCTTACATTTTTCTTCTTTTTCTGATTTTTCATCTTCACCCTCCCCCTTTTTATCTTTCTTCTTCTTCTTCACTTTTTTATCTTCCTTTTTCTCCTCATTTTCTTCTCCAGGACCGTCATCTTTCTTCTTTTTCTTCTCATTTTTTCCTTTTCCTTTCTTCTCTCTCTTTTTATCCTCTTTTCCTTCAGTTTCATTCCCTGTTTCTTCCTCTGATTTGGCATTGACATTATAATTTGTCTTCTCCTTCAGCTCACATCCATCTTTCTTCTCTTCATTCCCATCCTTACTTTTCCCTTTCTCACTCACAGTCTTCTTTTCTACATTTCTTTCTGAAATTGCTTCTTCCACTACTTTTTATGCTTCGCCTCTTCTTTTTTGACCACCTTGTTCTTCAATTTCAATTCCACATCTGCCTTCTCTTCCTTCCCATCGTTCAACTCCACGTCTTTGCTCTTCACTTTAACATGTAATTTTTCTTTCTCAACCTCTTTTCCTCCCTTAATCACCGTTTCAGATTCAACTTTGACTGTTGTCTTAACCTCCTTTTTAAAATTCTCCTCTGCCTTGACAACAATCTCATTTTCGCTTTCCATACCAACTGAAATAGATAAAATCAGCCTAATTATAGGATTTTCAGATTAAAAAAAACACTTACTAACTTTATTGAGAATCCAATGTATTGCAATGTGATGGTTGATGATAAACGTCGCATTAATTTTATGTTGATAGAATTATTTTTATCACTTCCTTTAATTTTTAACGACATTCCACATTTTGAAGGACAAATGTACGGAGATAACTAGCTCTCAACAACTGTTCAAAGCATTCGTTGAGAAGATGAGATTTCAATACATTTCAACAATTCCGTTCATGAGTTGGCCAGAACCTCAATTCCATACGTGGTTTTCCTTCTCTTGGCAATGAATTGAAGAAATTCTTAAGTAAGCACGAAACATTTCTCCTATTACATGCGACCTACCGTTCATAACTACACAGCTTAACAATGCCGAATTGAACTAGAAACGACAGTGACAGCTGATCCATGAAGTAATGAATCGTCGAAAAAGAAGGCAAAAAAGAAGATCGACTTCTCTCAAAGACAGACGAGAAAATACAAAGAATCAAAAGGAAAATCAGATAATCGAACCTGTTGCGATCAATTTTATGCAAGAGTACGATTGGCGTCGACGCGTACAAGATCAACAGCGAAAGGGAGATAGAGCTCGTAGTTTCCAGACCCTTCCAAGATCGCATTTATATAAAGAAAGGAGAGGGGCAGGTTGGTAAATAAAGGAGTAACGTGGCAGCTCACGCGCTCCTTTTAGTTTGACGGTAAGCTATAATTAATTTGGTAGTTTCCTCTTTCAACGCGCTTATTACTCGCATCCTATAGGCCACGTGTACACAGCTACTCGGTGGCCGGGCCGACCAAAAACATTTGGGCCGGTTTAATCTTCGTTCGTACGGCCCATTAGACTAATGGATCTTTCTTCCGTTGCCCGATTTCGACCCATTTAAAAAAGGGTATAATTGTCATTTTCCGCGTTACATTGGAGGACAAGATTGTCACTTCAACCAATATATAAAAAAACGAACTTTATAAATCGTGTCACGCAAGATGAGACCTGTACATTTATTATGCCATAATTAAATTATTAATTGCGTTAAAAATTAGACACGTAAGTTATTGCGGGAGGACCTCAACACTTTAATGAGCTGATGGAAAAGAAGAGAAAGGACTTGGCCTAGAAACATCCACCCACCTCAGCCCAAGGCCACTACCTCTACCTATACCTGCAACTTCGTAGATTGTGACCAGCAATTTAATATTTCTATTTTTTATTTTATAACATAAGCTTTTTATTAATACTTTTTAGGTCTGGATGGCCAGTAAATAATTAAGAACGTGACAACAATTTGACAGTAAAACCATGTACCTACCGAGGTACGTGGTCCACTTAGCTCGTTTTGAGAGATGAGAATTTTGTAAATATAATAATCGTTATTTTATAATATTTTTGTTATTTTATTGTTTGGGAATTAAAGTTATGGAGTGGAATGTCTTTTGCAAAGAATGTTACTAAAAAAACATTATGGATAAAGTATAATTTATATTTTTTAGCGTTTGCACCTTAAACTTTTTATTTTTTTTACCAATGAACATTCATCTTTCATCTATTTACATTTTACACTTTTCGATCAATTTATATGTTACATTAATCACGTGCATATTATGTTTTATATTTAATCATGTATTTTAATTAGATTTCTAATTCTGTCGTTCTCTCAGAAGAGTTTCGAATCGCGGCAGAGAATATTAATAGAATTTGAAATTAAATTAGCATTCGTATTGCAAATAATTTAGTTAAAACACTCGATTATACGTAAATTGTGTACATACATGTTAAGATTTATCAGATAAATTAACCTTAATTTTCAAATGACTGATAGATGAAAAGTGATATTATTCAAGCCAGGACAGATAAGAGGAATAATGATTCCGACATATTCTTTTAGGACCACGTGCATTTCATAACGTGCGACAACTCATTTTATTCATGAACTATCATTCTTGCAAACACATTGTCCTACCAAGACACATCACGTGGAAAAAATCCATGCATGAATCGAGTTGTTTTGATAAACTAACAAGACATATTGGATAAGAAACAAGAACAGACATATTGCGGACAATATTTTACCAAAAAATCTGCAAAATATGCAATGTGCAAGCACATGGTTTTGTCCTCAGAAAAATAACCCATGAGAAATGAGTTTGGTTCCTTCCGCTATAGTTCCTCAAACATGCAATTATATCTTTCTTTTTGCAACTTTATTCATCAAATCCGAAGCTAAATAGTCAAAAGTGGGAAAAGAAAGTAGTAAAATGAAACTTTTAATGTCTACAGTAGTTATCATCAAAAGCTACATTCAGTGCCTCATCACACACCACATACTGTTAATTTCAACCTTTTTAAATATATCTGTACGTCATTATTATTCTTACGTCTCGTCAACGACCTCATTTAAGAGCCTTATCTTTTCAGATTCGACTGAGGTTGTCCTGTAACCTTCCAAATAAAGATCTATTTTTTATGGGAGAAAATGAAAATTACAGCGATGGAGCAACAGGATAAGCTGAGTTTACAGTCTGAATGTTGTTTCAGAGGAGCAATGGGCTCAATGCAAATTCGTCATCGACAATAATAATGGGTACTTGGAAGAGTAAATGATAGAATCGACCAGTCGAGACCCTTTCAAACCAAGTTTTGAACTCAAAACTCCTGGAACTGGATGGCAAAACTTGAACTTGAAACGTTGATTGGTTGATTGGTTGATTGGTTGATCGTTTGACACGTATATTCCGTTGGGCTCATAGATTAGGCTCCATCAGTATATAATATATAAAAGAAAGTGCAGAGAGTTTACACCGGAGTCTATAACTTTACATTCTTACGCTCCTAAAGATGGTGGCGATACAGTCTCGTTGCACGGTGGTTCCTAGCAAACCGACTCCCAATGGCCGCATGTGGCTGTCGGAGAGTGACCAGCAGATGGCGTGGACTCACGCCCTCACCCTCTACGTCTACAAACCAGAAAACCCGAAAGACGCTGTGTTTGCTTTTGAAACCTTGAAAACTTCCCTGAGCGAAGCTCTGGTGCTCTATTACCCACTGGCCGGTCGTCTTCACTGGCTTGAGGGGAGTCGCCTCGAGCTCGACTGCTGCGCGAAGGGAGCTGAGCTCTCCGAAGCCATTTCCGAGTCTAGAATCGACGAGCTAGGCGATTTTAAGCCGGACGATTCAATACGGCCGTTTATCCCGAAGATCCAGTATAGTATTCCAATGGAGGAGTTGCCTGTGTTGATGGCCCAGCTCACTAGATTCAGCTGTGGCGCTGTGACTGTGGGGATAGCCGTCTCCCACATGTTGGTCGATGGGATTTCCGCCATAAACTTCGTGAATACGTGGGCGAGATTGGCCAGGGGAGATTCTCCGGATGATTGCGTGATGCCGTTCCACGACCGAACTATACTGAAGCTGACGGGAGAAGTGCCTGAAAAGACATCGATTTGGGATCTGGAGGAGTACAAGAAGCCACCCCTCTTGATCGGACGGTCGGACGCGGCGGTGGAGCTAAAGAGTGAGAGCCAGTCTCTTCTTTTGAAGGTCACGAAAGACCAAGTTGAGAAACTGAAGAAGAAAGCCAACCAAGATAAGAAGGACGACAACTGTGGAGTCATTCGACGGCCGTACAGCAGGTATATTTGAAAATCAACTTGTACGATTTTTTAATTTTGAGGGCTAGATTTCTTCAACAAAGTAATAAATTTTAGATCTTGAAGGTTGTAGCTTCCTAATTAGCCCGATGGTTGATCCCTTTCAGATACGAAGCTATGGCAGGACATATGTGGCAGTGTGCCTGCAAGGCGCGCAACAACGGGAGTTCCCAACCGACGAGGGTGCGCATCGGAGTGGACTTACGCAGCCGACTGAAGCCACCTCCGCCGCAAGCATACTTCGGTAACACGGTGTTACCGGCCGTGACACTGGCCTACGAATGCGGCGACATTACTTCAAACCCACTGAGCTCGGCCGCGGAGAAGATACGAGAAGCGACGCAAAGAATGACGAACGAATACATTAAATCCACCCTTGAACTCCTGGCCAACGTCGATGATGTATCCAAAGTTAGGGCCGCATACCACACTCTTGGCTGCTCCGAAGTTCCTTTCTGGGGAAACCCGAATCTCGCCATCGGCAGTTGGACTACCTTACCCGTCTACGACTCAGATTTCGGGTGGGGCAAGCCCGTCTACATGGGTCCTGGATCTCTGAACAACGACGGCAAATCCTTCATCATGTCTAGCCCTCAAGGCGACGGATCTGTTATTATCGCGCTGCGCCTACAAACTAAACACGTCGATGCTTTCAAGAAGTTGTTCTATGAAGATCTGTGATATCGTTTTCGATCGACTGCAAATATGGTGGGTTCGTTCTTATGTGGGTTTCTCTAATTCATCTGGAATTCTTCTTCTTTTTGGTCGTTAATATCATTATGTCAGCCTATTATATGATGAACTTCTCTAATAAACTGAGCTTCTTCTGGTGATAACTCCATAAAAACGAAGAAGACGAAACAAGCACGTCCAGAAATCTTTAAAGATATCTTCTTTCGACAGCTTTGTTATATGTCGTGACAAGATAGTTAAAAAAGTAATTGTAATAAAGAACTTACAAAATGTAAGAGAAATAAATTATTATAATAATTGAACTATCTATATTGCAAGACCTTCAATAATTGATACAATTATCTTGAATTATAATCGTTAATTCACTTGTCGCTACCCCAGATTCTCGTCAGAGGCTGAGAATATATAAACCTAGTCGGAGGGAAGATTGGACCTGATATGATCCATGACCTACCAGATTGGCCAAACGTTTTTATCAACAAATAGAACTATATCCTAAAAATTAAAAGGTATAGGAGTCACTATATTTGTAAATAACAAACTTGAATTTAATAAAGCAATATTGGAAAAATTATCATATTATCTAATATTTAAATCTCGTGACCATGCACAAGATTCATGTACAAATATAACATAAAAAGTCTCTATGACATAACACAAATGGGCACAAGATAATTGGTCCTCATTTGTTGACATTCAAAATTAGTCATTTTCAAACGACTTGAAGAAAATCTTAAAAAAAGACTCGTAAACTAAGGAGGTTTGACAATTTGACAAGTGGGAAGAAAAATAATGTAACATCTCGATATCCATCCAGCAGTGCCAGATGGTGTTATTTGAGGATAAGTCCAGACAACCTTATCCTTAATTTTATCGCAAAATACCTTGTTCTAATTGAAAGTATGATCTTATATAATTTGGATCTAGTAAGTAATGGACCTTCGTACCATTGGTTGAGGTCTTAGGACATTGATGTTACTTAATTCATCTGGACAGCCCATTAGACGAGTGGATCTTTCCCATGTTGCCCACAATATATTAACCATTTATCTTCATCATTCTTATATAAAAAAAAAAAATCAAATTATAAGTCAAAAAACTTGAGTTGCACATGAAACAAGTAACGAAGAACATGATCCAGTAAATAATAACTATCTCAGAACTAGAAGTACTCCGTTTGTTTTTACCAAAATAATTCAATCCTTGGTTGCGGGAGGAACGATGATGATTCCAACGTGCTCGTTCGGCCACATGTTATTTCTAAGCTATGCTACGATATGAAAACAACCTCCTTCAAGACAGATTCCGAGGCAACTAGGTAACTTGTTTTGTGAATACATTAGTTGTTACAGGCTTAATCAATATAAAGAAAGTTCAACCATTATGTATTGTTTGAGAAAGGAGAGACAAATTAATAAATAAGTGGAGTTCTCAATTATTCAAAGTATGTTTTACTATTTTTCCTCTAATCGTCTTTAAAAAATTATATTTTTTTTCCCCAGTTGGGGAGTGAGAATGGAATATCCTTTCCTTATACAGTATCAAAGATCGACTTTCATTTTCAAGCAAAATAATCGAAAACGATGAGTTGTTTCGGGGCAGTGACCCCATAATCTAAGACCATTTATAGCTCTCTAATTTTACATGTTTATGCTCGAGTTACTTGTTAGCGTCAAACATCTTTATATGAATTATTGCATTACATTATGAGTAATGATAGATTCATTCTATAATTTTATACTTTAATTTTATCATTATGCTAGTTAGTAGACGTGATTAATATCATATTTAACTAGTTATATTTATTTAATTATACACTAAGTAATGAGTCGATGTTAAGGCGAAAGTAATATCCCTATTATTTATATTTGAAAATAAATAAATAAAAATTATATGCGTTTTAGATAGAGAGGAGACGTAGGTGGCTTCAACAGTCAGCGAAACCTTCCGATTATCGGCCGAAGCGGTTTGTAGAGCGCCTGCTCCTCCTCCTCTGAATCTGATACGGAAGAAACAAGTTCGATCTACGCCGGCTCTTTCTTGTATTGTTTCTTTTTCAGGTTTAGATGAAGTTTAATCGTTATTTTTCTTCTTCGTCGATGGGCATCTCATCTCCAACAACTTCTTTTCTCTTCATATTCATCATTGCCTTGTCTTCGTTACGATCGGTCTCTTCCTCTTCTAATTCTACTTCTTCTTGGCTTAAACCGTCGAATTTGTTTCTTTATCCTTTACAATCTCAATGCCCTTTCTCGATCTCCCCAACCCCACGTATCCTGGTACGTTTTTTTTTCTCTTTTTTTTTTGTACTTAAATTTGTATGTTTATATTTTATTTTAGGATTTGCAAATGTTGGGCTTGATTTGCTGCTTTGTTAGGTTTCCCCAATTAATCAAGTAAATTGTTATTTTAAATGTTAATTTCGTTCAATTTGTTCGTGGCTCGATGGATTTTGAAGTTTCTGTGTGAGTGGTTTGGATTTTTCGTATTGGCTCGCTAGTTGGACTATGATTTGTGTAGTTTTCTAAAATATCCTCCGGAGTGAGAAGGGTGTCTTCATTTTATTAATCTGTTGAAACTCTGTAGCTACATAAGTTGTTCTTGAATGTGCATCTTCTTGTTTATCATGGATCATTCCTCTCTGTTTTATTGACTCGTTTGGTCTGAATTATATCACCCTCTTGGTGTCTTATTCATTTGATTAAAATTTTCTTTTGCGGTATTGAGATGTCATAGACTTTACAAATCATAGTGAATGCAGTAGAATTCTTTCTCCATTCTCTTAGGCCCTCTTTACCTGCTATAAACAAAGATCAACAGTAAATTTACTCGATGAAGTAAGGAGGAAGAAACAGTGTGAGAAAGGAGAGAATAATCGTGCACATGTGAAAGGAATATTTTCCAATTGATTATTCATTGATGTACAGAGAGGGTTTATATACTGTTACAGTAAACGTGTAATAGAAGGTTCTACACACTCATGAGGGCAATGCCTCGGCATCTAACATCTCCCCGCAAGCTGATCGGCAGATGACAGATAGCTTGGATCGAAGGGATTGAAAAGATGCAACACCCAAAGGTTTTGTGAAACAATCGGCAATTTGTAAAGCCGACAGGATGTACTTCACCATTAACAATTTATCCGCAACTGTATCCCTCACAAATGAAAATCTATATCCACTTGTTTTGATTTCGAATGCAAGACCGGATTCGAAGCGAGATAAGAAGCACTCACATTATCCCTATAAATAATAGGTGTAGAAAAAGATATGCCCGACTCACCCATAAGCAAAACTAACCATGAAAGTTCAGCGACACCATTTGCAACAGCTAGGTATTCGGCCACTATACTTGTCAAAATTGATTTCTGTTTAGTGGATGACCAAGAAATCATATTAGAGCCATAAATGACACAATAGCCGCTGATACTTTTCCAACAATCAGGATAAGATCCCCAGCCAGCGTCTGCGAAACAAATATCTTTGGTTTACGAATACCAAATTTAGCCCGAGTGTCCATGGAGTGAGCATTGGTAACAAGTAGTGGCAAAGATGGTGAAGGAGAAAAGGGAGGTTGCGGATCTGAAGCAACAGGAAAAGACAAAGGTGCTGTCGGATTAATGTGACAGGTTGGGAGAAGACAAAGGAGAAGACAATGGAGTAAGAGAAGATAAAATAGGAAGTGAAAAATCAACAATGGACTGTGAGGGTGAGAAACACAGACCTAAAGAAGCAAAAGGAAAAGAAAACTCGTTCAAAACAACACGACGAGAGATAAAGAAACGAGAAAGAAAGAAATCTTTTATGATTGGGCTATATCCCATGAAGACGACACTCCTTAGACCGGGACTCTAATTGATGAGAATTAAAAAGACGAAGGAGAGGAAAACACGCACACCAAACACACGCTAAGAAGAGTAATTAGGATTGTTATTAAATAAACAGAGGTAAGGAGAAGTATGTTCCTAAACCAAGGTCTGAAGACAATTTATCAAAAAAACAGCCATGTGAAAAGCATACTGTTAGAAATGCAATGGAACATGAGAGTGAAAAAGTAAAGACAAACCAACCTCTACAACATGTGTATTTTTTCGTTCCACCCGGCCATTTTGTGTCGGGTGTACAGATGGGAAACTCGACGATGTATTCCAAGAGAAGCAAAGACAGGTGTTAATGAACGAAATTTCCTTCCTTAGGTTTAATAGAGCAGAGGAATTTAGATTGAATAAGGGCATGAAATTGGATGAAGATATTATGTACTTCATTTTTGTATGTAGAAAATAAATCTATGTAAAACCACTATAATCGTCGATAAAGAGAAGAAAGTAACACGCACCAGTGAAGGAAGTAATAGAAGTAGGGCCCCAATGATCTGAATGTATTCAATCTAAAGGCTAGGAAGCCCTGGACATAGAGGTGGTAAACGGTAACTGATGACATTTGCTTAATTGACAAGTAGTACAAGAAGGAAAAGAAACAGAAGAAGGTAAATGCAGTGATTGAAGAACTGAAGAGACAACTAGTGGAGAAGGATGACCCAGACGCCGATGCCAAAGTTCAGATAGAGAAGAAGAAGTGCTATGAAGAACTGACGTGTTGTGCACAGCTGGAAAATGATCAACCGACACATGAAGTTTATGGAGTCCATCGCAGAGAGTCCCCTTGAGGAGCAGCATTTTGGAAATTCGATCAGTACCACAAAAGGCAGAGGATCTAAATTCGACAATAACATCATTATCTTGACATAACTTCACAACACTAACAAAATTATGAGAAAGGAACAGAGACTGTAACACACTTGATAAGACAATGGGTTTAGAAGAAGAAAGAAGAGCAGTATTACTTGAGTAGGAAATAGGAATAGTCTTACCGTCACCCACCATGATTTTGTCAGACCCAGAATATGGAGAAACATGAGACAAATGAGAAGTAGTAGGAGTGAAATGATCCGTTGCTTCTGAGTCCATTAACCAAGTATGGGGAGTAGCAGGTAAAGAGGGTGGAGTTATAGTTTGGCCAGAAGACACGCCTTGAGCTGCAAATTTTTTTGGTTGAGGTTTATATGAGATGGATCAATGATAACAAATAGCAGCGTTATGGCTGATTTTCCAGCAAATTTGACAGCAAGGTTTAAAACCACCAATCGCAGCAAGATGGTTGCAAATGAAAGTTAATTTTTGAACGTATTGAGTTGCAGAGAGGCCATCTTTGGACAAACTACTATGAAGCTCAATTATCCTGGCCAGAGAAGACGGAATAAATTTGTTCAAGAGAAAACCAAATTTCCGATGCGGTTTCATAGGAGACAATTTGGGAGATGAGGGAATCATACAATGAACCATAGATCCAGCTCATGAGGAGACGATATTATATCACTCCCAAGTAACAAACTCAGGGTTAGACTCCAAATTAGACAGAAGAGGATTAGGAGCAAGATGAGATCCATCGAGAAATGATTTCAACCCGTTGGCTATAACAACATTTCGAAGGTGATTTTTCCATATCAGATAATTGTGAGCATCAAGCTTCATTGTCAGTGTCTGATTCATCGTTGGAAACGCTGGAAAAGAAGAAGGCACAGTTGAAGAAGAAGGAAGAATATGGCTGCTAGAAGAAGCCATTCCTGAATCTGATACCATGTAAGAGGAGGAAGAAACAGTGTGAGAAAGGAGAGAATAATCGTGCACAGGAGAAAGGAATATTTTCCAATTGATTATTCATTGATGTGCAAAGAGGGTTTATATATATTGTTACAATACATGTATAATAGAAGGTTCTACACACTCATGAGGGTAATGACAGTTTGGTGTCCAACCAATTGGACTCCCTGATCAAGTTAGTAATCACTTGAAGACAAAGGGCAATTTTTTAGATGAATGTAATCAGGGTTTGTTATGGTTTGTTTTCTATAGATTCATAGAGCTGTTAGGATTCAGTAGTCTTCTGTGGACTGATCTCTTCTATTTTTCAGTCAAGAACTTCTTTGGCAAGCTGCATGATTGTCCCGCGGTCTTATTTTTGGCTTTTCTTGACTCCAAGTTGAGGTAACCTTGTCGGATTTGTGATGCAACTCTATTGGTCAGAATATGACCAGTGCATGCCCCTGGGCAATGTGCTTACTTATGCTTGATACGATGTCTATCATCAGTGTCCCACATCATCGAAACTTCTTGACCACGCATATGTTTATGCCTGTGTTAGTTGAAGTTGTGGTTAAGGTCTCACCTCTTAGACATTGTGTTTTGGGTGTCACCTTTTATTCCAAATTGTAAAATATCTTCTTATTTGGTAAATAATGAACACTCAACTAGCTGAGACACTGTAAAAGTGCATGTCACTTTCTTTTTACCTCGTCTTTGCTTTAAACTTAAACCCAATAAGTTATATAAGAATGACATTGTACATTTTCCTTTTTTAATTAAAGGTCTTTACTTTGTTTGTTGTTTTTTTTTTTTTTAATTTTTCTTGGTTAAATCATATATGCCCCTATCTGGTGTGAGAATTCTTTCTCATAGGATGTTCAAATAAATTTTGGAGAAATTATGATACATAAACATAGAACTAGCTGATAGCTTCGTTAAGCTGCTTTATTTATGAAGTGCTAAATTTATCTCTCAGCTTACGGTTAGTATTCACAGATTTATTATTTTACTATTAAGTAGTTGTATAAGGTGTTAAATTTTTTGGTTAACAATACTGAAAATTTATAATCATTTGAGATTTTTTTTTTAATTTTCTTGATTGAATCATATATGCCCCTGTCTGTTGTGAAATTCTGTCTCGTGTTCAATTAACTTTTGTGGAAATTATGATACATAAACATAGAACTAGTTGATAGCTTCGTTAAGTTGCTTTATGAAGTGCTAAATTTATCTCTCAGCTTATAGTTAGTGTTCGTAGATTTATTATTTTACTTTTAAGCAGCTACATGAGGTGTTAAATTTTTTGGTTAAAGTACTGAAATTTTACAATCATTTGTGTAATTATAGGTGGATGGAGATGTCCTTGATCAAATGCTGACTTCCAATAAGAGAATTGGATACACTTGTGTTCTTTTTTATGCTTCTTGGTGCCAATTTTCTCAGAATCTGCTCCCTTCATTTGAAACACTCAGTTCTATGTTTCCTCAAATAGAGCACTGTGATCGTTGAGCAATCATCTGCAATGCCGAGGTATGATGGTAGAGCCAATTCCTAGGAACCTTTCATTGCAAACACTAATTTGACTGCTTTTAAAGTGCAAAAACGTTAAACTGCAGCTCTGTTTGCACTATATTAATCTTAGTTTTGATAGTCATTCATTTATTTATTTATACTGTGCTCTATTAGGTTATTGGTGTTCCAAGTCATATTTGTCTGGCCTAGACATCATGTCTAATTTTTGAGACCATTTTTTTTTAGTTTTGGAGTAGTACTCTTTCAGATGCATTTGATTTAAATTTATTAATTCTTTTTCATCTTTTATTGGAACTTAACTATTTGTTGAAGTTCATTGACATCTTTAATTTGTCTAATTTTTCCTTTTTATTTGGATATTTCACTTTAGTGTACTTTCGAGATATGGTATTCATAGCTTCCCATCAATATTGATTGTGAACCAGACAACAACACTGCGGTATCATGGTCCAAAAAGTTTTCTTTCCCTTGTTCAATTTTACAAGAGGACAACTGGTAATTCTCCTAACTCAGTAAACTAATCTTTGTCAATGGAGTGAACATATGGATATTTCTTGTGGGTGTTTCTGCCTATTATTGTGTTTATAGGAAAAGGAGGACAGTTAATGAATGGTAAACCTTCTTCCTCTTTTCTCACACACAAGTGTAGCAGAGAAAATGATACGTTGGTTTAAGCATTGACTTCAATTTATGGCTTCGTGAACAGTTTGTAATCTCATTTATCAGATCAAATTGTATCGATACTTGTCTTTATCTCAGGTCTAGAACCAGTTCCATATTACGATGACGGGCAACTGGTTGGCTGCAGTAGTGAGAAATCCATTATTGAGAAGTTTAGTATTAAGTCGGTGAAGGAGATGCTTTGGAGGGATCCATATCTGGCATTATCTGTCATATTCCTCTCTCTGAAGATGGCACTGTTCCTATTACCAAGGGCTTTATCTCATCTCAAAGCTTTTTGGTTTTTGTGTTCTCCACGTTTGAATTTGGAAATATTTGGCGAGAGGAGCTACATTCTGCGGCGCATTCTTGATACAGTTGATGTGAGAAGAGTCTGGGCCAAACTCAGACTGACAAAGAATAGAAATTTCCGAGAGGGCGCTAGAAATGCTCGCTATTGGACTTCTTTGGCTTTGGGAGAATCTTCATCGAGATCGAACTAACAAGGGGACAGGCTGCAGACAAGCTCATTTTAACCAGCTAGAGAACACACAGCAAGATGTTCTGGTTGCAGGTAATCTTTCTTCCGTTCCTTATTTGGAAAAGAAGAAGAGAATGGAGAAACCAATAAACAGATTATATCGGATGATATTTGTTCGAGCTGTTTTTTTTTTTTTTTTTTTTTTCGATTTCCTCTTTTTCCTTTTCTTGACGGGAGGATGCAAAGAGGAGTGTAGATTTTAGATCTGCTTTCTTTTATTGTCCATATTGTTTGTAAGGAAGGAAACATGCATAACCAAACCAGTTGAAGGACGTGAATTGTGAGGAAGGCATCATGTATAATATTTGTTCCACTCTATTCTCAACCTTATCTTTTGTTGTAGGCCTCAAAGTAGAGACTAATTTTTACAGCCATTGACATCTCTCGGCTTGGAGCTTTTTACATCAAAACCAGGTCAGAAGTTTAACTCGTCTCTCCAAACTCAGGGAAAAGTATGGGTAGTCAGTGTGCATTGAAGCTCTCTCCACATTAACTCTTTCTCTGTATAAGTATGCATGCAATAAGTTAAGATTATTTAAACCTAATTGATGAATTAAACAAACTGAAGTAAAACTATGTTTAGCCTTTAAGGTTATGTTTCTTTGGTCGATGTTCTTGTTTTTGTTTTGTGGACAAAAGTAATCAAATCATAGGTAAGCAACGGTGTGGATTTAAAAGGGTTCCTGGGCCTACCTCCAAAATGATTAATGTTAAGCAATGATTAATGAAATAAATTAAGGTAATAAATGATAAATAGTTAAGCAATGATTTTAAGAGAATAGAGCTAAAAACTTAAATCCTGTTAAAAAAAGAAAAATACAAAAATCAAGGAATAATGGTTGTGATTCACTGATTCTAGCCTAAGAATGGAGTGGGACCCAATGGAGGACCACCCATCGTTGGTCGCAATTTGAAAAGACCAACTCTCGAAGTATCTCGTATGCTCCAGCAGAAGAAATCCGCCATTGTTGAGCTCGAGTTGCAGAGTCATGGATGTTGACGAATGGGAGCTCCTTTCCGACGAACGATTTGTCGATTTCGAAGGCGAAGGCGATAACAGGATCTTCTCTAACATCTGTTCGCTCGACACTGACTACTTCGTCTGCCCATCAATACAATTTAAGGAGGTGCCAGAGGCAGAAAGCGCCGCTGGTTCGTCTGTAAAAACGAAGAGAGATGTTGAAGAAGATGGTCAAGGTGCCGTCTCTCAAGTGGTTTACTTCAAGAAAATGAAGGAAAATGAATTCGTAGACATGAAAATGGACCTGGAGCTTCAGTTTGATGGAAAGGCGGAGGCAATTGAGAGTAATCTGATCAGTTCTCCAAGGAAGAAGACAAAGAGCGTGGAAATGGAGGAGGTTGATTCGAGAGACGAAGGAGGCAGCTGCAATGGCGGTTTGAACGTAGTAAAATGGGGCTTCTCTGGGTTTGGAGCCATCTGTTCTTTGGGAATAGCAGCCGCTACCATATGTATTATCTTCGTCGGAAGCAAACAGAAGAAGATGATGCCATTACAGCCAACCCAAAAGGTTAGTTTCCAGATCTACAGAGATGACAAGGTAATTCTGATTCTACAATCTATAAAAATCACACGCTTAATTAACAACTAAAACGACCCAAATTGAAAAAAAAGAGAGATTTGCAGAGGACAAAGAAAGTGGTGCACCATGCAAGCAAGTTGAAAGAAGCAGTTTCAACTTCCGCCATGAGAGGAGGAGCTCCGCCTACCGGAGCTCGCATCACATTTGGTGGCCACTACAACTACGACGGTCTTCTTTGAAATACACATCCAAGTTGCTACAAATAGTAGTTTGTGTATATTTACATTATATCTGTAGATTTTCCAGCTCTTACAGTATGGTTTGCTTGTACAAAAGAAACAACTTTATCAGAAGATACAAGTTCTTAGTCCTCAGTTCTTATTTTTTGCAACAACAACAATCGTTCGATCCGTAAAACACTTGACCCCATGAATTTATTCCTGGGTAAGATTATTATGGGTTATCCTGTGGACAAACAGTGAGAAAGGAGATATTTTTATGAGTGAATGTGGTTGGTTGATGAAGGGAGATAATGACTGATTCAAGGATGAGATGAATCAGCCCAAAAGAAATGAATTTCATTTGTCGTTTTCAATGTAAGGTTGCTTAAAGATGGGTCTTCTAGTAGGATACGTAATTGGTTGGGTCGGGCACTCCGAGCCCACTAGAAAAGCATGTAATGGTCATTGGCGCATTAGGTTAGGGAGGGGAGTTTCTCTCTGCTCTATCCGTCTATCCCACTTACCTAAGGCCAGAGGATAAACTGCGAATGACGCGGTGGGAGAGGCTCCATACCACTTGCATGCGCGTGTGATGGAGTTTCAGTTTGAAGTGTGGTAAGGTCTAAGGGGCTGATTGGAGTTCCCGTGTGAAGGGAGCGGCTTCTTCCTCATCTCATCTCATCTCATCTCATCTGGGTTTCTTCACTGACGATGGATTTGCTTGTTTCCTGACAGATTGACCTTCCCATCGCAGTTACATTCTGTGTTCGATTGAAGGTATACTCTGCTCTTTCACTGAGTTTTCTTCTTCCCTTCTTTCTTCGTCGACCTTCTTCACTCTTCCTGTTATTTATCAATTTCCTCTGACTGGAAGGTATTTTGACTTATATTTGTGACTATCAGTCTCAGATCTTAACTGTTTAGCGATTACCAGTTTAGATCTTTGAATAAGGAATGAGAACCTATTTACTAGTGTAAGTCTTCGGAATCTAGGAATTGAATCTTGGTTTTTGGCTGAATTTTGAAAGATATGGAGACGGAACAGAGGAACGGAGGAGATTGTCAGCCTTCGGAACCTGAATATTTTATGCAGTGGAGGAATGGGAAGAGACTGAGATGCGTAAGAGTGAAAGACCCTGAAACTTCAAACCGATTTAGTGGTGGTCTACGAAAGAAAATGGACTCTTGTGATGTAGATAGATCTCTGTTTCAACCTCGCCCAACAAGGTTAGTTGGTTTTTTATTTGAAGAAGCGTGACATGATTATCAATCTGAGATGATTTTGTAACCAGATGCTTTGTTTTTCATTGGATGGATTGGATTATGTTTCTTGATTCTCGGGTCCAGGAAGCCTGAGAGTCAGAAATCAACTTCCCCGGAGAAGGAGGATCGGTGCTACATGACGAGAGGATCAACCGGGGTTGATGAGAATGTTATCAACCAGGTTGAAGAGAAAAGAATGGTGTGGCCAAAGTTGTACATAACTCTGTCAAGCAAAGAAAAGGAGGAGGATTTCATGGCCATGAAAGGTTGTAAGCTTCCGCATAGACCCAAGAAAAGAGCTAAGCTCATCCAAAGAAGCTTACTTGTAAGTCATTCCATTTCTGATCAATTTTCTTTTTCTTTGAATACTTTTAATGGAAGAGATGCCGAAACAACCTGGGTCGGTATGCAGTTAGTGAGTCCCGGGGCATGGCTGACTGATATGTGTCAAGAGAGATATGAAGTTAGAGAAAAGAAAAGATCAAAGAAGGTACTTTCTGAATCCATCTATCAATATAACATGATAGTTTGATTCATTTATTCGAAGCCGTAGCTCAATCACTAATATCCTCCAACTCCCTTTCGGGCGAGTTAGAGATCTACTGATGTGGTCTAAGAGTAATGACTTGGGCTTGTTCTTTTCTACTTGTATGCAGAGACCAAGAGGGTTGAAGGCCATGGGGAGTGTGGAAACTGATTCAGAATAAGAACAAGGTCGTCCCTCCTCCTTAGGTGTTGTATTTTTTTCAGGGTATGTTAGAAAAAAGGTGTCCTGCCTAATTGTGTTCGATTTGTGTAGTAGGAAAAGTAATTTTTGTTACTCTATACTTTGAAATTGTGGTACTTTTGATTGATTATAAAATTCATGACCTTGAGTTTCAATCGAGCCTCTAAATATCAACAAATTCCCATTATTCCAAATCTAAACAAGTGTAAATTTTAAATGCTATGGTACAAAGGCTCAACAGATAGAGAGAAACAAGCCCATGGTAAGCTTTTTAAATCAAAGACTTCTCTGAAACGTGATACTGCTTTTGCTCATCCTATATTTTTTCAGAAGCAAACCCAGAAGTTTACATAAGTCCAAGACCAAGAGTTGATCTTAACTGTGGAAATTGTAAGTTAAAATATCAGCTGAAATATTGAAATTACCTCTTTGATTATCTTTAACTAGTTCACTCAAACTTGAGGCCTAGCAGCTTGCAGCATTTCGACTATAAGAGTCTTCACACCCCTGCAGAGGTCCAAAAAAAAAGAGAAAATATGAAATATTGCAATGTAACTATTCGTCGTGTATAGTTGATAAACACGCGAGATTGTGTACTATATAAATTCAGGTCGAAAAGTGAGAGAAAATTATAATTCTTCAACTAACTAAACTTCCTAAAAGAATTAGTTTTGACAATGAACTTTGTACAAAACTTCAGGAATTTCAGTTTTTCTGTATAGACAACGATTTCTGGGTATGATATCCAAGAGTGAATCAAAGCTAGAAATGAGCACTAAGAGAATCCAGGAGTGAATAAATTAACAGAAAAAATTAAAGCCTCACTTTCTATCTTCTGCTCGTTTTGGGAAAGGAACTCGAAGCTTGAAAGTGTTGCCATTACGACCTGCCTACGTTAAGCGAACGAAGCAATCAAAACAAAGCCGTAATACCGAGAAACGCCATTCCATGAGATTATAGAACGAAAACGTAGAGAAGAATAAAAACGAACTCGTAAGTTAGATATGACAAGTACCTTTACATTAAAACCAAGGCTATCCAAATCAAGCATGAAAGCAAAGTCCACCTAAAGAATCAAACATGTCAGCTCTCCTATGGTTTATCAGTGAGTCATTATGTATGCCTTCCCCAGCAAATTAAACTCGAACATCTATGACATAGAATGTGGGTTCAGAGAATTAAAGTCCAGATTGTCCCTTTTTGATTGGCAATGTGTATGCTTGGTTCATTACTGCTGGAATTTACTTCACACAACTTGAATAATAAATGTATATATGTTTCTAGCATAGTAACACTACCGGAATCGACGTCCAGTGTCTGACGATGGCCTTTGTGTCCTCGCCGTGATCTTTGTTCATGTGAGACTGAAACGACATTGTATTTAGATCAGAAAGATGGAAAGAAGATTTGGATTACTTTGATTGTGGAGATTTATTGGGATAAGAATAACAAGTCATTACAGTGACAGGCTTTGAAAATTGAGCAATTGGATCAACTTTTGCTGCTTTGTATTCCTCTTCGCTGAAATCTGAAAGAACAAAGAGGAAGAACATTAATTGTTGTGGCATATTACTGAATCTACAAATATGCTTGAACAAATGTAAGATTCAATAGCCAAAATGATAATTTACAGACAAACCTCCTGATCCTAACAGGGCAGTGGCAACACCAGACACATATCTTACGGCTTTTGGCTCGATGCGAATAAATTTGAAGTCACCAAAGTCAACCTTCATGATTAAATCGTCATTTAGCCTCCACAATTATATAACTACAAACAATATCCATACCCAAATGGAAAAATGAAGAACGTGCTCGAAAAGAATGACTACCCAAAATGCATTTGGATGCCTGGACAAATATGCGGCGCGAACCGCTGCTGTTTCTTCTTTTGAAACCTAATTATGGAGATTTTGAGCAAATCAATGGCAACAAAAGAACAGAAAAGATTAGAGGGTAGATCCTCATTCCCTTGGGATCAATTGAAACAACAAAAGACATTGGGGACCAAATAACTTACAGCCACAGCATCACCATGGAGAGTAATAACTAAGTCTGTCCTATCCTCAGGGTCCTTTGCGACAAGTAATGAGCACTTTGAATTAACTGATAAGTCCTGTGTACATTAAGAACATTGAACTTTTCAAAGGACTAGCAAATATATTGATCCACTCTCGCATCATCGATGAATTAATTGAAATAAAAACCTTTGTCATCAATAAACTTGGATGCCATTCATGCAGGAGAATACACAAAGTTTAGGATGAATAAACTTGACCATTTGTGAAGTTCTTTACAATAAGATTAGAAGTCAGGCCAATAATAAACATACCTTTGAATGAACTGCCAGGCTACTGATTGCTAATATCGGAGAGCCATCGGCATCACATGCAAAGTCGACCATTGACCCGGAAGGATAGCCCTCGTACTTCTGCAGATAACGAGGACTTTACAATGAGATATGCATGGTTATGGATGAAAGAAAACACTCGAACTAGTAAACAATCGATTGATAATTAGTGATTTTTGAATCAATACTTGTAGCTAGAGTAATGGTAAACTTCAACAGGACCCGGATTGAAGTTCGACGCATATAGTCATGGTCGAATAATATAACATACCTTAGAGAAGGTAGAGAGCATTCCTCGCAGGCTATGATGAAGCACAGTTCGAATTTCTTCATCAGGTGGAAGTCGAGCAGCTTTTTCCTGCAATAGGATTAACAATAACGGGAGCCCTTGATCAATAAAATCCACCGTGCAAAATTAACCAAATCGGATTTTCACACTGCTGTAGTAGTAGTAATTAACTCTTTTACGATGTAATTTCCTATCCAATGATTCCGATTGTTCCCGATTACGATAAAAGAAAGTACCTGGTGAGCTCGAATCAAGCTAGAGATGTCGGCAGCATCGTCACTGTTAACGTCGCCGGAAAACACAGCCTGGTGCATAAAGAAAGAGTAAAAATCAACTGAGGATAGATAAGAAAACATGAAAGGAGAAGAAACTAGAGATGACAGGAGTTGCCTGGGGAGTTGATTGAGCGGAGGCAGCCATTGAAAGAGAATGACGATGATTGAGAAGATTGGGGCAAGAGAGGTCGAAGGAGAAGGAGTTAGGTTGAGAACGCGGAAGCCGCAAAAAGAAAGGGCTGCGAGAGGCGCATCTGATGCTCAAGGCAGCCCGATAAAAAAGGGAGGTAGTACAAGGAGCCACCATAGTCGTCATCTTCCCGACACGTTCGCCAAATCCTCCCGAGTATTTTATTGACTGTCGATGGAATTCGAGAGAGCAAGAAAGAGTTCCAAGAAGATTAGAACATGGAATTGAAGTATCAATGGAAGATTACAAGAAGAAATCCACACTGTGAGACAGGTGAAGGCATATATAAACACACAAACATTTCTGTCTGACTGTGTGGGGGCCCATGTCTTCTTCTCTTAGCCTGCAAATTTGTGAGCAGAAATTAATTCCACTTATCTATAATTTCTGAAACCCATGATCATCTCTCTGTTGGCTGTTACGTTCTACTCGCTTCCAGCAACAGATACCTCCATTGTTGCAGAAAAATCACTGCTTGTTCACCGATGCTTTCTTCATCAGTTCTCTTTTTCTCTGTTCTATCTTGTATTTTAATTCTGTAGAACAAGTGCAAACGTCTATGAAATTGAATCATTGCAGTATAACCCGGATGACTGCAAGAATTCACCAGCTGTGGAAGTTCTTCATCGTGCCTTATAATTGCTTCCTCATCAAGTGAAGAACTGAGAGTCAGATCTGTCTGCTAGCAAACAATGATAATAGTTTTACGTTTTGCTTGAAGTGGTCCAGACGATTATAAAGTTTTGATATTGCAAACGATTCTTCAAATTGAAACACTTTTTGGTAAAGATCTGACGAACTTTCTCGTCGACATTCTTAGTTTGTTCATTGGCAGAGTTCATCTTGTTCCCCCGCCAGAATTTTCTGCTCTATATAATGTTTTGGCGCTGGTGACAAAGCTAGAATCCGATCTCATCTACGCATTATCGATAACATCTCATCACTAATGTCGTCGATTTGAGCCAATGATTTCGACATCAATGACTTCGAATCAGAAAAAAGAGGTATGAATAAAAATGTGGATGTTGTAAGTCTGAGTTCTTCAATTCTCTGAACTGCAAATCCCAACTTCGTCGTTTTCATTTCAGAACAAAATCAACAAATTGCAGGTCTGTTTTAATTACTAATAGCGTCAATTCTATGATTTGATCTTCTTTCCTTCTGTTCTTGGGCAAAGCAAGAAAAGAGAAGAGAAGGAAGAAAGAAAAATACAGAGATTTCATCGAAAAAATACAACAAAAAAAGGATTAAACGAATCAAGGATGAATCATCTGTTGAGTTTCCTATCCTCGTTAATCTCTTTCAAATTCCTCCACAAGAACTTGCCGCTGGCCATGTCCAGAAATACCCAGAAACCATTCACAACAATCTGGCGTCGAATTCAAAAATAGAAAAAGTTAGAGAAAAGGAAAATTTCCCAAATGAAACAAAAAAATCCTCGAACACGACGCATACCCTTCTGAAATTGAAATGTTCTTCACGTTTCTTTGACATTTCTTCCGGCGTGGAGTCTTCGAGGATCGCATCTGTCTCCGACGAAGAACGAAGGCTTCTCCAGGCTACATATCCGGCCACAATCGCCGAGAAAAACACCAAAATGAACCTCAAAGGACACATCTTCCGGTGAGAAAGACAAGGAAAGATCAGATCTTTCTTTGCTTTCCAGTGGGAATGATTCTTCCTTGCAGTTAACCAAAATCTCTGAATATATCGTTGATTTGTGCGGAGAACGAGTCTACCCCGCAGAAAAGTCTAAAAATTGCCTATAGAATAAAACAGTCAACTTCTGCAAATTATGATCAACCCTCTAATCACACAAACTACACTAAAATAAATGATAATCGAAGTTGATTTTATCTTAATACAAAATTTTAGACCACTATGCAATATTTATCAATAATTTAATCATATCCTTGTTAAATTACGTATTATATTAACATAGAATGTTCCAGGAATATGGTTTTTTCCACGAATCAGTTGACGTTATCATTTATCCAGCTAACAGCTAGCTAAGCCGACGTGAAGACATTGATCCAATGATTTAGATCTTGCAGAGTCGTTGACGTTTCTTCCAACATTTTGAATCTGTTTACCAAAATTTCTTTGGCTTTGTGTTAGTGTTTTTACACACTTACACGCAAGTGCACGTGTCGCTAACAAAGTAATAGAGTAAGTAGAGTATCGATCCCACGAGGATAACGTTAGCTATATTTAAATTGCTATAAAAATATGATAAAAATACTAAATTGCTGGATAAAAATTAGAAATAAAATATGAATAATGATGCAATAAAATAAAGCAAGTTGAACGAGGTAAAATCAATGAATAAAGGCCTTGGCTAGGATCGATTTCTTCGTTACGATGATTCTGCTACTAATGCTCTAGTAATGCTCTGCAGCATTATCTAAAGAACAGCAAGAATAAAAGTATTTTCTAGGATTCTTTCGAATTGCCTAGGTAAATTCAAATCAGAATTTCTTTCTACCTTGAAAGAATGCAACTAATATTGAATCTCATATATGTGCAATTCTTATCGCCAATCAAATTAGTGTTAACCACGTTGTAACAAAGTAATTCAATTAATTATTCATGCATCTCTAATTTATATCTATCCGTCGATACAATATAAATATGAATAGTTAACCTATCTATCGATATGGTTTAACATAGCAAATAAATTTCACAAATAATTGTTCAATAGATAATTCCAAAAGCAAACCAAGATCGTAGCAAAATAACGTAACAAATACTATCGTCCTAACCAAGATTAAAAGTTTAGCTACTATGCATAATTAAAAGAAAACTAAATAAAATTATGTTCATCAAAAGAAAGTGCAATAAAAATAATGGAAGAAGAAAGGAATTTTAAAAACGGCGCTAGGTTTCTTCTCTGCTCCAGAGCCTCGCTAAGTCCTCCCTTCCTGGAATTGAATTTTTTTCCTTCTGCCAAGCTTCTTTTTGTTACGCCAGAATACCCCCCTTTTTTGGAATTTTCAAATTAGTTAAAACAAATATGCCAAATTCAATTCTTCTTTTCTCTCTCCTTTTTAATTGTATATTCTATCTTCTCTCTCCTAGGTGGGTCCCCCTCTTGATGTAGCACTTCTCTCCAGCAAGCAAGTTGTCTACGTGTCCTTCATTCTCTTTATTCTTTCCTTGCTTTTTGGCTTTTGGTGCTGCCCAAATTTTTATTGTTTCAGCATCTTCCGATGCCCAGCTGCCCAACTTTTCTTTTCTTCTGCCGATTGCTGCCCAGCTTTTTATCTACCGATTGCTCAGCTGCCCCAATTGTTTTTTATCTATTTTATTTCATTCTCTCAGTATATTCCGATGCCCAGCTGCCCAAATCTTCTTTATTCTTCTGCCGATTGCTGCCCCATCTTCTTTAAGTCATCCGATTGCTTTTATTTACTCCACAAAATCTTGTTAATTCTGCAACCAAATAATACCCAATTATTTTGTTACCATATTCAAAGCAACAAACTTCCCGATTTTTCTTAATTTGATTCCTCTCTCTCCATAATCTTCAGCTTATGAATTTGAATTTCCCACTATAAAAATAGCATTCAATTATGAAAATATAAAATTCAAAATAAAGAGACAAAATACGCTTTTAATAGGAAATCTGCATGAAATACATTAAATTCAATCAAAGCACTAATGCTGCAGCATTGCACAGCATTTATAATAAATCATATCAATTTATTATTGCAATCACTCAATTCATACAAGTTTTCTCATGCAAAAATTGCATAAAATGACTCTAAAATAAGAGTCATCACTTTGTCAAGAAAACAAGTCGATAGAACAACTCCACGAACATAGTTGAAGAATGAGATGCAAATCGGTAAATTCCGATTGAGGAATGATTCATAGCCTCATAAAAGCAAGACATATTTTTCAGGTGGGCACGCGAATTGGGATGGACGATCCCGGGCACCGACGAGGCTATGGGTCGGATTGCGGGTGGGTATGGTATGGTATTTTATGAGTGGGAGATTGGGTCATCAAGTATGGAGATTATGCAATGGCGTCCCCACCCTCATCCCAATTAGTTGAACATACATACATAATCGAGTAAACGTCACCACATCCAGGAATCGAGAGAGCAAAAGATCTGATGAATTATTTGCTTGGCTGCCCAACCAAGCATGGTCCAGCCTCAGGATTCCGCATCTCCCCCATTATCTTATTCCATCTCACCAATTTGGATACATTCTCCGGCCCCTACCTTCCCACTGAACACACTTGTCTGTCTTTGTAACTTAGTCTATTTCCACTGCAGTCATGGCTAAACTATGGATTAGTCGTCCACTTTCTTGTGGATTAGTGCATCTTGTTTGGTGGTTGCTACGTTATCAAGCTGACATAGTCCCAAAAGGGCAGACTCTCTCTCTCTATCTCATCAGGGAGAGTTTGAAAAAGGGTCGAGAGTCACGTCTCTGTTGTCAAACAAAAGGGTCTAGAAAAAACCCATTAAGCAAAAGAGGAAAGGCTAGTAAAGTAATGCAAGTTTAAGCAAAAGAAGAGAACGAGTGAAGGCTGAGTAAGGAGCAATTACGTAGGAATTCACTAACCTTGTAAAGCATTTCTGAAAAAAACAAAGATGATTCTGATTCCACTTTCTCTCTCTATGTTCTGAACCAAGTAGAGAGAGAGAGAGTGTGTGCAGGCTCACGAGAAAGAGCCTTCAAATCCAAATAAAAGAGGCATCTTGTTCATATTCCGATTGCTATTCTTATTCGCATTCGTCTCTTATAACTTGCTTGCCCATCTCTCCTCGATGATCTTTATCCATTACATCTGCAGACCATGAAACATGGGAGTTTGGTGGAGTATCATTTTCACTAGATTCCTTCACTCCTAGAATTGGATTCTGATTCTTCCTCTCCTTTTATTTTCCCTATTTATTCGTAGATTCCAGCTTCAACTGCGACCCAAAAACATCTCATCCGGTAGCTTTGCCTCCACAACTCTCCCTCCCTCTCTCTCATTGCGCTGGAGTATGAACTTTCGAGCTTTTTTATTTAAGGAAAATGGCAACAAAAGTTTACCCATTAATCTAATTTTTGCCTGGCTGACTTGTCCTGTTTGTTTTGGCTGCTCTTCCTACAGCTGAGGAACCGCCATGAATGCATTAGTGGCAACCAACAGAAACTTCAAGCTAGCTGCTCGGCTGCTTGGACTGGACTCGAAGCTCGAAAAAAGTCTGCTGATTCCGTTCAGAGAAATCAAGGTTATCCAATTTTGCACACAAAAAAAGTTTACTTAGCAAAATGACAAGTCTCTGTCTAAAACTTTCTGACCAAATTTCAGGTGGAGTGCACCATACCCAAGGACGACGGCAGTCTGGCGTCATTTGTCGGGTTCAGGGTTCAGCATGACAATGCCAGAGGCCCCATGAAGGGAGGAATCAGATACCACCCGGAGGTTGTTTCAGCTCCTGGTTTATCAAGAACCCATCAGTTCAGATTTGAGAATTTACTGAAAATTTTGACGATGAAGTGAAAAATCGCGCTCAAATTGGATCATCGGTGCAGGTTGATCCGGACGAAGTGAATGCCTTGGCGCAGCTGATGACATGGAAGACGGCGGTGGCAAACATCCCATACGGTGGAGCCAAAGGAGGGATAGGGTGCGATCCCGGCGAATTAAGCTCTTCCGAGCTGGAACGCCTCACCAGAGTTTTCACTCAGAAAATACACGACTTGATCGGAGTCCACACCGACGTACCGGCACCTGATATGGGAACAGGTCCACAGGTTAGACTTTCATGGAATTTCAGTTCAACTTTAAAAGTGGCTTCATTCTTTCTGTGTTGGAACAGACAATGGCATGGATACTAGACGAGTACTCCAAATTTCATGGCTACTCACCGGCAGTTGTGACAGGAAAACCTATTGTGAGCATTCCATATTCCTTATGTTTCTTAATCACAGTCCTGTATCAGTATCACAAGCATGATTTGAGAAAAAAACTGTTTTAATGAAAGGATCTTGGAGGATCACTGGGCAGAGATGCAGCCACCGGAAGAGGCGTACTATTTGCGACGGAGGCCCTTCTGAATGAGCATGGATCGACCATCTCCGGCCAACGCTTTGTCATACAGGTAAGTTTCTTCTCTCCCTTTTACTTTATAGTTAGCTCTTACCCTGAGAAGCATAAATGATTAAAAATGGTAATGGATTCAGGGTTTCGGGAACGTGGGATCCTGGGCAGCTCAACTCATCAGCGAGAACGGAGGGAAGATCGTGGCAGTGAGCGACATTACCGGAGCTCTGAAGAACAGCAAGGGGATTGACATTCCAAGCCTACTGACCCATGTGAAAAAACACAGAGGGGTTAGAGGTTTCGACGGCGGAGAGCCTATCGACGTAGAATCTATTCTAGTCGAAGACTGCGACATTCTAATTCCGGCAGCCCTTGGCGGAGTAATCAACAGGTTTTTCACAGACACCCATCCCTGCCGACCACATATAACTTTCTCTTTCAAAGTGTTAATCACTTGCTGGTTATGTGGAAAGGGCAAACGCAACTGAAATAAAGGCCAAGTTTATCATTGAAGCAGCCAATCATCCAACCGATCCAGACGCAGACGAGGTTAATCCTTGGTTTAATCTCATTACCCAGAATAAAAACAAGATAAATTCTAACACTACGCTATATAACCTGCAGATCTTGTCGAAAAAAGGCGTGGTTATTCTTCCGGACATCTACGCCAACTCGGGAGGCGTCACAGTGAGTTACTTCGAGTGGGTTCAGGTACTCAGCTCGATCTTTTTGTAATCTGAATTCCTGCCAAGAAAACAAAGATTTGATGAATCGGAGAAATGCAGAACATCCAAGGGTTCATGTGGGACGAAGATAAGGTGAACAAGGAGCTAAAAACGTACATGAACAAGGGGTTCAAAGATGTGAGGGAGATGTGCAGAACTCACGGGTGTGATCTTCGTATGGGCGCATTCAGCCTGGGAGTGAACAGGGTGGCTAGGGCTACTGTGCTCAGAGGTTGGGAAGCCTAAGACCAAGACCAGGATCAAGCTTTCTCTAACTTAATAACTTGGTGCTTCGCCATGGATGCTTCCACTTAAAAGCTTCCTCTAAAGTTTCATTATTTTCTTCATCACTTGCTGTTGCTCATCCTGTCTACCTACACAGACAGAGACTCTGAGTGTAATTTCATATCATATAAACCTTTTCTTTGAGGGGAATTACAGGCTCAAACATCGCATTGACCAAGAATCAACAGTGGGTCAATTCCACCATTGAAATCGTCCGAGTTGGGATCGATAAATTTTAAAATTCTGATAGAAATTGTGGAAATTAAGGATAGCTGTTGGATATGGAAATATTAGTCCGAGTTACTTTCGAAAATATCTACAGTGTAAATATCTTTAGCTTCACTACAAGTAATGGCGTTATCCTCTCAACTGCTGAGCTCCAGGTTTCGGCTCCAACAATGGTGGCCATTTCCTGCAATTGGACTTCTCTATTTCCACCTTCTCTCAATTCTTTCTGTTCAAAGCGGAATCCGATTCGAAATTCAACTCATCCAAACGCTTCTCATTTTAATTTCTCCCATCTTCACCACACCCGTATCGACTCCAGAGAATTCCCACTTCCTGGGGTTGCTTCCGTCCCTTACCAGCCTTTCGATTCCGACTATCTTCAGACGGAGTTCACTGGCCATGGAGTCACATTCGAAAGCATAGGAAGCAGCTGCGTTGCCACGATGACACTGATAATGGAGCTTCTCTCATTCTTATGCTACCAAGCGGTTTAATCACCTCATACAAGGCTACAATGTGGCACGGGGGCGCCGTCGAATTGCTCCACTCCACCGTCTCCGATAGTGATGGCGGCGATCCGCTGGTTCGAGGTGGGGTTTCGTTGTTCCTTAATTTCGAATTCGAGGGAAATCATTTTTGGTCTCCAACCAATTGGTCCCTCCGCGATATCAGAGGAAACCCTCGCAGCTCTATTCAGGTCGTTTTCTTCCTCTTTTCGAAGCGAGAAAATTTGAATTCTCTTTGTTTAGCAATTCAATACGCCCTAAGAAAATTCCTCTTGTCAACGAATTATTCATTGAACAAATTGCTATGGTTGTCAATGAGATGCTGAGGGAATGATAAACTGAAACAGGTTGAACTTGTGAGCAGCGATGAAGAAAGCCTGGTCCAATTAAAGCTCGTAGTGACTCTCGAGAAAGACGGGTTGAGCTCGGAGCTTGTGGTCTCAAACTCGAGGCATTCGGCTCTGAAACTGAGGGGCGGCATTTTGAGCCATCTGACCGTGAGCACACCCGACGCAACGTACGCAGTTGGACTGGAGAACTCCAACTTCTCATCAACACCTCCATTTCCATCAGATTTTTGTATCATTCCTCCAACCAATAGCAATGCTGAAGAAGCCGATTACAATGTTATGGGAGCAGTCAAAAGACTTTTTCCATGGTGGGTTCAGACAAATCTTAACACTAACAACAACAAATCAGAGAGCAGTCCCATCGAGAGCGAAGAAATGGAAATGGAGGACGATGAAGAAACCGACAACTACAAATCATTGACAGAACAAATGTGTCTGATCTACACCAATGCTCCCCGTAACTTCACAATCATAGATAGGGTACTTTCCTTGATTGAAGAATCTGGTTTAGGTTTTATACTCTCTTGATTGAAACTAGTGCAAAGCATTGGATAAACTGTTCTTACCCTTTTGTTTGTTTATACGATACAGGGCAGAAGGAATTCAGTGGTAGTAGGAAGAGAGGGATTTGAGGAATTATACTTGTTCAGTCCAGGCTCCAATCATGAATACTATGGCGATTATGCTTTTATATGCGTTGGACAATCGGCCACTCGCAAGCCAATAATCTTGGAACCCGAACAAATGTGGAGCGGAAAGCAGCATTTTTTCAACCCCAATCTCTGAGATTGAAGCTCAATCACACACCTCTGGTCTTCCATTCTACAATTGTGCAGAAAAACATCCTAAGAGAAAATATTAAGGTTAGTTACATGCATGTTCTGCAGTTTGTTACATATAAAAATGCAACCTTTTTCTGTAATTTGGCCAATCAAAAACAAATGTTTGATGGGTTGATTGACAACTAAAAACTGTTGAAGGGCAAATTGAGAAATCCATCTTTAACAAACAGTTGCTACAGAAAAGTCATTTCAACTACGACCTGTCTCCTGAGAGAACATGTTATGTTGGAACAAGATAAAAGCTTTCCTTCTGATCATTGATCCATAGCAGTGGATACAATGCTGCCAGTGTGAGGAACGAGATGGCACAAACCAATCTCAGAGCCGTCTTCTTCTTTTGATGCTTCTTGACTTGAAAGCCTAAAGTTTGAGTCGAACTTTCCTCGAGTATTTGTTTTTGAAGAACAGCATCATCAGTTGAGGCAACAGATTCTGAGCTTCCCCTGTCTTGTTCACCATTGATGTTGGAGCCCTCCATTCTCTTCGACATATGACCCATAATCATTCCGATTGGTCAGAGTCGGACTCCACTCGAAGTTGGCAGATGATAGACTCTTGATTCTCCGCCCACCATAACTCTTTGGAGAATCCTGTAAAGATTGTAAGAGCTTCCTAGGAGTGTGGAAGATTAAATCTTGACTGAGATGACTACCTCGTCTCTGGAGTGAAAAAAATCAAAGCAAACATTATGAGGAGAAAGAGTCTAGGAAGAACAAAAGGATCAAATTAAGCTTTAAGAAAGCTTACCAGGGGGCTCGTGGTGGCACTTCTTGACGGTTTATCTCCAGGTTTCCTTCGAAAAAATCCACCAAACTCATGGTTTTGATTCTCAGAATGCAATCTATGCGTAGCCGAATTGGCACTCTCCCCGGGAAGTTCCGAGAGGAAACCGTCCTTGAGGGAGATATCGACTCCTCCATTCTCATAGCTCCAAAGCTTCCTATTCACATTCCTATGCTCGTAAAATTGATTAAGAGGGACCCGTCTCTCTGAAATAGGCGATCCAATAATCGACTCATAGTCAAGAAATGAGCCAAGGGTCTGCGATTCAGGCGAGGCCGATGTCGGGGTTGGAGTTTGGTCAGAATCATCCCACAAGTTCCCCCTCCTTGGCTCACTTCTACTGAAGTTTGATCCAGTGACTGATCCAGGACTCCTGTCCAATCTCGACCCTTCTTCTGCACCAATTCTTTTTGCAGTTTGCAAAGCCTCAAAGGCAGCCCCTCTAACATATGCCATCTGATCAGATTGACACTTCTCCATCTCCTCGATTATCAACAGGAGCTCCGAGAATATGCTCCACGGATCTAAAAACTTCATCAAGAAATTAATCATATGAATGGCAAACAGCCGTTTCTGAGAATTCCCTTCCGTAATTACGCTGTTCAATATGCAGAGACCAGATTGAACCAACAATCTCGCATACGGCTCGACAATTTTGGCGTTCCGCTTGGCCAAGGCCATAACAAGCCCCATATGGGCGTTCGTTTGGCTAGACATCTCTCCAAGAGCCCCAGCTACATTCTGGCAAACCTTATTCACCATTTCATTCGAAGCAAATCTCCAATTGTCAGAATCGACTAGCGCCTTTAGGCATAAGGCTGCCCCTGAACTCAAGCTCTCCTGGCAACCCATGAGAGACTCCGAAAGTGGGTTGCAGAGCAAGAAGATCACATGCTGTTTTTTCTCCTCGGGAGTGGTCGGGTCGATTCCATACCTCGCAATTGCCGGAACTACCTTAGAACAGGCTTGTTGTAGAGGAAAAGAGCCTGCACTTGAAGCTAGTGTCTTGGTAATCGATGCCATAATGTTATCAATCATCGGAACTATTTTAACTCCGTGGACTCGAGCAAGAACTTCATAGAGCGAAATCGTGCATTCTCCTGGTAGAGAACCAGGTTTCTTTGGTGTCGGAAACTTGGGCCAGAAAGACAGGAATGGCCTTAGAATCCAACTCTTTAACATAAGATTTGAGTCGTTTCATTGCTGACCTTCCTACTGTCAGCATCTTTATCAAGATTTGCAAATTCTCTCCTAAGAACGGGACTAAGATTTCTTCCCATTGTACATCAAACAGAGCTCCAGCTCAAATCAATTAAACCCTGCGAAATTGGACATTGCAGTTTCAAGATTCAAAACAACATAATTTTTGCATTTTCTTGGATAAAACTACTGAAACATCGTCAAGTTCCATACTTTCATTACCATAAACACTAAATCTTAAAAATAATAATACTTTCATCATTCTCTGGAAATTCTCCACCATTCTTGAAAAAATCAGTTGAATCGCAAAGGAATTTTCAGTGAATCTAAGTCCTGAAGAACAGCAACAGCAGTAGAGGAAACAGAAAACTAGTCGGCGAGCGAGAAAATACGTTTCGAGGCTCAAACAGAGGTAATTGTCAAACTAGCAGAAGGGTATCGAGAATCAGCACTTAAAATGCAAAATAAGAAGATATTACAAGGATAGAAGGAGTTTTACCTCTCCAAAACTGAAAACTTTGGATTCGAACTCCACAGCTGCCTCTTTCTTCTCCTCTGTGATCTGCAGGTTTGAACTTTGAGATGAGAGAGAAAGTCTTGAAAAGAGGAATGCTTTCTTGACGTGCGTAATGGAGGAGAGAAAGATTCAAATCTTTTCTCCAAATTCCCCCGCTATCCCTTCTGTCTGTGTTTAGACTCTCTGGCTACTTGTCTGAAATGACCCTCTCGACTCCTTGTTTGGAGATTAAAGGTCAAATTTTTATCTCTTTTTTTTGTTCAAAATGCCAACTTTATTTGATAATTATCATTAATTATCATATTTTCTTTTATAGAAACTGTATTACTACAATAACCAATATATATTTAAAATATATTGCTCTTAAAAAGATTAAAAATGTCTAATTTTGAGACTCGGATCATCAGACGAATCGAAGATGGGTAAGTGAAGTCAAATGGCTGAGTTTGAGTTCCCGCCTTCTCAGCAAAGGCGCCAACTCATCAAAGGTTGCCACTCATCAAAGGTTGCCTCTTTTTTCTTTTTTTTTTTCCTTTTTCCTTTTTTATCCCTTCCAAGTTCCAAGTTCCAAGTTCCAAGTTCCAAGGGTTAATTTTAAAGTTACCATTTTTTTTTATTCATTTCTCTACAAAAATCACTTTTTTAAGTAACATGAATTCGCAGTGAAGTTGCAGAAGATGGGAGATGACAGTCCCCAAATCTCAAGTTGAACTCGTCTAATTAGTGCATAAACACAAGAGTTAAGATTAAGAAGAAGATATTTAGTTGATAGAATATGCTGAAAATAATATGTGGCAACCCTTTCTTCCGTGTACGCCAAATGTTCTTCCTTTCAATTTTTCTTATTTTTGGAACCACGGGTATCGGATTTTTACTCCTGGAAAACAATTCCTGAATCCACCCAACTAAAATCTAGCGAGAATGAAATAGTGGGTGTTGTTCTATCCCCGGGATCAGGAGCTTGGAAGGACAATCGTCTTTTTGAGACTTGCTCTGTTAGCTCTAGTCGGAAGCCACCGACCAGAATGACGCACTACAGTACTCAGGGACGAGTGAAGCTATTGCTCAGCGGAGAAGGGCGCATCGTTTGGGACAGAATCAAGGGACCCATTTCTCTACAGGCTCGGATCACTTCAAACCCTCAAGCGCCGGATCAGGTTCTTGGGGGCTTCTTCTTCTTCTTCTTCAAATTTTAACAAATCTGGCAATCTCAATGGGGATTTGCGCGTTAGTGTGCGTAATGATGGTCCTTTTGCTAATGATAACGGTGTCAATGTTCTCGATGCTGAGGACGAGTTTGAAACCGACGATTTGGCTTCTTTCCGAGGTCTGGTGTTGGATATTTCCTACAGGTTACTTTTCTCTGTTTTTTCTTTATTGATGTCAAAGATGATTTCTGCCTCTTGGGTTATTGGATCTTCACGTTTTCAGTTATTGTCACAGCTTAATAAATATTAGATTTTATATTTCTTCCACTTCTTCTGAGGATTACTCTGTCTAATAGCCCTTTTTCAGCGTTATAATCCTCACAAGGGAATAGGTCTATAAGCATTGTAGCAGAACTAGATTATCAGATTTGTTAGTTGTCATTGTTCTATGCAACTAAACTTTTAGGCTTGATTATCTGACAAATTTATCTGTCAAGATCTTAAAATACTCAATGGACCATCTTCTTCTGTGATTTGATCTCTATGATTTTGATATCTATTCTCCTGCTCCAGGCCAGTCAATGTTGTCTGTTGGAAGCGTGCTATTTGTTTGGAGTTTATGGAGAAGGTCAGATTCTTCTACGTCCAATTTACATGCTATAATCATTTGTTCTTTCCAGACCTCATTTTTAGTTTCTTCCAGGCTGATGTTCTAGAATACTATGATCAGACTGTGAATTCTCCGACCGGATCCTTCTACATTCCTGCTGTCTTGAGAGTATGCAACTGAACTCTATCTTTTGTGTATTGTTTTTTGTCAGTTGGTTTTCATTTAAAGATCTTCGTCTGTTTTAATTATCAGACTTTTGTGTTCTTCCTTCTAGGTTCCTCATTTGTTGCAAGTTATTAAGAGAAGAAGGGTGAGAAACACATTAAGTCGTAAAAATATTCTTCATCGGGATGGGTATATTTGTCAGTAAGTAGACAAATCTCGTCAACTCGTTGTTCGATTTCAACGTTTTATCTAAAAATCAACGATTGATCAAGCTTCTTGTTAATCTTGATGTTTGCCTACATTAGCATACGTTCCTTCGACTTGTTATATACACAACAAGACGTTTTTGATGCATATCAATGCAAACTAATGTTTATGCTACGTGCTATACTGGGCAGAAACTCTAAATTTGAGTTTGTTTGGGAAGAGAATTTATATATCTCTCGAAGACATGCATCGAGTATAGTTTATGAAGATTGTGTTCTAAGAGGATATTCCTCTGTCAACAGATACTGTTCATCAAATGAGAATCTAACTATTGACCACGTCGTGCCACAAGCTCGAGGTGGAGAATGGAAATGGGAGAACTTGGTAAGAAAACCCGTCTGTTTCCGAGCACAATCGTGCTCCTCGACCTCTTATGACTAGTCTTCGATGCTTAACAAAAGGAAATAAACTTTGCTGGTGGCTCTGTAATTGCAGGTTGTGGCTTGTATGAAGTGCAACTCGAAGAAAGGCCAGAAGACACCGGAGGAAGCGAACATGAAGCTGATGAAAACACCAAGGGTACGTATATATCATGTTCTTCGACGTAAACACCTTGTCTCAACATGTGGCAAATTAATGTCTTCCGAGAGTTTTTTAGATGTAACTGCGACGTTGGCTTTGAAGGGTAGAAGAATTATAATCGTTTACTTGTATATTTAACTTGTTAGTTGCCGAAAGACTACGATATACTTGCCATACCGCTGTCGAGTGCGGCGATTAGGATGCTCAAACTTAGGAAGGGGACTCCCGAAGAGTGGCGCCAATATCTAGCGAAGCCTTCGTCGGAGCCTTGACTTTCGCTCCTATGTACATTCCTAAGCTTTATTAAACTGTAAGAATGATCTAAATAGGATAAAAGGTTGTCATGTAATTGACTTGACTGTCTAAATAGGTCTAATGCAAGTCCATTTGATTGGAATCTCGTACTCAAGTTTGATTTTTCAATTCAGAGTACGATGTTGTCGAGCTATTTGCTGGAATGGTATATTTGCCTGATTCATGGTCTGATATCCTCATCGATGGCATGATTCTACTTTGTGTTTAATCGAGCTTTGTTAATGATGCCTTTTTTTTATGGAAAACCAAAACAAAGCATCTACGTTAGGTGAACAATTTAAACGAGTTGGCTCATTTAACTCGCTAACTCGTTTTTACGTTGGAGCATTGAGCTTTTTTACGCAAATAACCTCGTGAATTTTGTGGCTTTAAGTTTTTGTTGGTAGAGAAATTGTGTTTTTGTTACGTAAACTTCTTTGATGGGCAATTTCTAAAGAAAAACAAGCACACTAGAACGTTTAAAAAAAAAAAAACGAGTGGTAAAACTCAACGCTGAGAATCATGAAATTCGGCAAAATCACAATAATTGTTTCTCTTTGAAAATTGCCGGTATAAAAAGATCACGTAGCATGTAGCAATAACGTGATTTATTTGGCGATTCTTTTAACGACGAAGACTTTACCAGTAATGTCTTTAAGTTCACGGAGTTATTTGTAAAAAAAAAAAAAAAAAAAAAAAAAAAAAAAAAAAAAAAAATTGGGCCTCGTGTAGTGGTGCGTCAAAGTTAGGCCAAGCTTTTCCCATGTTTACTCTTGGGCAATCGGCCAGGCGTTTCAAACGTGAGAAGTGACATTCCCTTCCGTTTCATTCACGTGAACCTTCATCCCTAAAAGTTTCTGCCATTTGTCTTCGTCTTCACCAGATTATCTTCTTCCGCGTTTTAAGCTTACCCTCTTCCATTAATGGCAGAAATAGAAAGCATGGAAAGAAAATGGATTGAGGGCAAGTAATTTATCTGCAAACAACGAGAAAAAGAGCAGCTCAATCGGCTTGACGCCATTGTCATGCCTACTGAAATGGTCTCTTTTTTATTAAATATTTCCAAGTAGCTGCTAGTACGCTAGTGTTCTACAATTGGGGGAGAAACGTCTACTACCTCTATCAGTTCAGACTACAACCTAAACAACTGGTATATTTGCAATAAATCAACAGACTTTGAAACCTGGCCTAACCTGTTACATCCAACAAAATAAACGGATTTATTCCCAGAAATCAGCATCGAAGGGATCGTCATTTGAGAAGACAGCCGATATCTCCGGCGACGGACTTGCCGTAGACCGCGGCTGCTGATCCACCTCTTGCTTGTACTGCTGGCCAAACCCGAAAGAATAATAATAATTGTTTGATTCTGTAATTGTATCCCTGATCTTCACCGGTGACTTTATCGGCGGATACTCGCTTGGCCACTCCGGAAAACAATCGAGATAAGAACCCTCCAGTGACGCCGGTAATGATCCCGTGCTTTGAGTTATGCTGCAAGTTGCAGGATCCATGAGAGGTGGGAGAGATGCATAATCCAGCTCCGGCATATGATCATCTCCAAAAGAATTTACCCTTTTATGGCCTTGAATCGGAACGAAATTATTTTTTTTCCCTGCGTTTTTGTGGACGATCCTGCACACTACCCATTCATCCTGCAGTTCGTTGCGACAAAAATGGAAAATTCAACTCGACGAAGATTTTGTGAGTTTTTCAATCGAGAAACTGAAAAACTACATCAGTTAAAGAACAATAATCATTGCAAGAACTGTAATTTAGGAGTAAATACCATTACAGAGTGAGGTATATTGGGAGATGATTTAGATTTTGCCAGTCGATATTCATGCATGACCCAGTTCATTTTCTCTCCTTTTGGAGCTCTCCCTTTATAGAACACAAGGGTCTTCTTCATCCCAACTAAACAGTCTTCCCCTCGAAAGATCTCCTTATCTTTTCCGGTCGCTTTCCAGTATCCAGACGCCGTCGCTCTATTCGTTCTCACGCCGGTAGGGTACTTCCGGTCTTTCTGGCAGAAGAAGTAGAACTCTTTCTCTCCCATCCTAGCTTTCTCTGAGCACGAAACTCAAACAGCATTAATAACCGTCCGAATCTAACGATCAAACCAAATTTACTTTACCATGCATTGAAAAAAAGAAACTTACTGGGAAGATCCCACGGCTCGCACTTGTTGAAATCGGCTTCACCTATGGCGATCGCAGTGAAGTTTGTGTTAAGCACCTTCTTGGTGAGATAACAAGATATGATCTCCTCATCTGTGGGATGGAATCTGAAACCAGGAGGCAAATTCGGTAGGTCATCATCCAGGCTAACGCTAATTGGTCGCCCTTCCATCGTCCAGATTGTTTTTCTACAAACCCAGAACTAAACTGCACAGCTAATCGCAAAAGGACTGTAAATATCGCAGAAAATCCAGAGAAGACGAAGAAGAAGAAGAGGAAAAAAGAAGTAAACGGAGGAATGGAAGGAGGGTTATATAGAAGACTGCGTTGGAAGGTACGTGCTCCGCAAGGCAGTGGTTTGCAGAGAATTGTGTTTGAAGAATGATTTACTTAGTTTAGAATAATGGCGGAGGCATAGAAGATTGCTTAATGTCAAACGAAAATAACAACTTCATCCACCATTTCAAACCTAACCCTTCTCAGACTTTCTTCACTTGGAAAACTCCTCAAACCCATCTCTTGGAAGCTAGCTTTCTGTCAAAAAAAACGCGAGTTTAAACACCAGAAATGACGACATAATTGCCATTGCAAGCCCAACTGGGAGCTAAGTCAAAACCATGGAAGGCATTTTCGAGGAAGCTTCCGAGAACGTCAGCCTTCCAGAATTCCCATTGGAATTCCATGTTTTCTGTATCAACTCTTTTTTGGGAGCCATACGTGAAGAAACCCTGGCTTTTATTATTATTATTATTATTAGTAGAGGTTTACTTGGACTGCATTGGATATATAAATTTAAATAAAATAGTAAAATAATTATTTTAGCACTTGAGATAACTTACTCTTGTAAAATAATACGGTTGGAGCAAGTGGTTCTACGCTTATTTTTCTTATATGTGATCCGTATGAATTTTTAGGTGGTTGGTACTTTGTTTTATGCACAATATTTCGTTGAATTATTGAGTTTTAAGTTATCTTATTTTTTATATAATCGCTATTTAGATTTCTTTGCGGGATTGAGCTCAATTTATTTTCAAGACTTTAATTATTTGTAGGCTAGATCTCAATTTATTGTCAGTCATTCGATCCAACGTTTCATTGTTGGCTCGTTCCAAGTCTACATAATAAAAATTCTAACATCTTAAAACTATAATAATTTAAATTAGAAACCTTAAATTACTTAGACTTGGACATTGTTGCTAAACGTGGGCGCGGTTCGGGCCGGTCCGATTCCAAGTCAGAATTGGAATCGGAACCGGAATCGGACCGCACCATTTGAAATTTTAAAAATCCTCCTGAAACCGGTCTCGAGAGGAATCAGGACCAGACCGAATTTTCTTGTCCAGTCCCCGTTCCTCCCAAATAATTTTAAATTTTTTTACAATTTCCAAACAATTAGAAATAAATCGAACAAACTCAATTTCACGTCCAAAATTAATGCAATACTTTAAAAACCAAACGAAATAGTAAATTCAATCCAACTATCTAGCAATTAACATATAAACTAAATTCAACTATCCAATATTAAAATGAAATCTAAGAAATTTAATCCAATATCCAAAATTAGTCCAACAACTTTAAAAATACAAACCAAATAATTAATCCAACTATCTAACATACAAACTAAATCTAACTATCCAACATTAAAATGAAATATAAGAAACTAAATCCAATATCCATAATTAATCCAGCAGACAACAACTTTAAAAATACAAACCAAATAGTTGGAACCATATCAAAGCATCAATGTGTTATCTTCTTCACACTTTTCATCCGTAGCGAAATCTGCAAAATTGAAAATATTGAAGACATTAGTAAATAATTAGAAATAAACAGTGAAATAAATAAATATTAGAATGTTCAAACCTTATTCAATAGTCGAAATCGTACTGTCATCTAAATCATCGTCAATGTTTTTAGAAATTTTAAAAGGATTAAATGTTTTCAGCCAACTTTAAGCGCATATAAGAGATTCAACATTTGGGGAGTTAGAGAACTGCGAAAGACATCAATTGTAGGATCGAGATTGTCTAAGAGGGGGGTGAATTAGACCTTCTTAAAATCTCTTAATGTTTCTTAACCTAACAGCACGCAGACAATTAGTAAAAGTAAAAGAGAGAGAGAGAAAAACCAACACACAGGTTTTTTACGTGGTTCGGCCAAACTGCCTACATCCACGTTCCAAGGCTCACCCCTTGAAGATCCTTACCCGTTCTCCTCACGAGAATAAACAGATCGGAATCCTGGGCTTCGATCAACTGCCGTTTACAAATCTGGATTGAACTTGACGGGCGTCAATCCACTGCCTTATACAGATTTTGAGTTTATGTTTTTCAAACGCAGATTACACTCTCACCAAAAATGAAATCTCAAGTTAAAGTCGAGAGGTGTAGAAGAAAATACAGAGTGATTAACTTTCGCAGCTTAGGGCTCAGAATTCAAATTGGCAAAAGTTAGTCTTCGAGCCTTTTCTTCTGCTTATATACTCTGTAAAAAATTGCTTCACAGAATTGAATGCTTCTTTCTTCAAATGGAAAAATGTTACCGTTGGGAAGCATCCGTACTGAAGTAGCTATCCGTTACTTCTGAAAGTGTTGTTCGTCGTCGCCATTAAAGGTCTGGAGTTAATGTTGAAAGCGACGTCACTGTAGCTTCGCGGCTAGCTTTGAATTCTAGCGGAAGTTCATCGGCAGATGCAACTTATGAAGCAGAGACACGTCATCGGTGGATGAAACTTGAAACACCATCGGCAGATGTATCCTTAAGTGTCATCGGCAGATGTATCCTTAAGTGTCATCGGCAGATGTGGCTTAAAACACCATCGGCAGATGTAACATATAAGTGCTAAACCGTCATCGGCAGATGTTTTCAAAACGCTATCGGCAGATGAAACATATAAGCGCTTGACACGTCATCAGCAAATGTTAACTTCTAAATAGCTTCTTCTTCTGTCGTTTAGCAATCGGCAGAAGCTTTCATTTCTTTGTTGTGTAACGATCGGTAGAAGCACGCGTTTCAGCCCTGTTTTTCTATTCAGCTCTGTATACTCAAACTGATTTTATTAGACAACTAAAATACCATTTTTAAGGGTATTGCCAAAACAATCTTATAATCATAATTCTCGTTAAATACACATAATCAAATTTTATACTTAATATACAAATACATCATCAAAAACAAATTATGACTTAAACACTCTATAAGTCAACATCAATAACACGATTACCACAACTAAAAGTAGATTCTGACGCCACCGTAGAAATTGGAATGATCTATATATCTTTCGCAATTGCACTCAAAACTCGATACTTATCAGAATTCTTCTTCTACCAAAATAATATGTCAGTACTCTCTGAAAAATTCTCTAATTTCTCAGACAAGTATTGATCAATCTCTGACATACTACTTTCATCATTTCTCTCATAAGAATTTTCAGGCCCATAAAATAAAGAATACACTGCAGTTGAACGAGCTTGCAGCAATGTACTTATTGACTTTGGAAACCTTTGTTGACTATCGCTGCTACTTGGAGTCTGGTCTTCATTTGTTGTATCACCTTTATATTCAGTATACAACTTTTCAATTACATCATCTACTTGCTGTGAGTATTGTTCAGCTCTTTTACTCCCAAATAAAATAGCTAAACAATGTCTTAAAATCTTGTTTTGCAACTTGGATCAAGTACAACAGCAACATATACAAGCATGTTTATTTTTCAAAAAATCCATAATATTTATCAAACTTCTTTTGCATCTCGATGGTCATTCTTCATAGCGTCATATTATCACAGTTAGCATGTGTCAATAACAATCTTCAAATTACAGACTTCACCTATGTACATATTTGATGTAATATGCAGAGAAGCAGAAATATTAAGTGTCATAGTATGAAATATCTCTAAGAATTTTATGTATTCTCGAATGCATGAACAATCTTCAGCTCTGGGTGAACCTTCCCCTCCCATTTCATGCAAGGAAGAGCTATCATTCTATGCTATTTTTTCAAACGTCGTTTCATACTTCTCAGCCCTTGACAAAATCAAACACGTAGAGTTCCAACGAATAGAAACGTCGAGCGACAAAGTACTTTTACAGGTAATTTTAATTGCATCAACGCACGCTTTGAACTATTGCAATCTTCCCGGATAAGACCTTACGTACTTAAAAGCTTATTGTACCCTCGCTATAGACTCATGATGTTCTTTCAATCCTTCTGAAACGATCAAATTTAGAACATGTGTAAAACATCTCATGTGCATATGATCGTAATTTAAAATCAACACTTTCCAATTTCGAATTTTTTTCGTCAAATAAGAAATAGCAACATCGTTGGAACACGCATTATCAATCTTCCCAAAGAAGACCTTACATTCTTAAAAACTTTTTGTACCCTCGCTATGGACTCATGATGTTCTTTCAATTCTTCTGAAACGATCAAATTTAGAACATGTGCAAAACATCTCGTGTGCATATGATCAAAATTTAAAATCAACACTTTCCAATTTCGAATTGTTTTCGTCAAATAAGAAATAGCAACATCGTTGGAACACGCATTGTCAATGGTTACGGTTGTAACATTTTCAATCTCCCAATTAAGCAAATATTTTTTAATTTCTTTTTCAATAGATTCACCCTTATGGTTTGGAATCAAACAAATATTCAATATCTTCTTTTGCACTTTTCACTCTTGATTAATATAATGACATGCAAGTACCATGTAATTCAAATTTTGAATAGATGTCCATGTGTCACTGGTCAAACCTACCATCTGTGACGTCATAAAAAAATACTCCTTCAACTTACTTCTTTTTGTTTGAAAATATCTTGCGAATATCTCTTATAATTGTTCTTCTAGATGACATAATGAACTTGGAATTGAGACACACAAAAAATGTCTTAAAACCAATTCATTCAATCATTTTTAGTGGCAATTCATCCAATTGCGAGAAATTCTTAAGTAGCCATTATAGTAAATGTGGGTACACCAACAAACTTCCCCTCATTGGTTATAAAACTCAAAGTTTTTTACTTAATGTCTAAATTTCGTTGAAGCTTTTTGCATACTTTAATATGCTTTATTAAACTCGAAGTCATATTTTTCGTCGGTTGTATTGTATAAATTTACCCACAATAATTACATTTAGTTGAATTGGTGTTCGGTACCATACTGTAGTGATTCCAAACTAGAGACTTAGTTTTTATTTTTAGTCTTCATGCGAATTTTCACTATGAGAAGAATTCATCCTATCGTCGCATTTGGAGTGAAAATCTGTTTTATATGAATACACATGAAAATAGGTCTTGACAACAAACACAAATTTATGAAGAAAACAAAAACACATCTATTCAAAACAATAACAAAAGTTATAAAACTATCCTCAAACATAATAAGATCACAAAATGTTTAGTAAATAAGTCATCGATAATTGAAAGGCTTTGCTCTTCTCCATTAACTGGATATCATATCATCACTTCATCAGCAGCAAACACAAAACTTTTGTGTTTACGGAATATGATCAACTACATTCTAAAATAAAAAATGTACATCAGCATCAACTACATTCTAGTCAGTACAACAACAAACATAAAACTTCCGTAAGTGCTATTTCTAACCGATGACAAAATTGGCTATCATCATCATCAACTACATTCTAATGTTCTAGCCATTAGAAAATCAAGTTGATTAAAGTCAATTAAAATGTTTGTGCTTATGGAAGGGTAGCGCCTGCGAGGTGGGAAGAGCAGCACGAAGATTCAGACTTTAGAAAGGCAACGCTTGCGAGGTGGAAAAAGCAGTGCGAAGGGCAACGCCCACGAGGTGGGAATAGCGGCGCGAAGATTCAGAGTTCGGTGCGCTGCGAAGAGCGAAGGGCAGCGCAAACGCCAATATTCAGACTTTGAAGATTCAGACTTCGGTTCTGCAACTCTGCATACTACGATTTAGTTTTGGGAAGAATAGTGAACTGAAAACTAAAATAGGAAACCGATTTTCTTAGATTTAGTGTTTTTCAATTCTACACAGTCCGGTCCACTATTTTTCAAGTTTTCTGTATCTGAACCGTATCCCACAGTTTCATGGTGTGCAGAATTGGTATCGGACCGAAATACCCAGTCTGGTTTGGTTCCTCGCTTCCGGGCCAGTTCTGGGCCAGTTCTGCCCACCCTTAATTGTTGCAACCAGGCCAGCACAAGATATGAAAGATTTGAAGTAATTTTTAGGCGTGCATGAACTTGTAGAAAATGCAATATAATCAAACATCAAATTACATATTCTACAAACATTACAAGGCTATTATGATACTTATGTATATAAGACAACACACTCACTTCACACAACATAGTAGTAGATACGCTCACATTTACTTGTCTTAATACATGATCCATCCCAATATCACAACTAAAGCAACAAAAGCCAAGCAACAGAGAGTTGTAATGGTTCACACTCGGAATAAGCAGACCGAAGTTTTTACCAAATTATTGCAATACATCCAACAGATCGCCACAAGCTCGGCAGCTTCACTGCAACCATCCTGCATTCGCACCGAAGAAAGGTCAGTGGGACGGGAAGAGGGAAAACATTATAGACTAAAGAAGAAAATTATTGACACGATGGAAAGAATCGAGTCTCAAAGAGAAATTTGTTTCGGGTAAGGTCGAGTTTTAAAATTCCAATCACATCGTGGAGTGTAGAGTGTGTTTTGTTAACTCCATTTATTCTTTTTATCATTTCCTTTGTAATGTATAAACACGGCACTGTGAGGGTTCTTATGAGACTACGTTTAGTTTTAAGAAGCCTAGAAGTATCCCCAACTCTAAAAATTTCCCTGACAGATTCAGAAACTTACAATAGGGTACTATCTTCCATTTCTGGTTATCTCCCTTGTTCCACTCCCAAAGCACTATTGTGGTGCCATCACGTATTCCTCCAGATTTTTTGTCACCGTGAAAGGCATCCACCAGTAGCCGAATGTTATTAATCATCCTTACACTTTTGAAGCCATCACCTAGATCCTTGCCTTGAGTCCACAGTACAGATTCATCAAGAACTTCCGAATTATAAGCCACAAGGTTTACCTGTAATCAGATTTGAACAAATTTTAATTACATATAATAAAAGACAAAATGCAGTTAGATGATCCATCGAAACAGACTCCAGCTTATGAAATTGTAATCATAGATTCTCCAAGTTTTGTTGAATATCTTTCTAACCTCAGTAATAGATAAGATATTACAGTTAGTGATGCAAATTTTCTTTCCATATTGAAAATAACTTTCTACTCTTATGGCCCATAATTCTTGCTGTAATGATGAAAACTATAAATTTTTTAAATAAAGCAACCATTACTTCGTTAATTAGTCTGTTAGAGATGTCTAAAGTTAAAATCTTCACATTTACATCTTTCATAGATGCAATTTCTCTTTCCACATTCAAAACAATTTTTAACTCTAGCTGTAATGATAAAAAGTATAATTTTTTCAAATCAAGCAATAATTACTTCTTTAATTAATCTTTAATCTTTTAGAGATGTCTGAAGTTCATAGATTCAATCCTTGCTTTTTATCAGTAAAAAGAAATGGCTCAGACGTATATTGAGAATACATATTTTATCCCATATATAACCTAAATACGTCATAAGCCTTACAGGATGACTGGCTCCGACTGAATGTTTCATGGCCTGACCAGTGGCTTTGTTAACCAGAGCAAAGCAGGGAAACCCCTCTTCATCCTTCACTCTGGTGCTGTACTTCTCATCTTTATACCAGTGCTGCACCAATGAATCCAAACAAGCACAATCAACCAAACCAATCCAAACGCGCACAATAAACAAACTAAAAAAATACAAATAAAAAGAAACAGTTGAAACCTAATTATAGAGCACAAGGCAATAGAATAAAAGGACAAGCAGGATCACGAAATAAGAGATTTACATACTTGAGCGTCATCGGACGGATCAGATTGAGCAAGAATAACATGGCCGTCTCGGATCGTAAGTGCATAATCGGGATTGGCTTTGGTTATTATCTTGTAGGTCGGTTTGTTAGAGAGAGTAGAGGCGGACTGGTGAGTGTGATGTTGAAGAAAAGAGGGCAAGTGAGGATGATAGCCATGATGAGTCTCAGATTCTCCCGAATCATGAGAAATACGCTCCCCAGTAGCAACATAATCATCAGTAGGACGACGATAACCGGGATGAGTATCAGATGGAGGGTAATCGTCATCCGCGTAAGCAGAAACCGGCGGCGGAGGCGGCTCTGATGGGTAATCGTACGAGGGACGATGAGGGAAACTAGAAAACGAAGGCGGTGGAGGAGGCGGTGGCTCATCTCTGGGTGGTGGATAGTCAGAACCGAGAAAGGATCCAGGAGGAGGATAATTTCTTCTCTCGTCATCATCTTCTTCTTCCTCTTCTCTGCGATGTTGGTGATTGCGAACGTGAGAGTGAGGATGATGCCCAAAAGGGAACTCCATTGCCGATCTCCTTGCTCTGACTTCTCAGCTTCTGGCACTCACTACGCCAAATTATGCATAACCCGACAAATTAATATATATAGCCTCTATCCTATATTCATTGTCTTTTTTTATTAATATTTCTAAATCACAGAATATATAATTTTAGATAATAATATAATAATTATATTAATAAATTATTAATTATTAATTTATTACTTCGTAACAATTATTGTTATTAACATTAGTTATAGAGTTCAATTAGTCTTTAAAAACTCCTCTCCATTTTACACTACACCAACTCTAAACCCTTTCAGTTTACGCGACAAAAACCTAAATGGGCAGATGGCATTTAGCTGGACTAAAACTCCACGCCACCTCTGATTAGGATAAGTAGAGAAATTACAGGAGCAATCAATTAATTGGTCAAAAAGGTAGGTGAAGATGACAGATTTGCGGCATTTAATGTTTTTTAATAAAATGGTTTGGTGAGGACAGATGTCAAACTCATAATCATTTGTACAGAAGAAATGCCTAGTCATTTGTCTATTTTTGAATGATGAAGTGTTGTGCTGACTGCTGCTGCTGCTGCGTGTCTATTATGGAAGCAATTTGAACTTCACACTTGTATTTAATCGTGTTTTCTTTTATTTTATTTTATTTTTATTAAAATAATAATTTTAAAAATACAATCAAAATAACTTAAACTAAAACTAAAAGGATACTCCAGTTCGATTTCATCACACTATAAAGCGGAGACAGCTTCAATAGCACTGCCTAGAGGCCATGCTGCCTCAACCGGGGAGTTGCGATATTCCACTTGCTTCACCAGGGTTATCTCTTGCCAGGGATCCAGACCTGTCCAAAAAAGGCAACATAAAGCAATCATGATTTCGTCCTGAATTTATTTATTTATTTTTATTGCAACCTACCAAACCCGTCAACAAGCAGTGTGTGCTCGTAAACTAGATCTATGCATAAGTATGGAAGGTTATCCGGCTTGACATTTCGATATATGGACTTTGCATCTTCGAGCTTGGTTTGGCAGGCTCGTTTGGCTGCCTCCTCGAAATCTAAGGGGTGAACTACAGCAACTGGTTTGTTGGGATCGGCAAAACCAGCCTGCATTTCATAAAATTATTATTTGGGTCAGGTTATCCAGACAATCCATAATGAATTATTGTACATGGGTCTGACAATAAGACTCGTCCCTTTAGATAAAACCACGTGAAAAGTTTGTCTTTTACTAATTCCTCGAAATGGCAAAATTTTAATGGAACAGCCTAATCGTGTCAGTCGAACAAAAATTATTTGGTCTCAAACATAAAAACAAGGATGATTACCTCAGCAGCTCTGTCGAAGAAAAATGAAGCGACGAACAAATTCTTCTGGCCATCCCCCTCCGCCATTCCATACACCACCAAACGTGCACTTCATGTAATTACATGTTGATTCATTGGCTCTGAGAGCCTTGATCGCTAATCGTTTGCATCCCTCCAAGTTGGAGCCAGATGGATCAGCCAATACTCTAAATTCCTCTCCCCCATATTTGTAAGAACCTGGAGAGAGGGGTAAACATATAAACTTCAATCTGAGATCCATTAGATCTCCTGAGGAAATCCTGAAAAATTGAAAAAAAAAATACATCTACGATTCTAAAGACTATGACAATTGCCACGCTAGATAAGATAAGCACACTCATCACTCGTGTAAGGTGATCAAGTTGTTTAACAGATTAGAGTCCGCGTTGGTTGCAGCAATGACCTGTCAACCACATTCCAATTATCCTGATACGTACTGCATTCTTTAGATTCGTTTTACCCCTCATCCGAACGAGAGATAAATGAAAGAACCGTCCTTTGTAAGTAGAAAAAAATAACAAATAATGTAAATCAGTCGAAAACAAAATGTTCTAGCCTATATTGCAACTGATCTAATGGCTGGAGTGTGATTTCAATAATTCAACTTTGAAAATCAAGAACTAATCATAGCCCATATCATGTCTAATAGAGCAGTTCTGGATAGATTCAATTATCTGATTTCATCAGCACCATGGAATGCTCCTTATTCAATGACAAACGTCCAATCCCTCCATACAACAGTATAAGCTTAAATGACAGGTGTAAATCATAAATCCGTAATTACAGCATGTGACAATAAAGAGCAAGAAAGACTCATCGATTTCCTACGCCTATTGTTGACGCAGCTATACATGTGTGACTGAACCAAAATTAAAATGATCTGTTAAGATGTCATTTAAAGGTAATTTTTATAGGTCATTCCTGCGAGATCTCCAGTGATTAGTCCTACTTTGTCAGTACTAGAATTTATATTTTGATTATACTTTGTAAGAGAACAATTTTTGGCTTGCTCTTGGCAGCATACTTGGTTCAAGAGACTAACGTGATTAGTTCCCATGAACCTGCTTGTGTCCCCTGTGTCAATTTGGCAGAGCACACTATGTTGAAGTGTGTGCATAAAAACATAGGTTAAAGGAAGGATGAATATGAGATAAAGAAATAAGAATTGGATGGGAAAAGGCAAGAAATGATTGATATTTAGGTGAAATAAAAATAAATTACCAACACGAGTCCAAGAGCTTTTGGTAGAAATGGGAGACAGATACAAGAAATGCTCAACTCCACAAACAATCAACACACATCAAACTTTAAAAACTAGAATTTGCACAAACCCGAGATTTCAAGTTCGCAAAGATTTTTTTAACAGAAACCTAAAATATTACAGTAGCTTTACATAGACTACAAGAAGTAACTGGTCCACGAAAATATTGACAACTAATTAAATACCGTGATGGAATAAGAAGATGGAATCACTTGAAAAAACATAAAACAGAAAATAAGAAAAGGACACTTGTTGATCTAAGATGGCGATGCAACTTCTAAGAAATGATTTTGCAAAACTTATTTTAGGAGGAAGTTTTAAGTAAGGATACTTGGGTATCATGTGATTTGTGGCAAAGTTAGTTTTGTGTTATTTTATTGAAGAGTTTTTGGTAGAAGTTAGATGTTAGTAAGAGGAGAATAGGGCATCGTAATTATCATGTTTTTGGTGTTGAAGTGTGTTGTAGATGATAGTTCTGGCCGAAGATATAATCCAAATCTGAAGTATAAAGTTACATATTTGTAGCTCGGGTGTATTTATCATTTTGTGAATGAAAAAGTACTCTTTATCTAAGAAAACTTGACCATCACACATCGGAAGATTAGATTATTATGAGTGATAGGATGTTAAAACCGGGTTGAGTATTGACAAGGATGGGGAGTTAATAAATAGGGTTGAGAGTGACAACAAAAAAAAAAAAAAAAGAATGGTATGACTTTCGAGGATGCAACAGACCAAGAAGAAATGAGACTGGGATGACACAATTAAGGCACTAGAAGATTAAATAAATGAGAATGAAAGTTGCTAGAAAATGGCAATGAAGGCCTAAAGTGCCTCAACAATGAAGGTCAAGAGAAGTGAAGAAGCTGAAATTCTAAATTGGCTCTAATATCATGAAGACTTTTGAATAGAAATCTGTATATTATCAACCATAAAATTGCATAGGCTACATGAATTGACCAGTCTACCTCAATATTAACAGCTAATTAAATATATGGATAAAATCAAGAAGAAAAGAACGACGACAATAAAACATAAATTCAGAAAAGGAAAAGCACTAAAGCAGGAAACAGGAAAATCAATAATCCAAGAAGATCAAATGATTGTTGAACAGTATGAACGGGTAAAACTTCCTGCCATTTTAGAATGGACGTTTACCTTCATAGCCAGCTAAGATACATGGATTCTCTGAGCCTCCTGAGACTTTTAAAATCTCTGCTCTAGCAGATAGCAAGCCATAATGCAAGTAACTTCATTCCATATGCAAAAACATAATGAGTCCATAAATTATAGGCAACAAACAAAAAGAAATGAAAAATAAATTACAACAATTAAGAAGAACGGAGTTCCAACAATTAATTAAATAATGTGGCAGTGTGAAATTCCCATTAGGCACCAAAAACGAGTTTAATTTCTTTTGAACGCCATTACATATCTTTTATATAGATATTTTGCGACAAACCAAAAACTGCCAATAAAATAAGAGGAGCCAGGAAAAGCCCCATCACACTTCACAACAACACACAATCATATCGTGCAAGGAAATAGAAATACCTGTGAACATAGAGGTTGTATTTCGTTCCCTTTAGATTCATTTGTTTTACATATGTATTCTCTTCATCTGATATTCTTGATGCTGCATTCTTCTCCGCAATAGCATATGCCATTTGAACTGATCCACCCCCAAGATCAACTATGCCAACCGTATCCTGAAATTTCTTGCCCAGATTCCCCAGCAAATAATTAATAGTAACCTGAATACAACAAAGTTTACAACAGTAAACATATGGTATGCAAAAAAAGGCTCCAGTTAGGACCATTCACTAAATAAAAATAATCTGCAAATGCTGCAAATGTTAAAGAGAAATTCTTGCTGCAAAAGTCCAACACCCATCAATATCCATAGTGATAAGGTAAGTTGTTTTTCTTCATCCTATCTTCATAGCAATAACTAAAATTAATCGAAAAATGCAGCAGAAAGATATAAAATTAAACTTTGGTCCATCATCTCAATCTATATCTATATTCTAAAGAAAAGTGAAAAACCCCGCCCACGTTAAATTAACACTAATCAAAAAAGCTTTAAATATTAAGTGCAGGTTAATTAATCATTCAATATATTTCTCAGCATTTTTACGTGTAAGACTAGTGTTAATGGTCCATACAAGTGGACATCTCAAGCTTCAAATGGTGAAACTGTGGAAATCCAGGTTTATAGAGAGAGAAATGGGGAGATAAAAATAGTAACAAAAAATCTGATGAAGCAGGGATTTGATATTAGTATCGCACGGCTCTAATACAATGTTAAGAGTACCACTAATCCAAAAAACTTGAGTTATTAGGTTGAGGTCACTTTAATCATTTGATATGTTTTAACAACCTAAGCTCCAAGTCACTATAATCTTGACATTGCAAATAAAAAAAATGCCTTTGAGTACATTCAATCCCCTGACTTATATCCGATCTTTTGATAGAAAAATTCTACAACCTTGTCTCATTATCCACATTCAAAAGATCACTCATCAAGCATGTTAAAATATATCAAAAAGGATTCAAAAGAGTGGAGGCCTAAAAATATACCAAAAGAGCATTTGTGCATAATCTTTTTCCTTTAAAAGTGGCTTGATTTAGAAAATTTCCCATTCCCATTTCAGTTTCTAATGTTGAAAAGAAGACAAATAGCCATGCAGTGTCTCTCCAAACCTCACGACCTCCGTTCCTTTATGGTCACCTAAGGGACAAAAATGATCACACGTGAGGAACCACACATTCACGGGTGGACCGACCAACAGAAGATTCTTAAAATAAATAAATAGATATACAAATGTTGAGATAGGACATGCGGGATGAAAAATAAATATCTCTGTGTATTATTCATGTACATATATAAGCATGCAAATTCCACTTTTCCAGTCCTCTCTGAAGTAAACCCATTTGAATTGAAAATCCACAAAAAAAAAAAAAAAAAAAAAAGATCTACGGCCAAGTTGTGGGTTTTACAATAAGTTTAGGGCAAGAACCGACAATTATAAAATCACAGCAACTAAAGATTGCGCGATCATACCCACTGATAAGAACCTTCTTTAGTTCCATCAATCACGGAAACCCCTTCGAGTTCAGACTTGAGGGTGCTTCTGTCTCTCAAAAGATCCCTAACCTTAAAAAAAGCAAGTGTTTTTTTGTCAGTATCAAATAAAAGAAAGGGTTGGTATAAGAACATCGAACTTCATACTAACTCTTACCGCCTGCAAGATTCTATCCGAAGTGTCACCTTCAAGTGCCCTCAAGCCAGCAGTTGCCTGTACGTTAAAACTCAAATTAAGGACGATCCACATTCATTGGGGAGCGAAGACAACGGCAAAATGGTATGAACGATAAACTAACCCCAACTCTAACAGGAGTCGAGGAACGCAACTCCAAGGGAACCGCCGCCTCTGCTTCCTCTAAAAGAGAAGTTAGCGAAGCTGCAGCTCTCTGTGGATTGTCAGCATATGCACTAAGTCCTGGTTGAAGCTATCAGAGAAAATGAACCAAATTGTAAACTTCCCAGACCATGGGAATTGAATAATAATTAACTATCTGAATTGGAAAAACAACGAAAAAAAAAACAGTTGGAATATTGAAGCAGTACCTGTTTAAAAATCTCGATATCTTTGCCAATGGGAACGAGATCGAGATTGTGATCGAAGCAAAATACATGGACGCGGCTACCAGAACTACCGGCGTCAACGATAACGGCAAATGTATTCTTATAGCGATGATCGGGGGCAACCTTGCGGTTGCTGAAGGAGTAAGTACCTCTGGTAGGCAGGAAGAAGATAATAAAGAATAGGAGGAGAGGAAGCGAGAGGAGAAGCAATACTCCTCTAAATCTAGAGATCTTGTCGGAAATTGACTCCGGCGGCTGCTTACCGGGTCGCCGGAGCATTTTATCAAATTCCAATTGAGACAATTTTTGGTGGTCTGGATGCGGTGGAGAAACAGCCAGGCCGTCGAGAAGCTCGGCGGAGGAGGGAGATCGATAACGTATCCGCCCGTTTCCGGCGGAAGTGGCGGAGGAGGAAACCTTGGAGGACTGCACTGCTTCCTGAAACGGCTCCAGCGCTCCGTTTGTTGGATTTTCTTCAGTATCGTTTCCTCTACGGGGCCTTATTCGATCGTTCGCGCCCATTCAATGCATAGTATTAAGGAATAAAACTAATATAAACTCCCAAATATTTTTGTTTAAAATTAAATTATTTCCTAAATTATAAAACTTAACAACTAAAATCCTAAAATATCAAAAAATTAACAAATAAATCGTAGCGAGTGGCCTATCACTCGGCCCGTTTAAGTGAGATTGAGGGTGGTGACTCCCTCCACCGGGAGTGGTGACCACCCGCTCTCAATAAAAAATATATCAAACAGTATTGAATTTATTTATAATTTTAACACATGTTCAGCATATCATGACAAGATAATCTAAGAGATTTCGTGATTTTTCAAACTTGTAAGATTTATTATAATTTTTTACGTCTATTTTATAGAATATTGTTTAAAACTTATAATAAATCGTACAAGTGTTTAATAATCACGAAAAGTTTTTAGATTATCTTCCTATGATATATTAAACATATAGTAAAAATTTCAAGAAAATTAGATATCGATTATTATGTTCTTTTGTAGAGAATGGGATCACCATCCCAACCCCCCATTCCTCACACGAGAACCGACAGTTCGTCTGCTGCTCTGCAAAAAATGGCCAGCACACCATTGGAACTCCGTAGCTCAAGCTTTCGATGGTGGAATTCCATCCACTGTGTGTTAAGAACCCTCCGATGGCCGGTGGCTCAGAACCTGCTCCTGCGGGCACCAGCTCAGTATCATCCCTCTCTCTGCTGTTTCATCGATGAAGTCTGAACTGATCACTCTCGACTCACCCTTCACGAGATCTGGTCTAATGACCCATAAAAACTGCACCTTGCTGTTCCCGAGCCCCCATGCGAACTCGACGAGCTGGTCTGGCGTCATTACTGTCACGCTGCCGAAATTCACATAAACTACTGAACCAGGGCTTTTGGTGCTGAGCCAATCTAAACACTTTGTCTCTTCTTTCCACAGATTTGAGCCGATGGAGTCGAGTTCTGAGGGTGGAAGGTTTTTGAGAAGAAGATGGAGAGGACCCACTGTGTAGATTGGAGGAAGAATGGAGGAGAGAGAGTCTACGACGTCCTTCTCTAGTGAATTGAACGTGTTCAGAACTATTGCGGTGGCATTGAAAGCTCTGTCTGTCTCAGAAATGACATACTCCACCATGAGATCGTTTGGGTCTGTCGTCCGCACGAAGCTGGGCATGTCTTTTAAGCGAATGTTTTTCATTCCTGGAATCCAATCTATGGTCGTATCCAAGTACCCATTTGTAAAACAGCTTTCATCTGTTCAAAAACAAGCTCAAAACAGTCGTTCATTTGGAAAAAAATGTGAAATTCTTCTATATAAAAATGGATTATTATTGATAAAATGATATTCATAGTTCCAAAGAAGTTGGATGGTTAAAGCAAAAATAAGGATAAGGAAGAAGATACCTTTGAGCGGGATAATGCCCTCTTCGAGAAGACGACGATATTGTAAATATCCAAGAAACCCACAGGCACTTGTGGTCCAGAACAGTACTATAGGGATTCCGAGTTCTTCCGCAGCTGCGACGCTGAAAGACATAACGCCGTCTGCGACAACGCAGGTCACCGGCGGCTCACCGGAAGTGGTGGTGTCGTTGAGTTCTGCGAGAAGGGCTGTAAACGGGCCTAAACAGGTTTTACTGGTGGAGAAGCAGAGAGAAGGTACGTCCTGAGTGGCGTCGACATCGCTCGGCGGAAGACCATCGGGAATGGTGCGGAAGCGGAAGTCGGGGAAGCCATCAAGTGCAGTAGGACCTCGAGATCTGAGAAGTCTTCTGTGATTGAACTCGGTGTTGACAAAGGTAATGTGGAAGCCATGGAAATGGAGAAGCTTCGCTAGCTTAAGCATAGGACTTACGTGTCCTTGAGCTGGATACGGAATCATTACAACATGAGGCTTCTGCACCTCCATTGTTATCGTCTCTGCAACTGAACCCATCACTCTCTCTCTCTCTCTCTACAAATCTCTTCTTCCTCGAGATCTACTTCTCTACAGATCTCTTCCACCCAATGCCGGCAATCACCCGTTATATAAATGTTAAAGCGTTAAAAACAATTTGAAATCTAAAATATCGGTTTAATGGTAACACCAGTAGACTAAAAACTCTTCCAACTAGATTTGAAACGTAAATTTAAGTCTTGGAATTATCAATCACATGTAACTTCACGCATGATAGTCAATAGTTTGAAATTCACTTTTAATAAATTTGATGTCGTAATTATTATTCAAATTATATTCTATTATTTTTTCTCTCATTATTTTTAAATAACTATATCTTTTTCATAGATAAAATTTTATCGAAATTTCTTTCCTTACCAGTATATTTTTCATTGCATCATCTTCCGAGTCGACTGTTGTTCAAAACTCATCAACTAAAATTTTTGATGTCGATTGCACGTCTATTTCTTCTATATCTTCTAAGTGATCGAATGCTCAAAGATCATCATATATGGGCGTAGAGTACGAATATCAGTCCATATTGGCATCACAAGTTGTTATATCGTCTAAATCAACTGATATACTCGAATCAGAATTCATCGACGTCGTTAATACAAATAAAATTCGTCTAAATAAGAAAATAGTAGAGAGGTTTTAGGATTTTCACTAGCCAAAAGTGAGAATAAATGGTCAGAGATCGACCCCTTGTTCCTGAGAATGGCCCCCCGTTCTCAAGCAAAATAATTGAGATCGGAGGGCCGTTTCGGTTGACGACCTCTCGTTCTCAATCTTACAAAAAAATATGATCAACAACAGAGGCCATTTCGGGAAGGTGATCCCTCCGTTCCCGAACACTCTCTAAAATGGGGAGGCAAAGAACGAGAGGTCGTTTAGGGACAGTAACCTTCCATTCCCGAATACCTCTAAAATGAGAAAGCAAAATCGTGAGGCTGTTGCGAGGCGGCGACTCTCTGTTCTTCAATCACGAATGACACACATTGGACGAGCAGACCCCCACATCGATCTCCAGACTCAATACGTCCAAAGCCACGTAAGCACTAGACAGAACGGGAGGTGATCGGCTGCCCATTCTAGACGTGAATTGAGAACGAGGTGATCAGCCACCCGTCAGGATTTGATATGATACATTTTTTTTATAATTTAAATTTTTAGTTATTAGAGTTTTTAATTTAATAAATGTTCAAATCAAACTCATGTTTTAGAGGTTTCGAAATTGGTTTTAGCCTAATATTAAAATATGATCACGCGGTGTCAATTTCGAATTAACAGCGACAACGAAGGGTGTATATCCTTTCCTTCGTGGGACGGTCCATGCGAAGTAAATACTACGTAATTATTGAAGGTGACATGAGCGGTGGGGCTGGCCTCTAGCCGAACGTGATCGATCGCTTTGGAAAGCTACCTAAATTCCAAAGATGGTATAAACATGCATTTTATTCAATACTTTTATTTTAAATTTTACATTTTAATATATCACTTATTAATTAATACAATTAATATATTATATTAATTATTTCTCAATTGTTACTCTAATTACTTAATGACATGTCAGCGGCAAGTCAGGATGTAAGGTTATAGTTTAAAATTATACAGTAAACGTAATATTACCCTCAGCATAAGTGGTACATAGACATGCATGATTAGAGTATTATAGAAAATTTGAATTTTTTATAAATTATTATATTAATTAACTAATTAATTAGTTATGGGTAAGCGTTATTTCATTAATGAACACCTCCTACTAGTAGGGACATTTAAGTCGTCTTTTTCATTTTTTTGGATACTCATCTTCTCGTTGTTTAGAAAGTGGATTATTTCGTCGCATTATTTGATTGATAGGTCGATTGACGTCCCCTTTTAACGGTCTATTAGAATTTTTAGGACAAACCATTTCATTTGGGAGAATTGACGTGTTGTAGTTATCTGCGACGACCAATTTTTTTAATGTTCGGAGAACTTCATCCCTACACGAAAATGACGGTGCAAAGATCGGTACTAAAATGTGTATAGGATTAATAATACATAACGAGTAATAAATCTAGCAATATCAATTTACCATTGTTTTTGTCAATTAAAAAATATTGGATTGGTTAAATTTGTTTGTAAATGTTTTATTAGATCAAATGTTTTTCATGCAGGACATGATGCAGTTCAAAAGGCGACCATAGTTCCATGGGGTCAGGCACGGGGACTTACCTGGTTCATTCCTGCCGATGACACGACCCTCAGATCAAAGCAGCAACTCTTTGCCAGAATTGTTCCAATTTAATTCGATCATATACTGCACATCTTCCTTGTTCTCTGAGATAGTTTGAGAATGACATAGGAGACGATCAATGAGTAATACAGGAGTAGCCTTCCTTGTTGGGTGCAAAACTTTGATTGAGATAAAACTAAATTGATGAAAAATTCAGTTTTCATCAAGGCGGAAGTGAAAACTCTTGTTACCAATAATCTCCGCAAGAACATTTCCCGTCTTTGAAATGATGAAATCTACTCGCATCTCGAACGATAATCTCTCTGTTTTTCACGGTAGATATGTACTTAATGGCACCGTGGCAATCGCTGCAGACCCTCAAGTTCTTCATCACTCGAATCGGCACTCCGTCGGGAGTGTTCATCAGGGCAAAAGCAATGGCCAATTTCTCACTGTGGTGCGCTAAGTTATATTCTTTCTCTTCATTATCCATGTCATGAAGAACAGAGCCTGTATCAGGCACATAGCCATGCAGTTTCATCTCTGACGTTAGCTCCTTCAAATACAGATCAATCTCTTCAGAATCTTGATGGGATTTGTCTCCCATAATAAAGTGGTGAACTTTATTTTTCAATTCTAGCCAACTTATTCCAGGCTCTTTCTTCACGTTTCGATCTCTCATCGCCTTCCTTATCTCCGAAACATCCCGCCAATTGCTTGCCGAAGCATGGATGTTCGAGAGTAACACGTAAGAAGCTGAGTCTCGGGGGTCGATCTTGAGAACTTCTTCAGAGATTCTTCCAGCCATTTCTGCGTTCTTGTGGATTTTACACGCCGATAGTAAAGTTTTCCATATAACAGCATCGGGGTTTACAGGCATCGATCGGATCATCCCTTCAGCCTCTTCCAAGCAGCCAGATCGACCAAGCAGATCAACTACACATGTGTAGTGTTGGACTCTGGGATTGAGTCCGTACTTCTTTACCATCAAATCTAAGAACCAGAGCCCTTCCTTCTTCAACCCACAATGACAACAAGCATAAAGCAAGCTCAAGAAGGTAATATCATTAGCCTCCATTTCTTCCTTTTCCATTTGTTTGAACAGCTCAATGGCTTCCTTTCCTCTCCCGTGAAATCCGTAGGCAGCAATCATAGCACTCCACAGCACAATATCAACATCTTCTCTTTCGGAGAAAGCTTTTACAGAATCATCCAAACATCCACACCTGGAATACATGCTTATCAATGAACTAATAGTACCAACTACTGAACTAGCCCCGGCTTTGATGGCCTCTGCGTGAATCTGTTGGCCCTGTCCGAGTGTTGCCAATTCAGAACACGAGCTAATTACGCTGACAAAGGTGATCTTATCGGGTTTAAGACCTGCCATTTTCATCATATTATACTGATTCAACACTTCTTCTGGGTACCCATTTTGAGATTTTCCTGCAATAAGAGTATTCCAAGAAACTACATTGCGAAACGGCATTGATTTTATCGCCTTTTCTCCTTCTCCCAAGCTACCAGACTTCATGTACATATGAGCCAAAGAGCTACCGACAACTAAATTCGACTCGAATCCATGCTTCACCACATAATTATGAATCTGCCTACCAGCGTGTAAAGTTCTTAACCCAGCACACCCTCTAAGCACACTTCCTAAAGTGTACTCATCAGGCGAAAACCCTGATTGGTGCATTTCTGAAAACAGAAACAAACCTTCTTCGTTAAATTCATATTGGGTTAAAGCCGCGATCATCGCATTCCACGTCGCTATGTTTCGTTCAGACGTTGCGTCAAACAGATTATGTGCACTCTTTAAATCACCAATATTCACATAGGCATTGATCAAAATGTTTGAAGACATTGTGTTTCTTCTAGACATACTATTAAACAAGGCTAATGCTGAGCATAATTCTCCGACTTTGGCGTAAAAATTTAGGAGGTGATTAGAAATGAACCTGTCCGACGAACACCCAGACGTAATAACAAGAGAATGGAGCTGCTTCCCCAAAGAAATCGAGTTTTCCGCCACGCAAGATTGGAGGAGATTGGAGAAAAGAGACGGGTCCGCCCATATCTCCGATTTGAACGTCTCGAAGGCTTGCTTTATGCATCCTCTGGAGCAGAGGTTCGTAAATTCTCGAACGGAGTCAGAGACCGTTTTGGACGCGTTAGTGGCGAATAATCGTGAGGTTGAACCGTGCAATGTATGAAACAAAGGAGAGAAGTTGAGAGGGTGAAGCCTAGACATGGCCATACATTTGTTTGTCCTTGTTGGATCGGATCATACAGCACATTTGCAGAACGGATGCTTAAGACTAGGCTATTTTAGCCTATAGTTCATCCCGAGTAAAGTTATGAACTTGAATATAAAAGGCTGCTTTTTTAACTGGGTTTCCTCGATGGTTTCGACGCAGCTTTCTCATTCACACCCAGCATAAAGCCAAATACTATTATTTTGAATATTTAATCAAATAAATATCAACTTAATTCCTAATATTGAAGGAAATTCATGTAATCTTCTTCTTGACTAGACAAGTGAGTTTTGCGCCAAACGCAAAGTGCTGTGCCAACAGGCAGGGGTAGAGTGTGGGAAAAGGAGAATCAGAGAAAGAAAGGTTTGAGAGAGATAATGTTCAGCGTATTTTCTGTATATCAAAACAGAGAACAAATCCTGGGTTTTATATACCCAGTACACGGTGGAGAGAAGTAATAGAGGAAGGAAAAACGTGAAGAGAGAGAATTTGCAGACTCTAACAGATTTGTAACCTCTTACTGAACCCGGTCTAGTGCTCTTGGTTTATCATAGAGGAAGCCGCAGATTCAAGAAACTGGTGTGGAACTGACATTGGTTTAAGCCAGCCAATCCTAAATACTGGACAAGTGGATGAGTTCCAAAACATTAATGATCATGAAAAGTCAACAGTTTGCTTAATTAATAATAGGATTAAGTGCAAAAAAAGCTTCGAGTACGAAAAATTGTAAAAAAAAAGTTTCAACTATGAAAAGTGTAAAATAAAGCTCTGCGGGAGACCAATCACCCCCGCAGAGGGTGCAGCAGGTACCCGCATTAGCAACAGTGCCACCCTCATCGCGTTACCATGCTCATTTGCTGGCGCGATTACGGCGATTCTTGATCCAGACGAAGAATAATCGATCAGTCTTTTCTGAGAGAGAGAAAGGGAGAAGCTCTTCTCTTCCATGTACTTCTGCTTCTTTCTGAAATGGGTCGAGTGGATTCCGAAGCTGTGTTTGATTTGTTTGTTCTGCATTCCAACCAGAGGTAAAAAGATATGAAAAAACCTGGACTTTGTGGTTGCTCCTGAAAATGGGTCGAGACGGTTTTGAAGTTTAGCATGGCTGACGTTCGAACGAACACGAAAGCTGGATTGAGAGAGGTTGTGAATGCTTGCATGCTGTAGACGGTGAACTAGGGTATTCTAGGCGTACGTTTGAAGGAGAGGAAGAAGATGAATGAATCGGGGCTGGCGATCAATTCAGAAACCCCGGCAGAGATTTTCTTCTTGGCCTGTGTAATCATATGTAGAAGGAGAGAACTAATACACCTATATATATTGTTAATGCTATTGTGAGTTGGCATCCTGTTTTTGGCAACTTATTGATTTTGGTAAGTTATGGAAATTATATTTTTGGAAATTATATTCTTTTGGAATATATATTATTCTATCCTTCAATATTGGAGAAGATATTTGGCAGAATATTTCGTCAATTCAAATGTGATTTGTTGAAAAAGGAATCGTAACAAACTTGGTTCATATCCCTAATTATTTGGGATTCTTTACTAAAGCGTCATTCAAAGTGTCACTGCGCTAAATTTGTGTGGCAGTGATTTTCGGATCCTTTGCTGATTTCGTGGGATATTATTATTTGAATGAAGAGTCTGTTTCGAGAAGATATTGCTGAGAGAAACAGAACTGCACCTTGCTTTTGATATAAAAGACTTTTCTTTTATGTTGAAGGCGTCGACGCTATTATTTGTGTTTGTGGAATTTCTCTATTCATCTGGGCGTTTTTATTCTTCACCCACGTTTCTGTGTGGTGTATGTGATTATTGATTCGGTCTTGTTAAAGACTGGTTTGTTGAAGCCTGTTCTGGGTGATCCTATCCTAAGATATTGTCAAGCGTCACAGACAGTGTCATAGGAGTTTATTCTTGTGATCTTCATTATTATCCATTCTTGAGAGGAGACTGCCTCGGAACTCTGGAGGAGTTCTATTTATTGACAAGGGGAGCTTGTCGTTCTTGATCGTGGGCGAGGGGATCTTGCAATAACACGGGTTTCGGGAGGAACCAACAACAAGGGGATCTTGTTGTTATCTAGATCTCGGGAGAGATCGTTTCAAAGTCGAGGGGAGCTCGCAAAACAGTTTCACTTGTGAAGGTTGAAGGAAGCGGCATCAAAGATAAGAGGGAGTCTTATTTTGTTTTAGTCCGAGTGTCTTGTAACCTTGTTTGAACTTGTGAAATGTTTTCATATCTGGGCGTGGCCCCGCAGATGTAGGTTGATTGCCGAACTGCGTTAACAACCTCCTGTGTCGTTAATTTCCGCATTTTTAATATTGTCCTATATCGTATTTATAACCGGTGTCACACGAAGTGTTATAACACTTTATAACATCGGGTCACTAACCTTGATCTTTCAATTGGTATCAGAGCAGATCGTCTCTGTTTCTTAGGCGAGATCCGCGGGACTTGATCTTGGTTTTGCTACAATGGACTCTATGAAAGAAGGAGGTTCAACAATGCGTCCACCTTTGCTAAATAGAAACAATTATGCTTACTGGAAAGCTCGAATGAGAGCTTTTATTAAGGCTATTGATGAGAAAGCCTGGAAATCTATTCTAACAGGCTGGGATTCACCAACGACTACAAGCGAAGCTGGAGTTGTATCTATTAAACCTGAAGAAAGCTGGTTTGTGACTGAAGATGCTCTAGCCAATAGTAACTCAAAAGCTCTTAATGCGATTTTCAATGGTGTTGATCCATCTCAATTCAAACTTATTTCTACATGTGTGTCTGCTAAAAAGGCTTGGGATATTCTTCAGACTACTTATGAAGGTACTTCAGCAGTAAAGCTATCAAAAATGCAGTTTTTAACAACTAAATTTGAAAACTTGAAGATGCATGATGCTGAAACCATTGCCGAGTTTAATGAAAGACTCTGTGACATTGCGAATGAAGCTTTTGCTCTTGGTGAAATTTTTTCTGAAGAGAAGCTTGTGAGAAAAACTCTAAGATCTCTGCCTCAACGTTTTGCTTATAAAGTTACTGCAATTGAAGAAGCAAAAGATATCACCATGATGAAATTAGATGAGCTGATGGGTTCCCTTAGAACATTTGAGATGAATCTCGACGAAAATATGGAAACAAAGAAAGGGAAAGGGTTGGCTTTAAAAGTTGAAATGCAGAACTCTGAAGAATGTAATGAAGATGATCTGGAAGAATCCATAGCATTGATATCGAGAAATTTCAGCAGAGTATTGAAGAAATTTGGTAGAAATAATCGCGGTGTCAGACAAAATGTCACTCACACCAAGAATGACTCTACAAGTTATAAGAAGCCCAAAGACGAAAGTCAACCTTCAGAAAAGGTATGGAATAACAGGGGAATTAAATGTAGAGAATGTGATGGCTATGGACATATTCAGGCTGAATGTGCAAATACCTTGAAGAAGAAAAAGACTTCTCTCAACACCACGTGGAGTGAGAGTGACTCAGAAAAAGAAGATGAAATCTCAAACCAAAATATGGCACTTGTTGCTAAAGCCAAAACAACAAGTTCTGATAATGTCACTCAAAATGTCTCTGACAGTATGTCTGAAAATAGCGATGATGATACAAAAGAAAATCTGATTGATGAATACAAGAAGCTTCATGAAAAATGGACAGAATTGGTCGAAATAAATCAACATCTTCGAAGACAGATTGGAAATCTGAAAAATGAAAATGGAAGTCTTCAAGATTGTGTTATTGATTTGAAAGCAAAACAGAAATCTAGCCAGAATGAGATAGAGCAGTTGACAAATGAACTAAATCACATGAAGAAGCATGTCAGAATGCTAAACTCAAGTTCCTCTATTCTTGATGATATTCTTATGGCCAGAAGATCTTGTGATGATATCTCTGGAATTGGTTACAAAGGAGAATGTTCAATGTCTCCAAAAGTGCAAAATATCGATGCTGAAAATAAAGGGAAGAAAGTTGCAATATCCATCAACAACACTGAACAGAAATCAAACCATAAAGACAGTTATCAGATGAAGTCCAATCTCCATATTTCTAAAGTTAAAGGTAACAAATTTATTCCAATCTGCCATTATTGTTTTCGTCAAGGTCATATTCGTCCTAGGTGCTTTGTTTATCTTAATGATTTGAGAAAAGGTGCTGCTGGATATATCTCCTCATACAGATCTCCCAAACAGAAATGGGTCCAGAAATCTTTTTTAAAATGTAATGTTACTCATACTTCTCTAAAGGCAGCATCTGTTGAAGCATGGTACTTTGACAGCGGATGTTCACGACATATGACAGGTGAAGAACGATTTTTAAAGAATATTACATCAGGAGGTTTGGGAAAAGTAACTTTTGGAAACGGCGTCACAGAAAATGTCATTGGAAAGGGAACATTAGACGTTCCTGGACTGCCTTCTCTGGAAAATGTTCTTCTTGTAAAAGGTTTGAAAGCGAATCTTATCAGCATAAGTCAGTTGTGTGATCAAGATCTGAAGGTGCATTTCACTCGCAACAAATGTGTTGTCTCGGATCATACAAATAAATGCATCATCGAAGGAATAAGGTCTTCTGATAATTGCTATCTCATTTCATCATCATCTACTTGTGCTCGATCAAGTATGGAAGACACTTTATTATGGCATCGCAAGCTGGGTCATGTCAATCTCAGAATGTTAAAGCAAATTATCTCAAAAGGAGCAGTACGTGGAGTCCCCATGATAAATGTTGATGAAGATAAAGTTTGTGGACCATGTCAAATTGGTAAACAAACTAAAGTGTCACATCAAATGTCTCAAACACCAGCAACTAAACGTGTTCTTGAATTATTACATATGGATCTTATGGGTCCTATGGCAGTTGAAAGCTTCGGAGGAAAACGTTATGCATATGTGGTGGTCGATGATTTTTCAAGATACACTTGGATAGAATTTCTTAGAGAGAAATCCGACACTTTTCGTGCCTTTAAAGCCTTATGTTTTCGACTTCAGCGAGAGAAGGATTGCATTATTGTGAAGATTGTTCGAATTCGAAGTGACCATGGAAAAGAATTTGAGAACTCTGTGTTTGAAGATTTCTGCAATCAACTTGGAATTTCTCATGAATTTTCTGCACCAAAAACTCCTCAGCAGAATGGAGTAGTTGAGCGAAAAAATAGAACAATAGCAGAAATGTCACGCGTAATGTTACATGAGAAAAATGTTCCACAGAAATTTTGGGCTGAAGCTATGAACACAGCTTGCTACACTATCAATCGGGTTTATCTACGTGGAGGAACGACAATGACTCCTTATGAATTGTGGAAAGGTAAAACTCCAAATCTCGGTTATTTTCATCCTTTTGGAAGTACGTGTTTTGTTCTTATTGACAGGGAGAATAGAGGAAAGATGGATCCCAAGAGTGATGAAGGTATATTTTTGGGATACGCTACAAATAGTCGTGCCTATCGTGTCTACAACAAGCGGACTCAGAAAGTTATTGAATCTGTGAATGTTCGGGTCGATGATTCTCTGAATTCAATTGATACTTCTATAAACGATTCCTCTCAGAACTCTACTGAAGACCTCTCTAATGATTCAGATACTGTCTCCGAAACTGTTCCAGCAAATGTCACAGAAAATGTCACTGATCTGCTTGCACCAATCAACATGCATGATGAAGCTATTCCTGCTACTAGACAGCCATCTACACGTGTTCAAAAGAATCATTCTGCTGATGATGTTATTGGTGAACTTGATGATGGTATTCAAACTCGAGACAAGCCTAGAGTAAATTATCGGGATATGATTCAAATGGCATGTTACACTTCAACATTTGAGCCCAAAAATGTCACAGAAGCTCTTCTCGACGAACATTGGATTAATGCTATGCAAGAAGAACTAGAGCAATTCACTAGAAACCAGGTCTGGGACTTAGTTACTTGCCCTCCCGATACAAATGTTATTGGCACAAAATGGATCTACAAAAACAAAAGTGATGAGCATGGAAACATTATTCGCAACAAAGCTCGGCTGGTCGCTCAAGGTTACTTACAAATTGAAGGAGTTGATTTTGACGAGACATTCGCTCCGGTTGCTCGCCTTGAATCCATTCGACTTTTATTAGCCATTGCATGTGTCATGCATTTCAAACTTTACCAAATGGATGTTAAAAGTGCGTTCCTCAATGGTCTTCTCAATGAGGAAGTGTATGTTGCTCAACCTAAGGGTTTTGAAGACCCTCATCATCCGGATCATGTGTACAAGTTGAAGAAAGCGTTGTATGGACTTAAACAAGCTCCACGAGCATGGTATGAACGCCTTACTGTGTATTTATTATCCAAGGGATATGAGCGAGGGGGAGTAGACAAAACCCTGTTCATTCGCCACCATAAAGGTCAGATCTTAATTGCTCAAATTTACGTAGACGACATTGTCTTTGGCTCAGTGTCACAGAAAATGGTAGATGAATTTATTGACCAAATGAAGGGAGAATTCGAAATGAGCATGGTTGGCAATCTCAACTATTTTCTTGGACTCCAGATTCAACAAACACAAGAAGGTATCTTTATTACTCAAAGCAAATATGCCAAGAATATGTTGAAGAAATTTCAGTTAGAAAAAGTTCGTCCACGAAGAACTCCGATTGGAACAAATGAGAAACTGTCTAAAGATGATAAAGGAATTCCTGTTGACAGCCGTCTATACAGAAGCATGATTGGTAGTCTCCTATATCTTACAGCTAGCAGACCTGATATATGCTACAGTGTTGGTCTATGTGCTCGATATCAAGCAAATCCTAAAGCGTCACACCTAGCGTCAGTGAAACGTATTCTAAAATATATATGCGGAACAACCGATTATGGGATTTGGTATTCTTTTGACACTAACGCAAATCTTGTAGGATATTGTGATGCTGATTGGGCTGGAAGTGCTGATGATAGAAAGAGTACATCAGGTGGATGTTTTTATTTGGGAAATAATTTGGTTTCATGGTTTAGCAAGAAACAAAATTCGATATCTCTTTCAACCGCTGAGGCAGAATACATTGCCGCTGGTAGTAGTTGTACCCAGCTTCTCTGGATGAAGCAAATGCTGAAAGATTATGGTGTTACACAGAATGTCATGACACTTTATTGTGATAATATGAGTGCGATTAATATTTCGAAGAACCCAGTTCAGCATTCTCGTACAAAACATATCGACATCAGACATCACTTCATTCGATCACTTGTTGAAGACAAAACTATTATCTTGGAACATATGACAACAGAAAAGCAAACAGCAGATATTTTCACAAAAGCATTAGATAGCTTGAGATTTGAAGAACTAAGGTCAGCTCTGGGCCTTTGCATTATCTGAAGAAAGTACTTGTGAGTTTTATTTTTATTTTTTTTGCATTTAAAAAAAAATATATAAAAAAAAAAATATATATATGTTACTTATACATGGCGAATTCTTTGCTATTTCTGAGCTATTGGTCTTCAACATTCTGCATGACATATGTGACAAACTGAGCTTATTTTGTGGAAGGATTTATGGTTTATTTCCATAATGTTTATGAACTTTTGGTGGAATTTCTGCAAATATGGGAGATACAATATATTGATGGGATTCTGGAAGTTAATTGTGGATATATCTTTGGGTTTATTTCCCAAATTGTCACATCTCCTGAACATGTTACACCAAATGTCACTACAGACGATCCTGCTACCCTTGATCAATCTGGTTAGATGTTTGTTTGTCATTTCTATGAGACTTCTTTCAGTATTTCTCTCTTGCTGGATGCTATGCACATGCTTGCTTGACATTGGCGATTCTTGTTTGTCTTTTTATGGCAAAAAGGGGGAGTAGTTTTGGAGCTTGATTGCTGCTGTGGAAATCTCCTATATTTTAACTGTTGTGGTTATCTCCTATATTGGTGCTACTATTTGAAATGACTTTATATTGATCGGATTGTGTCAAGAATTTCTCATTCAGGGGGAGTCTCGAGTTCTCTCCTTCAGGGGGAGTTATGTTTTGCCAAAAATGCCAAAGGGGGAGATTGTTAATGCTATTGTGAGTTGGCATCCTGTTTTTGGCAACTTATTGATTTTGGTAAGTTATGGAAATTATATTTTTGGAAATTATATTCTTTTGGAATATATATTATTCTATCCTTCAATATTGGAGAAGATATTTGGCAGAATATTTCGTCAATTCAAATGTGATTTGTTGAAAAAGGAATCGTAACAAACTTGGTTCATATCCCTAATTATTTGGGATTCTTTACTAAAGCGTCATTCAAAGTGTCACTGCGCTAAATTTGTGTGGCAGTGATTTTCGGATCCTTTGCTGATTTCGTGGGATATTATTATTTGAATGAAGAGTCTGTTTCGAGAAGATATTGCTGAGAGAAACAGAACTGCACCTTGCTTTTGATATAAAAGACTTTTCTTTTTATGTTGAAGGCGTCGACGCTATTATTTGTGTTTGTGGAATTTCTCTATTCATCTGGGCGTTTTTATTCTTCACCCACGTTTCTGTGTGGTGTATGTGATTATTGATTCGGTCTTGTTAAAGACTGGTTTGTTGAAGCCTGTTCTGGGTGATCCTATCCTAAGATATTGTCAAGCGTCACAGACAGTGTCATAGGAGTTTATTCTTGTGATCTTCATTATTATCCATTCTTGAGAGGAGACTGCCTCGGAACTCTGGAGGAGTTCTATTTATTGACAAGGGGAGCTTGTCGTTCTTGATCGTGGGCGAGGGGATCTTGCAATAACACGGGTTTCGGGAGGAACCAACAACAAGGGGATCTTGTTGTTATCTAGATCTCGGGAGAGATCGTTTCAAAGTCGAGGGGAGCTCGCAAAACAGTTTCACTTGTGAAGGTTGAAGGAAGCGGCATCAAAGATAAGAGGGAGTCTTATTTTGTTTTAGTCCGAGTGTCTTGTAACCTTGTTTGAACTTGTGAAATGTTTTCATATCTGGGCGTGGCCCCGCAGATGTAGGTTGATTGCCGAACTGCGTTAACAACCTCCTGTGTCGTTAATTTCCGCATTTTTAATATTGTCCTATATCGTATTTATAACCGGTGTCACACGAAGTGTTATAACACTTTATAACATCGGGTCACTAACCTTGATCTTTCATATATATACACACTTTGTTTATAAAATATCTATTCACTTTCAGTTCTTGAGTTTGGATTTTCTTGTTTTTATTTTGTGAGGTTCTGAATCACCATTGAAGGAGATATTTTTCTTGCTCGTCGACTCTCTTTCTCACTTTCTCTCTCTCTACATGATTAGAAGAAAATTCAATAAGATAGGACTAAGTCGACAGTAATCAAACACAGCTTCAGAATCCACTCGACCCATTTAACAAAGAAGCAGAAGTACATGAAAGAGAAGAGCTTCTCCCTTTCTCTCTCTCAGAAAAGAATGATCGATTATTCTTCGTCTGGATCAAGAATCGGCATAATCGCGCCAGCAGATGAGCATGGTAACGCGAGGAGAGTGGCACTGTTGCTAACACGGGTACCCGCCTCAAATGATGCTCGTACCCACCTGACGCGGGGGGTCGACGGGTACCGGCGTGACCCCCCGCGTAAGGCGAGTACTCACTCAATGGGGCGGGTACCCACTGCACCCTATGCGGGGGGTAATCGGTCCCCTGCAGAGCTTTATTTTGCACTTTCCATAGTTGAAGTTTTTTTTTGCACTCCTTAATAATAATATAAGAGAGTTTATCCTGTTGTTTATAATTACGACGATGCACGTGCATATTGTTTGACACAAGTCATTACATTTAACTACGAAAATGGAAGATTTTGAGCCACTCTTTGAAAAATATTATAAATAATATGTTCAACGTAGTCATTTGAGCATGTTATAAAAAATGCATGTGTGATTATAGTAGTGACAAAAATGTTGAAAAAATAAGTTAAGTAACACGTGTTATTGTATCAATAGATAATACAAGAGTATGTGCCAATCCGGGGCGGGTAATGTGCCGGTAATGGGTCGGGACCGGTGTTACAGGTCGTAGCGGGCCGTCCTCCATTGTTATTTTCTTGAAGAGAAAGAAATACACTAGCTTTCTAGCGTTCTAGTTGGCAGCATCGTTTATCTTCGACCTCGACACTGGTCTTTGAAATCGCAAGAGCAAGAGCAAGAGCGAAGAAGAAGAAGAGGAAGAGAATGAGCAGCATAGGAACTGGGTATGATCTCTCAGTCACAACCTTCTCCCCAGACGGTCGCGTTTTCCAGATCGAGTACGCCGCTAAGGCTGTCGACAACAGCGGGTATTATTTCCTTTTCTTCCTATGTTTGTTAATCTTTGCTGGTTTGTTCTGTTTGATTCCCCCAAAAATTGTTTGACGTCACCGAAGAGGAGTTCTTTCGCTGAATCCTTATTTATAATTTTTGTATGTCAAAATTCACCAAACTATATGTTCTGAATCTTCTGAAACTTCGGACTTGTTTGTAGGACTGTTGTTGGTATCAAATGCAAAGATGGAGTAGTTCTGGTAATTTTGCTTAATACAATTTGATTCTCTGTATTACTAGTAGCAAGCATAAATGAAGTCAATTCTGCCTGAATTGGCGTCTAGCATGCGAAATTTGGCTGTAATATATTTTGTTTTAGGGAGTGGAGAAGTTAATAACCTCAAAGATGATGCTGCCGGGTTCCAATAGAAGGATTCATTCCGTCCACCGCCAATCTGGCATGGTACGTTCTTTTCCATCCCATGATACTCTTGGTCCCCAAATATTGATGTTTTTTTAACTTTGTGAGCGTCATCTGCATTCTTAAATATTATTTATATTCAGAATTTTCCATTATAGCTCCAGGGGTCTTACTGGTTATTGGTTTATTTTTGTTAAAATGTGTAAACACGGAGTTCGAGGTTTCAAAAGTATATATGCATTCCATGTCTTAAATTGTGGGCTAGAATTCTTTTTTTTTTTGCAGTTTTTATAAGGTCGCAGGTGTCTTGTTTTTGCTGTTTTGGAACTCAGATACTTTTATTAGAAGAGTAACCAAGGCGAACCTTGGAACTAACAAATAATGGCAGAAAAGTACAGGCAGTGTTCTTCTAGTGAATAAAATTTCACTGATAATTCATATTTTTTCATCTAATTCAAGCTAGAACATGTATTAATCTGTCATCATGACTCAAGGCTGAATCAATAATGTAAACAGTGTAAAAGGTTGTTTATAGTGGGAATAAAAGATTTATTGTTTTAAACTAATGATTCAGATAGCATGTTTCGTGGTTATGTTTACAATACTCTTCATCATAATGGTTTCTGGACCATGATTCCACGTTCATTACATGCACACAAACCCATATGCATTTGCTTGTCTTCATAATCAGCGATTATTTATATATATTTTATATGGGAAAAATATTGTAGAATAACTCGTAATACTGCCATGCAGAATCATTTGTAACTTTTTATGTCACTGTACATATTATCCTGGCATATTTTTCTTGTGAATGTGTCTGTCAAAATTCCTCTACTACAGGCTGTAGCAGGATTAGCAGCAGATGGGAGGCAAATAGTTGCTCGAGCCAAGTCAGAAGCAACCAATTATGAAAGGTTTAACTTGGAACTTACTTAATTTAGCTCTCGTATATCTCTTTATGTAATTATTCAATTTTCAAAACCTTCTTCTCCCACTATCAAAATTAAGAACTTGTTTCTTGCAATGCATTATAGTTGTTTTTGGCATTGGTGTTATATCTTGAGTGTAAATAGAAAGAACTTGTCATGTTATCTCTTTGTACCAGTTTGCCTCAAGTTTTTTTCTTTAAGTTTGTAGTTCAAAATAATACATATGTGTTCTTTCCTTTACAGAGAATAGAATTTCTGTAGAATTATTATTATTATTTGCATTTCTGTGAGCTGCAATTTCCAATTTCTGTCGTTATTTTTCTGCTCTTGTGTTTAACATCAGGGCTTTATGGACGTTGATACTTATCTCATTTTGTTACGAATGCAGCACATATGGGGAACCTATTCCTATTAAGGAGCTTGCGGAGCGTGTTGCTAGTTATGTGCATCTATGTACACTGTATTGGTGGCTCAGGTTTAGTGAAAATTGACCCATAATATTATTAAGCTTGCCTTTCTATTTTTTTGTTGCTCACGAAAACCACTTGGTGATTCAGACCTTTTGGATGTGGGGTAATTCTTGGAGGCTATGACAGAGATGGACCACAACTCTACATGGTCGAACCTTCTGGAGTTTCATATGTAAGCTGATATTTATACGATTATGTTTTTGTATTCTTTTAGCTATTTAATCCTGTCACCTTTTTCGGCAGTTGTACTTTATGGTGTTTCTTGATTGTTTCTATTCCAATGTGTTTTATGGTTTTTATTCTAGAGGTACTTTGGTGCTGCCATTGGGAAGGGAAGACAAGCAGCTAAAACGTAAGCTAAATTTTACTTGCTACGTTGATGAATAACAGATGTGCTTGAATTGTGTTTTCTAGTTTGACTGATGTAGGCAGACATGCTTTCATCATAACCTAAAACTAAGGGACTCAAACATAGAAGCAGCTTGCATCCATGTGACTTCTATTTGTACTTTGATCAACACATATTTGTATGCATCAGTTCAAAAGAAGTTACCTTTTCTGGGTAGTCTAGTGAAATGAGTTGGTAGTTGCTGCCTAATGATTTTCCTATGCATGATGCATCTGATCTTTGACATCTGGTTAATGAAAGTTGTTGCATTTTGTAGCCTCTTAAATAATACAAGAACTGAGCGTCCTTTATCTCAGTTTGGGAGTTTTGTTTGAAGAAATGTTCTCATTTTTAAACAAAGAAATTGGTAAAATCTGGCATCAAATGTTATCCAGATGCATCATTTTCCCAGATACAGCTCGACCAACGTTGTTCATGTAATTGACCATCACCAAATTTAAATGGGTTGTAATATGTTTCATAGAAACTCTTAGTTCTGTCTGTCAGTAGGCTCCTTCCTTGCTGAAAGTAAAAGCTATGGAGGTCAGTCACATCCCTTGATTTTTCACATCTCTTTGCAAATATTAGCGTTCATATTGATGTAGTTTCTGGTTTTAAAGATTGTCCACTAAATAAGATTTTGAGGGAGTATTGAAGGATAATGTCACTCACATGTCTCTTATTATTTCTTTCTTAAATAAATTATATTTACCAACACTTGTTAATAAAAGAAAAGCATCTTCAGTAGTCTTGATTTAGTTTCAAACCATGCTTGGTTTTACATATATCCTATCAATCTTTTTTTATTTATACTATCACTAATGTAACAACATTAAAACATACTACTAGCATTCTGAAAAGCTTCCGAGTGTTTCTGATGATTGAATTGTGCAATGGCAGAGAGATAGAAAAGTTGAAGCTTTCCGAATTGACTTGCCGGCAAGGGGTTATTGAAGTAGCCAAGATGTAAGTACAAGTGCTCACTGTTCTGGATAACTCTTTCATTGAAATATAGCCACGCTTGCTATAAAAATACGAGTAAGGCTATGTTTACTGTCTTAAAATACTTGTTGACGTGTCAAACAATGATTGATAATTAATTTTTTTATAATTTATTACATTAATTGCACCTTAATTACATAAATCATTTTTTGACACGTCAACGAATGTTTTAAGAGAGTAAATATGACAAGTAAAATTGGTCAACTTAGTATGTTGGTCGGAGTTACTTTTCTTTAAATGCAGACTATCATTTGTAAAATCTGCAGAATTTATGGAGTACATGATGAGGCAAAGGACAAAAACTTTGAATTGGAATTGAGTTGGGTGTGCGACGAATCAAATCGCCAACATCAAAAGGTATTTTGATATCTTATGCTTACATTCTCGGGTTTATTCTCGGTTAAATGACGGGATTAAAGATTGAGTTTTTCAAAAATTCACTGTCCCTTCCACCAAGTTCATTGGAGGAATGATTTGTTGGTGTTATGAACAGGTTCCAGATGAGCTTTTAGAGGAGGCCAAAGAAGCAGCTAAAGCAGCTCTGGAAGAAATGGATGCAGACTAACAAAGTAGCCATGGTTGAAGTTCGCTTCTGAACTCTTTTTTTTTGTTCTTTCCAGTGAGAACTTGAGATGACTGTCCATGGAATGATGAACACATTAAAAGTTTCCCCATCTTATTTGTTTTTTCTTCTTTCAAGTATAGCCACTTTCTCGACTGATTGGAGCAGGCTTCACTTGTGAAAATAATTAATTAATTACATCAATTATTGAGAGACACGTGAAGACAGGAGATAAGAATTATATAATTTTTATTATTAAGTATATTTCGAATAATTGGACTCCAATGATGTAATAATACTAAAAGTAATGTAAAGATTTACAAAATTCAATTTATTATCGAATTTGTCTTTATTTTTCCTAAAAATAATGTAATATTTATCCTATAATCTTCAACATTAACTAGTGTAATTAGTAATTAATTAATTATTTTAATTAAAATGCTTACCTTTGTATGCAAAGGTTGTCTAGTTTGTTTATTTTAATGAACTAAGCATGGCAACGGCTATTTACTACCTGGGAAGGCAACAGTCCAACGGTCAGTTCGGCTGTCTTTGTCGGCGTTTCAATTGTTAATTATGAATTTAATTATTCTATTTGTCGTTAAAATTACTAGATGCAAAGGTGGAGTCCTCGTCTCACTCTCATTGAAGCATTGGTTTTGAATATGATGGCCGATCTGCTTAGTAAATAAGTTTGGATTAAATCATTCGGGTTTCTCTTTTTCTTCGTAATCTTTCAAATTTATTTTATTAATTTTTAATTAAAATGCTTACCTTTGTATGCAAAGGTTGTCTAGTTTGTTTATTTTAATGAACTAAGCATGGCAACGGCTATTTACTACCTGGGAAGGCAACAGTCCAACGGTCAGTTCGGCTGTCTTTGTCGGCGTTTCAATTGTTAATTATGAATTTAATTATTCTATTTGTCGTTAAAATTACTAGATGCAAAGGTGGAGTCCTCGTCTCACTCTCATTGAAGCATTGGTTTTGAATATGATGGCCGATCTGCTTAGTAAATAAGTTTGGATTAAATCATTCGGGTTTCTCTTTTTCTTCGTAATCTTTCAAATTTATTTTATTAATTTTTAATCTTTTATGAGCGCTCCTCAAAATCAACGATTCAATCATTTGAAGGAGATGCCATCTTCTCTCTCACTGTAGACTGCATCTGCGTTACGGACCAAACCTCGCCTCACTTGCTTTCTCTCTCTCCGACTCTCTGCGAATCTCTCAAGCGCATTATCAGGTTGGCAAAGGTGGTCTTTTTTCTTCCATTTGGATCCCTTTTCATTTCTTTGGGTGTTCTGTACGCGTTTCAACTCTAACTCGAGTTGTATTTTGATTTCGATCGGACAATGTTTTTCTCGCTCTTGGGTAAGCTAAATCTCGGAAGTTTTCTTGATTGGAATGATTTCCCTGTACAATAATGCACTATTTTAATCCGACTCTATTTATTTCTCTTTGTTCAATAATAACGAGGATTTCTTTTTGGTTACATTAGGGTTTTCCTGGTTCTTTTCTCGTCGATCTGTCTCGAATTACTACGTTATTCTTCGATTATAGGCTAAAACCCGTTGGTTGGATTTATACTTGCAAAGATTTTCCCCCCCTTCGTATCCAATTGACCTGTTTCGAAACTTTAACCCTAAAATGGGCTGAGTTTATTTCATTATATCAAAATTCTGTTCTTGTGAGTGTTGAATGAGTTTCTATGCATTTTGCTCTGTATCGTGGGTTGTAATCTTGATCTGTATCGTGGGTTGTAATCTTTGGTGATCCTTTATTCTGCAGCCTGATCGTTTTCGTCAGCTGAACACAAAGTTCGGAAGAAGCACCGACGCATTATTTGCTTGTAACTCACAAGACACAATATTATGGTACAAGTTCTTATTCCTGTCTCACCACTATTGTTATTCTTAATTTCCATGCATAAAGATTAAATGTCTTTCACTGACGATTTCAGGCGACTAATGAAAACCTTCCACCAAATGTGATAAAGCAACTTGCCAAGGAGTTAAAGAGTCTCAACGAGTCGCCTCCCGAGGGCATTAAAGTAGGCGTGAACGAGGATGATTTTTCAAATATATATGCCGATATTGAAGGCCCGGGTATGGAGTTTTGACGAGTAGCGTAGACGTCTATGATATGTTTACATTTTTTTTTACTGAATCACTGCATTATGTCTTTCAGCTGGGACTCCTTACGAAGGTGGAATTTTTCGCATGAAGTTGCTGCTGTCTAGTGATTTTCCACATTCTCCTCCCAAAGGTTTGCTGATAAATTGTCGCGGCTGTGCTACCTCGACTAGATCATTTTATGAACATTGATTTAGGAAATTATGTTTAAATATTGTTGGTTCCCGAATGGTTGGTTTGAGCCTCTAAGATTATATTTCTTTGCATGGTATGTTTGTCCAGATCACTTGTTGCATTGTTCTGTCTCTTTTTTTGTTTCAACTAAACTGAAACATGAATAATGTAGGTTACTTCCTAACCAAGATTTTCCACCCAAACATCGCAACTAACGGTGAGATTTGTGTGAATATATTGAAGAAGGATTGGAACCCAAGCCTTGGATTAAGCCATGTTCTAATCGTAAGTTCTCCCGAGGTTTACCTTTGTACAGTTCAAATTCCACTTTCTGAGCAAATTCGTAAGATACGGTGTTAATCAGATCTACAATATTTGTGACTGCATTTATAATATCAGGTAGTTCGGTGTCTATTAATCGAACCATTTCCGGAATCAGCTTTGAACGAGAAAGCTGGGAAGATGCTGCTCGAGAACTATGAAGAGTATGCGAAACACGCAAGGTCAGTCACGCAAAGTGGACAGCTTTATTCTCAATGAGCATGAATTATTACGATGGCATGCATTAAAATTTCCAAAAATTCATTGTGTTGGCAGGCTCTATACCGGAATCCATGCCAAGGCCAAACCCAAAATCAAAACAGGAGCTATATCTGAATCCAAAACTGCCCTGAATGTAGTAGACCAAGCTAACCCTGATAAAAAAAATGCAGTATCTGGTGTTGGATTACCATTGCCATGTGCGGCGGCCGCTCCTGGAAGCCAGGAGCAAGTGGTGGCCGCTGAAACAGCAGCAGCCAGAGGTGCAGCTGGCGGTGAGTCAGTGGTAGCAGGTATTACGAGCCAAAAGAAGGGAGGTGGAGGGCTAAAAGTTGAAGCAGACAAGAAGAGAATTGACGCCAGAAAGAAAAGTTTGAAGAGATTGTAATACTTGTCTGCCTGGGTGAGAGATGATGATGGATGTAGAAGATTCATTGAACCCTTATTTTTTTTGCTTCACATTTGTTACTTCAACTTTGGCTTTGATTAAATAGTAATAGCCTTTCAATTCCTCAGTAGAAACCCAAAATTGTATGAAAAGAACAACATACGACGGTGTTCAACTCATTTGTAAGAGATAAGGACATGGCAAATGGAAAACAGAATCAACTTTTGAAGAGACGTGCTGAGAATTGATGTTGCTGGAGGGACTGTAGATGAGGTTATCTGATGATGATGCTGTTGGAACTGACGAAGACAAGGGAAAGGTCGAATAGATCCGCCGCAACGAGATGGCCGGAGACTTCCTCCGTTGGGTTAAATGGGTGGAAGTCTGGCATAAATGGAGAGGATGGTGGAAAAGTGATTGATTTAAAAGGGGTTGTTAAATGGCTGAAAGTTGGTAAAAAATAGGATGAGCCCTTCTGCACTCTGCGTCTGCTAAGATTCCATTTCTCGTAACAGACTAGAGCTGCAGCTAGGGAAGCGGATGATGCAGAAGGGGGCTTTCGAAAGCGTGCGTAGATGCTCAAACTACAACATCCTAGGGAGAATCTGCAGCTCTTTCTCATCCGCTTCAAGTAATGTGCCGAAAGAGAAAGTGGATTGCGTGGTGATTGGGGCGGGTGTGGTGGGGATCGCAGTGGCCAGAGAGTTTGCTATCAAGGGCAGAGATGTGCTGATCCTCGATTCTGGCTCCTCATTTGGGACTGTCACTAGTTCTCGGAACAGCGAAGTCATTCATGCTGGTATCTACTACAAACCTAATTCCCTCAAGGTCATAAATCCCGTCTTCTCATTCTTCCACTTTTCCTTCTTTCAACTCTGTAATTTACAGACTTCAACCACATTGCAGGCCCTTTTTTGTTCAAGAGGAAGAGACTTGCTATACAGGTATTGCTCCGAGCATGACGTTCCTCATAAACAGATTGGCAAACTCATAGTTGCTACTAGGGATTCGGAGGTTCCAAAACTGAATGATATAATGAGTGTTGGACTTCAAAACGGAGTCCATGGTTTGAGGATGATCGATGGTTATGAAGCTACCAAAATGGAACCTGAATTACTATGTTTGAAAGCCATATTTTCTCCTGCGACTGGCATTCTTGATTCCCATTCTCTGATGCTGTCATTGCTGGTATATCTTCTATCTATCCTCGATTCTAGGATTCAATGAAATCGTCACTATCGTCATCGTCTGGAAATATATTATCATAATTTTCAATTTGGAAGATATGAACCCGACAGGTATGTGATTCCAGGGGGAGGCTGAAAACTATGGAGCTACCTTTTCCTACAATACTGCTGTCATCCATGGTGATTTCGAGCAAAATCAAATTCATCTCCATATCTCTGAGACTAAAAAGCTGGAAAATTGGAATGGGAAGGATCCATTGCCCTCCGAGCTTGTGTTGATTCCTAATCTGGTAGTGAACTCTGCAGGCTTGGGAGCCATTCCCCTTGCAAAGAGATTTAATGGACTGTGTAGCAGATTTGTTCCTCCAGTCTATTATGCAAGGGGATGCTACTTTACATTATCAAACACTGGAATGTCTCCATTCAAACACTTGATATATCCCATCCCAGAGGATGGTGGCATTGGCATACATGTCACTTTGGATATGAATGGCCAGGTCAGGTTTGGACCGAATGTCGAATGGATCGATGGAGTCGACGATATAGCAAGCTTTACAAATAAGTACACACTTCTAATTGCTATTGCTGACACGTTATTTGAGATATTTGGTTAAATTATCGACATTGTGTTTCAGGTTTGATTATTGTGTATCATCTAGAGGTGTCCAGCAGTTTTATCCGGAAATACGAAAGTACTATCCCGATCTCAAGGACGGATTTCTAGAAGCAGGGTATGCTGGAATTCGACCCAAACTTTCAGGTCCTCGAGAAAGTCCTCGTGACTTTGTTATACAGGTGACTTCGTTATACAGGGCATGAGTTATGTTTGTTTGATTGTCGGATTATAATGTATCCTCATTGATGGGATGATGCAGGGGGAGGAGACTCACAGTGTTCCTGGTCTCGTTAATCTATTCGGAATCGAATCTCCCGGGTTAACGTCAAGTCTGGCAATAGCAGAACACGTTGCTGCAACATTCTTAAAATAAGACAATCTTGTGTTTCTTTCTTTCGTGTGTTTTTAATTATTTAATGAATTGCCATCTATGTTGTAGCAATGGCATTTGTTAGATCAACTTGTACCTTTGTCATGTAATGTGATCAACAATTTGAGCATACTTCGACAAATTTCCCGAGACTCGTGTATTGTGCCTTCAAAGTTCTACGCCTAAGTCAAATACTATACTATCAACATGCATAGCCCCGAAAATGTGCATCCGAGAGGATTTCTTCCTAAATATATTCTCAAGAAATTTCCCAAAAAACACATGATATCAACACAAGTTAAAGCTCAAAGATTTCCCAAGAGATTGGTAGAAGTAGTATCATATAAATCAAAGCATATAATGTCAGCCTGGTATGTAGAAATTCATAAGTAAAAGCTATGAGTTCTTCTCCACGTTTTAATTGCTATCAAAGGAGATAAACTGGAGTTTCAAAACATCATTAAATTGGTGGCTGTTCCTACAACAAAAGGCTCCATTAACAACCGAGTCAAGAAGTAAAAAACGACGCCTAATGCAATCGAGATGGGGAGGGCAGGCAAGGCTCGACGACAAACGGACAACAAAATAAGAGTGCAGCCAAGTCCAGATATAATTGCAAGGTAACAAGCGTAAACAGTCATAAGATCATACATTGCAGCTCTACCTACTAGAACACTGTAGAAGACGAAATCTCCAAGGCCAAGCTTGATACCTCTATTTGTTACCTCAATCATGTTGGTTGAAGAGACTCTCTCACTTTCCATACCGATCATTTCGACGAGCGGAGACATTTCCTCATCCACGGCAATCTCAGACTCCCTATTGCCGACAAATTGATGGCTTCGGTCAATTGGTAGAACAACTGTCGAATGCTCGGAAGATTCACTGCTGGACGAATGTGAATCCTGCAGGTTACCAACCAATGGCGACCTCTCTCCTTCTTCCATATCCCTTCCTCCTTCGGCTTCACGCAAAACGGCTTGTAGTTCAACAGACCCGGAATCAGAAACTCCAGCAAGAAATAGGCCTGAATTCTGCCCTCTAATCTCAGAGCCCCTTGAAAAGGTTGGCCGAGCCTCATATACTAATGCGGGAAGCTCTTCGTCCCGGCTAGAGGCCAACTCCACCAGGAGCTTAAGCGGTCCACCTGGAGCCAAAACAGCTACCAAATCGTACAGAGCCAACGCCACAAGCAAACTCCAAGTCGTCCACTCAGGCAATTTGGTGAACCAAGCCGCCACAATTATCCCCAAAGAGACCATATACGCTTGTCTTAAGAGTATTGGGAGCCCACCCGAAAACACAGACAATACGCCAACCACGGTGAAATTGAAAAGCAGCACAAAACAAGTTATGGAATCGACGGGAATGGAAAAATGTTGTATCACCGACAAAAAGATCGAGCCCCCCATGGTACCCAACACGAAAAAAGCAGAGAAACGCATGTAATTCTTCAAGAAATTCGTGAAATTATAGTAATACAGTAGAACAAGGAGGAAAGTAACGAGGGCGATGAGAATAACGAAAACCAAGGCATTAAGAAGCGCGCCTTCTAGCTTTTGAGTAGCGGAATCGGAGGGGGTCTCGAGGTAAACGAGGTTAGCAGCGGTGCGAATAGGGGCGGAGGAAGAGAAGGGGTTGTTGAGAGAAAGGGAATACACCAACAGGACAACAAGAAACATACAAATTGAAACGGGGGACATCACACCGATGATCTCGACGCCGATCGACTCCAATATACTCGATTCCATAGCTTAGAGAATTGGGTCAGCGAACTTACTTGAGAATCGAGAACCTTACAGCATCCCCGAACGACTCATTGTCAGAAAGGTACAGAAGTGGCAGCCATGTAAATCACGGATATTGCTGCCGTCCCAGGTTTTGCTTTCCCAATCAAGGAGTAAAAGAACTCGCAAGGAATTTTCGATAGCGTGAAGGCTCTCACATTCCTTCCATTTAATTACTTGTTTTCAATTTAATTTAATATTTATACTGTTACAAGATTAAAACTTTTACCATATGACAAAGTTGGTCTTTTTTTTCCATGTTCTTCATTCTTTCTCTATCTTTGTGGTGATAGCTAGGAAAAATTGCAACAAGTTAAAACACCAAAGTGAGCCATTTTCATAGGCTATGGTGGCAGCACAGGAAGGAGAGAGAGAGAGAGAGAGAGAGAGAGAGAGAGAGAGAGAGAGAGAGAGAGAGAGAGAGAGAGAGAGAGATCTAATGGGGAATGTGATGAAGGATTCAGAACCTTTTTATTTCATTCAAGGTATCAGAAACAACGTCTAACAAGTTGTTCATCTGTCAAACATCAGAATGTTAAAACATTAATATCTTTTCATAAGGTTGTAAGCCGGCAAATCTCTGACGCTGCACACATCTTCGAGCGCAAGCTCCCGCTCTAACTGAACTTTTGTGGACTTCAAAACATCCTGCAAAACCAAATGTCGATGTTAAACCCAATCCCGAACACTGAATTAGATTTCAATCGATGTGCGGAAAGTCATCGTTTACATTGAAGTCCATATAAGAAGCACGCTTTGCTAGCCACTGGGCGTCCATCATTTGAAAGGCCACGCAGTATAATTTATCAAATGCCATTTCGTCGTCTGCCAGCAGTTCTAAAAACTGAATTCCAGCAGAAGACGTCGGGGTTTCTACAACAAAAAAGAAATTCGATGACTAAAAAAAGTTGCAGAAACATTAAACCTTCCACAACGTTGTTAACTATGTATGTATATCTTCTCTTTTTTAATTATTGTTTGCAAAATGAAACTAGTTTCCTAGAACAATATCATCTGGGACCATAGTATCTGAGGCGACTATGATAAAAGTTCTGGCAAATAAAAGAACCTGATTGAAGATCCAACATCTGTGCCAATAGAAATGAAATGTTAATGCCAGCAACTGCGAAAGGATACTCCCATTCGGCTCTGGTCCCGTCTCGTTTATGCATCAGACTCTGGAATGACTCCTGTAGAACATCAGTCAGTCTTGTGCAGATTGATATCAAAACAGAGATAAAGCCATTTCATCAAAACAGACATTGCCATTTGTTCCATCAAGCAATTAAGTACATTCAATCATCCACACAGAAGTCAATTTTCAATATTACTTCATCAGAAACGCTAATGAACAGAAACCCATGATTTATCGAGCGATAGAAGATGGTGTGCAAATTTATGGACAAATTTGTTGCAAGTGTATTGTTTGTGTAGTAAATGGTTGAATATTATCAATTAGTGAGTTAAAGTTTGTTGGATACAGATCAGAGAGTTCTGGTAAGCATTACCAAGAAACACACTGTACATTAGTAACTTAGAAGACAAAAAAAAGAAAAGAAATTAATGTTAGACGACATGCACGGAAAAGAAAACCAACCGGATACATCCGAGCAAAAAAGATGAGGTTCTCCAATGAAACAAACCCCCCACCCCTACAAAAGTATAAACAAACAATATATGTCAAGATATATGCATATAAGAAAGAAATCTTGACCAACTAGATTTCCTCGTATTGTTTTGTAATTTTGAGTGTTTAAGATGTAAAGTAGCCTAAGAAATCAATCCTTGTGCCTTCTGCTCATACCGAAAATCAGTTGAAGGATCTGACCCTTGCCAGCCCATCTCCTTCCAAACCTCAGACTTAAGAGACGGGAGCTCCCTATCCGGATAAGCTAGCCTCCATAATTGTTTCAGTGCATCCTGTTGGAAAGCATGTAATATATTCAATTTCCACCATGAAAAGAAAACATATTGTACATTGTGCTACTATTATTTCATCCATCCCAACCAACATAGATCAATTTTATTGACACAGAAAAAAGCCAAAAAAAAAAAAAAATGGTTGTGGGTCTAAGTGTCACTTCAATGTAGTGAATTTACTCATCCGTAACACATAAAATACCTACTTGATGCTCAACTCGTGAACCATCAAACGGAACTTCAATCCTTTGCTTTAAATTTCTTAGCCTTTCTTCCTAGAACACAAAAAAGAATTCAGCACTCCATAGAAAATCAACAACATGCATCGATATAAAGTCATAACATGCAACAATTTAAAGATCAAAATTAAACTGTAGCGTTGTAACATGAGACAGTACGGATGATAAATAATAATGATTGCAAAATGACAAAATGTGAGCATAACAGTGCATCTGCATGCCTACAAATGTGCTTGTGTAATGCACATCTAGGAAGCGTGCTTTGTTTGTCTTGCAAACCCAAGTGCAAATATCTGATACAACTACAAATCTAAGGCGACAAACAGAGTGAATTTATAACCTTTTTCACAATTATCTGGAAAGATAAATCCTGCACCAATATTTAGGGCTTTTAACATCCGGCAAATAATAAAGATCAAATTAAAAATAACTTTGCGACAAAGGTCCAGCAAATGTAGGGCCAAAACCCAAAAATCGACAGGTATCAACCCTTTAGTCTCATTCTCAAAAGCTTCTTCCCCTTTTTTCATCCTCACTATTCCCCTTTTCATATAGCCTTAGTTAAGGTTTCAGAAAGATATTGACGGTTCCACCATATAGGACTAGTCTATTGAAATGCCTAGAAGCTCCAAGTGAAACTCAATGAGGTTTACACCTCAAGGCTAGAGCCTCAATTGCTAATGTAATTTTTTTTTTTTTTGATTCTCAATCGTGGTTTTTTTATCATCTAACGTTTTTTCATCCTTCATTAATCAATTGAAAAAATTTGAATCAGAAACTTTACAGCTAATTATGAGAATTGTTTTTTTTTTTTTTTCAACTTCTGATCCAAAGATTATAGTAATGATTCAATGACAATGTTAATTACTCTATCTCTTACAAATAAGTCTAGTTATTTTCAGTCCATATAACGCCTCCATCCTCCTCAAGAATTGCTCCTTGCCTCTTTTGGAAAACTCCTTAAGGCCGAATCCATCAATTTAAAATATTGGCTTTAGTACACAATTGAATTTTTTTTTACTCTACTCATATTTTTTTCAATATATTGGCATTCGTGCGTGAGACAGTACATCAACTTCAAAATCTACCTTCCCCCATTAGTTCAAACAAGATATCCAATCATAGATAATTTGATACTTTCTCAGCATAGTACTCCCACATTCATTTTTGACCTTATCCTCATTTAATTCGAAAGTTCGCACAACTTTTCATTTCTTTTTATTTGATAAATGCTTCTTATGTTGTCTAAATGAATTTGTCCAACAAATGTTCTCCATGTTTTCTAACAAACTAAATTACTCACAACGTTTAAAATGTAACTAAAAGATTTATCATTAGACATGGTCTAAACACAGTGACAATCTCCTTTTATTTTTTTGAAGTTGCATTGAACATGAAAATGCAAATGTAACAGAAATTTCTAGAAACCTGTTTTACCTGTAATGGGCTAAGAGAAGGTGGAATCATTTTACGTCTTCCATTTGAAGTATTTGATGCAAGGGGCAAAAGCCTACCGATAAGCGATCCAGATCGAAAAACAATATTTGCTGGAAAAAATAAGAAAAAATTCTGTCAAGGACTATAAAAGGGAAATAAGACGACTTGCTGCCCATAAAGCATTACTTTTTCAAGAAGTCTTCATTTGCAATGAAAAAGAATAGATGAAACATAAAAAGCAAGATCTTCATTTGCAGATCTATATTTTCGATTCAAACACACAAATGTACATATTCTTCACTCCCCTCTAAATGTCTTTGTTTGAAAGTATACAACTCCTTATTAATTTATATAATCGTGAAAATGCATATCGTGCTTTTTTGAGAATTGATATTTTTGAATGTCAGGACCAGTTTTGCGCATGTTGACTAATCTCAAATGTTCCAAATTAGCAACTGGTAAGCCTCCAGAAACCTTGAGGGGCACACGTCACATATTTTTCTTGGCTTAATGCATGCGAAGAATCATGACAAACATATGATTTATTTAACAATTATATTTCAGTTCTCCGAGTTAAAAAGGGAAAACTACCTTCCTTGTATATCTAGTGTCCAGGGTCAATAGTCATTTCTATAAGCTGCCCAAGGAATTCTTTCGTTGTTGTTATTTGTTTTTCTAGATCAAGTCTTGTGTTTTTTTTCTCCTTTTAATAATTACCTTTTCATTGAACTACATCATGCATTGCTTACTGATGTCCATTATATCACTGCTTGTTGTGGTTTTAGTTGCTAGTGATCACTGAGATGATACTTAATAAATATGCTAAATCCATGACACAATATATCCCATGACTGCATGAACTAATCATAGTAGAGTAAGACAAAGGAAAAACATTATCTGATAGTACAAAAAATACAGTCGCAAGTAAGCTTACCTAACCACTGAGCCCATTCTGCAATTAACTGAGAGAATACAAATCTCCAGTGGAGGTGTTGCTTTCTTTGTTCCTCATCCCACCTATCGTCAATTGTAGTATGCTGGATTAGAGAAAGCAAAGAGGATTAAATTTAAGAGAGATAGTCCATTGGCAAAGCAAACATATTTCAGAGGTAATATATTATTAACTCCAACCTCAGATTGTTTTTCATTATACTCGTAAGTACCAAGTAAGGGTTCATTCAAACCATCACCGCTTGAACTGTACAAATGCTCGTAACTTTTCCCATCAACATCCCCATGATGAAGCCTTCTCCTCAAGTTCCTCGACTCCATTAATGACTTTCGTCTACATTAGTGCAAGTCAGTTCAAACATGTCTTAATGCCACAACAAAAATATTATTATCTTTTACCACAATTAGACCCAATTACACACTGCATAATCAAGCCAGAACCCTTAAAATAATCACAAAATTGCATTTCTATAGTGCAGCAATAATCAACACAGCATTCACCACATTTCAATGCCGTTAGCTGAATGCTGATACCCAATCAATTGACCTTCAACGAAACAATTTCGCGTTTACTCGTACAAAATTAAGGGTATTTTATCAGCAATATCCCTCTGAATCTGGGAATTCAGGAGGAAATGATTTTGAAAGGTAACGTCAAAAGGTTTAAAACATGACCATACACCGGAATGGTAAAAAAAAAAAAAAAAGGATTCGATTCACATACCTGAGATTGGGAGAGAATTGAGGACTAATCAAAAACCCTCCTGAACAAGAATAATACGGAGAGATGGGAATTGGGAATATCGGAATCAGAGTCCTCTCTCCTTCTTACAATGGCTGCTCCTTAGCTCAAGGGCGGAAGCAAATCAGAGTCGAATAAAACGAAGGTTTCGTTCCTCCGCGACTGCTTTGTGGAGATGTAAAAACTTCTTCTCGCTTTCTCCCTCAACTGGGTTTCTTCCATGGCAGATCATTAAATAAACCCGCTTGGAAAGATCCCTTTTTTTTTCCCCGCTGGCGCCGACGGGATAAAACACGCTCTCCTAAATCTTAGAGCACTAAGGTATCCGTCTGATCAATAATTAATATGGTCCGTTTTTGCCCGGACAGATTTAGTTGACAATTTTTTTTATAAATTTTTTATTTTTTATTTTTTATAATCAACAAAATTTTAGATCGTATTAACCGTTGTATCTACTCTATTGCACGATTCTAAATAGGAGTTGCAATTTAAGAGAGATTTTTGAGAAAATATCGAGCTTCAAAGGCTTAAAACTCGTCTACTCCCCACGATTACAATTTCTTTATTTCAAAAATTGAAATGAACAAACGAAATTTTCTCCAAAACTCACAATTCTCCAATTATTCATTCTATCCTCTAAATTCACCAATTTTTTTTTAATTATTTATTTGGTTTGATTCTATGAGTTTAATTATTTAATATTACAATATAGTTAGTTCTGACGTGACAACATTAAAATATGGGGCTCTGGCTAATCGTGGGTTCGTTGAAATTTGAGGAGCTTCTTTGTCGAGTTTGTTATGTACCTTCTTCTGATTAATACCTTCTTAACCAAGTTTCAATCGGTTCTAAAATAATAAATTAAACAAATACCCCAATATAATTCTTATTATTCTTTTTTATTTATTACTTGATTCCTCCTCCTGATTTGACAAAATGAATGCCAGCGAAGTCACAATTTTATATTAAATTTTTATTTTAAACCTTAAAATATCGATTTTTTTTTTATAAAATTTACTATTCATTGAACCAAACTTCAAAATATTGAAAATAAACAATTTGAATCCGTAATACGGTAAAGAGGACGATCAGTTCAGCTGGACCGGCCGCCCTCTTCTTTTGATTTTATTGATTTTCAAAGAGGACGGCCGATTCAAGTGCACCGGTCGGCCTCTTTGGAGAGGACAAATTCATGATCGGAAGGTAGATAAAATTGTTAAGTTTATAATAATTGTAGGTTAAGTTTATTAAGGTAATTAGTTTAAGGGTATTTTAAAAAAAATTCATAAGTTTAGGAGTTCATATGATTTTTACCAAAAATTTAATATGAACATTGACATGTTAATGGTAAGAATCATATAAAGTTACAAAGATTTTACGTTATTCAGTGTATCATAATCAAATGTTTTCATTTCCCGCAATTTAACAACATATAACAAAGATTACTACACGGGATGGCGGAGCCTAACCTTGAGCCATCAATTTTGGTCCGGACTTGTACAAATATTTAGCTCGAGTCCTGTCGAACCAAGCCAGCCCGACCCAATTCGACGATGAACCTGAGTGAGCTGATGTCAAGCAAAACTCACTTGCAACAAAATCCAAAAAATTAAGAGAGTAAATTCATCAAACTTGCACACATCCACACATCCACATCCAAATAGAAATTTACAATATCCAAAGATGAACAACTTGTACTCCCTAACACTCATTTCTCTCCACTGTGTAAATCAGGCCTTTCACACTCCAAGAAATCAATCTAAAAACTCCTTCTTGAAGAAACTAATTCATGACAAAGCATAAATAACAGCTCATCAAAAGAAAAAAAGAATGATATAATCTAAATTATGAAACAACTCACCTGAAAAGAAAATTCCAAACAATCAAAATCTTTTCTGTTTTTCAAGCCAAGTTATTCGAGCTAATCTCGCCTGTTCTTGATCATGAGATTTCGCCACCAAAATTTTAACTGGCTCCCCCGCCGATTTTAAATTTGTAGATGTTTCATTAACCCATATGCAGGTAATATCCTTACACTCATCAATCCTTTACATCTGAAAGTTTTGTCAACTGATCTGCATTTTCAGATTTTTGCTTTGGATCCACATGAGATACTTCTGGGGTTTGTACTCCTACGATATCCAAATCTGAGCTCAAATTCATTGGTTTCTTAGTTTCTGCCACAGCTAAGGGTTCAACCTTACTTGGAGAAATGGCTTCATTATCATCTATTCCATTATCTAATTGCTCAAAATCCAAGTTGGTATGTTCCATTGATTTGGATTCAAGAACCGGTGGAAGTTCTAAGTTGGTTTCTGACTGAATCGACTCTTTGGGGACTGAATCAGAATCAATGCTTCCACCTTCTAATTGCCTAGAATCCAAGTCGGTATGTTCCATTGATCTGGCTTCAAGAACTGGTGGAAGTTCTATGTTGGTTTCTGTCTGAACATACTCTTTGGGTACTGAATCAGAATCAATGCTTCCGCCTTCTAATTGCCTAGAATCCAAGTCGGTCTGCTCCATTGATCTGGCTTCAAGAATTGGTGGAACTTCTAAGTTGGTTTCTGTTCGAACAGACTCTTTGGGTACTGAATCAGAATCAAAGCTTCCATTTTCTAATTGCTTAGAATCCAAGTCGGTTTGTTCCATAGACTTGGCTTCAAGAACTGGTGAACCTCCTAAGTTGGTTTCTGTCTGAACTGACTCTTTGGGTACTGAATCAGAATCAATGCTTCCACCTTCGATTTGCTTAAAGTCCAAGTCGGTATGTTCCATTGATCTGGGGCTTTCACCTTCAATTTCTTGTGTTATGAATTCAACATGTGAAGAGTTGACAACATCTTTTATTTCAGCAATTCAGGTACATTAACATTTGACAACAAATCTTCATCAATCTCCTCTTTTTCATCCACCTCTACGTTGACTCTTTTCTCAGTGAACTGAGATTTATATTCTTCTGCCAAAAGTCCAACTGCTCGGAGACATGCCTCTGCTCCTCGGACTCAATTTCATCAAGAGTTCCCTCTTTCGAGTTGGCCAATTTGTTGCCAATTCATATTCAGCAATGCTTCCACCTTCTAATTGCCTAGAATCCAAGTCGGTATGTTCCATTGATCTGGCTTCAAGAACTGGTGAACCTCCTAAGTTGGTTTCTGTCTGAACATACTCTTTGGGTACTGAATCAGAATCAATGCTTCCACCTTCTAATTGCCTAGAATCCAAGTCGGTATGTTCCATTGATCTGGCTTCAAGAACTGGTGAACCTCCTAAGTTGGTTTCTGTCTGAACTGACTCTTTGGGTACTGAATCAGAATCAATGCTTCCACCTTCTAATTGCCTAGAATCCAAGTCGGTATGTTCCATTGATTTGGATTCAAGAACCGGTGGAAGTTCTAAGTTGGTTTCTGTCTGAACTGACTCTTTGGGTACTGAATCAGAATCAATGCTTCCACCTTCTAATTGCCTAGAATCCAAGTCGGTATGTTCCATTGATCTGGCTTCAAGAACTGGTGAACCTCCTAAGTTGGTTTCTGTCTGAACATACTCTTTGGGTACTGAATCAGAATCAATGCTTCCACCTTCTAATTGCCTAGAATCCAAGTCGGTATGTTCCATTGATCTGGCTTCAAGAACTGGTGAACCTCCTAAGTTGGTTTCTGTCTGAACATACTCTTTGGGTACTGAATCAGAATCAATGCTTCCACCTTCTAATTGCCTAGAATCCAAGTCGGTATGTTCCATTGATCTGGCTTCAAGAACTGGTGAACCTCCTAAGTTGGTTTCTGTCTGAACTGACTCTTTGGGTACTGAATCAGAATCAATGCTTCCACCTTCTAATTGCCTAGAATCCAAGTCGGTATGTTCCATTGATCTGGCTTCAAGAACTGGTGAACCTCCTAAGTTGGTTTCTGTCTGAACATACTCTTTGGGTACTGAATCAGAATCAATGCTTCCACCTTCTAATTGCCTAGAATCCAAGTCGGTATGTTCCATTGATTTGGATTCAAGAACCGGTGGAAGTTCTAAGTTGGTTTCTGTCTGAACATACTCTTTGGGTACTGAATGTCAGGTACATTAACATTTGACAACAAATCTTCATCAATCTCCTCTTTTTCATCCACCTCTACGTTGACTCTTTTCTCAGTGAACTGAGATTTATATTCTTCTGCCAAAAAGTCCAACTGCTCGGAGACATGCCTCTGCTCCTCGGACTCAATTTCATCAAGAGTTCCCTCTTTCGAAGTTGGCCAATTTGTTGCCAATTCATATTCAGGAGATTCTGATGAACTTGAGGTGGAACCATTAGAGAAAGACAAGCGATCTGGAGTTGTTCCTTGTTCCTGCAAATAAACAGAGCATCTAATATCAACAAGTGCCATGGTTGAGGTATATGCGTGACATTGGAGCTCAACCATTTGATAATATGAACCAAAAGAGAAATTTTTGTCCAGCTTTTTTTGTGTGGATTAGAATTATGAGAGTGCAGACAATGCATATTTCTTTATCTTTTCTACATGTTTTTATTACTAGTAAAAAAAGAACAAGACAACAAACACAGCTGGCAGAAGTCAACAGGCTGGAGGTTTAATGGTGATTCAATGATAGAATCACAAAAACAAGAAATCCAAACAAGAAAACACTTATCCCTGTAGTGTTAAAAACATCAGCAATCTTCAAGTTGAGCGATGCAATCATGCAAACTGGGAAGTTAATACCAATTGCCACTTACATGGAATACATGAAATGTTGGTTAAGACGACTAACAGATCAGAGCACCATATAAGTGAAGCCTATTCGAAAATAATTTTAAGACAATGGTTTTTAACAAAATAGGTTTAGTTCTATTGGAGAACCTTACCAGTGGCCCATAATTAGAAGCAGGTTTTAAATATTTATCTTCATCCGATAGATGTTCGTGGCTAGAATCCGTTGAAATAACTTTAGAATCCAAATCTGCCATGTCATACTGAACAACTTCTTCCTCCTCCAATGAAAAACCCTCAGTTTTGTTTACTTCCAAAGGAAAATCTTGAGAGATCTCTACCATTGGAGAACCTTCTTCAATACAAGTAATTTGTTCCTTGGGCATGATAACATCATCAACTGATCCACTTTCCAAAGAAGAAGCTCTAGAATTAGCAGAAACATGTTGAATATCAAATTCAGGCTCCAGTAATCCATTTTTATCATCAGAAAGCTGTGGAACTTCCATGGAATCCTGTCCATTTTTATCTACGACATGCATCTCTGAGGAAGGAGAACACAGGTCCCCAGAACTAGAACTATCATTCGGTATACTTCCGGTATGAAATTCAGATTCTGTAGCTATATAGGGCTCCTTTGTCTCATCTGAGACAGGCGACCCACACATGTTAGGAATCTCCACTTGAGATTCAGATGAAGTGGAGGAAAATGAGTGAAATTTTTCTGGTGTTACTGCAGAAGGACTTGAATCATAAACAGGTTCCTTATGTGGATTAACATCAATTATCTCTCTTGATAATTGGATATCAGACTCTTCACATGATGCTTCCACCAATGGGTTAGATTCCTCCACCTGAGAGTCTCTTAGCTCCAAAGTTGCCAATTCTTCTTCTCCATGCTCATCAAATGTTCTTTCATCTGTTGCTGATGATGACAACGAACTTGAATTGCTGCTGTAATTCTTTTCAAGACTTTTTCTCTCAAACTGACTTTCATCAGCACTACGTCCCAAAACAATCTCTGCAGATTCTAATTTAGACAAACTTGACTCCATTTCATCATTCTTTTCTACATCCCTCTGCATAATTTTGACCACATCATCGTGTAAATCTCTCTCATCAACTTTTTTGAGATCTACAGCGTTTATATCTTCATGAATGCCTTTTCTGAAATCATCCCTATCAGAACTATGGTCCGGAGAGGCAATTGCTTCCATTTTCAAATCATCTTTCTGTTCAACAAACTTTATGTCGTTCTCTGTAACATCACTGATTGATTCAATATCAGGAATGGAACCCAAATTCAAATCATCAACAACCTTCTGCTGTGTCTGGTACAGTGGATAGACTGCTTTTTCTGAGTCTAATTTTTCTGGCATAAAATGAAGCTTCCAGTTATTTTCTTGTAGCCCCAGCTTGGAAGGTCCTAAGCCTGAATGGCCCACACTGAAACTTTCATGCCTACGAAACAATGCATCCTTCTGGGGAAATGTCAAAAATTCTTGATGAAAACTATCCCCTTTTAGATCAGGTTTTTCTTCATTGGATTCATAGGGGAGATCAAAGGGGTTTCTCCTTGGTAACAATATCGATGGAGCAGACCCTGGAATAGGTGGAAACCCCATATTATCATAGGAATTATCAGGGAGATCAAATGGATTGTTTCGTGTTGCTGTGATAGGTGGAACATTAAAGGGTAGATCGACAGTGCTAAAGTCAATTAAATTCTTCTCTGCCATCATTCTCAAGTTATTTCTCGCTCTTCTCCTGGCTATGAGATTTTCTAATCGTTGATTTCTTTCAAGCTCGGAAGTCCCCAAATCCATGAGATTCTTTTCATCGTCTTCTGTCCACTTGATTGCAGACTTACTTTCATCATCTTTTCCTTCATGTGTTTCTTCTTCATCTTCATCAGCATCGTCTTTATCAGCTACATGTCCTTCGTTTTCTGAATCCTCGTCAGAGACTTCGAACTCATTGTCACCTTTATGAGACTGTTCTGAGGCTGCATCAGACTCATCATCTGATACTCCAGCTGAATGCAGATCTTCTGAGTCTAAAAGAAGGTGCAGCTCATTCAACATTGGAATAATTTCTGCCATGGTAGCATCAGGGGATGAACTCTCTTCGTCATCAGATTCTGCATCCGACGAAACATCATCATTGATACAATTATCATCTTTCAGAGAAAAATCAATATGGTCTCCCTCCCGTGTACGAACAGACAGTCTTGTGATTTCATCATCCGCAACTTCAACATCTGTTCCCACCTCTTGACCCCCTAAATGTTGATTTTTCTCTATAACTGTTCCAACCTCTTGAACCCCTAAATGCTGATTCTCTGCTGAAATTTCCTCGTCCCTTGATACACTTTCAACACTTAAATTCTCCCCACAAATTTCCTTCCTCCTTTTCAACTCCAAACCACTGACTTCTCTCTTTATGGCTTCCTCAATTTCTTCCTTTTCAAACTGAATTTCTCGAGAATTCACATCAAGCAGAGGTTCACACTCAACCAAACCATTGGCTTCCTCAACCTTACTAGCTTCAATTCCATCGGAACTTAATACTTCAGAATCCAATTCAACCAGTTCCCTTTTGTTGATAGTAAATCTCTCAACTGAAAAGCTCTCTTCTCTCAGAGCAACAGCGGAAGCATTTCCGAAAACACCAGCTTTTAGAGGTGTAATTTCATCAGAAACTCTCTCAGCATGTTCGATTTCTTGTATACTGCTAGGTCCAAAACTCAGGAGGGTTCCAAGCAGAACAGCAGTACAAACCAAAACAGGAGACGCGTGAAACAAAAGAAAAAATAAAAAAGGACATGACTTGTATAAAAGAATCAGGAAACACACAATTCCCACAAGAAATGGATGATTGCAAACTAGTCGGTAACATTTTTTAGAGGATAACATCACGATTTCCTTAAATCGAATTTCCATCTCGAAATCCGATCTCAATCTCTCGGTTCAATATTAGCTCCTCTTTTTTTACACCTGAGTTATTCCAATCTGTAGCAACAGCAAAACAAGTCAGCTCGTCAGACATATTTTGCCAGAAAAACAAAAAAAAAACAGAGCAACATAAAACAGATAAAAAAGGAAAACAGAAAGCACATATCAACATCAACAAATTCAACAGAATCAAAGAACCACAACACAGAAATAGCATGAATCCATACCAGAAAAACATCAGGATTCCAGAGAGAGAGAGAGAGTGATCCAATCGATCCTCCGGAAAAACAAATCGCAAAATGAAGGGCAGAAAGAGAAAAAGAAGGAATTGGAATCGGTGAAAGCAGAAAAGTTGCGCTGCGGAATTTGGTTACTTTCTTTGTTCCGTCTGCTTTAACATTCATCAATCAACAAGTCATGTGGATCCACTCTCACATTTCTTTTCCTTTCCTTTATTGAATAATAATATTATATAAATTCAATTCTCTTTATTTTTTTAAAATAATTAATTTCATTATTATATTAATCTAATTATTATTATTTTTTATTTTAATAAAAATTCATTTAAATACTTCTGCTAAAAGAATAATACTGTATATACTATCTTATTCTATTTTCTTAAAAAATATACTGAACAATGATTGATATAATTAATATAAAAATTTATTTATTTATAATTTATTATATTAATTGTAACGACCCACTCCCTTGCGAGGTCCGGTCGTGCAGTGTCTACACTGCCAGCTCAGCTCAGTCTACCTAGAACTGGACTGTACTAGTTCAAGTGGTACCAAGAGTCAATGAACCAAGTGCTTTACACTGACAGGGTCTGTATTCGACTCTTGAAGAAAGTAAAAATTCATTCGCCAAGGGAAAAAGATCATGAAGTACAGTCCAGTGTTAGATAGACGGGCTGAGCTGGCGGTGTAAATACCGCACGATTGGGTCTCGCAAAGGGATGAGTCGTTACATTAATTGCACTTGACATAACAAATTTTTTATGAGAATAGAATAAAAAATAAATATAACGTTATTAAAGCTTAGAATATTTATGTTTGGATGCAGTAATAAATTGTTATTTCTCTTTACTTTATATTAATTAATAAATTGCTCCTCTCTTTTTAATATATAAGAAATAAATAAATAAAGAATTTCATAAATGGACTATCAAAATTACATAATAAATTATCAGTCGACACATTACCGTATAACTTGATCAAATAATTAATTGAGAGTTAACTCTATATTTGGTAACATGTATACCAAACAAACAAATGAAGAGTAGGAAGAAGTTTTCATATGAACTCAAAACCAAGTTCTTGAGACCCTAAACTTGTGCCATAACATATCAACAAAACAAAAGAATATACAAAGAAGATGAAATCATAGATCGAAACAACCAATCACAACACGCTTACTTCAATCCGAAGCGTCTTTCAAACCATCTTCAAGCTCTCCAGTGTAATAAATCCACACCTTTCTTCATTGCATAGTCAAAAAAGCCTGTTCTAAGTTTTCTACCAGAGAAGAAAAGCAAGAATTTTTTAACCCAAGCAATAAAATCCATTGAAATTTGTGGTAATCAAAGTGACAAGCTCTTTATAACTATGAATTAAAAGGTATTAATAAAGACGTCAACCATCAAAGAATACACTCCATGGAGGAGACATCAGTATATTGAAAAAGTCACGTCATCTGTCACTATGTTTGCTAAATAATCAAGAGACTTATTGCAAAAATAATAATAAAAGGAAGTGATTCATTGAGATAACACATGAGATGATCAACGTCTGTGCCAAAATAAATACAGAGAGAAAATCCTAGAGTAGTTTAACCCGTGCTACCCGACAAATCTCCTGAAAAAGCACTTCCATACGATGCTGATCCCGTTTGAGAAGTAGAACCTCGAGCTTTCTGAATTTGCCGCATCCTGAAAACATCTCGAGGTAGCGGCTGGCTTTGGATTGTTGCAGTATCATCATCTTCTTGCCCTGTCAACCAGAAACCACTTCCGTTTGTTTTGATGAACTTAACATTTAAACAACGGTATGCTAAGAAAAACTCCTACATTACTTGTCATATTATAGCTTGTCATTAACTTATCATGCATAGTTTGCACGTGCTGAAGATTTGTGCACAAATTTAAAGAAAATATTTAATGTCCCAACGGAGTCTATAATAAAAATTAAATTAATGAGTCCAACTTTCCTACTCCATTTAGAATTGATATGAGCAAGGACTAGTGAGGGAGAAATTTCAGAAATAATTTCAAACAATGGAAAATACCCTACTAATAACTTATGTTTTTGGGATAACTGGTAATTTAAGAAAGTATAGAAATAATTCTAAAACTGCTGCAGCAGAAGACAGTCTAATAAAGTGTGCTAAAATAATTTGCTAGTGAGCCAATATGATTCTATGTAATCATAAAAGTAAGTTAGGTCCCTAATGACGAACAATAACTATACTGCAGAAAGAAGTGATTTTAAAATCCAAAAAACAAATGAGAAGAAATCACAATCTAAGAAAGTGCATACTGTCCAGATCTTTTCTTTTCATGGATTGTCTGTCCCTGGCAGGTTTGAAAGACGAGTTTGGGATTCCATGAGACTTGTTTGAGCCAGAAATATCACTTGTGCTCGGATCAGGACCTGCCATCCCTTGAGTTGGTGCTGCACTTGATTTTCCAGACTGCAAAATAGGTATGTCACTCTGCAAACAAATTGATAGCACCACATCCACATCTGGAATTGGCCCTGAGTATAGAATGCAGCTAAATTTTAGAAGCCATCAGGATGTGTATTTCTCCCCCAATTACACAAGTTTCACAAATCAGAATAATATTAGAACACAAATTGCACACATTTCATAACACTCAATATAGACTAGAGTTTGCAGAATTTCGCCGGTAGCCTCTCCCTCCCCCAAACAATAATTGAATTCTCAGATGAAAAAAATGATCTTTTCCATGTTTGCCTTCCACCGTTTATTCTTTATATTAAACTAAATACTACCCATAATACCCTTAATACAACATATTATTTCCCTCCCCCTATACTTACCTGAGGAGGTATTTCCCTCCTAACACATCGAAACATATTAAGCCATATTGAATCATTTTTTTACCTATTTTAAGAGTTAAACAAAAGAAGGCTTCGCCATCAAGGCAGTGTTTGACTACGTTAATAAGATTTGGTAGACAAGAATCAAGATGAAGATGCAAGTACCAAGGATTATACACGAATTGACTGACATTGCTCATTGCATCTGTAATATCTAGTCTTACACAAAAATAAACGCCTCATTAACCCTTGTATACATGCCAACAGCCGACTAACAGTAGATACATGCACAATTAATCAGACTAGTCATCTTGAGCTTCTTTTAATTAATGATTTTATTCAATAAGGGAGTTCCCGGATTTACAACCAAGCCAACCCGTCCCATTGAGAAGACTACATGTATGTCCACCATCAAATAAATATTTTTTGCCTTGGATGTCAAAACTTTGATTCCCAAATGGTATTTCAAATAGCCATCCACCATCAGTTAAATATTTATTGTTTTGGATGTAAGACTTTGAGTTCCAAAAAGTATTTAAAATAACCAAATTGTAACTCGGATGATCGATAGACAGAGTATAATCACCGCAATTTTCTTTATAATTGAAGGATAGCACTATTTAGAGAATTATCACACCATGGAAATTTTGCTTCAAGCAATATTAATCCTCTTACTTCATCTCCTTGAAGACCTATGCCAACTCAACGTGGAATATTCATATAAATTTAGTTGTTTATGTTGCTGAGAAAAAACTTGTTTCCAACATCAAATAGTATTTACAATCATAATCAGCTGCCAACAAAAGAATATGTCTCACAATATTCATATCTGCAACCAAGCGGTAACAAAAGGACATCACAAAGTCTTTTAAAATCTAGACTTTTAGATGAAAATTTTATCCAATTCTCATTACTGAGTGCCTGATTAATTATTGAGAAAAATGTTTTGCGTAGATAAGTAAGAAAACTTGCATGCGCCAATTTGAGGGATAGTTGTTTGGAGTTACGACCCTGGTTCATGGTATAACCCAACCAGATTGAAGTTAAAAGGCAAAACGAACAGAAGTTTCTGCATTTTGTATGGTTCATTTCTAAGTTCAAGTTGGTACTCTTGAGCTCGCATCTTGGAATCAACCTCTAATTTTACAGACTTCCCATAACCTAAGCTTAACAATTCAATATAAAATAGAAGAGCAATACTATCCGATTCAACAAGACAAAGTACGAGATTACAAAATGAACATTAGAACCCTTTTGGTTTGGTTTTTCCTCTATATACTGAGACAACTAAAGGATGTCTACAAAAACAGGTTGAACCGACTGACCTGACCAATTTAGTACAATCTATGTGATTATTTTGACACTTGAACCATCTTATTTGGAATTCCCAAAAGATGTTTCGTGAGTCTGTCAAAAACAAATATGAAAACACAATAATTCTCACTCAATTAGCAAGTCAATCTTAAGTTAAAACAACGAAAAACCTTTCAAGATGAGGACTAAGAGAATTAAAGAGGAAAAACTGACTATTTTATTCTCACACAAAGCATCAATTAATTGATAAAATACCTCATATCCCTAAAATAATTTACCTTCAACAGTGGGCAGGTTAGCAAGAAATGCCACCAGCACAGGTGGTGCCATTTTTAATAATTCATCAAAAGTATTAGTAGATCCATCAGCGTGTGATGAAGTTAAAGATAAGGGGCTAGGATCACTAGCAATGTCTGAGCTTGTTTTGATAGGAAATGTTCCAGTCCCTGCAGTGCAATAAAGAAAAGCATGGATTGGGAGCTCATAGGCAAAACACATGCCAACATGCAAGTATAAATAAAAGTTGCAGTGCTCTAAAAAGGTAAATACAACAGAATCCAATTGTTTCAAAGTTCATTTTCACACGAAATATCTCATCGTTGATATTTCTTCAAAATTATATTTCAAACAAGGAATGAAAGTAAAGGAGGTATAACAGTTTACCAGGTAGAAATACATAGAGCCTACCAGAATTCACCAATCTCTTACAGATGATATTATTTAGTCCCTGATCAGTATTTTCTTCAAAGATGTCATCGATTCCATCAATGCATGTGAGGAAAAAGGATAACAATGAAATTATCGAGTAGTGAAAGAATTGAAAAATGGTCAGATTATTCAGAAGAGGGAAAAATCCCATGCCCCATTTCACAGTTTCAGCTAATTTTATAATCACCGTATGGTTGCTGTTTAGTTCACATGTCGCATTAATGCAAACTAGTATTTGTTATGAATTCATTTTCATAATGAGAATAGTCGGAGCCTACAAAGACTAATCATTCTGAATATTAGGAAAGATTTCTAGCTCTGTTTTTCTCTACTTAATTCAACTTTTATTGTCTTCATCTACTCGGTGCACTTTTTCTAGCTTGTATATGAAAAACATGACGTTTGAATCTCCTAATAAAACCGGAGGCAATTGTACCCAACTTATAAATTCTTGACGTAACGACAATCCTCCTCGGAAAATTACCACAGTGAAGCTTAATGGAAGATAATTTGACAGCATATCATTCCTCAAAAGCAAACAAAAGATGGTTATGTTAGAGGAACAGTCAAACAATTAAACCAGTATCACTCTAACTATGATAGCAGCTCCTCCTGCTTAATTTTCTACCTCGAAGATTAAGACTTTATTTTTCAATCTTAATGTCCCTTCTGTAGTCCTTGCAGCCGTGGTTGAGATTCTAGTGGTTGAGGTTCTAATGGATGTGTGTCATAGATAGTTGCATCTTTTTCCTCAACCGCAACGGAAATCTCATCTTCGCTCCTTCAAGTACTCAAACATTTTACAATTTTCATCATCCTCAATGTCCTGCCTCACAGGTTGTCAATCCATATCCTCTCCCCTCAAGAACAGTTTTAAAAGTGATTAACTTGATATTACCTACTTAGTGAATATAGTTAGCCTATTTACTGCTGCTCCCTAGGAGACACTTGGAAGTCACTAAAGCCTTACAATATCTAAACAATTAACCAGTCAGACGATTTTCATTTTTTTTGTAAAACATGGAATCGTGGATATAGAATCTGCATGGATGCCGAATGGAGAAGTAGTTCTAATGATCAAAAGTCTACTTCTGAATTTATTGGGAAAATATAATAGCTAAGAAAAGTAAAAAACAACAAATTGTCAGGCCTATCGCAGAAACATTTATAATGGCTTTGGAATGTCAGATTTCAGGAGCAATAGAATTGTCACAGAAGTTGATATTTGATCCTAAAGATCTGTGAGACTACTTAGGTGTAGAGTTGTTTAACGGGCGGGCTAGCGAGCGAGCCGAGCTAAGCCGAGCCGAGCCGAGTTGAGCCTGGCCCGGTCCCATGAGGCGGGCCGAGCCGAGCCGAGCCCCGGTCCACTTTCCACTCCCTCTCCCTCTCCTCCTCCTCTATTATTCCTCTATAAATTCACTTCCCTCTCTTTATTTTTTTTCACCAAATCTTATTCAATCTCTTAAGTTCAATTCTCAATCAGTGCTCTCAATCAATTTCTCTTTTCTTACAATTCACTCTTTCCCTCATTCAACAAGGTATATTTTAATTTATTTTTTTTTACATATATTTACATAATTTTTAATTAGAGTTATATTAATTAAATTTTTTTGCATTAATTTTTTTTAGGTTTTGTATACGTGGAGTTAATCAATTCACATCACCTACAAGCTTTTGTTGGACATTGGTTTTGTAGTATCAATTTATTATTAAAAATTTAATTTTATATTTAGTTTTATTTATTATGGATCCTCGCAATTATAATATTGATGATAATGACATAGAGAGAATTAGAGAATTAAATCTTACATTTTCTGTGAAACAATCTGATAGGGATCCTGTAGTTTATCAATTCCCGGACAACACACAGCAAGCAACTGAAAATAAACCACCCTTACTTAGCAAATAAACTCCGAACAATGAAGGGTATTCGAGAGTCCTTCTCTCTCCCACGCAGAGGAATTCGAGAGCCTCTGCTTCTCTCCCACTCTTTCCCAGTTTTTCCACACGCGTAACACTCCTTTCCCCCCACATTTATACCCTACAAAATAACAAACTCATAACAACCATAATAATATTTCCTAATCTACCCCTTTACTAATATATTCCTAACAATACCGGCCGCCTAAAGTTCCACCTTGTCCTCAAGGTGGGATTAAAAATCTTAAATCCACAGCGTGCGTCTGCAGTGAGGGTTGAATTTGGACTGGGCTTGCTGCAAAACTTGGTACTTTGGCCCACTGATGGATTGAATGGGTTTGCTGGACCATGGGTTGTTGTCCCATGGAGAAAAGATTTGGCTGCAAAATCCAGTTCAGGGAGCCCTTTAGCCCAACACCAGGCCCGGGCCCGGTTGGCTGAAGGAAGGCCCAGTCATTTTCATCCCTCTGCGCAGCTTCTTCCTCCTCTGCGTGGGCCCTCTTCCCTTCACTCTGCGTTTCTTCCTTTCCCGATTCCATGGCTCTCTTCCCTCTTCCAGACATCTGTCCTGATGTCCAGAGAGCTTTGCTGAAACCGACCGACCACCGCCCTGTCTCCCTCCCCGAGAGCAAGTTGGAGTATGCCTTATGTCGGAACGAGGTCGCCGAACGAAAGAGATTAGCAGACGCTGATTTCGCGGGTCGTGCTGCGCATGCCGCTGAAGCCGACGCCAGGGACCGCGCTGGGCTCGCCGGAAGGGCTCGGACCGGGGCTGGCTGAGTGACCGCTGGGGTCGCTGGGCTGGGTCGTCGCTCCGGCTCCCCTTGACAGCTCGAGAGTCCTCCCGGAGAGTCTCTTCCCTCTTTGTCGCCGAGCTTCAGATTTCTGGTGCTCCTCTGCCTCGGAAGTGCTACCTTCCAGGCTTCTGCCAGTAAATCGATCTGCACCGAGATGGTCGCCATCATTCGCTTCAACTCTGGCAGCAGAGCGAGGTTCGCTTTGATGGAATCTATTGCCTGCCGCCGTTCACCTTGAGTCATCCCCAGGTAAGGTTGCTCTGATACCATTGATAGGGATCCTGTAGTTTATCAATTCCCGGACAACACACAGCAAGCAACTGAAAATAAACCACCCTTACTTAGCAAATAAACTCCGAACAATGAAGGGTATTCGAGAGTCCTTCTCTCTCCCACGCAGAGGAATTCGAGAGCCTCTGCTTCTCTCCCACTCTTTCCCAGTTTTTCCACACGCGTAACACTCCTTTCCCCCCACATTTATACCCTACAAAATAACAAACTCATAACAACCATAATAATATTTCCTAATCTACCCCTTTACTAATATATTCCTAACACAATCATTTACACAAGCATTCACTTCACCTAGAAAAAAAAAGACATAAAACTTCAGATGTATGGAAACATTTTGATTTAAAAGATATTAAAATTACGGACAAAACAGAAACTAGAGCCCAATGTAAATATTGTACTAAAAATTATACTTATATTTCTGGTAGCTCTACTAGCATCATTGGTAGACATTTTCAAAAATATCACTTAAATGAAAAAACACGAGATTCAACGCAATCTCAATTAAATATTAGTGGTAGTGACATTTTCACATATTCATAAAATAGAATGAGAGAATGAATAACACAACTTGTACCACAATCCGAGTTGCTTTTATCATTCACCGATAGTGAAGTGTTTGAAAAATTTATAAAAGAATATGCTACTCCTAGTTTTAAACGTGTCCAAGTACTACGATAAATGATATTCTTAAAATATTTATTGATATGAAAAATAAAGGGAAAAATACCATTTAGACCCCAACGTATTGGGTCAGTGACCATTTGGTACCTAACGTTTGTTTTGTACCTAATCAGACCCTATCGTATAAAACGTTTACAATTTAAACCCTCCCGTCAATTTTTCAGTTAAATTTAACAGAAGTCTTTCAAAATTCCCGAATTACAATTTTCTTCTCTCTCTCATAACAGAAAGATGGAAATCCTCCGTCGGCAAGAGTTGCGGCTTCCAAGCTCAAAATCCCTCACGTATCGGCGTCACTCGTCGGCGACGGTGAGGATCTCGTTATTTCACCGTTTTCTGGAGAGGTGAACGCTGAATCAATAGCTAAACTCGTGAATGACCCCTCTGATGTGGCGCTCTTTCTCCACACTTCCGGCACAACCAGCCAGCCAAAAGGGGTGCCATTGACTCAGCTCAACCATGGCGTGCAGCAGCAGGTCGGCGCGAGCGGAGAGGTGTGTGTGCGAGGACCAAACGTGACAAGAGGTTACAAAAATAATCCCGAGGCTAATCGGACGGCGTTCAAATTCAGATGGTTCCACACCGGCGATATTGGATACTTCAATTCCGACGGCTATTTGCATCTCGTCGGCCGGATTAAGGAGCTCATCAATCGTGGAGGTAGCTGTTTGAACGCTTCTCACAAACCCATTTTTCGCTGATAAAGGATGGCTGTTCTAAAACTCTGCTCTCTGTAATTTGTTGTTCAAGGGATGTTTGAGAGAGAGAGAGAGAGAGAGAGAGAGAGAGAGAGAGAGAGAGAGAGAGAGAGAGAGAGAGAGAGAGAGAGAGGGTAATTTGGGTATTTTGAAAGATTTCTGTCAAATTTAACTGAAAAATTGACGGGAGGGTTTAAATTGCAAACGTTTTATACGATAGGGTCTGATTAGGTACAAAACAAACGTTAGGTACCAAATGGTCACTGACCCCATACGTTGGGGTCTAAATGGTACTTTTCTCAAAAATAAATTAATTACATTTTTTTCAAATGCTCCTTTAATGTCTATTTGCATTACTTCTGATTTATGGAGTGCATGTAATGTTGTTGGTTATATAGTTGTAGCATCTCATTTTATTGATGAATCTTGACAATTAAATAAAAAAATTTTAGAATTTCGTAATTGTGAATATCTTCATTCTGACAACACCATCTATAGATTTATTATGACAACATTGCAAGAATATTCTATTAAAGATAAAATTTTTAACATAACTCTTGATAATGGTAGTGCTAATAATGTTGTTATTTCTCAATTTAAGGATTATTTAAAATTAGTTGTTACTTGTGGTTCTCTTTTTCACATGAGATATGTGTGTCGTATTTTAAATTTGGTTGTTAAAGATGATATGTTATATATTTTACCTTATATTGAATTAATTAGGTCCGCAATTTCTTATATTATTGGGTCTAATTCGAGACAACAAAAATATAAAGATTTTGTAGAGCTACCCAACTTAAACCAAGAAAATTAAAAACCGACGTAGATAATAGGTGGAATTCAACTTATTTGATGTTGCAAAATACTAGGCCTAGACCATATTGACAAGTTATTTGTGCTTTTATTAATGATAAGACGCAAAGTATTAATTTTGACAAATCTAGTTGTGATATTGCTAATATCTTTCTTGATTTTTTAAAACTTTTTTATGATGTTACAAATCAATGTTCTGGAATTTATTATCTCCCTTCTAATATTATTCTTCCTACTTTTGTAGATTTAACATGTAATTTTGCAAAATATCGACTAATAGATGAATTTAGTAATATTCTTTATAAATTGGAAACAAAATTTAAAAAATATTGGCATAACATTCTTCTTATTTTTTGTTATGCATGCATTATGGATCCAACATTTAAATTAAAAAAAGTATGTCTTATGCTCAATAGGATTTCTACAAATTTATGTATTGCACATTTAATTACTAGTGATGACATAACAAATGAAGTTGCTAATTTATATGCTTCTTATGAAACAAAATATTCCAATGTTAATCGTTATTATTCACGACCTCCACATACTGAGAGTTATAGTAGCGGTAGTGGTGGAGGTAATTTTAGTCAACAATATAATATTGATGATATGTAGAGTGGATTACAAACTGAAAATTATTCTACTTCTTTTACAAATGAACTTAATATTTATTTTGAAACTCGTTATCAATTTTGTCGAGATGAGAATTTTGATATTTTAGATTTGTGAAAAAAACATTCTACTACATATTCTATTATTTCTATAATGACACATGATCTACTAACATCTCATGTTTCTACTGTAGCATCGGAATCTGCTTTTAGTGTAGGTGGACGTGTTTATGATAAACAAAGAGGAAGTCTTGCACTGGACCTTGTGGAGGCGCTCATTTGTATCAAAGATTGGACAGACGCCAAGACGAGAAATCAACAACGAGAAGATGAAATTCTTGAGTTTACGAATTTGGATGTTGAAGACTAGAGATTCTTTTCATAATTTTTTTTTTGTAATTTGAAGTAATTTTTTTCGAATTTGTAATTTTTTCGAATTATAATTTCTTTTTATAAGTAAAAATATTTTTAATGATATTTATATGATATTTTTTATTGGATAGTCTCAAATAATTTTTTTATTAATACATTCAATTTTATCTACCTCACTATAACTAATTTTTAAATCAAATGGGTAAATATTGTTGACATATAATTATTAATACTTATTATAATTTTAAATAAAATTTTTTAAAAAACTTATATTATATTAATATAAGTTGAAAATATTTATATATGCCCAGGTTGTTAAGCCTCGTTAGGCCTGTTGATCTGACTCGGCTCAACTCGTTTAACTGGAGACTCACGAGTCGGCTCAGATTGAAATTTTTTCAGGCTGGCTCATTAGGCACGGCTCGGTAGGCTCGACTCGACTCGTTTAACTCGTTAGACTCTGTGAGCCAGACTACTTCTGACTCGGCTCAGCTCGTTTGTCATCTCTACTTAGGTGTGCCATAAAGTTATTTTACAATGGTTGTGATGTAAGGCAGGTCTAGGCCCAACAAAGCCAATAAGCTTATGATATTTTAATATTTTATTTTATCTCTTATTTTAGTTTGATTTATTCGTTTTAATTTTTTAAATAAATTTTATCTTTTTAAAAGTGTTCGTACAAGATTTATTTTATCTTATAAGTGATTTCAAATCATAACACGACTCTATTTAAAGAGATTATGGTGAATATTACAGAGATTTTAGACAATTAATATAATTTTCTCTATTTTGATAATTATCTCTCTATTTCTCTGTTTCTATTACGAAACAAAAATTCCGCTGCTCCAAATTAAAAATTGAATATAAAGGACCTGTGAGACTACTCAAGGACCCAATTGAGCCGTAGACATAATCTTGGTCAACATGATAACACAAAACACATTCACATTGATGGATATTACATCAACGAAATAAAAGCATAATTTGTATTCCAATCAGCTCTTCAAAACGTCAACAACAAATGTCTATCAAGGAAGATGCATAAGTTAAGACCTATTTGAACCAAGCTTGGGGGAAAGTATAAATAAAAAGAATAACAATAATCCTTGTGATAAAGAAGGAAAGGAAAATTGTCATATCTCGTTCCCAAGAAAGATCGCCATAGCATTTTTAGTTAATTTTAAAAAATACCATTTCTGTCAATGGTTAGGAAGGATCTTGTATCACAGCAGGCATTAAATTGGGGAATTATAGTCTGATTAAAAATAGTTGTAGCCTAAAAAACTGCGATCTTGTCCACAATGGTCATACACATCTTTTGTTTTGGTTCTATTTTGTTTTTTAAATGAATCAATTTTATCAAGGAGAATGTACAGGAGAGTAGCAAGAAAATGACTCTTCCCCAACAAAATGCTAGATACTACAGTTAGTGAACAACACAATTGCCCACTAATTTGAAAAAACCAAACCACAAAAATAGTTCTTAAAGTAGTAAGAATTATTAGGTCATTTGTCCATTAGAAAATTATTGATATCCCAAAAATCGTAAGTTAGTGCCTTCAAATAGCATAGTATTATGCTAAAGTCAGATGGCTCAAAAAATTGCTAAACATTCAATCTCCGGATTGACTAACTTTTTTTTGTTTCACATTATTAACCGATATCTTTTGCACATAGGGTTAATTAGGACATCAAATAATAAATAAAACAGACTTTTCTTGTGGCACCACAGTGATCAATGCTAAAACATTATGGAAGAAGTGTATAAATCCATAAGAACTAAAATTTTAACAAATAGAAGTTGAATACCAGGCCTTTGGCTTGGGTCATAAATTGCCATTTGCGAAGTATCTGGATAAATAACCTTTCCAGATGCACTTGAATCACTCATCATGGATATGGAACCATTATCTGTAACAAAAAGGGAAGAAACAATTTTTCAAAACTGTAATAAAAAGATTAAAAAATTAAACAAAAAATAATGATGAAAGTAACCTGAAATCCCAAGTCCACCGCCGAGAATTGACTTCCCTGGATTCATATTTATATTCCTCACAAGCCACTGAAAGTGTAGAGTATGGTAAAGCATTTTCTCAAACAAAACATGGTAAATAAATGGATCTTTTTTTATGATACTATTTTCGTAAAGGCTTCTAAGAAAAATGTTTAAGTCTTCACTTAAATAAAGCACATCAAATTATGACTAACAAAAAAAATAAAACTCAGAACAAATTTGTAACTTCTCACGCATGTTAGAACTACGATTTTTTTTTCGAACGTTCATCTTTTCTGAAAGAAAAAATGGAGACCACGAGCTTCGTTTCTTTGCATACTTTGAGAAGTGATATTGCTATTTCTTACTCTTTTAAGTTCTACATGATTCAAAATTGTATCCTTCATAAAATTTCGTGCGTTAACACGTAATCTCAAATGGTGTGGCAAAAAGGATAGATAGACACCTCATTGAAACAACAAGAGCTCTTTTATTTCAAATGCATGTTTCAAAACAATTTTGGGCCGATGCCATTTCCACGGCTTGTTTCCGAATCAACCGATTGCCCTCATTTGTTCTTAATGGTGAAATTTCTTACAATATATTTTTTTCTCACTAAACATTTGTTTCCGATTGAACTAAGAATATTTGGTAGTATATGATTTGTTTGTGATATTTGCCCTCAAGTTATAAAATTATATTCTAAATCATTAAAATGTTTTTCTTGTATATTTTCGTCTTCAAAAAGGATATAGATGTTTTTGTCTAACTCTTAATCGATATCTTGTCTCAGTTGATATTACATTCTTCGAAAGTACTTCGTTCTTTCGTATATCATCTATTAATGAAAGTCAAGGGAGAATGATGATATGTTCATCTACATTATTGTTCTTACAATTGTTCCTCTACTTCCTACTCTTGCCCCACCTATACCCGTTCAACTTCCTACACTTCACGTCTATTCTTGTCAACCAAGATCTTCGTCGTCGAATATAGTCCCAAATATGATGATCTTCCAATTGCTCTTCGCAAAGGCAAAAGAAAGTGCACTTAACATATTTATTCATCTATATCTTATAATATCTATCAACTTCATCCTGCTCCTTTGTTGCATCTCTTGACTCTATCTCCATTCTCAAAATCAATAATGAAGTCTTATCTCATCCTGGCTAGTGAAGTGCTAAGGTTGAAGAAATGAATGTTTTATATACAAATGGTACTTGGGACTTGGTAGCCTTACCAGCAGGGAAGAAAGTTGTTGTATAGAAATGAGTATTTGCAATTTAGACAAATTCTGATGAGTCATTAAATAAGCTAAAAGCTCGTCTTGTTGCTAAAAAAATGCTCAAACTTATGGAGTAAATTATTCTGATACATTCTCTTATGTGGCTAAATTGACTTCTGTTAGGTTATTTATCTTTATGGTAACTTCTTATAATTAGCCCTTATATAAGTTATATTTCAAGAATGCTTACTTATATGGAGATCTTCATGAGGAAGTGTTTATGGAGCAACGACCTAGATTTGTTGCTCAAATGGAGTATGGGTAAGTCTGTTATCTCTAGAAATCTTTGTATGGCTTAAAGTAGAATCCAAGAGTTTGGTTCCAAAAATTTAGTCAGTCAATTGAAAAGTTTGGAATGAAAAAATGCAAATCTAATAACTCTGTTTTCTATAAACAATTTGAAGTTGGCATCATTCTTCTAGTTGTATATGATAAAGTATCATTATATAAAGTGATACTATGAGAATTTCATCTTTTAAATTTTTTCTCCATACTTAAAGATTTAGGAGTTTTGAATTTCTTTTTTGGCGTTGGTAATGAGAAACAAAAAATGTATTTTTCTATCTCAAAGAAAATATGTATTTGACTTATTAACTGAGATTGAAAAGTCAAGAGCTAAACCAAAGAATACGCCTCCAATTCATAATCTGCAACTCACAAAATATAGTCAATTGCTAAAAGATCACTAGAGATATAGAAGACTAAAGGGGAAGTTGAATTATCTCACTGTGCCTCGTCGTAATATTGTTTATCCTGTTAGTGTCTTAAGTGAATTCATGGCTTCTCCAATAATAAACCACAGGACTGCTTTACAAACAAAATTATATAGGACTACTATAACCCTATGCTTTTTTTTAGAGCGGAGCATTAAAAAGAATCTCAAGATTCTTTGGAGGAACAAAGGGTCTATATTATTATAACATTAGACTAAAACATTATACAACATAACACTATATTATTCGAAACACGTGGATTATCCTTTCTTTTTGGTGTTTTGCTATTCGAAAGAAATACCACAAGCCTAACTTGTAGTTTTCTAATACAAAAAGATAATTTCTTATCATTTCTTTCCTTCTGGCAATAATTTATATCAATGTACGTCTAATCTAAAAACAATCAATTATCACATTATAACATCATAGTGCTTCCACTCATCATTCCCAATAAATCATTGTGGTCCTTTCTGTTAGATGGATGTCAAAAAATTTTGATAGAAAGTGAGAGGCAGAATTTTGATAGCATGGGCCGAAGTTAAGCAATATCTTACTAGACGAGAATCAGATGGCAAAGTTGAGCGATTACGGATTGTCGATTATCTTCGAAGAAACTTCCAAATCCAATGCCAAAGGAGAAGTCCCGAAATCATGACAAATGGTGAATACAGAGGATGATGTACGTAGCTTTGGATTTATATTGCTCAAAACCATCGGCACACCTTCCGCATACGCGAAAAGGGAGGCCTCGTGCTAAACGAAATGGCATCATTGAATGGCCATGAAGGGCGGAGAGAAATGATTGATCCGGCAGTTCAAGTCACTTGCTCTCAAGAGTCTTTATCAACCGTGATCAACATAATGAGCTGGTGCATTTGTCCTGAGTCGAGTCGCCCATCGATCGAGGACGTTCTTTGGAATTTACAATATGCATTTCAGGTTCAAGAAGCAGCAGCAAATGATTCTAGTCCTCGACGATATTACATTTTCGAGCCGTTTTATGTTGATTTCTATTTGTAATCATGGTTCTTTCTAGAGGGGACGATCCTGAAGGGTTCCAATGGCTATTCTATTTTTACAGTTGTAAAATAAATTAAAAAAAAAAAACCTAGCACGCTAGATGTGTAGGAGGGTGTTGTCCCATATCGACAAACCTAAAATGAAAGAGTCTGTATAAATATGAGGGGGATTCCCTCAATTTTTGAAGTAGCTTTTGAGAATGAGTTTTACTCTCTCACAAGTCTTAACATGGTATCAGAGCTTGGCATCGGAGACGATGGTAGAAATTAAATCCGGTCCAAGCACGCTATGCGTGAGGGCAAATATTGATATTTGTGTTTGTCTCACATTGTCTATTGGATGAATCTGTAATTTGTATATATGTGAGGGAGATTCCCTCTCTCCTTGAGCTAGCTTTTAGGGATGAGTTTTACCCTCTCACATGTCTTAACAAGTTTCTTAATTGTATTACCCGTCTCAAGCGTTTCTTTCAAAGGTGGTTCTTAAGTACAAGATGGTCAAACTTCTGGCTTACATGTTAAAGAAATTCTTTGGTTTGATGGGAGTAATTATAGTCGAACCTTAGACATATTGGCAAAATTCCAAAAAGAACGGAACTTCAATGTCATGAGAATCTTTGAAGATTTTCTGTAGTGGGATATTTCTTCTAGCATTGATAAGTTCTCTATTTACCTACGTTTATCTTTGACAGTGTTCTCCATTTTCATGTTCTATCAATGCACTTAGATATTAATAGTTGAGTAGTGTAGTCAATTTTTATAATGCAAAAACAAGTATAGTTTTAAACTACGATAACTCAGTTCCCATTCATAGACGACTACTAGATAAACAAATATACAAAATTCTAACCACAATTACCTCCTGTCTAGCCAAGTGATCCAAATCTTGGGAAGAGCATGGCCACAAACCCATACAACTATACCGCGATACCACATCCCGCAATGAACTTTCCGATGAAAACACTCCATCATCATCCAATTGAAGAAGTGCTTCTTTCCTCCTTTTCTCAACCTGCATCACAATTAACTCGGAATGATAAAAATATGATCATTTTACGAAGTTTTGATACAGAAACTAAAAACAAACTTGAAGGAAGCATTGTAACTCTGAAGCATAAACTATCTATTTGGCCTAAAACATTATGGTTGAAAACCATTGCTGTTCATGACAGGTTTTTTAAGTCACTACATTCATAATCCAGTTGAAGCACACTTGTCAGCCGTGAACAAAGTTCTAGATTATCATAAAAGGTCTCCAGCTAGAAGGCATATTTTTCACACAAAAATGAAACAATGTACATTAAACCATTCACAGATGGAAGTAGTAATAAAAGTGAAAGAAAATGTACTCACGATACACTAAGGAAACCTAATGATGTGAATAGGGCTTAGTGCGAAATCCTATTTTGAACTGTGTGAAATTTACTCAAGCAAATAAGATTGCTCAATAATTCAGGCACAATTTGGCTCATGGAATAGAACAGAACTGGCATATTGTTATGTAACAAGCGGCGCAAGGATCTGTCCACCCTTAAGCAGACTAGTCCACGGAGTTAAATGAGCCAACTTGCTCAATGACAACTCTAGTTTCCAATTGGATGAAATATTCTCATTGTCACCATTTACAACGGATGAACAAGCCCAATAATTTTTGTCCGATTGCAGACAATCACAATAAAATGAAACCAACTATAAGCTTATTTGGAAGCAACAAATAAGAATATTTGTTAATAATGAAACCAACGAGTTAAATGTGAAAACTACAACCTTCAACATGCTAGTCAAATCCCCATATGTCTGCTCAAAAAGGACAAAGCGTTTCCAAACCTGCCAATGGAACTTTGTAGTTACTAGAATGCTTGATATGAAAAAGATTCTAATTGTAAAACTTAACATCATATGTTGATAGATGCACCAAGACTTCAGTGGTGGAATCCGAATTACTTGTTAGACAGAAAAATTCAAAGCATTTTATGAGATGTCCACTCAATGTTAACATGTGTCTTATTTGAGTTACTTCTATAAGGACCTCCAGATGTCTAGATGTGTAATCCCTTGATGGTTTCTTTTGATTAATTTATTGTTAATCCCTTGATAGTTTAGTTCTTGTTAAATAATAAACTAAACTGACGATAAGACCTTACTAAATTCCAGCAGTGACTTACATAATGAGGAACCATAAAAATCAAGGTTTACCTCACTAGATTCATTGGGAGGCAGTGTGCTTAATGCTCGTTCAAATAAGGCACGAATATTTCGATCATCATTCAAGCAAGCCAAGAAATCTGCATACCTAAAACATTAAAGATAAGTGCCAGATATCTTGAGTGCATGAGCATTTCTTATTTATTTTAACCCCATAAGAAGATAAAATATGTGATCCGGTGGACGAATAAACTAATTAGGTCACATTTTCAACATGCAAATCATAAGTGGTCCCAAATACAGTCACCTATTTTGGAGCAGTCGTTAGCATTCAAAATTTGTTAAGACTTCCAGTATGTACCATTATATTAAAGATGAAAAGCGTCCACGTCTCTGAATTAAGAGAGTTTAACTTACTCAAGAATGTATGCAGGTTCATGCATAAACTGTTTCAATCCAGCTTCAAAAACATTATGTGCAATCTGCAGGAGAAAACTCAATGATCCTGGGTTGAATTATAAGACTTTAGGATCATGCAACAGACAATGTCTGAGATATGAAGACTTGCACCAGGAAGAGCCAACCAATATTTTTAATTTAAAATTATCATTGGTTAATTCGATAATTGATCACAAAAAATATCACTTTTCTGGTGAATTGAATATTCTTTCTATTAGAAAAAATAAGACAATATATTTCACATAGATTTGATTTGTTTTTTTTATTTAAGTAACAAAATGCATTGAGAAGAAGAAGTTACAAAATAAGAGAGGGGAAGAACTTCTCTCAATAAGAAATACATGGAAACACTTAGAGTACAACGAGTTCTCTCCAGGTGGAGAGAACCAAACTAAAAAAGAGAATCAAACCAAACTCCTCTCAACATAGATTTAATTTTATTTGATTAGTGGTTTATGGTATTTTAACAAGTAGAAAGGACATTTTGCAAAAGAGCTGTTATTTTAAAAAATTATTAGGATTAGAATGAAATGACTACAGGGAAATGATATGTGTTGAGATAGGAATCTACTTTGAATTGGAGCTTTGAATCTATTTTGATAGCAAATTGTTCTAGAGCTAACTACAAGTCTCATTGTGGGTTGCCATCAGACTGCCCAATTTCTGTTTGGTCAATCTGTTCAAGGATAGCTAGTGATGGTGAATTTTAGGCTTTTATCAAACCTCTTTTATAAAGATCTACAAAAGTGAAGTATGAATTTAACATCCCTGTGGGATGGAATATATTTAATCTGTATATTATACTAATCTTCTTATTATACTATTCTAAAATCCTGTAGACTTTAACTCCAACTACCCTCATTGCTAAATGTTTTATCATCCAAGTAAGCTTTTAACGTCAATAAAAAGTTTATTTCCTACCAAACTAAATAAAAGCCTCTTCACATTTTATTAAAGAACAAGAGAGAGACCTTTGGATCTTTGTCACGACAAAATGCCATCATAGCATAAGCAACATAAACATGATATGTGCAGCTTGTCGACTTGCGGGCATCTAAAAAATATTTCCGAGCTGCTTCAACCCCTTCAGTCCTTCGGAGAAAGCGGATAAACTGCAGCAATGATCAATGAAAAATAAAAAACCTTTCTCTTCAAACCGAGAAAATCAAAGTCAAACGATGTTGACATTTACCTCATAAATAAAGAGTTATTATCAGAGACGGACATTTCTGTTCCTTTAGGTTTTCTCTCATAATGGTTTTTTTATACATGGCTGTTGTTATATTGTAATTTATCTCATCAATAGTATGTACATTATGAGTTGTTTTTTGTAGGGCATTTGTAGCTTTCTTTAATAAGGCCTACACTGAAATGTAAATTGATATATATGAGGTAAATAAGACCTATATTTTTCTTTATTAAAAAACGATATACATATATATAGGGCTATGCCACCAGAGTGAGCGAAAAAGGTCAACTCCAAGAAAAGTCACTTTAATCCTCTTGTTCTAAATATGACAAAAGATATGAGGAACTGTTCAAGAAAGCAATGTCTTATCAATCAATCCCGCCCCGCCCAAAGCCAACAAAAGACTCCTAAGGACGACATCAACTATGAGACATCTAACCACTTCCAAATCCATGACCATATCAAGTGGAGACTAATATCATCTTCCTAAGCAGTTTCTCTTTTCCCAAAACTTTCAACATCATAAGGAGTGCATGTACTGTGCAACAATGCTTTTACAAGTTCAACCTACTCTTATGTAGATGAGAAAACTTAGAATTTTCTTTGTTACCACTTCACTGGTTAAATAAAAAAATGTCAATTAGAGAAACATTTCAAAAAGTACTTGAATATGTGCTAGTGCTGTCGTAGAAACCCCATCAACAAAGAGGCTCTCATATACTTTCTTTGCAGGCTGCAAAACAAAAGCAGAGTTGGAAGCCCATGTATCACTACATCACCATGACACAAAAAATAAAAATAAAAACAGAATTTCTTGACCTGAATTGATCCACGAGATTCTTCTAGCTCGGCATAAGCATATTTTAGCACATCTGAATCTATGTAACCAACCATCGAGAAATGTAAAAAACAATCGGGAAACTTTAAAAAAGAGAAGGGAGTTGAATTATTGGTAAATAGAAACTGCAATATTAGCTATTTTAAGAAGTGTTGAGAATTACAGAACTCCCTATTTTAGGAAGCGACAATACAGTATTATCTTCTTTGAGTGATTTGATAAGAAGATTGTTTTGGTACCAGTCTCAAACATCGGAAAACAAAGTATTTTCCTTCGGATGAGAGTTTTCTTTGATTATAAAACTCAAAAACAGGTTTTTTTGAGTAAAGAGGGTTGATGTAGCACCCAGCCCACAGTAATAGCCCACATCACCACATTAGTTTAGGGTTTTAAGTCTACATGATTTATTATTTTGTTTTATTAGTGCTTTAGTTGTTTATTTAACGTTTGGAGTTTAAAAGTTATTTAATGGCCCATCACAAGGATTAGGGTTACATCAAAGTACAAGTATTCTCTAAATTTCAGATTTATTATGATGCGTGTTTATTGGTTGGGAGTATGAATAAGGTCTAGCTAATGTCAGTCTCCATAGAGTTCATGAGCTATGCCACCACCCAAGTTCAGAATGAGGTGGTTCACATCTCCTCCTATTGCTTGGTAGTTTCATGGAGAAACCCAAATTTTCCTTCACCCATCACGAACAACTTAACAGATTGAGACTACATCAGGAAGTTTTAGTCATTTTGCTTTGTGAAATGTGATGAGAATGGATAGATTATCTGGCATCGCAGATCAAAGTAGGAGTTGTGACGATGTTTCAGATCTTTTGTTGGGCATGATTGAATCATAAATATAATCCAGTCAGCAAATTTTTAGAGCACATTTGAACCTCCTTCTCATACCATGTTAGGATTTGTGGATAAAGCTGAATTGTATCTGATTGCGCGATGTTACACCTCATTTGTAGGATATACGGAGAAAAATAACTAGAAAAAGAACTCCTATGTAGGGAAAGAAATAAAATTGCGCAAAAAAATAGAAAACAACTTATCTACTAAACTTATTTTACTACAGCCATTAGGAATCATACTAATGGACTTGTTTGTGAATCCTTAAATTTGAGGGATTCTCCCTATTTTCTAACAAAATTTACTTGATCTTTTCTTTGTTCAGCACTTATGTCTAGTAATAAAGCTCAAAATAAAGTTCCTATAAACAAAAAGTTATGTGGCAGAAGTAAAAATAAAATAACACTAGAGAAATAACTATTAAAATAGAGATAATTTCATTGATTGTCAAAAAAATCTCACTCTAATATTAACTACAACTTTTTAAATATATTAATCACAATTTTTTAAATTCTAAATCTCTGATAAATCTCTAAAAAAATAAAATAAATCTCCAAAAAAAATTTTAAAAAATAAAATCTATCTAGGAAGTCAAAACAAAAAAAAATATATATATAAAAATAAAATATTAAAAAAATCGTAAATTTAAAATATCTCGGTTGGGCCCCAACCGTGTTATGCATCAAAGAGAAATAAAAAATTACTTTTCTCATGTTGAAGAATAGTAAGATCCTCTAGATTCCTTTGGTCTTATTATTTGACTTTCTGGTCTTGACATACTCACTAATTAGCCTTTATTCATTTCTTATAGTTGTGATCCTTGTCAATTGGTTGTATTTGCAAATTATTCTATTTTTGAGTGATACCCGATGAAGTGGTGATTTCATTCCTAGATTGGGTGCATTTATTTTTCACCTAGTTTAGACATGCTATAATTGAGAAAGCAAGGAAAACAGTGAAAATTTTCCAAACCTCACCAGAGAAAAATAGGTGAAATCTGATCCAAGGAACGAAATGCTTTTAAAAACATTACAGACCAGATATGCATGAATCACAAAAACAAGGCAAAATGCGATCTTAAAAGATTTCCTGAAAAGTGAAAAGCTATTTACCAGGAAGAGCCTTCAAAGAACGTTGAAATACTTTAATTGCAGCATCTATTAAACCATTATTTGCATGCCATCCAGCATAATCATACCAAATATCAGGGTAATGGTAAAGATACATAAGACACTGCAAAAGTAGAAAAATAAAGTAGGCATAAAATTCTTGTATTGGACTAGTAAGTATTCACAGGTATTTTACATAAAAAATGGAAAAAGAAAAGGGACAAGGAAAATTCTCTCATAAGCCCTAGAGACTACTGGCATAATTTACATGGCATAATTAACTCCTAGGAATGAGTACAAGATGACACAAATTGAGTCTTCTATGGACAAAGGGATCCAATTAATGTTTTGTTTTCAAGTGCAAGCACTATATTTTTACCCACAATCACCAAGTACCATAAAGATCACTATGAAAAGTAATTTCCACAATCATTTCCCCGACAAGGCTTCGTTCCTAAGCAAACAAATGTTGCCGCCCAAGTGCCTTTTAGTTTTTGACCTAACAAAGTCGTCCATCTGATATGGATCAAAATCTTTTTTGGGTTTATGGAATCTGGGCAAAATTTCTTAACCAAATAATGCACATTAATGTAAAGAGGACACTGGCTATTATTATAATGGAAGGTTCATAGATTTAACGCGAATTCAGTATTCAAACAACAAATTTTCGAGTATATCCAAAGAAAACTAAAAATAATGAACAACCTTTTTGGTAAGACATGACTGAAAAACCATCTTACTACCTGTTCATATGTGAATATAATCCTCTTGCTTGATGTCGAACTATCAATCCTTTGCGGGTTTCCTCTAAAATGCAATTACGCATGACTAAATTAAAACAAATGATTTTGAGGAAAGTTAAATGCAATAACCAAGCACCACTATACTAAATAAGCAGTTTACGAATGAGAAAAACCACTATACAAAAGAAGCAGTTTACAAATGAGAAAAACACCTTTCTTTTAAACATGAAAATATAAGCTATTATCTCTAAATTTTCAGATGAAGAAATTCACTACATAAGAGATTGTTTTATCAGAATACCAATAGTGGCTTTAAATTCAAAAGGTCCAAAGTATGTAGTTAAATTATTTTGAAGCAAGAAAGACAACTACTTGGGAAAGATAGATAAGGGTCCAGGGAAACCATTAATGTACAAAAAAACATTTCAACAGTAAAGAAAATTAAAATTAGAGAGCCAAATTCTTTAAAATTGGCTTTAAATTCAAAAGGTCCAAAGTATGTAGTTAAATTTATTTTGAAGCAAGAAAGACAACTACTTGGGAAAGATAAATAAGGGAAACCATCAATGTACAAAAAACATTTCAACAGTAAAGAAAATTAAAATCAGAGCGCCAAATTCTTTAAAATGGTTTTCAAACAATGAGATGGAATAAAGAAACAATTAAGATAGAGCACCATAAAACTCTGTCTCATCAAAACTCCCAAATTATTTGATAACAAAATGTGGAAGAACCAAGAAATTTTCCATCTAATTCCTCACCAGGGCACTAAATATAGCCAACCTCTAATTTAGCCACCCAGTCTACTCCTAATTTTCCGAACATCTAGAACCCAATGGTATCTTCAATTTTCTGATTCTTTTTGTTTTTTGTTGATGATGAAACCAATCTACAAAATTTGATAGATGTTGTAAAAATTTTTAAATTATTATTAGGCATCAAACTAGAGAGAGGGCTTTGAAATAGTAAACTTTGAAATTAGAAATAAGGTGTTGGGAAAATGGTCTTGGAAATTTCCTATGGAGTGTTATTGGTTATGGTTTGTCGTGATCAAAAGCAAATATGGAATTTGACCCTTAGGCTGAACGATGAATCCGGTTAATCGTGTCTCTTTTCGAAATCTTTGGAAATATATTCATCTCTATCTTCTATCTTTTCACAACTGCATTGGCTATAAAGTGAAGAACAAAACCTAAACTTCCTTTGAGAAGACAGATGAGTGGGAGATGATGCTCTATGTGTCAAATTCCCACACCTTTATCGACTTTCACACCATAAAAATCAATTTATTGCTACCCTCTATAACATAGGGCAATCGTATAACAATTCATGGGACCAACATTTCGAAGAGATATGACTAGCTCAGAGTTATGCAAGCTTACATATTTCTATACAATTGTATCTTATTATTGATTTCCGATGATGTATTTTGGAGCCGTCGGCTGATTTTTCTTCGAAATTACTTCTCTTTTTATGATTTTATATGGAAGAAAAAAGTTTCATCTAAAATCTAAATGCATGGCTGGATTTTGGTTAGAGAAAATTTGTCAAAGAGTGACCAAATTCAAAAAAGAATCCTTCTAAAGTCTCGTCATTGTTGCTTTTTGTAAGGCTATGGATAAAACTAGCAATCACATAATGATTCAATGAGAGCTTGTCAAACATTTATAGATGTCTCTTCTCTTCTCTCAACCAGACACTAAGAGTTTCTCTCACTAAGAGTTTACTCTGATATTGTAAGTTTTATCAATAATGTCTCTATTACGGAAAAAAAAAAAAAAAACACAAGAAGAAAATGAATCTAATTTGGAATAGGAATTCTAGCTATTATTTGAGTGACTTGGCTTTACCGAAATGAAATTATTTTTGTTACAAAATCTCTTAATAATACTTTTGAGATAAATTAACTTTTTTATTACTAAGTAGAATTATTCCTCTAAGTATTTTACAAAGTACTATTCCAGTATAGTTCTATTTCATTAGAAGAAAATATTGTTTCAGTTGATGTTTCTTGTTCAACAACTTCTTGTAACTTTGTGCTTTTAATATAAAGTTTTTTATATATAAAAAAAGGCAACCTCCAAGGATGCCAAGACAATTCAAAGCATCCAACTGAAAGTCCCACCCAATCTTGATATGGACTTCTATTTACAGCTTACAATCTTGATATGTTTTCCCCCTTAGAAATAATAATTGATAAGTTATGAATGGCGTCTGCATAGACTATCTTGAGGGCAAGTGTTGAAAATCCTTATAAACTTTCAACCTTAACTATTGATGAAACCTTTGGCTATAATTTTTCCCTTATTATTTTGACCAAACATTTCATTTTGATTCAATTGTTTCTAAGCTATAAATGTACAATTTAAGACTCTCCTTTCAGAATTAGAAATACTTAGCTTCGTCTTTTCTTCCTAGATTACCAATTTGAAATAGATATATAATGTAAGAATTTAAAAGGAAACATAAAATATAAGTCAATAAAGCAAACAGACCCTGCCTAGCATATTAGGTCATGTAATTCACTGATGCAAAGTTGCTTCTTACTTCTCAAAAGCTAACAACTTCTTCCAGGCCATCCATTGCAATTCCTCCTGAGAGCACAAAATAAAGGTCAATATTCTATAATAAAAGTTTCGATTTTATGTACTAATATATTAATCCAATAAAGCCTCACCAAACATAAGATGAAGTACTAGTCCTTTACTGAAAAAAAAAAAATTACTAAATTACCTTAGACCTGAAGATAGTACACGACAGCTCTAATAGAACAAAATTTTTGATAATTGGTCCTTTTCCACTATTCCTTTGCCCTGGATAGTTCACAAACTCGTGAGCAGCTACTCTAGGTCGACAGACTATCTCCGACCTCTTGTTAATGTTTTTATTCTTCGTCATTTTCAGTCCAGTCTTACTTGCAGCTTCTATGATTATTAACTACTAACCCTAAATGGGGCAGTTTGCTAAGTAAAGGCAAGGACGACCTGAATGTGAGGGATTAACTCATACTACTGAGGTGCACAATCGCACATCGCTTGGAAGAGTGAAAAATGCATGGTTTACAAGTAGAGTATTCCTCTCGGCCTAGTACAACACGTTTTAGGTTGACTCCAAGAACAAAATTGTGCGGCTTCGACTCAAAACAGACGAATTTGTACTAGAGAGACTGAGAAAGTTACAAATGGTATCATAACTAAATCTCAACTAGCAGTGTACCCAATAGGAACATCGGAACCCCAAGATGAAAAAATTGTGACAACTCGTCATATGCAGTCAATGACGGCCTAAGTGTGAGAATTCAGTTTATACTATTGGGGTACACAATCTTACATCTGTTAGGAGAATAAAAAATGCATGGTTTATAAGTGAATTTTCCTCCCTATTTAGTGCAATGCATTTTGGGCAAACCACAAGAACAAAACTTTGCGGGTGTCAACTCAAAGCAAACAATTTAATACTAAGGGAACCATAAATTTTACATTAAACTATCAATTAGTTGCAAAGTTAACCTTTTGATATTTCACAGGTATGTTTTTGTGGCATCCTCATCAATATCACATTTCAAAATTCAAATTTCTTTTGACCAAACACCATGTCTTCTCCAACCATAATTGTCCTTAGTCTCTCTTTCTCCATCTCTCTTATATCCAACTTTCAGCTGCCTCTCCAACTCTATCTTGTCTTAAATCAAATCTCTAATCAAAGATATCGTCACTCCTGCTCTATCTTGTCTGTCTTTAATCAAATATGTAGTCAGTTAGAGATCTATGTAGGGAGTGTCATATAGAACACCAGTGTATTAGTTATCCCATTAATTTCTATGTAGCTACCTCGGGTCAGTCAAGTACAACTGCACAATGATATCCTACCTGCCCAAGAAAATTTTTTTGCCCAAAAGAAATCATTTTGTTCCTATTAGTAAGGTAATACAAAAATACAAAAATACAAACGGATTGAAAATTACCTTAGGGGAACCACTTGGCGGCACAGCAAGCATACTCCAATCGATCTGATCAACATATTTCTTCCTCTCCCTGTAGACGGCTCGAGCACTATTAAATTTAGGCTGATATTCAGACACTAATCCTTTTGCCTGCATAGAGGCCAATCTTCAACTATTATGATATGAATCATCGTCATCATCAAAACATAATGCAATCATATTAATTTTAAGCAAATAATGTTTTACCAATTTAAGGAAAATTAAAGTACCAGTTGACGGCTAACAGAGTTTTCAAAATTGTCATAATCTCTCCAAAGTTGTTCAATGTAATGAGTTGGAGTAACTATAGCTTTTTGATATGCTTTTCGTATAGTTGTCATACGATGTGACTCTTCTTGTGAGCTTAGGGCCTAAACAATCACAGAAACAATGAGAGGTAATTAATGCATCGATTCTAGAACAGATAAAGTAAAATAAATAAAGCGTAGAGCAAGAGTTCAGCCAACCGGTAATGATTTTATAAAGGTTATGTACTCCATCCATATTGGCCCAGATGCAATGTCAACTCCTAATAATACCATTGATTTAGGACACAGAACAAAGAGAACATTAGTAATCATCATTTTACTATTGGAAAATGAAAACATATAAACATTCATGTTGTGGCTAAAGATTTTCAACTAGCCATAATTAATTCCCTCCACTTTAAGATTTTCTATAGCAAAGCAGTATTTTGCGCTTGTCAATAAGTGAACTTCTTGCTCAGTGGAGGACTCTAAAATTCAAAATTTGGTGGATATGGTGAAAATTTTTAATTTACTTTTCGATCTTAAGCTAAACCTTAACAAAAGTATTATTATGGGAATCAATACGATGATTGAAATCTTGATAGATTAGCCTCTACGACTAAAGGCAAAAAAGGTTCTTAGCCTCTTTCCTACTTGGGTCTCCTCTAGGTGGTAATCCATATTCTTGTTATTTTAAGGAGTCAGTTTTACAGAAAGTCAGAAAACGCCTCGATAGTTGGAAAAAAAGACTGCTTCTCTAGGGGGAGACTTACTTTGATTCACGTTGTGCTTGATAATATCTCAACCTGCAATCTCTCTCTTCAAGCTTCCGTCTAAGGCTCTACTAAGATGTTGAACAAAATGGTTAGGGACTTTTTTAAGGAAGAAAATGATAAAAGGTCAAGTCCACATCTAATTCATTGGAAGCTTGTCACTAATCTTAAATAAAAACGGGGCCTTGGGATTGATAATTTTTTTAGGCTAAGAACAATGATTTGCTGGGAGAATGGTTGTGGAGATTTCTTTTAGAAATTGATTCTTTATGGCATGCAATGATTAAGAGCAAGTATGGCCTCATGACTTTTGGTTGGGCTACCTATCCTACTAATCTCCTTAGGAGTATATGTCTCTAAGTTTTTCATTTTTTCAAGATTGCATCGCATTTTAAGTGGAGAACGGAATTATGATTTGATTATGAGAAGATATGTGGGTTAGGGATGCTCCTTTCCATGCTCGTTTTCATGTCATTTATCATCTGTCTAGTAATAAAAACTTCCATATTGTCTCTCTTTTCGACATGGATACTCTCTTTTCGACATGGATAATGATCACAATATTTGGCATCTTTCCTTCCGAAGAGAGATGAATATCTCTGAGTTTATCGAGTTTTTTGCTCTTCACGCGGCTAGCTCTTCTTTTTCTCCAAAAATGAGTACCGATGACACCACAAGAAGGTTTTTTGACCTTTCATCAAACTTTTCCTTTGAGATTTTTTTTCTCTAAACTTACTTCTACTTCTATTATGAATTTATCTTTCTTTGACTTTCTTTGAAAGAAATGGTTGTCGTCCAAAATCCAAGTTTTTGCTTGAATTCTAATAAGAATAACCACAATATATTATCAAATTCACAAAAACAGTGCGAACAGTGCACACAACACACTGCAAAATACAACGATTTAGCAAAGATTCGAAGTTCTACTCCCCCTCTCCATTCCATACCAAAACTTCTCAGATAATCACCCCTCCCTCCCACTTCCTTTTCCCCTCATCCACCATTATTCATTAATACAAACTAGAAACTCCCTTAAATTCAAAACAAAAACTACCCATAATTTATTCCCTAAATTATTCTAGGTACAATATCTTATTTTTCTTCCTAACATTACTCTCGACCCTCCAAGGTGAAACTTCGGAAAATTATTGTTGAAAAATATCGAGTTATTCTCATGTCGCCCCTTTCAATAGGCAACTCGTCAATGCGTTCTTCTTCAAATAATTTGTCTGTATCCACATTACCTTAGCAAATTCAAACATGCAATTCCTTGAATTAACATTTGTGACCAACCATAAAATTTTTCATCACAACTGTAGCACAAGCCTATCACCCTTTGTTTTTGTAATTCAAAATTTGTAAATGCCTGAAAGATCCTTCTGACTTAACATTTCCAGCTTTACTCGCTACATCAACATTTTATCCTCAATCCTTTGGGTCGTCAACATAATTTGACCCAAGCCCCTAAAAACCTGCAATTCTGCCCTAATAAAAAATTCTTCCCTCTTACCATTGATGAATAGTCCCTCTAAGATTGAATTTGGTACATCAACAAAAAGAGAAGCCAATTTCTCAATTTGCTTTCTGTACTCACGCACTGTTGTTTCTTGGCGCAAAGCCAGAAATTTTTCTTCAAGGAAACCTTCTTATGTCATTTCCTAACAGATTCTTATATATGAAAAGTTGTATACTTGTGATCAGATCTAAAAGAAAAACCATTGTTCGATACTTTCTCCGGGTTATTTCCCTTTTTGTAAGGAGTACGAGGAAACTAACACTCACATTATGATTAATTGTGAAGAGGTAATTCCTCTTATTTCTCAATTGGACTGTGGGAATGGTTGTGGACATTCAAAGCTTCTTTCTTGAAACCTTTAATAGAGATAAAAGAACTAAAAAGCAAAAGTTAATTTTGAGATTAAGAGTTTTAGTTATTTTTTGGGCTATGGCTTCATCGTAATGTTGTTAAACTCGATGATGAAGAGTTAATTACAAACCTTTAAAAAAAATATTAATTTTACTATTTCTAAATGAGCTTATTGTTCAAAATTTTTTAGAATTTATCATTTTAGTGTTGTTCTCTTTAATTGAGAGAAATTGTTTTAAATTTTTCTTCTTGAAAAGGATTCTTCCCTTCTCTTCTTTGTAGTTTATCTCTATCAATATGTTTCGTTTCTTAACAAAATAAATAAATAAATAAGTGAATCCTTCTAAAAAATAAAATCTTCAATCTAAAGCAATTTCTTTTCAATTAGAGAAAACAACACTGAAAGAATAAATTCAAATAAACTCCGAACAATAAGTTCATTTAGCAATAGTAAAATTAATATTTTCCCAAATATTTGTAATTTGTTCTTTATCATCGAAGATAACAACACTGCGATGAAGCCAGATAACTCAAAAAATAGTCAAAACTCATAATCTCAAGAAGAAAGCTCTGAATGTCAGAATGCACCTCTATAGTCTGATTGAAAAGAGAGAGGAATTGTCTCCAAATGCCTCTAATAAGCTCACAATTATCATAATATGAGTGTTAGTTTTCTCGTACTCCTTACAAAAAAGGCAACGATGTGGGGAAAGAACCAAACAACGGTTTCTCTTTTGGATTTGATCACAAGTATACATCTAAAGTTTCTTTTGATAACTCTAATTTTTGGGACATAAACTTCAAAAAGAATAAACACAGCAGAGTGACGAAACAAATTGACAGTCGAACATTTCATAGGTTTCCATGGGTATTAGACTCCAAATTTCCACCTTATCACCAAGCTTAAGCTCAAATGAATCCAGAAAACCTCATTAATAGATATTTCTATACAAACATGAGAAAAAGATCAGCAAGGTGTCTCTTTTGAGTCTATATCTAAGAAAATTAGGACCTCAAGCCCAGGTACTACATAACTGAAATCCCTAAAAGTTCACAACTACAAACGAAAATGAAATTTAACCACCAGAGAAGAGGTCCGCCCACAAATAAACAAAAAGCATTATCCAAAACTGCACCATGAGCAGAATAATCAACAAAAGAATATAAAAATAAATCACTTTCAAGCTACACCATCCCAGGAATTTCACAGCCCCAGGCCATTTTCGCGATCCTCCATATTACAAAGAAGGCTAACCCTCTTTCTATAAATTGATCCACAACAACATTATTTCTGAACTTTATAACCATCCAGTATATTATCGTGAGAAAAATAATATTCTAATCATCATCCATGGAGGAAGAAGTATTTATTCAAGCAGAAATTGATTAGGAATATTCTGTTTAAATTGTGTTTGCCATTCTGCACCGCTATAATTGGCCAGAACTAGAATATACTTTTCTATTATTACTACAAGTCTTTTACAAAAAAAAAAATATTATAAGAAAAACGTAGGAAGTAATCGTACCAACATAGCTAAGCATAAAATCAAAAGCTTTTCTAGTCTCCTCTTGTCCCTCGACGCCTTTGTTTTCATTGACCTTCTTGATAAAACGAATATAACACCTCCTATAAATTCAATACATGCAATGTTATTTTCAGAAGTTAACTGACAATATAAGAATCAAAGAACTATAGATTCTAGAATTAATCTCAAGTCCAAATATTTTTACAAAAATTTAATGAAAATGAAAGAGTGAAAGACGCCTACAATACATTACAATTAATGTAACCTCAGTCAAAATATTAAAATATTAATTTAAATCCATAAATATATAAAATATGGGATATAACAAAATATTAAAAGAACAAGAAAAATGTAAGATTTAATAGAAAAATAAACTTAAAGAAAGACACTTTATAAAAATTTACTAATGTCCTCACAACCTTCCGACATGGAATATCAAACAAAAACATATTACTACTACATCCTTTCTCAAACTTGCTACTTATTAATATTACAACTCTTACATATTGCAATTAAGTTTTTTAACTCTCTCAATCTAAGGCATTATAATAACTTTTCACGATGGAGGTGCATTAGCTTTTTATCACAAAAATGAATCCATAAAAGAACCATAGTACATCTAGATGTTCAAACTTCCTTGTTATTATTCCACCAAATAACAAAGCCTAATCAGACATCTCTCCATGTTCCCAAAACCAAAATTCCAAGTGTTTCAGAACTATTTTTCTTCCATTTTCTATTACCTTTTGATATGTATAAAATCCAAATGAATTTTTCTTTTTATATATATGGTGTTTCTCAACTACAACATCAATAATTAGATTATGATCTAATAGCACTGCCCAATTTGTTGCTGAAAACTTAATGGGGTTGAATTTTGGAAATTAGATTGCTGCAATGACTTTATAGCACATTTTCACTAGGCAAGATGGGCCCAAGAAGTGCAAGCTTACCTTGGCATTGGGTGTATGGCCAATTTTTGGGTTATTTGACTTTAAAGCGATGTTATGCTCTTTGAGAATAAAGAACCAAATACTGATAATTGAAATGACGTTGACTTCACTATCTCTAAATAGGCTTATAGTTTTAAGTTTTTTTAGGATTTATCCGTTTAGTTTGGTTCTTTCTACTGTAAGAACATTGTTGTAAACTAAGGGTTTTCGGTGCTTCTTTTTTGGAGTTCTTCCCATTTCTTTCTTTGTAATTTCTTGTTTTAATACACGTTGTTGTTTCTTATCCAAAAAAAAAAAATTACTCGTTAAAATTGTAATGACAAATTAAATTACTCGTTATTTTAGGAAATCATAAGTTTTCTTCCAAGTGATAAAACAAAACAAAAAAAATAACAAAATGAGAGGAAGCTAGATAATAGATAAAGTTACATGAACTTTTTCTTTTTATATATTTCTTAACAAGAGAAACAAAAATGAAAATGAAACACACTAAACTGCCTTCATAGCTACCTTCATATAGATTTTCAGTACAGATGAGATTCTAGAAATGAAGTTGATTTGTATCCATATATTCACAATTTGAAAGGTTGATTTAAATATCAAAGTTGAAATGCTTTCCAAAAATCTATCTTCGCATACTTTCCAAGATGTCCTATGTCACTTCTTGTAATACACCTCATTGAGTTTTGTTAAAATAAAACTATTGGTGAAATAGGAAAGTACATATGCCCTTCACTCTACACCAAAGCCGGACCTACCACAGTAAAGAACCAAAATATACTCTCTAAGCACCGCAAAACAAATAAATTGACGTCTAAATAGTTAAATAGGATGTATTGCTAGTAAAACTTGCTGCACAAGGAATCAAGAGGATTTCTAGAAATATTAATAAAAAAACTGTCAACATGTTATATGATACCTTCCTGAAAAATGACTAAACGGGCACCAATGTGACACCGTCAATCAATCAGATACAACTAAGTTGTTAATCAATCAAAATATAACTAAGTACTGAGAATGTTTACCAATCAATGTTGCTTAAGACAGAGAATGAACCTACCAAAGAGGAATGTCAAGGCAGTTCAACAAACACCGACTAAATATTTGTTTTGCAGCATCATCGTTATTAACAGACAGATAGGCCTCCACGTATTGCTTCCAATATTTTGCCTAAAGAGTAATATATCAAAATTTTAACCAAATTCTTAAAAGAAGTGAAAAAGACATACATTTTCCCAGAGGCGGGAAATCAGTATAGCGCTTATATTAGGCCATTTCATTAAATATCTTCCATTTCCTTAAATACCTTGCATGTAGAAATATTTAAAGGATCTTTTGATGTTATTCATAATCTAAACTTTTAGGTAATATCTGTCTGTATCAAAAAAATAAATAAAATATGATGCTATTTTTAAATAGTACCAAGGGCAAGAAATGCCTTTTGCTCATTTGCTTGTACAATGAATTTGTAGAAGCCAAAATCATTTTGACACACAGTAAATTCATCGATAAGACTCAACTTATTATATAGAAACTCATGTTATAATATACTATATAGCATCTAAAAATGCATTTTAGTCGGTGACAAAAACATAGTAGCAACAAATAAGTCGATGACAAAAACTCAGTTGAAAGCAAGCAACAAAATTAAGTAAAACACACGAATTCGAAAAGGTCTTAGATTAGTTTGACAAAAGTCCATGCCCAACAATCAAATGCAATCAACTGCATTAAACTATAACTTAAATTGTCAATTCTTCTACCACATTGGGTTTGACATATTTCAAAAAACAACCTGACATCTACTGGTTCTACAATCCAACTCAAATACCCTCTTAACCTATCCTAAACCACATATCTAAAACTCCAAATCAAGATCAAATATTTTAGTCACTCACAATGCAGTACTGCAAAAATAGAATAAAACGCCACTTTTAAGGCTGTTAAAAGAAACTTACGGCTGTTGGGAAGGCGGCCAGAAGCTGCTCGTATAGTGGTATTGCCTCAGCGATGGGTAAATGCTACAAAGAGAAAAATCAAAGACTAAGCCCGCTTGTAAAACAAGGACAGATATCAACCTTTAAGAACAAAAAATACCTGCGCCTCGTTAGCGAGGATTTCTGCTGCTTCGACGTTGAATTTTAAATCGTCTTCAGGCTTACTGTTAGTCACTATTTTATCCTGAAATTGAAATTTCATGATTGAACATCTTGATTCTCAAATGCATACAAATATATAGTCAATAAGATCGACATATGTACGAGAGAGAGAGAGAGAGAGAGAGAGAGAGAGAGAGAATACATGGATGGCCATATATACCTTCACTTCAGCGTCAGACGACGCCATTACAGGGCACGGAATGGAGATTAATGACGGAAAGCTTAGGGCCTGATGAGAATCAGAACGACAGAGAAGACGGAGGAACGGAAGATTCAGAAGACATTAGATTTTTGGAAACTGATTAGTTATTTATCAGAAAAACAAGTATGGAAACCCACAGCTTCTGGAGTAGCCGGTAGTCGAGGTATAGAAAAATAAATTAACAAAATCAAAAGGACTTCAAAGCAAAATTAATCTGCGCCGAGGGTAAGACTACAATGATTTGAGTGAATTATTTATTTATTTATTATTTTTTTTTTTTTTCTAAAAAATTTATCATATTATATTAATTTGTCTACCACGCTATTGCTCTCTATAAATGTTAGATCTAAATGTACTTGCCTTCTAGAAGCGTTTTGGGTAAGTTAATGTTCGGTAATTTGTAAATATTCATACCATAATCCTCCAATTTTAATTCCAAAACGAGTCATACTAATATAAAAACAGTTCTTATCACTCACCTTATTTACGTCCCAAGATCTAAAAGATTTGACATTTTTTTACCTCGGATAAAAGTCAAACTCTCAAATGTTATTCTGATATCACGTTACTTTAGTCTTCACGTACTGAGACGACTCTTATAATATTATAGTCTAGTCTTTGACTTCACTTGTCCAAAATTTGAAAAACAATCATCGTATTCAAGTCACACAAGTCCAGTCGAACCCAACTCAGTGCTTTCGGCTTGTAACACCCAATAGCCGGAAGCTTAATCATTTGAACTATGAAACAGTAAAAAGAGTCTCCACTCAAAACATATCAATCCTTCAAATAATAACACAATACTTCCACTAATTGTTGGTATTATTTTATAACATTTTTAATAATTAATCTAATCGTGGCGGCCGTACAACACCGCTAGTCAAGAAATGTTATCGTCGGATACCGACAGCCAGTTGGATAGATATAGATGTTTAAGTACGTGGAAGGACGTGGTAGGAGTGAGGCCAGGCTTTTGACAAAATCACACACGACTTGTGGAATTTCCAAGTCAATGATGGTTGTCGTCTTCCTTCCTTTGGCACTGATGCATACAGATTAATGGCGACTGACACTAGCGCCACAGTTTGAAGCGTTTCCGCTCTCTCTCACAAACCCATATCTGTAATTTACAGAAATGGCAAAGAATCGAGCGGAGGCCGGCCGGTTGGACCTGGAATCCGATCTGAACGATAGTATGACGAGGAAGAGGATGGAAGAAGAGGAGGTTTCGGTGGAGAAGGTGTTCGAGGTACACCAAGTTCCCTCCTGGAAGAGGCAGCTGACGGTCAGGGCCTTGGTGGTGAGTTTTGGGTTGAGCATTCTGTTCAGTTTCATAGTTATGAAGCTCAACCTCACCACTGGTATCATTCCATCCCTCAATGTCTCTGCTGGGTTGCTAGGGTTTTTCTTCGTCAAAACATGGACCAAATTCCTCGAGAAATCTGGATTATTGAGACAGCCTTTCACTCGGCAGGAGAATACCGTCATCCAAACCTGCGTCGTCGCCTCCTCCGGCATCGCCTTCAGTGGTTCTGACCTCAACTCTTCCCCTGTTTCGATTTCATCACTGTTCTCATCTCCATAGATTAAATCTTCACATCGACTTTTAATGTTCATCGTAGAATGGGGTTTCTCCAAATTTTTATTTGATTTTGTGGAAGCAGGTGGATTCGGGAGCTACCTATTTGGAATGAGTGAGAAAATTGCCAAACAATCAACAAACCCTAACGCATACAAAAACCTGTCTTTAGGATGGATGATTGGATTCCTCTTCGTCGTTAGTTTTCTTGGCCTCTTCTCTGTCGTGCCTCTTCGGAAGGTGACCCGCTCTGCTTTGCTCTAATCTCTTATTTGTTCTTATCATTTGATATTTCTTTTCAGATTATGATCATTGACTTAAAATTGACATACCCGAGCGGAACTGCCACGGCTTATCTCATCAACAGCTTCCACACTCCGGAAGGAGCGAAGCTAGCAAGGTGAGGCCCCTAGCGATTTCGTTATGTGTTCAGTGAAACTCAATCGTCTTACCGACTTCGAATAAATTTCAATTGTATGAATTGTTGCAGAAAGCAAGTGCGATCGCTCGGTAAATTCTTCACCTTCAGCTTCCTGTGGGGTTTCTTCCAGTGGTTTTTCACAGCTGGAGACCATTGTGGATTCTCAAATTTCCCTACTTTTGGGCTTAAAGCATTTGAATACAAGTACAGACCTAAACTTTCAATTCTTTGTTTTCTCATATGATGTTTAGATCCCCCCCTAGGAAACATCAAACTGTATGACTTGTTCATTTGCATTTGGGGAAGCAAAGAGGGCAGCAGCTATTGTTAGTGTCCATATTTAGCAATTGTTGTGTTTGAACTTGTAGATTTTACTACGATTTCTCGGCTACTTATGTCGGAGTTGGGATGATTTGCCCGTACATCGTCAATATATCATTACTAGTTGGTGGAATTCTTTCTTGGGGCCTTATGTGGCCTCTCATTGAAAATCGAAAGGGTGATTGGTTCAGCGCAGACCTCGATTCATCCAGCTTTCATGGCCTTCAAGCATATAAGGTGATGACTAGTAGAGTCGAATTAGAAGCTTTTCTTCTATCTGCCCTTTAAAAGTTGACAGACTCTTGCTTCAAAATGCAGGTTTTCATAGCAATTGCGATGATCCTCGGTGATGGTCTATATAACTTCGTCAAGGTGCTGAGCCAAACTCTCTTGGGGCTGTACCGTCAACTTTGGCTCAAAGAAGTCAACGCTCTCCTCATGGCCGATCCTTCCTCTCTGACGAACTCTGAGCTCTCGTATGATGAGAAGCGAAGGAGACAATTCTTCCTGAAAGATCAAATTCCGACATGGTTTGCCATTGTGGGTTACATTGCATTTGCTGCCATTTCCATTGCCACCCTGCCACACATCTTTCCCGAGCTCAAATGGTACTACATATTGGTTGTCTACATATTTGCTCCGACGCTAGCCTTCTGTAATGCATATGGGTGTGGCCTCACCGATTGGTCCCTTCCGTCCACCTACGGTAAGCTAGCCATTTTCTCGATCGGGGCTTGGGCTAGTGCCTCCCATGGTGGAGTTATTGCAGGGCTGGCTGCTTGCGGAGTGATGATGAATATCGTCTCTACAGCATCGGATCTAACCCAAGATTTCAAGACCGGGTATTTAACTTTGGCTTCTCCTCGAGCTATGTTTTTGAGTCAAATCATAGGCACTGCAATGGGCTGTGTAGTAGCACCTTGTGTCTTCTGGCTCTTCTACAAGGCATTTGATGACCTTGGGGTTCGCGGAAGTCAATATCCTGCCCCTTACGCGGTTGTCTATCGAAACATGGCTCTGCTGGCCGTTCAAGGCGTCTCTAGCCTGCCGAAGAATTGCCTATTGCTTTGCTACGTCTTCTTTGGAGCCGCCGTTGTTATAAATGTGATTAGAGACTTAGTAGGGAAGAAGTGGGGAAAGTTCATTCCTCTGCCTATGGCCATGGCAATACCCTTCTTTATAGGATCTTACTTCGCCATCGATATGTGTGTGGGAAGCCTTATATTGTTTGTGTGGCAGAAGTTGGATAGGGCAAAAGCCGATGCCTTTGGACCGGCCGTGGCCTCCGGTTTGATCTGCGGAGAAGGGATATGGACATTGCCAAGCTCAATCCTTGCCTTGGTTGGTGTGAAGCCTCCGATTTGCATGAAATTTCTGTCGAGGGCGACAAATGCCAAGGTTGATACTTTCTTAAAACATTGAATGATGTGTCACGTATATTTCGGATTTGAAAGTTGGGATCGATAAAATCGTGAAAGAGTGATGTAAAGTTTGTAAAAAGCTCATGTTTGATTAAATTTGATGATGGGTATTTCATGAACTAGTGTAAAAGAATACTATGTTTTCATAAAAGAATACTACTATGATTCTCTAGTGAAGCAAGTGCTTTGGCATATACACCTTTTGGTTAATTGTCTTGGGTATGAGTTCGTGAACGTTGCGTCAGCCTCTGGTGTCATGCCACGTAATCATTGGAGAAAGAGTGGGCTCCACTTCACCCACACATGAAAGTTGCGAACTTTTGAAGCAATGAAATTAATAAAAAATAATATAAATTATTTACAGAAATACCATAAAATGTTTTAGTCAATGAAATTAATTAATTAAAATGGTCGATTTTGAAGAAACGAAAAAAGGAAGGAGGAGACGAGAGGAAGACTTGGGGAGGGAGGGTCGACTCGAAGCTTGGGGGCCAAGAAAATCACCATCTCGATCGTTGGCAGCTTCAAGAAGACGACGCTGGACCTCCATTTTCATGTAGGAGCTGAAGATCTGTAAGTCTTTCTCTCTTTATATCTGTCTATACGATCATTTCAAGGATTGTGAATGGCTTTCTCAACGTTTTTCAGAAAGGAGAAAGAATTATCATCGAAATCAAAGTGGCGGGAACACTGCTAGGACGTGTTTTCTTTCTTCACTTGATTCTGATCGGGGCCTTTGTGATTTTTCTCGCTATCCATGGTCTCGTTTCCGCTAGTCGGAGCCGCCAGTTCCGCGTGGATCACTGGTATCCGCCGATCCTCGCTTCGACGGCGCTGGCCGGAGTTGTTGGATTCGCTTGGCAATGGATAACTGCTTCTTCCCCTTCCAAAGCCCTAAAGTTAGCCTTCTGGCTCGCCCCTCTTCTATCGTTAGCTTCCGCCATTATATTCCTGATAATCGGATCTCCCGGTGGCTTTGCCGTAGGTGGTTTTTTAGTTGTTTTTTCTCTCATTCTATCTCTGTACTCCTGTTGGGTTAGTCCTCGATTTCATTTCGCGATGCAGATTTTATCAGTCTCCACAGCTTTCCCTCCCAATAAAACCTTCCACATTGCTATTCATTCGATTCTGATCGGCATTCTTTACGCCTCTTTCATCGCGTCCGGCATTGGGGGCGCCATTGCACAAAGAACAAGCTTAAGCGTAAAAGCCATATGCATCGCCATTATCCTATTCAGCTTTGCCTGGACGATGCAAATCATAAAGAACGTAATTCAAGTCACAATCTCTCGAGTCAAGTACTTAAATCTTGCCAGAGGCTTAGACATGGACGGTCGTCTGGCTCTCTTCGACACAATCAAGTACTTGATCGGAACAATTTCGGTGGGTTCTGCCGTCGCACCATTTATCGTAGTGATACGAGGATCTGCCAGAGTGATGAGTTTGGTAGCAGGGGATTCGGATGAGCTCATGTTCTCTTGCGCCAAATGCTATTCAGGAGTTGCTTCGTCTCTGATCAGGCGAGGAAATCGATGGGGTTACGTCCGTGTCGGAGTATACAACAAAGGATTCGTTGAGGCGTCGGAAGAGACGTGGGCTTCGTTTGAACGCTCTGGATTGATTGGTTTGATAGACACAGACCTCACCGGCTCCTTCTGCTTTTACTGCGGAGTGGCCGCTGCTGCGTTGAGCAGCCTGGCTACTGGAACATGGGTTCTTCTTCTTCACACACCCTACGATACAGAGGAAGCTCTCTTTGCTTCCCTCATTGCCTATTTTGTGGTAATACTGCTAATTTTGACTTAATTATCATATATTATAAATAATTAATTACTTATATTACAATGTGAATAATGCCTTAAAATATAAGATTAAAGAGTAAAATTATAGAAGACAATGTCAAATGATTGTGGGATGGCCGCAGATAATGCTAATTTTGAGTTGCTGTGTTTGATCAGTGTCGGATAGCAATGGCCTGGCCGCAAGCCTGCATATCATCTTACTACGTGTCTTACGCAGAGGACCCGGGAAACGCAAGGTTCGATTCCACCATTCCTGCTCGCATGCAAGAGCTTCAGAGAGGGCAACCTTAATCAGTCAAACATGGAGAATTTCATCTTCCTCAACTTAGGTTCCAGGTTTGTAAATGAAAGTAGAAAAATGGGGCCTTGAATGAAAACAAAGAACTCTTCAATGGCACAACAACTATGTTAAACAAATAAGCTGCGAAAAAGACAGCTATAATTTTCTGGAATCCCTGCAAAATAATTGGATCATATTGCTTTTTCTCATCTTGCTTGCATCGGCTGCCCGGCTCTCGCCTTTGTGCCTTTGGATGCATGCCGAGGCCTAGATGATGAGATGTTAATGACTTTCTTTATCTTCCTTAAAATGTAAAGAATCACACAGCTTGATTGGTGCTATGACACTGGAATTGTATAACAGGAAACTTATGTGCACTCAAATTTTCATGTAAAACTAGACAATATTTTAGAGTCAAATTACCATTATCATCGACTATTGAGGCGTAGAAAATTACAAAAAAGCTTTAACAAAGACGATCAAATTTTCCTGATCATTTGTGTCCGAGATGACCTCGGCCACCGCACTCCAAACACATGATGTTTCCACTTCCACCACAACCTACACAACAACAGTTTTAAGGGTTCTGTCCATGCTTAAAAAAACATTGTATGCAAACATAGTGATTTACCTAAGCAGCGAACTTTCACGATAATGCCCTGGCTTTCCAATATTGAGTCGACATATAAACCAGAACCAGAACAAGTGGTGCAAAGGACGGCACCTTTAGCTTGACAATCGCTGCACCTGGCGTTGTCTCCAATCACTTTCTCTGCTATTGATACTCCAACAGGCTTTTCAATCCTTTCCTCTGGAATAGCCTTGTCATAGCAAAACAGAGATTCAAGACTGCTTAGACGTCTATGAACATCCCCAGAAGAATTTGGCTTTGCCTGCACATTACAATTCCATTCATAACACACAATGTCAGAAGAATCCGTCTCTGCATACGTAATTTTTTTAGTCCATTGATTGAATAATTTCGAAGAATCAATCACAATAATCCCTTGGATTGAATAAGAATAATGACCAAAAATTAGTACGTTGAAAGTTATCTAAAAATTGACCAACTTTCAAGGAGAAAACAAACTCAATGACATTATCATGGTGCATCAAGGATACTATCTTAACAGCTGAAATGTTCATTCAAGCATAGAGATGATAAAAGCACAAATTCTCTCTTTAAAATGTAATTCTGACCCAAAAAAAGTTATCAAGATAGATGATCTCCCTCAAGTTATTTGCATCGCCCTCCTCTAATGTGTTGATAGGAATTTTTGGGTGGGATCTTTTGACACTTGGACAATTGTCTTCTCCTTTTCTTTTTCCTTTTATTGTCTATCATTATATAATTAGAAACTATCATTCTGAAATTTAATAGTTTTAAGGCAAATAATAATTGAAAAAAAACTGAATTTACTTAAATCTGCACCGTTGAAATTGAAATCAATGACCTAAATTTATCTATGTATAGCCAATAAAGAAAATGAACACAAAAATGATGAAAATCGTGGTCAATGACACTACTGCTTGATCAAAAGTATGAGCATAGTAATAATTAGGATCAAGGTTTGAAGTAATCTTTCTAATGCCTCCCATATGTTGGCTTACGACATTCATCAGGAACAAAAACTGTAAACACATCTAATGCAAACAAACGTCTAAATCCTAATAAGCATAATAAGATCAGAGATATGATTAACGAAAGCAACTACAAAAATGCATTCCAGAGGAGCTACAATTGGAGACACCTTCAGAAGTTGCTATAAAAAAAAAGTGGGGAATCACTTATCTTCGACAGCAATTTAAACAAATGATCAACAAAATTAATAAATTTGATCATCAAGCCGAAAGCAACACAATCGAAAAGAAAATAAGAAATCAACAGGAAAAACAAAAAAAAAAATTAGAGAGTTGGCAATCGAAAAATACTTTACTGCCTGATACACATCAAAGAACACCCATCCACGACCACCGCAGTTCTTATTCAGGAAGAAGAAAATAGCACAAACAGTCCAAAGAAGAACAAAATTCGCATAATACAAAAAAAACAAATGGTAAAAGTAAAACTAACCCCTTGGGAAGCAGAGTGGGGAACGAAGCCATTGGGAGAGTCAGTGACAGCGAAGATTCTGCAGGAGTTAACACCTCTGAAAGACAACCGACATGGGATTCGAGAAGTGGAAGTTAGATCGTGCAAAGAATTGGAAAAGGAAATGGAAATGGAGGATGATAATGAGAGAGCAGAAGAGTCCATGGCAGATCGATACCGATACAAGGTTTCCCGATGTTTGCAAAGGGAGAGATGAAATGGCGGACAAGCTTGATACAATCAGAGACGCCCCCTCGTTCGTAACGATCTAACGAATAACGACAAATAAAATTGGAGCGGGAGGGCCAGGCTGTTAGGGTTTTATAATCCTCTTTTTTAGATCTCTTATAATTATTAAACTGATAAACAATCGTTAATTGCTGTCATGCCCTTCATTTGTAACATTATTTCATTAAACTCCTGAGCCTAAAATCAGACACATAAGAACACACGAGGCTTTCCCTCAACACAAGAAGCTAATTCAGGATACAAAAATGAAAGATAGCTACTAGCTACAAACAATTTCATTTCCCTGAAACACTGTCAACAACCATCGCCCGGAATCTCGAACGGATGTTCACCCAAATGTCGATATGAGGAACGTCTTGTATATACTCATGAATTTGGCCACAAATGCTGAAAATTGTCACATTTTGCTTCATCAGTATGATAACAAGTGTAAATTAGTACACGTTTTAAAGGCTAAATTATACGTAGACAAAAAGCATGAGCAGTTGAGGAGCGTTGCATTTCCTTGGCTATTTTCAAGTCATTTAATTACCTTCAAGGTGAAAGATGGCTTTTTGTCCAAGGCGCATCCTATGTTCCTGCAAATACAAATTTGAGTAAACAATTAGTGAAATCAGAAGATAATGTTCATTAAAGTTGTGGGTACATCTGAACTCAATTTCAGATCTCAGGGCCAAACAATACTTTACGAATCACCCTTTTCAAGTTCAGTAGTATTTCTACAAATAACTTAATCCCATTTCAATTATTGTCTCTCTTTTCCTCAAGTTTATTGTATATATTGCAGCTAGCAGGGCAGTCCATAATCTCATAGTGTAAGCTAAGATCCCTGAACAAATAAATGGCTTTTATTTTATTGAATTTATAGATTTGTGAAATATATATCCCTAACTATATTTAACCCAATCTAGTACTTCAGTATCAATGCTTCTTACCATCATTTGAGGAACAACTATTTTCATCCATGAAAAAGAGAAAGCTAAATCAATCAGAGTTTTAAAATTTCCCAACGTCTTCTTCCTTCTCCCCTAGAGACAAACCTCAATCCAGCTAGGTGTAGATACTTTCTTGATTTAAAATGAGGATTGTACTTCGGAGAATTTTTTTCCCTTTCTTAAAAAGATAGAAAGAAGCTAGATACAGGAAATAAGAATTTAATATTACATAGTTTGTCTAAAAGAAAGTTAAGAAGGCAGGGATTAGGCAGGGATTAATGTTTTGTTCACCTATCTATTTAGATGAATACAAGAATATATCGCTGCTGATTGCAAATAGAAATAATAGTTTGAGACTAACAATGCAGAAACCAGTAGATTGATCATTTTACAAGGAAAAAACGAGAAGGGAAAAAATAACAATTGAAAAGAAAAAACTTACATAATATGCAGCCCAATGGCAGATCTCATGCTTTAATTCGGCATCCAATTTTTTGAGTAGTTCGTATAGTAATCTCTGAACCCACAGTACATATTTACTTCAGAACAACTTTTATAAATCTAGTAAATTAATATAGGAATACCTTTAAGATAATCTCTGCAGGAATACAGTTCCCGAGAAGCTCATACAACTTTCCTCGAACCTCAAACAATCTGGAAATTGACAAATCGTTCACTTTTATTAATATTATATGGTAAATTAAGGGATGCACAGAGTACGTAGAGTAAAAGAAGCAACTGATTTCAAAAAAGCAAATATCTATCTGCATTAATTAATTAACTTACTATCACAAATCCATCGTATTCCTTAATTAATAAGATGAAAAACTACCAAATAAATAATAAGAATGTTTCTTATAATCTTTTAAAATGAAAAAAAAAATTCGAAGTTGAAAAACAAATTAACAAAATTTGTTTCAAGATCACAAGACATTCTGAGAATACAATGATAGTTCCTGATAAGCATACACTTCTAGGAATTTAAAAAATTACACTCGCTTTTTGGTTCTTTCCAATTAGAAGGCAATGCATTATCTTGAGTTGTAATTACCCTTTTTTGGGTCAGAAGGCATTGCGTTATCTTGAGTGGTAATACCTTATTGTTGGTCATTTCAATTTGAATTGACAGTTGTAGCATAAGTGTTTTGTTGTTTCACATTTATGGGGAAATTTTTCTTATACTCCTGTTCTCGTTATTCTAATAGAGATTAATACAACTCATTTCCTAGTAAAAGAAGAAAATTCCCTTTGTTTTTGACATTGCAAAAGTATCACTGGAAAATAGATGCATAAAGTAATAATATGTTTCTATGACGAGAAACTAGCCCACATTCGTGTAAATTCCAAGTACACGTGCAAAAAACTGCACGGACATTAACCAACTCCCAGCTTCTAACTTCTATTGAAGTTTGATTTCATGTTGAACCAAACCCATACAACTCGTGCACCAAGCCCCATAACCAATTCACTTTACAAATGTGGTATCCCAAGGTAAAAAATAAACATAAGAATAACATGTTTCTAATTTAACTATTCTTAAATTTAACTAAATCAATGAAAGGAAGAGGTTTCAAATATTTTAATGCCACCAGATAGACTTTAGGTTTTTTCAAAGACCAGGTTATATTAGCAACGAAGGAAGAAAGTGATAGGAAGGATAATAGACCCCCCGGTTATCTCACTTATGCTAGATGTACATAGTGAAAGGATTGTTGATTCTTAAGCTTAGTCATTTATTGGGATTTTAGTAATTAGATGTTAATAAAGGCAGCATGGTAAATGAATGTGTTAAGTATCCTAATATTTCCAATTCCAGACAATCAACCAACAAACAAGAAAAAAAAAATCTCTAGCTAACACCAACTTTTGCATAAGAATTCGAGAGCCTATGCTTCTCTCCCACTCACCAATTTTTTTTCCCCTGCACTCTTCCCCACATAATATACTCCTTTAACAGAATTATAATGCCTATTCCATCTTTACCCCTCCCCAATGAAAATAAAACATGAGCAATTAAAATAAACCTAAATATTCCTAACAATACCTGTTGCCCAAACTTTCAACTTGTCCTCAAGATAGAATTGAGAATATTTTCCCCCTTTACTTGCATTGAATCGGGTGAAGAAAAACCCAAGACTGAATTCCGAGATAGTTGCGCCAACTCGGGCAACCCGGTTTGATCGGCTTCCTTCGATGCTTCTTCCTGTCTGCCTTGCTGCCGAGTGAAGAAAAACCCAAGACTGAATTCCGAGACAGTTGCGCTAGCTCGGGCGACCCGGTTTGGTCGGCTTCCCTCTGTGCTTCTTCATGTCTGCCTTGCTGCTCATCGACCGACACTTCCTCCTCTTGGCAAACCAACACCAGGAGATTTTTAACTTTGTATCGATGTCCCGGAAAAAACCGTTCATCGCAACGGTAACATAGCCTTTTTTCTCTCCTCGAGATTAATTCCGAGTATGTCATTCGCCGGAAGGAAGTCGCTGAACGAGATGGACTGGTAGGGGCCGACTTTACTGGTTGCGTTGCGTATGTCGCTGGGGAAGAAGACCACGTTCGGGTTGGGCTCGCTGGAGTGTTTCTGGCCGTCACCCAGTGGAACAGTGATTGGGTTGTTCAACTGGGATTGGGCGGCTTATCTTCTCTCACACATGGGCCTGGTCCAATGGTTTGCAGCAGCACAAATTTGTCTTCAACCCTTTGTGCTGTTTGCGTTATCTAACAGAGGCCGATCGGCCGAAGAACCAGGAGTTTGGCGCGGATGTCGGACCCAAACCCGTAACAAATTGCGCCTCGAGTAGGTGCTCGAGCACGTCTAAAAAATGAGAAGCAGTTCGCTCAAAGGTCTGTCTATAGTTGCCCACCGATCCAGTCTGACGGAACTGCAGAAAACGCTCTGACAGATGCCTTCGAGGGACGAACGAAAGTGTTCCAACAAGAGGAACCAAAAATCCATTCAGCTGCGAAATGGACGTCGGCGTTCTTCCCATTGGAACCAAGTCAGCGCCTCCCCCTTCAGATGGACAGCCACCCAGTGAATCTTCTCCTGTTCGGACAAAGGTTGTGATATGCCCACGACCCCAATCCGTCAAACACAAGTCAAGGTATGTATTTATTTTATCTATTCTATTTATCGAAGTGTATGTGAAGACATGCATGGTGTGTCAACTAGATAAAACGGAAAAGAAGAAGGCAGCGGGTTTGCTTCAACCATTGCCTACTCCCGAGCGGCCTTGGGAGTCTATTTCCATGGATTTCATCACGGGGTTTCCGTTGGTGAATGGTATGCGATCTATCTTTGTGGTGGTTGACAGGTTTTCCAAGTATGCGGCATTCATAGCTGCACCGCATGCTTGCACGGCAGAGGTGGCTGCCGAGTTACTGTTCAAAAACGTGGTGAAATACTTCGGTATGCCTAAGGACATCGTGAGCGATAGGGATGCTCGGTTCACAGGTAAATTTTGGACAGCACTTCTAAACATGTTGGGAACGGAGTTAAAGTTTTCCACAGCCAACCATCCACAGACAGATGGGCAAACGGAACGCATCAATGCGTTGTTGGAGGATTATTTGAGGCACTTTGTCACTGCAAGCCAGCGAAACTGGGCGGACTTGCTTGATGTGGCGCAATTTTGCTACAACATTCATCAATCGTCGGCAACGGAGATGAGTCCAGCAGAACTTGTTTTGGGACAGCGCCCAAACACACCACTTGAGGTAGCATATTCAAAGCAGCAGGGACGTTGCCCAGCAGCTTATAGATTCGGCCGTGATAAACAAGAGTTGATTGATCAAGCGAGAGATAGCTTGGCCAAGGCAGCTAGGCGGATGAAGAAGTATGCTGATCAAAACCGGAGGGACGTGGAGTTCCAAGTGGGTGACAAAGTGATGCTAAAACTAACTCCTCAAATCTGGAAAAAGATAACCAGCAAAAGGTATCACAAAGGGCTAGTCCAGAGATATGATGGGCCTTTTGAAGTAATGAAGAAAGTGGGAAAAGTTGCATATCGGTTGCGATTACCTGATCGGTTGAAGGTACATCCTACATTTCATGTAAGTTACTTAAAACCTTTCCATGAAGATGTAATGGGAAGGGAGCAAAGCAAGAGGGCGCCACCCACTGTTCGTAAACAATTTGAGAAGGAAGCGGAGAGCATTCTCAATCATCGCACGTTTGGAACGAGCAAGATGAACAAACGAACAGAATATCTGGTGAAGTGGAGGGGCGGAGACATAGCCGATGCTACTTGGGAGAAAGATACAACTTTGTGGCAGTTCGAGAGGCTAGTCCAAGACTACTTGTCATCACCGTCGATGAGGGCATCGACATCAGTTGGTGGGGGTGGTTTGTAAGACCCTAAATACGTGAGGGGCGTGGCATGGATGCAGCCTTGATTCATGCCCACGCCTAAGTAATCAACAAGGCAAGTGAAGCAAGCCATGATGGGGCGAGCTTTGTGTGTGCAAGGCTGGGCCGAGCATACATCATGATGGGCGCTCAAGATGGTGGGCCAAGTCATGAATAGTGCAAGCATGAGGTGTCATGGAGCATGAGCCAAGCCATGAACAGTGCAAGCACGAGGTGCACATCCAAGCATGAGGTGTGTATCCAAGCATGAGGTGTGTATCCAAGCATGAGGTGTGCAGCACGAGGTGTGCACACAAGCATGAGGTGTGCAGCAGGAGGTGTGCACATAAGTAGGAGGTGTGTCTAAGGGGTGCACTTAGACATGGGGTGCAAGACACCAAGGCGAGTGACACATCCATGACACTAGCTGGTGGCAGCAAGGTGGCAGCATGCTATGCACATGGATAGGTGGCACGAGCAGGCCAACAGTTTTGATAAGCTTATAAATAGGAGCTTTCATTGTTATGCATGGGATATCACGAGTTGTGTGAGACCATTGCCGGATGCAACGTTGTTGTTGTAAGATTTCCTTTGAGTGAATAAAAAGGTTGAGATTGGTTCTCGTAAAAATACTTGTCTCGTCTTCTAGTTACTCTTTGAGGGTGCTTGAGTGAATTAGAGAGGAGCGAGTGCAACTGGCTGAGTTAAGTGGGTGCTCTTGACTGCCATCACAAGGTTCAAAATTCGAGTTGAGTTTTACCGGGTGACAATTTGGTATCAGAGCTTCGTTCGAGAATCGGAGCATTATGGCATTGAAGGAAGTCCAAGAAAGACTCATTATCCTCGAAGGATATGTTGGTACTCCTGCCGAGGAGGAACAAAAAGATACTTTGTTCGAAATAACAACACAACTTGCTGATAGTGGGGGTTCGTTGGAAGAGACCCTAAGCACTTCGGTGCAAGATATCAATCTTCGATTTGGTGACCTTATGGCGCAAATTTCATCTCTGGCTGACTCATTGAAGGGCATTGCTAAGAGTGTCGAAGCACTTGAATCGGATGTGTCCCTTGTCAAGCGCGCATTGAGTGTCACGACAGAGCATGGTGGTGCACAAAAGGTACGAGTTCCTGAGCCTAAGTCCTTTGATGGCCAACGGAATGCTAAAGAATTGGAAAACTTCATATGGGATATGGAGCAATACTTCCTAGCTGCTCGGGTTCCAGAGGCAGAAAAGGTAAACATGACGAGCATGTATTTGGCAGCGGATGCTAAGCTATGGTGGCGAACTCGGCTGGCAGATGATGAAAATGCTGGCAGACCAAAGATTGATACATGGGAGAAACTGGCAAAAGAGTTGAAAGATCAATTCTTACCTCTCAATACTGCGTGGGTAGCGAGAGATGCTTTAAAGAAGTTGAAACACACAAGTACAGTACGTGATTATGTGAAGGAGTTCACTTCACTAATGCTGGATATAAAGGATATGTCGGAGGCAGACAAGCTGTACAACTTTCTATCGGGATTGCAATTGTGGGCGCAAGCTGAGCTAAGGAGGCAAGGTGTGAAAGATTTGCCTTCAGCTATTGCAGCAGCCGATAGTTTGGTGGATTTTAAACAATCTGCTACCGTGACATCTACTTTCGGAGATAGCCGAAAGAAGAAGGAGAAATCGGGTAAGTCTTTTTCTAAGAAAGATGGCAAGAAGGTCGAAGGGAAGAATCCAAAGCCAAGTGATGTTGGAAAATCCACGGGTGGCTCAAGCAGTTCAAGTAAAGTCAGCAAGGGTTGCTTTATTTGCAACGGTCCACATATGGCCAAGGAGTGTCCTAGAAGAGAACGATTGAATGCTATTTCGCAAGAAGAAGATCAGGAAAAGAGGGCCGAGGAAGTGCATAGAGTAAATCCACTTCAACTCCTTAATACAATCACGGTGGAGCAACCAAGTCAGTCGATGGGATTGATGTATGTCAAAGTGTTGCTGAATGGCAAGGAGATCCAAGCCATGCTGGATACAGGGGCAACCAGCAATTTCTTATCGGAAAGAGTTGTGAGCAAAGTTGGCGTATTAACTAGTGCTAGCACTTTCAGGATGAAAGCTGTCAACACGGGTGCTATGCCAGTAAAGGGAACAGCCACAACTACACTCAAAATCGGATGTTGGTCAGGTGATGTTAAGTTAACAATTGTGTCACTTGATGATTTTGATTTAATTCTGGGGATAGACTTCTTTGTGCGGGCAAAAGTTTCATTGATGCCTCATTTGTGTGGGTTAATGATCAACGATGAGAGGGCGCCGTGTTTTGTGCAAGCGGTGTTCTTGGGGCAAGCTAAGAAGGAGAAGCAAGAGTTGTCTGCTAAACAACTCAAGTCTGGTCTAAAGAAGGGAGAGATCACTTACTTGGCCGCGTTGATTGAGATGAAGCCGGACCAGGTTGTGGAGGTGCCTGATCAAGTGGCAGATGTGTTGCAAGAATTCAGAGACATGATGCCTGCTGAATTGCCTCAACATCTCCCACCCCGACGTGCTGTTGATCACAGAATTGAGCTCGAGCCAGGCGCTCGACCCCCTGCCCAAGCACCATACAGATTAGCTCCAGCGGAGTTGGAGGAACTTCGTAGACAGCTTGATGACCTGCTGTTGTCAGGATTTATTCAACCGTCTAAAGCACCGTATGGCGCACCAGTGCTGTTTCAGAGGAAGCAAGATGGTTCTCTGCGCATGTGTGTAGACTATCGAGCACTGAATAAGGTAACAGTGAAAAACAAATATCCAGTACCAAATGTGGCTGATTTATTTGATCGCTTAGCCAAGGCGAGCTACTTCACGAAGCTTGATTTGAGATCGGGTTATTGGCAAGTCAGAATTGCAGCTGGGGATGAATTGAAGACTACTTGTGTGACACGGTATGGGTCTTTTCAATTCTTGGTCATGCCATTTGGGTTAACAAATGCCCCAGCAACTTTTTGTAATCTGATGAATGATGTGCTTTATGAAATGTTAGACAAGTATGTTGTTGTTTACTTGGATGATATTGTCATATACTCGGAGAGTTTGGATGAGCACGTAAAGCATTTGAAGCAAGTATTCTCACGGCTTAGAGAGTATGAGCTTTATGTTAAAAAGGAAAAATGTGAGTTTGCAAGGCAGCAGATCATGTTTTTGGGACATCAGGTGAGCCATGGGGAGATTCGTATGGATGGACGCAAGGTGCAGGCCATCATTGATTGGACTCCGCCTAAAAAGGTACCTGAATTAAGATCATTCTTGGGTTTAGCCAACTATTACAGGAGATTCATCAAGGGTTATTCAAAGAAAACGACTCCGTTGACGGATCTACTTAAGAAAGATCAACCATGGTTATGGACAGAAGCATGTCAAACGGCATTTGATAAGCTTAAAGAAGCAGTGTCAACAGAACCAGTGTTGAAGCTTCCAGACTTCATGAAACCATTTGAAGTGCATACGGATGCATCAGACCGAGCTATGGGAGGTGTCTTGGTGCAGGAAGGGCATCCGATTGCTTATGAGGGTCGAAAACTAAAAGATGCAGAACAACGGTATTCGACTCACGAAAAGGAGATGGCAGCCGTGGTGCATTGTCTTGATACGTGGAGGCATTATTTGTTGGGAACCAAATTTGTGGTGGTGACAGATAACGTGGCCAATACCTATTTCAAGACGCAGAAGAAGCTGACTCCAAAACAGGCACGATGGCAGGAATTTCTTGCTGAATTCGATTTTGTGTGGGAGCACAAGCCTGGAAAACAGAATAATGTGGCAGATGCACTGTCTCGGAAGGAGGTGCATGAGTATGTTGCAGCCTTGACTGTGGTGCAGTCCTCGATGTTGGATCGAATTAAGGTACATGCTCAATCTGATTTAATATACAAGAAACTAGTTCAAGATGTCAAAGAGGGCATAGCAAAGAGATACTGGCTAGAATCTGATATGTTATATGCTAAGGGTGGCAGACTATTCGTGCCTAGTACTGGTGGTCTAAGGCAGGAATTATTGAAAGAGACACACGATACGCAATGGGCGGGACATCCTGGTGTAGAAAGGATGATGGCATTGCTCGGCAACAGCTATGTTTGGCCGAAAATGATAGAAGATATCGAAGTGTATGTGAAGACATGCATGGTGTGTCAACTAGATAAAACGGAAAAGAAGAAGGCAGCGGGTTTGCTTCAACCATTGCCTACTCCCGAGCGGCCTTGGGAGTCTATTTCCATGGATTTCATCACGGGGTTTCCGTTGGTGAATGGTATGCGATCTATCTTTGTGGTGGTTGACAGGTTTTCCAAGTATGCGGCATTCATAGCTGCACCGCATGCTTGCACGGCAGAGGTGGCTGCCGAGTTACTGTTCAAAAACGTGGTGAAATACTTCGGTATGCCTAAGGACATCGTGAGCGATAGGGATGCTCGGTTCACAGGTAAATTTTGGACAGCACTTCTAAACATGTTGGGAACGGAGTTAAAGTTTTCCACAGCCAACCATCCACAGACAGATGGGCAAACGGAACGCATCAATGCGTTGTTGGAGGATTATTTGAGGCACTTTGTCACTGCAAGCCAGCGAAACTGGGCAGACTTGCTTGATGTGGCGCAGTTTTGCTACAACATTCATCAATCGTCGGCAACGGAGATGAGTCCAGCAGAACTTGTTTTGGGACAGCGCCCAAACACACCACTTGAGGTAGCATATTCAAAGCAGCAGGGACGTTGCCCAGCAGCTTATAGATTCGGCCGTGATAAACAAGAGTTGATTGATCAAGCGAGAGATAGCTTGGCCAAGGCAGCTAGGCGGATGAAGAAGTATGCTGATCAAAACCGGAGGGACGTGGAGTTCCAAGTGGGTGACAAAGTGATGCTAAAACTAACTCCTCAAATCTGGAAAAAGATAACCAGCAAAAGGTATCACAAAGGGCTAGTCCAGAGATATGATGGGCCTTTTGAAGTAATGAAGAAAGTGGGAAAAGTTGCATATCGGTTGCGATTACCTGATCGGTTGAAGGTACATCCTACATTTCATGTAAGTTACTTAAAACCTTTCCATGAAGATGTAATGGGAAGGGAGCAAAGCAAGAGGGCGCCACCCACTGTTCGTAAACAATTTGAGAAGGAAGCGGAGAGCATTCTCAATCATCGCACGTTTGGAACGAGCAAGATGAACAAACGAACAGAATATCTGGTGAAGTGGAGGGGCGGAGACATAGCCGATGCTACTTGGGAGAAAGATACAACTTTGTGGCAGTTCGAGAGGCTAGTCCAAGACTACTTGTCATCACCGTCGATGAGGGCATCGACATCAGTTGGTGGGAGTGGTTTGTAAGACCCTAAATACGTGAGGGGCGTGGCATGGATGCAGCCTTGATTCATGCCCACGCCTAAGTGATCAACAAGGCAAGTGAAGCAAGCCATGATGGGGCGAGCTTTGTGTGTGCAAGGCTGGGCCGAGCATACATCATGATGGGCGCTCAAGATGGTGGGCTAAGTCATGAATAGTGCAAGCATGAGGTGTCATGGAGCATGAGCCAAGCCATGAACAGTGCAAGCACGAGGTGCACATCCAAGCATGAGGTGTGTATCCAAGCATGAGGTGTGCAGCACGAGGTGTGCACACAAGCATGAGGTGTGCAGCAGGAGGTGTGCACATAAGTAGGAGGTGTGTCTAAGGGGTGCACTTAGACATGGGGTGCAAGACACCAAGGCGAGTGACACATCCATGACACTAGCTGGTGGCAGCAAGGTGGCAGCATGCTATGCACATGGATAGGTGGCACGAGCAGGCCAACAGTTTTGATAAGCTTATAAATAGGAGCTTTCATTGTTATGCATGGGATATCACGAGTTGTGTGAGACCATTGCCGGATGCAACATTGTTGTTGTAAGATTTCCTTTGAGTGAGTAAAAAGGTTGAGATTGGTTCTCGTAAAATTACTTGTCTCGTCTTCTAGTTACTCTTTGAGGGTGCTTGAGTGAATTAGAGAGGAGCGAGTGCAACTGGCTGAGTTAAGTGGGTGCACTTGACTGCCATCACAAGGTTCAAAATTCGGGTTGAGTTTTACCGGGTGACACCCGCCATCATCCAAGAGGTTGCTCTGATACCAATGTTAGGTATCTTAATATTTTCAATTCCAGAAAATCAACCAACAAACAAGACAAGAAAAATCCCCAGCCAACACCAACTTTTGCGGAGGAATTTGAGAGCATTTGCTTCTCTCTCAATCCCCAGTTTTTTTCCCCTGCCCTCTTCCCCTTCTTCCCCACATAATATACCCCTCTAACAAAATTATAATGCCTATTCCATTTTTACCCGTCCCCAATGAAAATAAAACATGAACAATTAAAATAAACCTAAATATTTCTAACAGAATGCTCAAAGTATTAATAAGGAATTAATAAAAAAAAATGATACGAGGAATAAGGGATGAGAATTTCATTTTGAATTTGAACTTCTCAGGGAGAGATAGCAAATTCTCGAATTTCTTAGTAATCTTTGGTCGCAATCAATAAAGACAACTATTTGATTTCTTAATCAGTGTATTGGTTCAGAAAGTTGATAACTTTCAGCAAGTGCACATCAGAAAGATACTTTGCATACTTAGGGCCGATATCAACAAAACATTTATGTCACCAAGTAGTATGGAATGACCTCTTAGGGCTCTGCTCCTTCATTATGTCAGATGATATCTCGGCCACATATTCCTCCCAATCCATTGGTGGTATGACTTGACTGCTACTAAAAGGATACCTAAGCAAAGAAAGAGCACTAATAAAATATTTGAAATTCTATGAAACAAAAGAAAAATATTGTACGATGGGGGAATCAAATGAGAAGGACATGGTAGAAATTAACTGTTGCACGCGACAAGTCTCTAAAGACAATATAGCCCTCCTTAAACTTCGATTTGATTTTTCAGCAATACGAGCAGCAAATCCAGATGGAATCTGCAGTCCTTCTTTCTTCCCCACAAACTCTAACACCTTAACAATCTGGAAGGGCATCACACAAATTCATAAAAGTTGAATCACCCAAACTCAAAAGCAAAAAAAAAAGCATGAAAAAGACCTTATCACGATAAAGAAAAATAACATCTTTCTACTTTCCTATTTAACTGTGAGAGTATTTCATCCAGCACGGAAAGAGATAATGGATTCGTCAATAAAAATTGGGGAACATTGTGTATAATATAGTGCCTCATGATCTGTTTCAATTATATCATGGGAAAGGTTTATGGTCTTTAAAATTAATTCAAAGCCTTTCATCTAGAGATATATATGGAAGCAAAGCTAGGATTCTGGAAAAGTGAACTATGGAAGCAAATGCCGGACAACGGTTAACTACTTCCAGCACTATGGGTTTTACTATAAAAAGCCAAAACTATACCATCCAGGAGAGATTAACTAAGAATATACAAGTTTGCAATGAGAAAATATGTATCATTCAATCAAAGATCGCACCACTGACTATCAAATGTAGAAATACAAAGAAAAATTCATCCATAAGCTCATAGTAGGCAGCATGGAGTTAAGAATCTCATTCAACGATAGCTCAAATCTAATGACAACTCAAAAGGAAACTTTTGATGTGTTCATAGAAAAAAAAAACAACAAGTAAAACTAAATATTCGGTCAACTACAACTTTACTTGTTACCTTTAACCTTTGAGAATTTTTGTGGTTTTGTTTTTTTTTTTTAAGAGTGAATTAACATAAATAAGACAATTTTGGTCCTAACATTTAATTTCCATCAAAATACTCTACAATTTCTACTTTCACAACCTACAAAAGTTTACACCCATGTTCTAAAATGTCCTGGTGTGTTGGGTAAGTGTCAGAAAATTATAAAACACACATACGTAGTTGAGAAATAAGAGGGTGTCAGACCCATGTCTATGTTATCAGACACAACCATGACTTTGACGTATCAACGACTCGTAGGATCTTATTATTGGCTTATCCTAAAAATTAGATGTTCTCAATTTGTTTTCTTTGCCTCCAAAACCATCTTAATAAGTGGGATTGCTGCAACTTTACAAAAAATATTTATATGTAAACTGTCAGGATAAGCAGGACCCCAAGAATGAGTACTCCACAAAGGCATTTAATTTTTGAGGAGATCATAGATGCATAGAGTTAAGCTAAATTCAGTTTTTTTTGTCAAAAGTTAATTTGATTAGAAGTCAGAAAGAAACAATTTCAGTAGTAGTGCTTGTTACATGTACTGTCTGAGGTACATGCAGTGGGCACAAATACTACCAGGGCAATTTTAATTATCTTTCCACATTTCTCTCTTTTCCGCATACAAACAGCAGTTAACAGACTATTATCAGAAAACAAGGAGATATAGAAATGTAATCCAACTGTAATTAAGTATGCTATGAACTCACATTTACTGAATATTTTTTTCAAAGAAACAAAAACAAAAAACTGAACCTGATCTTCTGTCGGTGAATTAATCCGAACATTAAGACATCGAGACCTAATGGCTTCTGTAACTCTTGACGAACTATTACAGCAAAGTATTAACCTGCAATAAGAACTATACTTCTCCATTGTTCTGCGTAGAGAATGCTGCGCTTCTCTTGAGAGTTTGTCAACTTCATTGAGAACTAACACTGTTATACCATGAGAAAAAATCCATCATCAAAAGAAACTCAAGAAAGCTGACAACTAAAATGAACCATGAAATCCTTCTAATAGATTTACCCCACGTTTCACCATTCTAGGAAGTAAGAGGCACTTCACAACTATTCTAAGCAAAGATGAATAAAATATAGAGTGCAAGACGACCAAGAAAAAAAGAACTCTTAAAATTTGGCAAATATAGTTCAAATTCATAAACCAGATAAAATACAAAAAAAGCAAGAGCATTCAATAAGAGTCCAGCCAAAAAATGAAAAAATAGTCAGGCATTGAGGAAAATATACAGCTATATAAATTCCAAAGGAAAACCTAGAGAGAAAAAAAAAAAAAACTAATTTGTTAAGAAAACAAGAAGACACTCTCCAACTCCTGAAGAATTCTTCCTAGTATCTATCTATATCTTGCTAGGCAAAGATTTATTCTCCATGAAACACTATGCATTCTGATACGCAGTATTCTGACTTCAAGGAAGGCATTTGCCGGCATAATACTTATCGAAATCTCATGAAGAGTATACAAAAAAGAGATACAGTCTTCAGAGAGCATCGGTTACTGTAGAATTAACACATAGTCAGTACTTGACATGTAAAAGTAACAGCAAACGACAATCACCATTTCTAAAATATATAGGGAACTCTGTTCAAATTTAGATTGAAATCTTTCACTCTTCCTTGATTCATTTATTGTATGAGGAGATAAAGCATAGTCTGGAAAGGCATTGAACTATTTATGCGGAATAAAAAATTATTCCATTTAGACCTTTCATGATCTGTTTATTCCCGCTTCAATCTTACATTTGTATAAATCAAATGTTTATAGCCTCTCTAAAATTTGTCTCTGACCTCTGATCAGATTTTAACGTAGAAGTCCCCACTGTAAACGGTGTTTCCATCTTATTAAATAATGCCAGTAAGAATGTGACTATATGAATGCCCACACTCCCACAAAACATGTACATATGGTCAATATGTATTCCTCTATCAATGTACACGCATTTGTACATATAAGGTCATAGTTGAAGAAAGTTTATTGATTTTAATGAAGACAAGTACCTTTATATCCTTTTCTTCCCTTTGTGTCAATTGGTCTATTCTTTGCCATTTCCTTTATTATCTCTTGAACAATGTATCTGTCTTGAAAACCTGCATCACTGGGATTTAATTCCACATGGTTTGCACTAGATAATGTTGTCAACTCTATATCAATACTTCGACTTCCAGCCTGTTATGGAATCATATATATTCCAGCCAAGACAAAAGAATTACATAAGAAAATGAAACTACAGAAATCTAAAGTTCATTCGGCACTAAACAAGTTCATAATTCTTAAATCAAGATGTCCACAACTGAATACAACTGTCTCTGTAACAGGGTTAGTTCCTGATAAAAAATTTCAACCAAAAAATGACTCCTGAAGAACTAATAGAATAAATCTCCACAGATACCTAATAAAAAAATTATTTATAATTAAAAATAATCCTTTGAGACTGATCAGACTGCTGAAACTTTTCTGAACAATGCTCTTCTCAAACACACAGTAGCATTCAATTTTTCCAATGTTGCTCTTGTAAGCAAAGAAGGCAAATAGATATAAAAGAAAACTTGTCAAAATAACCAATCACATGATAATCTACCAAAATAATTGTTCAGCATGATCAAAACAGCCAGCTGCCTGGGATCCCTCTTTCTTTAATCTAATACTTATATTCTTCACGTATCAAACGAAAAAACAACACTATTGGGGAAAAGATGTCTCTCAATCTGCAACCAACTTTAAAATAACATGAAAAATGTACTTATCCTTTCATCTATAATAGATAATATCTCATGAATTTATGCGTGAAGCAGAAGTGTTAACTGGTGTAACTTACATCCACTTTCCATGTTTTATTCTCCACCTTCACCTGCAATTTAAAAAAAAAAAAACAGTTTAAGTAAGACAGACAGACAGCATTGATGTTTAAGTACACTATAACACAACACCACGGTTGTTGAATTCACACACATAAGAAATTAAACATATAGTTTAAAACGGAAGAAGGTGAGAAATGTGTGTTTTAGCTGATTTAGCGGGTAAATTCTGATTCGAAAGATTGTGTCGTCCTTTCTTTTCACAAAAAGGAAGGTTAAAATTCTGTCATGGCTTAAGACGAAAGGAATTTCCAGTACAACCGAGGCAAAAAGGAGTAAATAGAAAAATCATCGATTCATTGGAACAAGATGAATACGCAGATACCCCGACGTTCGTTCTGAAAATAAGTCCAAACAACGTAAACGTGGGCATGAAACAAAAAAAAAAAAAAAAAACACCTTCTCCGCACTAGGCCCGAACATCTGTCGAATTAAGGCCATGATTAGGGTTTTCTTTCCTGAGCCGGGAGGTCCATAGAAGAGTAAATGTGGGCAGTCCTGCTCCGTAACCTACGGCAGAATTGCACAAACACATTAGAAAAGCATGATAATAGAGAAGTGATACAGGTGACAAGGGAGTCAGATAAAAGCGGAAATTGCAGACCAATTTCTTGAGGTTCTGAGCGACGTCTTGGTGGACAACGATCTGGTCTAGGGTTTTGGGACGGTACTTGTCAACCCACAACATCGTCTTGGAAGCTGATTCGAACGACGATCAACCTACACCAACGCAGACACCCCAGAGATTGAGAGAGTGGCGGGAGTCGGGAGAGAGTGCAAAATGGAGGGAAAACCAAGTCTTCTGAAGTTTAGTGTCCTCAGTTCTGTTTCACTGCTAGGAAGAAAAATAATAATTTAAATTATTTTATTTTATTTTATTTTATTTCCACTTGAAACTAAATTGTACTCTTGCAATCTCAAAAATTAAATAAAAAAATTTATTATTTTTGTACTACATTATTAATTATAGTCTTGTGCTAATAAAATTATCTACATTTACATTTTTTATGAAGTAAAAATACTCAAAAAAATAATTGAAAATTTTAGAATATATAATTTTTGACTAAATTTAAAGTTTATCTACTAATTTATCCGCGTAGACTATGATTATGATACGCATGTAACGAATTTGGTAGCAATTCAAGTTAAATTTTAGAAGTCATGCGTTGAGTGAGAACATTATTAGTGACGCCCATATCATTCTATGATTGTTTTTGCGATGATTAATATAACTTTAGAGTCTAGTATATAGGAATTGTTTTATTTGTAATGTTTTTTTCTTTATCATTGTTTCTTTTTGGAGTAATGCTAGTTTATCTTTCAATTTTACACTCAAATCTTATATTTATTAACATAATAATAATTAAAATTATAAACAGTTAAAATATGTAGCGACCCTATCACTGTACCCGATTTTTTTTTTTTATTTTAATATCCTAATAACTTTAATTGCGTTGAAGCGAAAATTTAAAGTGGAAACCAGAATTTGTAAAACGTTCGAATCTATTTTAAAAACCATTTAATAGAATCTTAAAACAATTAAATAAAAATCATTTAAAATAAAAGTGAAACAATCGGCAGAGAACCGGACAAAAACAAGGGCAGAAACGGACAGTCGCCCAAAAAATGAAGGGGCGATCATCACATGCCCAGCGATCGCCTCAACAGGCGATCGCCTAGACGCAAGTGGCGATCGATCGCCACACGCTCTGGAATTCTTCCAGAGCGCGGCATCACATGGGCGATCGATCCCCACCCCTGGGCGATCGATCGCCATCTCCTCTGCCTCCCCTTTCTTCCTCGCTCCTTCCTCTTCTCTTCTCTTCATTTCTTTTCCTTGTTTTATCTTCCTTCCTTCTTTCTTTTCATTACACACATATACACTTAACACACTAAGCATCACAATAGCATCAACCTCAACTCACTCTTAATTCCATCTATTTCCTCACTTCTTCAATCACCCGAAATAACGACTTAAAACTCGATTAAGACGAAATACATTTTCTCATGAAAACGAACTGCATTGATATGTTTAAAAATCGGACATATCCCTATTATCACACATTTTACAAAACCAGTTTCTAAAACGTTTAAAAACATTAAAATGTAAACCTATCAACTAATCAGAACCAAACACCCTAAAATGTTATATCTGTACGCATTCTAACCAAAATATCCCAAAATACCTACATCCCCACAGGTCATGAAACGCCTCGACTGCGCCAGCACACTTCAGTAATAATCCTCCGTCAACTGGACTCATGCCTCGAGAGGAGGATCGTCGTCCTCACCTGTTTCCTTGTAGTCACCTACACCATACAGACACCTATGAGATAAAAATCTCAGCAAGCTCTAGTAAATGTAAATGCATGCTATGCATATGAGTTCAGAAATCGTGCAGCATTTTCTTTATCTTTACTCTGTGGGTGTCACCGAGATCTCAGCCCCCTAACCGGAGAAAGCACGTCCAGCGGTCAGACTACTCTTTCCAGCTAGAGGAGGGGGGTACACGTTTACAACACGTACAGCCGTGCCTGAGCCCCATCTCGCATGACCTATAACTGTATGAGTACGTGTTAGATGTGGTATTGTGACAAACCCGTAGTCGATCTCCACAATAGGTCGAGCCCCTCTCCAGGCCACATCGCCATTTTCTTTAAAACATCGTGCGGAAATTCATTTTCATGTTTTTTTTAAACACGTGATGCGTGAACAGTTCAATATGACAGAAAGTAAACATACATGATTCGTACCATCGAGACAATAAAGCATTTAAAAGCATAACCTATACAGAACTAATCCTAACTACCCGACCAAAACAATTTAAACATCCGCGTCACCAAAACTCCTCGAGACGACTTCGACGTACGGTGTAGGCCAATCGGCCAGAGAAAATCACGAGAACTTACCTCGTGTCCAAAGCAGCTCAAGCTCCGTCCACGAGCGTTGTTTGTCTGAGGCAAAATACAACATCGGCGTTAAAACGAATTTAAGCTATTAATCGTCCAAACTAACATCCTTAACTAAGGAAATTCCTAAGATCTTAACTTAACTAATCGAGGCATTTATACAACGATTAACGCTCGATAGTTTAAAACCACAATTTAACGAGTTTTTCCCAAAAACCCGAAAATTCTCAAATTTTAACATTTCTCACAAATCATTCTAACTTCGTCCAATAACGTTCTATACGTCCTTTATATCCTTAATCACGATAAACATATAAATTTCGAACCTTAAATCTCAATTTTTAACAAAACCTAAACGAAACCCAATCGTTTAAACTTCGTAAAAACCGAACAATAACCTTCCTAAGCTATAGAATCATACCTAGGGTTAGGATTGGAGGAGGAAGCACGAAGAAAACGAGATGATTGGAGGACGAATCGGTCGTCGGCGTGAGGGATCGTCGGCTGGAGGAGAGGAGTCGCGAGAGGGGTTCTCTGGAGAACGATTTTCAGAATGAAAATCGTTTAAGGCTTTTTGCCTTAAATAAAAATTAAATGCTTAAATGACAATTTTGCCATTCCACTTATTTTTCTATTTGTTTCGTCCTTCGTTTCGTTAATTGGCTAGCTATTCGGTTCCACCAAATCTCCTTATTTCACCAGTAAGTCCAACTTATTATTTGGGATTTATTAAAACTGTCCGTTTGCAAATCGGAACTCATTTACTATTTTTACTACAACGTCTTTTATATTACGAGAAACTTAATTACTCGAAATATAGCGTTATTACTCCGAAAATTCTCGTAAATTCCTTAAAATTCCTATTAATCGTTAGGATCGTAATAAAGCTCTCTTTTCGCAAAACGGACTTGATTTGACATATTTACAAAAATGTCATCATATAATATAATATTAATATCCCGTAAAACCGGGTATTACAAAATAAATCATCACTTAATGAGCGACGTATCTATCACGAGATAAAATATTAAAATGTATAATTGAAAAATAAATTTAGCATTACTGATCCAAAAAGGCTTGAAGCGCAGACAAAGACCAATCAGTACTATCAACCGCCTTATTAAGTTATACATTGAGCATATAAATATATCATTGAGTAAAGGGATGGAATAAAAAGACTGCAAATTTTTAAAATTGAATCATCTAGATCTAGTTCCATATTGCATCAGAGCAATCTTATAATGACAAACAAATATGATTGAATCCATACTAATATACCAAATTAGCCAAATTAAATAAAAAATAAAAATCTTCCAATGAAACTTCTATATATGTACATTGAACAATAAATACCCAACTGGCTGCATATTTTCAACTTATAACACAAAGCTGTATTTCTTAAATAAGATTACAGCAAATTTTAAGAACAAATGAATCCACTCACTTGAGACTTGGCACTGCAATTTTCTGCCAAAAGATCAGGCCAAATAATTGGCCGATCGGCGATAGATCTCATCAGCATGGGCAGTCGGCACATATATCGCATCCTGCAACGAGCTACGAGTTCGTCCGTAACATACATAAACCAGCACTCCTATGAGCAGCCATACAGATACACGGGCCCATGTAGCAGGTCTGACAGTTGGTACATACAAGTTTAGAACAATATAGGTGAAGATTGTCCTAAATCCCAAATTTATTATGCTTAAGAGTTCTTAAAATGGAAAAATGACCGGTTCAATCATGTTTTAAACGGAAGCAACAGTTAAAAAAATGTGTATATGCTACTGGCACCAAGAATTGTGTTCTATTTTCATATCAGTAAAATATAGTCAGTGGGAACATCTGGCTTTAAGTGCCACACCCATATTTAAACAAGATGAAACATTATATATGCTTCTGAGATATTGTTAAGAAGCTATTATCCTGTGACTTGTGCAGAGTTCAAGAGTTTAACATGATATAAGAGAGGATTATTTTTTAAAATCAAAATTTCGGATGTTGATGGAAGTTAAAATTCTTCTACTAGTTGTCTTTAAAAGCGGGTTTAGAGCTATTAAGGATACTGAGAATACAGTTTAATGGAAGGTAACAATTACTGATCATCTAAGAAGAATCTTATTCAGTTAGGAGAGTTAGGAGCCCTTGTAAGGGAGGATCTTTGTTCAAGCGGTAGATCTTAGAAAATATTATATCAGATAATCTCTCGCCAGAAAAGTTGAATATGAAAAAATTAAAAAACTAACCAGAATACTTACCCAAGATTGATCAGCAAGTAGACATTGATAAGAATGCATAATATAGGTAGCAGAGGAACAAATGGGCAAATGAAGCCTACGCGAAAAGAGAAAAAATGCATAATTAGATGAACAATATTTTAGTAATCATATTTTTGTTGGCCACATCTATATCAAGTTAAACCAAATAAAAAATGGTAGGCCGTGCCTAAACCAAAAGTATGAGGGGCCATGTCCTAAGTGAGATCTCAATACAAAGTCTAGTTCATACTTGAATTCCAATTGCAAAAACTTCCACATTCGAAAGAATGAGCACACATCCCACAAATGATGTGGCATCACTTGAAATTGAATTTCCAAAATCAAGAACCACAACAAATTGGAAAACTTTCAATTATAACTTTCTACCAAATCAAAGAATAAAACAAAAAATTACATACCCAAAAGAAGAAAATGCAAAACAACATACATGAAATCAAAGAATAAAACCAAAATTTACATACCCGAAAGAAAAAAGCAAAACAACTTCCACATGCGAAAAGGGTTACCCAGGTTTGAGATAATTAAACATATTCCAATAGTCCAATTTAGCACCGTTTAGCATAATTAGGCTGCTAGCACAGAAGTAGATTGGAGGGTGCCACACCACACTTAACTATAAGTTTATAGCAAAATCTCCCATTAGTGCACCACTATCATAGTGCTGATGCAACAGAATTTCTTGTATGCCGATCATTATCATGACTTTTGTCCACTTCATAAACTATTAGTTATGCAGAAGCATGAAGTTAACATTGTAGTCTATAAAGTATCATCACAGTGTCTGTTAAATCTATTTAAGAGCATACCTCCGGTGTACCCAAAGTTGTGCCTTGCATCATCTTGGTCTATATATGTCAGCACTATGAGAGCAGATAACAGAATAAAGCCACCAACTCCACAAACTGAATATCGCACAAAGCTGGTAAACCAATAACAAATGTCCAAGTAAGTAAGTATTTGAAGGCAAGACAAAGAGAAATAGTAGAGACTCCCAGGAACGATGATTAGGAAATCTAAAAACTATTTAGGAAAAACTTGGAATTGTCAAGAAAACATAAAATTCAAATATAAGTGTTTTTTTTTTTCAGAAGTATATTGTGGTCCTCATTTGAAGAAAAAAATGCCGTCTACACTACAAAAATGTTCCTATACACATGAAAAACAAGCCATAATTAAAACTTATACTAAAGAGAATTACGTCAAAATCTCCACTAAAAGGAAGGTACAAGTAATGGAAAAAATATATCAAAAAGGAAAATCTCGATCTTAATAACAAGGAAGTCGAACTATAATTTTTCTATTCCAAAATTTTAAGTTTATATAGATTATACAGTAATAAATATGATAAATTAGAACGTCTATTGATCATTTCCAGATTAGCCTATAAATCTGAAAATTTTCTTATATTGAAAAAATACATTTGAATTGCATCTATTGGCTTATAGAATCTAGCTAAAGTACGAAAGGATAAACATAGTAAAATACAACCGACCTAGGAAGGCCTACACTTGAGGCTGCATAAGTCAGGAGAAAAGCCCCAACGCATGTAAACATTATAGTCCAGCCAGCAATTTTACGTCTGTTATTCTTTTTTGACATGTCTGCAATTATTTAAACAGATAAGAACTTACAATTTAGAAGAAACAAACCCAGAAACAAAATAGAGAAAAAACCACAATAAATGAGTTTGACATAGAGAAGATATTATTCAGACCAACATCTGTATATATGAACTAAGGATTTATGAAGAACGATCCCAAATTCATGTGGTACCATATACCAAAAATGTCACAAAGTGCTTTGATTTACTGATCAATACGCTATAACAGTAGGCAATGAATGAAGAGTATCAATAATGTCAAAACAAAAACACACATGCTACCCACGTCACATAAAGATACCTATAAGACATCGACTTTTCCATGAATTCAGTTTCATGAACACTTGGATCAAAGCGGCGTCATACTTCGCAGAATGACAATAAAACTAAGTGAATATAACATTCTGTAAGGTAACAATCTTCATTTGACCGTCTTGGTCAAATGGTTGAAAAGCAAGAGTCATGAAGAATCTATCATATCTAAGATCTCTACTTCCAGGAACTGTTATTAGAGAACGAATAACATATCTTCAAGCTGGGAGACAGGAAAAGTGAGGCATATTTCCATTTCTTTTCCTTGCTCTTGACAGTGGAAACTCTTAACATTGTTTCACATTATTTTGGAATTCATCAACTATTTCAGATGCCTACATGATAACTAACAGCTTCCAAAATGGACTGCATATTTAAGTGGGACTACATGAATAGGCATAACTATTTGTAATGGGAGATAATAAATAAAAAAGAACTGCGACATATTTTTCTTTTGGGGTTAAAAGCTAAAGTTAGAAAGGATAAGAGAAGAAATGAATCCTTCTTTTACAAGTTTTCGCGCTTGCACAAAATCAAATTGATTCTTCGTACATATCACAATGGAGGGATACCTGACTCTACAATTTTTTTCTCCAATAAACTGATCGATATCCTCCCAGATCAATTTTTGCTTCATTAATGTGATAAGTTGAAATTAAGTTAGCATTTCTGTGTTTAGCCGATTGAACCTCAGCACGAAAATCATAACAGGAAAAGTGTTCGACTGTATATAGTCAAGGTACCAAATTATTTAGAATACGGTACCAAAGCATCTATTGTACAATTTCTTTAAACAATGTAAAGAATACGCGAAAATTTAGAATATATTAAATTAATTAGATCTAGAAAGCGCACTTATAGAAACCAAAGATGATCTAAGGATTAAGAAACTCACAGCTGCATGGAGAAGGACATTTCACAATAGCAGAGAATTCAATTGATGTATCCACTTTACCAAGCAAAGGTTTTGTGCTATCAACCAGAGAGTCGATGTTATTCACTGGGTTTTCCGTGCTTAAATCCTTGGTAGTTTTTTCAGAATCAAAAGAAAACGAAGCAATTGATTCCTGGAGAGATGATGGCAAGGGAACCTCATCCGGTGGGACATATCTGAGAATCAATACAGATACCGCGACCATAGTGAATGCAAGAAGGGTGCCCACACTGACCTGCACATAGAGGTAAACATAAAAAATTCAAGTCTTAAAGAACTAGATAAGTACAACATATTTTGACTGGTAATACTCGACAGAGTTATGCATCTGAAATTAAATATAAAGTATTGCATATACATTGATCAATAAAAAAACTCTTCAACTTCTAAAACAAACTCACCGTATCCCTGTACCATTTGAACTACGAAAAAGTAACAAATATAAAATTTGTGAAATGGACGCCCCGTCAATCCTCATCTAGACAAGGTGTAAGACTAGTACGCATTACAAGAGGATTCTGTAACTTCATCCTTGCACCGTTTTTGGATCGCAACTACATTAGTTTGACAACTGCACTTATGGTCTTCACTTTGAAGATGTATCGTGTTAAATTCTTACATTAAAAAGATACACCTGAATTACTGGCGCCAATTTTCTATACCTATAAAGACAAAGACCCCTATTGATGCAGTTCATCTATAGCTCCTAAATATTCACTCCCAAATGTATTTGTTCACACTATAAGGAACGTGGCGACTAAATATCCTGCTTCATAAGTAACTTACCATCCCTGCTAGCTGCGAAACATCCATGAAAAATCCCAAGGTTGCAGCACAAATCCCTGTTGCTATGGTACTCTTTAAAGGAACTTGAGTCTTTTTGTTTATATCTGAGAAGAAAGAGGGCAACAATCCATCTCTTGCCATGGACATCAGGATTCGAGGCTGACAAGAAAATACGCATGAAAAACATATTTAATACATAGAGGAGAATCAGATAAAGGTGAGAAAGTGAAATCTCCAGAAGATTCAGTTTATTTACCTGTGGAAGAAGTGAACCCATCAATGTTGAGCAAAGAGCAGTAACTGCTCCTGCAGTTATAATATACCTGAAACCACAAACTTACAACAGTTAAGAATTTAAAAGTCATCAAAATATTTTAGTTGCAGTACTACATTGAGGTAGTGATTGGTTAAAAATGGAATTTGACTTCGAAATGAAATAAAAAGGAATTGGGATGGGAAGTTTAGTCCATTTCATTATTTTTAAATACAATGCAATAGAGTTTGTGTGTGTTTTGCTGAAAAAAGACAAGATGTTGCAGAAGAGAGAGATGAACAGTGAAACAGAGAAGCTCATGCAGATGTAATTGTTCGAGTGGCTTCTTCATGCTAAGAATAAAAGATGAGAAGATAAATGTGCAGAAAATGATTTTTTAGGTTTAATCAAATACAAGTGAATCAAATACAAGTGAATCAGACATTACCTCTTCACTTATAAAATTATTAACTAAAAATCTCGAGCATAGTAATTAATTATACTTACGACGCCCATTGCATTCCGTGACTAGCGAATGCACTTGAGAGAGGGGTGTCAGGATCCATTGCATAGTATGGTACTAAACCAACAATAACAATTGAAACCAGCATATACAATCCACAGCAAATAGACAGCGATGTCGCAATACCTAACGGCAAATCGCGCTGGGGATTCTTCACCTACTTGAGAAATTAAATAGAGTTTATAATGGACTTACCTCGAGTTAAAAATCTTTATAAATTTTAACAAAAATTTACCTCCTCTGCTGTACTGGCAACCGCGTCAAAACCAATATATGCAAAGAATACAGTCGCAGACCCAGCAAGCATCCCATCGACTCCAAAAGGAAAATATCTGTTTCAAATAGATAAATTTCATTCCTTGTCAGAAGTATAGTTCTTAGATAATCTACATCTACATTTTTTGGGGTTTCAAAAGTAGGAACACAACAATTTTATTTTCAACGATGAAAAAACCGCTATCAGAAGAGAAACTCTAGGGGAAGGAGTATCTACCCAGTAGGAAGCTCATATCCAACCCATCCAGATTTGAAACCAAGATAAATACCCGCAACAATCACGAATATCATTCCACATACGTTCACAATCGTGACAAAGGCTTGTGCTCGTGTACTCTGTCAAATTTTTTAAATATAAAAAGAAATTACAAATAACTATAAAGTAATTCTCTCAACAAGTCAGTCAATACCTCTTTGATTCCCATAGAAAGCATCCCAGTGACAATAAATACTAAAACTGCTGCACATGGATCAACAACAATATTAAGTCCAGGAATTGTTTGACGGGCTAAGAAAGCAGGGAGACTATCTGGCCCTCCAAAAAGCAATGCCTAGAAAATTGGACAGAAACAAAGGATTAATAAAGTGAAAATTTTAATAAATATAGAAAGTGAGGTCGTCACCAATAGTTGGTTCCACTGTTTCTTTTTTAGATATGCATATAGATAGCCTGAACTGCATTAAAAGTTCTTTTTACCAGATTTGGGGAAATTCCACGAGCAACAGCTGAACCACCAATTGTATATTCCAGTATCAAAGCCCACCCAACTAACCATGCAGCACTGGAAGCAAAAACAGAAATTACATCAGTTATATATAAAATCAAAGGGAACAGCGAGTTGACCTCGGTCGTTTTAGAACAAACTAGAACGTTTTTTATACAAACAAGCTCTTAAATCCATGAAGATCAAATAGAAAAAGAAGCCTTTGAATGGCAATGATTTAATCACGTTAAAGGAACCTTACTCTGTACAAACTTATTAACTATCGAAGTACAAAAAAAAGAAAAAAAAAAGAAGGGATGATACAAGCACTTAGCAAGACTTCTTCCTTTATTTCAAAGGAAAGAAAGGAATTTTTTTTTTAATATAATAAATATAAGTCATGCATACAACAACTCAATAGAAATTACCCTTCTCCAACACATATGTACGAGTAATGGTAGGCACTTCCAGCTGATGGGCAACGACTTGCAAGCTCTGCATAACAAAATGCAGATAGAGCAGCTGCTATTCCGGCTATTAGGAAGGAAAAGGCAAGGGCTGGTCCAGAATGCTCCCTTGCGACAGTTCCAACTAGAATATAGACGCCAGCGCCAATGGTGGAACCAACTCCTGAAAAAAGTACATCGTCGCATAATTGTATTTTTAGCAAAGCAGGCGAAATTTTTTAATTCAATTGATATGTACTTCAGCAAATAAATCAACGTCTACATTCGGGCACAACTTTTCAGATTTCCATTAATTTTTTTAGCAAATAATATTCAGAAATGCAGCATGACCAACTAAATTTCGAACTCTTGCAAGAACCCAGGAACAGAAAACAACAAATATTGTCGGCCCAAATATTACAAGGGGGAACGTGACATATCAGAAAAATGAGTCGGAATCAAACTAGGAAATAGCCACTCTTTTTTTTTATAAGAAACGAGCCACTCTGAAATTATGATAAAACCAAATTATTTCCTCAAGCCAGTAGAAGGAAATAGAATCCGATGGCCGATTGTATTGAATGGAATCCGAAAAGTGATCATTCCGATAAGGTGGAAGTTAAACTACCGATTGCAATAAGGTGAGGAACAGATAATTCCTTGGCCAGCTGACAATCCCCCGAATTTACATGAGCAGAATCCACCTGTTTCCTCCTAATCAAACCCTGGAAACAGCGCCATGAACCCTTTCTTCCCTTTCCTACTCCTTGAGCATCAACCAAGATTCCCATCAAAACTCACAGCAATTTTCGACGATATTAAAAAAATCCCAACGGCAGCTCGACGATGTTGGCTTTTATTCTTTATTAAACTTCTACAACACAATCTAATATACGTCAAACAAACAAAACAGAGCTTAAAAACAAGCTGCCCGCATTCCCATGAAGAACGAAAAACAAACAGTTTCTCTGAAAACTCTTCTAAACAGTAAAATGGAAGGGAGGCGGGCAGATTCTGGTAGGCGAAAAGGGAAAAATATCGCTGTCCCTCTTTCGCTTGCAAGGAAAGAAAGCAAGACAATTCCATACTTAACAATGGCTAATTATAGAATCAACACTGAAATGGCAAAACTTGATTGGAGAAGACGACGAGAAGGACAAGCGGTGGGGGCGAGAATGGCTGGATCGGATTTTGGACGGGCATACATTATTGCACGAGTCATCATCCCCCGCTCAACAACCCCGCTGGCCCCCCAAAAAGTGGGTACAATGATGTGGACTTTGACCTTCCTGGTCAAATTTATTCTTTTTTTATTTATTTTAAATTTCGGTTTTTTTGAAATGTCAAAACAATTGTTTGATTTAATCTTCTATCAAATTATTTAACCAGCCTTAAACTAAAATATAAATAAACAGTCAATTTAGTGTGCTGTTCAATAGTCATTGAAAATGACAATGTTAACTAAATATAATATCAATTAGTTTCAAAATATCTGGCAGAACAATTAATCAATTATGCAATTTATAATTAGGATTAAGTGCATAAAAAAACTTTAAGTACGAGAAAAGTTCAAAAAAAGCTTCAACTATCGAAAGTGTAAAATAAAGTTCTGCGGGGGACCGCTTACCCCCCGCAGAGGGTGCAGCGGATACCCGCCTCAAATGATGCGGGTACCCGCCTCACGCGGGGGGTCACGCGGGTACCCGCCGACCCCCCGCGTTAGCAACAGTGTCACCTTCGCGATTTTTAACCATAAATCTATCTGCAGATCCCTAAATTTTTAACCCTCCTCGCCGCCGAAGCTCGCCCCCAACTCCGACCACCATCACGCCCAACCCAACTCGTCCTGCTACGCTCAACTCCGACTCTCATTACACCGACCTCTTGGGCTAGGCTTGCCGATTCCTTACCCTTCACGCGGGTACCCGCCGACATCATTCTCCAACGCACAGACAAGTGAATATTTGCTGTGCTAGTTCAGAAAACTCTCCACCTTGAATTTCCACCGGAGTAAGTTAAATCCTGCATAGAAATATGCATTTCGATTGATGCATTCACTCTGCATTACATGCTGTCTTTCCTTTGTTTTTAGCCTCTTTTTTTTTTTCTTGCTCAATGCATGTGATCGTTTAGTTAGAATATCTTGCAATATCCATTTTCGAGATATGAATTTTTTTTTTTGTAGAAGATGGAGATTTGAGGTTGATCTGTTTGATAGTCAAATTGTCTGCTTAGAATTTGTAGACACCAAAGAAAATCTTACGCCTCTGCCTCTTGTCCTCGTGCAACGATTGAAATGAGATCCCTATTTCGAATTGTTTAATGCTTCAATTTAATGATCTGCTCTGTTTGAGGGATTAAATACATTTCATAAACAAAAACTTGTTTTCCAAGAAGATGGAACACAAAGTTAGAGTTGTCAGTTCAAAATCGTAGGACAATCCATAATTTGTTTGTGGTAGGTGTTGAAATGTTGTTATTTGAAATTTATATTTGTGGAATTGTGGAATTGTTGAAATGTTGTTGTTTGTGGTAGGTGTTGAAATGTTGTTATTTGAAATGTTCAAAATTCAAATTTCTGAAGTTAAAAGTTCAAAATTGTAGGACAAACCATATTTTTTTATAGTAATTATTAATATGTGTATTTCACCTTTAATTATTTTGCTACTATCTACAAATTTATTATTTCAGAATTATTATTTATTTTTATTTTTTTGTAGACAATGGATCCAAGAAGATTTATCGATTTAAATGAGCAAAGAAATTTTGATGTTGATATGGATTGGAATTCGCATACTAATAATGAAGAAATTGAGGCGTATTCGACATCTGTAACTCTAGACGAGGAGCTACGAACACCGATTGGATCGGACGTTGATGAGGTGGAAAACTTACCGGTATGTGAAGAAAACTCATAGGATTTTTGTTTGGGAAGAATATATAGTTATATAAAAGAAATTAAAAAAGAAATAGAACTATATTCTTTGAAAGAGGGTTTCGACATCACATTTGTCCAAAGTGACACTAAGCGACTGACAGTTAGATGCGCAGACGGATGTCCTTGGCAACTGCATGCATCAAAGATTAAAAACGAGGAGATCTATCAAATAAAGACTTTGGTCAATTCTTACAAATGTGCAAGGGTAGTTGAGAATCGAAATGCTATAACAAAAAATCTTGCAACTCATTATCTTGATAGATTTAGAAGTCAACCTATGTGGGCTATCCCTTCCATCATCGAGACAGTCAAGAAAGATCTCACTGTTAATATTACGCATGATATTGCCAAAAGAACAAGGAGCATAGCCCGAACACTAAACGAAGGTGATGGCGACGAAGAGTACAAACTAGTCTGGTCGTACGCACCAGAAATATATAGATCAAATCCGGGCAGCACATTAGCAGTACATATTTACAATACAGGAAGTACTTTAATGATATGTTAAAGAGTATATATGTGCATGTGTGCTTCCAAGGCAGGTCTGCTGCAGCACGGATGCCCTGTCATCTATTTGGATGGTTGCCATCTAAAGGGCTCGTGTCCCGGCCAATTACTCACGGCCGTCAGTATTGATGGCAACGATGGAATATATCATGTTGTCGTTGCCAACGTTGAAAAAGAAACCGAGGATACATGGACGTGGTTTTTGAGAATTTTGAAGCAAGACCTGAATATGAGATCGGGCGAGAACTGGACAATTATTTCGGATCGTCAAAAAATATAATTCATTTTCAATTGTTAGATAATTATATTGTTGCTAATTTTGACTCAGTTTTTATTTCAAATATCAGGGGTTGCGGAATGCTGTTGAGACCGAATTTCCTTACGCCGAACACCGCTTCTGCCTAAGACATATGTATCTAAATTTCAAAAGTCTCTTTCAGGGCAAAAAGTACAGAGAGGCGATGTGGAAAGCGGCCAGGGCTCCCACCCAGCATCATTTCGAAATAGAAATGAGAAAAATATTTCAGTTGAACTCGGAAGCCCATGCATGGCTTCGAAAGGAAGAGCCTAGACATTGGGCTAGTTATGCATTCTCTTCGATCCCTAAGTGCGATATAGACTTAAATAATTTGTCGGAGTCATACAATGCAGTTCTATTGCCTGCCAGAGACAAACCGATTATCACCATGTTCGAGACAATACGAAAGGATTTGATGACTCCAATTGTCAAAAAGTTTGAGAAGATGGCCCAATCAACAGACATTCTATGTTCCCGGATAAAGAAAAAGCTTAAGGATCTACAAATTTCAGCTCGAAATTGGAGTGCTCAGTTAGCAGGTGATGCACGATTTGAGGTCAGCAACGGTTACGAACAATACAAGGTCGACATGAATATGGGTGTATGCGAGTGCACCAGATGGGAGTTGACCGGAATCCCTTGTGTCCACTCTATTCCATGCATTAATAAAATGAGAGTGGAATTGAAAAGGTACGTGCATCCCTACTATCACTGGGTGACTTATATGCAGATGTATTCACATTTTATTCAACCCATGAACGGCCCACAAATGTGGCCTGCTATGATGGCACTCATGCCGCCCACAAGACATCGCCAACCTGGTAGGCCGAAAAAGACAAGAGTGCAGGATGTCGACGAACCATCGAGTTCGAAAGTTAGTAAGAAGAACTCGAAGATGATGTGTGGCATATGTCAGCAGCAAGGGCATAACATTCGTACTTGTCCTCACCGAAGATCCACTTCTGACGCTGCAGCAGCAGACACGTTTATGGGTTTTAATGAATTTGAGGGGACGCAAGAATCTGCGACGCGAGGCCGAGGTAGAAATTGGTGAATGTAATGTTTGAAATTGGTTAATTACATAAATACATGACGTTGTTTAATTAATTATTTCATTTAACACGTGATTTAATTTATAATTAAATAATGAAACAATTTAATATTAATTCATTAATCAAAGTGTTTAACAAGTTTCTAAATATTAAGATTTTTTGTGTACATTTTAAACATAAACAATATACTAAACCATGATAGCAAACAGTTGGGCAATGAATTTTCATCTTATTATTTTAGACACAAACTAACATCTTACAAAATAACTATAGCAACATTACACACAAGCTGTCATATTAGAGGTAAAAAAAAGGAACTATTGCTTCACTGCATGGTGGCCAGAGGCGACCCAGGCAATGGGGGTGAGGATTCCAATGAGTTCAGCAGGAGAGTTGGGTTCGGGCCACCATGGTTCGTCCTTTTTGTCTTCGTGGCCTGCTGCTCTTATCTCCGTCCACCATGATTGAAGCTCCTCATCAGAGAGGACCGCACTCTTGTCGGCGTAGTAATGGTTGACATAATCAGAGATTCAGTCTTTGAGGGTGTCCCAAAGAAGCAGACAATAGTTAGCAAAGAAAGAAGGTAAACCATCATTTTAGAATAAGCATTCGTTCTACTATGTTGCTTATGCATAAAGCACATTCATTGTAAAGAAAAAAAAAAACAACGGCTTTCCTTACCTTTGAAGTCTCTATATTCTTTGATTATGCAATTGAAATAAATATAACAGTAGTTAAAAAGTGAGAGAAAACAATCATAATTAACGTGTTAAACACTTTAATTAACGTGTTTAACACGTTAATTAAAGTGTTTAATACATAATTAATTAATTAATTAAAATTAACAGTTAATTCATCAATTAATTAAAGTGTTTAATATATTAATTAATTAATTAAGTTAACTTTTTAAAGTAATTAATTCAAGTGTTTAATATATTAATTAATTAATTAATTAAATTTTTTTAAAGTAATTAATTAAAGTATTTAATACATTAATTAATTAATTAATTAAAGTTAACAGGTTAATTCATTAATTAATGTAAGTGTTTAATACATTAATTAGTTAATTAAGTTAACTTTTTTAAAGTAATTAATCTCGTTAACTATTTTAAAGTAATTAATATCGTTATTTAATTAAAATTAAATTAAAAACACATAACTTATTCGTACGTTCCGTATTTTCTGATCTCGTTAATTACTTTAACGTGTTTAATTAAATACATACATTAATTAATAAACAATGTTTAATTATTAAACACATAACTTAATTTATTATTCAAATTGAAAAGATTACATATAAAATTAATTTATAATAAAATATAAAATTAAAATTGAAAAAATGGGCAGAATTTTATTTGTTTTATGACTCCCCCATAGCTATCTTCAAACAATTTCTGCATATGCAAATCACAAAAATATTTCTAACAGACAGATCCAGTACACAAATAAGTTAAAATAAGCTACAGAATAAAAATAAACTATACAAAAAAGACAAACATAAGAAGTATATTAAAACGAATATACAACATAAGCTAAACTACGGTAAGGGTGGAGGTGGGGCATCGTCGCCCTCGCCGCCTCTGCCTGCACGCCAATGCTCGAAAGCATTTTCGAGCCGTAGTTGAGACGATCTCACAAGATCTATCCTCTCATTCACCACCTCTGATCCCACATGTTCAACCTCCGGTTTATCTGGGCAAAATTGTTAAGTATCTACTCCGACATACTAGCCTCATGGGGGTGCAATGGCGGTGCGGTGAAGGTGGCGGTGCCGTCCTCGGTGGTGGTGTTGTCCTCCATCAGAACATCCCGAGATGGAGAGGCTCCAGGATCTCCCTTGGGCATCCAAGACCCGTCAACTTCAACCAGACTCATCCGAGTAAGATGAATCCTGTCAAATACATTGTCCGATCTGTTTGATCTAATCTGCTCTCCTCTGGGCAGACAAAGCTGAGATCACTCTACGATCTTCTAAATCAATGAACCAAATGACAGACTCTTGTTTTTTGTTCGACCGAACTCGTGCATGTGACTTACAATCATAAATCCTGGGTCGAACGTCCTGCCGCTATATAGCTTCTGCATAATATAGAGATCCATCCAGCTGACCAGATCTCTGTGACCATCTCTTGGCAGAAGGGTGTGAGTGATCAGGTTGTGAACAACCCGAGCCTTGACGTTCAAGGCATTCGCTCTTGGCTTCACAAAGCCTGCAATGTTCGAATTTGAATGGATTTGCCTTATGAACTCAATTCCGTCTGTAGTCCGGGTAAAATCACACTCTCGGGAATTGTGATAATATGTCTCCGCGTCTTCTTCGTAAAATCCGATTAATTCGTTGATGACGCTGGCAGAGACAACAATATTCGTACCAAATAGGTATGACTCCACGCACCCCGCCCTCCCTGAAACAACCAAGTTCGCATAACATAGGCGAACTACTCTGTCACAGCTATCTCCTTGCATGTTGTACACCCCATGCAAGGAGATGTTGTCAAACAACTCTTTGATCTCCAATGACTCTCAACCACAGAAGTTGGCAGTCTTTCCATAAATAATCGAGCGTTTGACGTATCCCGCTCGAATTGCTCCTCACACGCCCAATTTCGAATTTCCATCAATGACAGCTGCGGCTCCTCCTCCCGGTTTGTCGTCCAGGGAACCTTTCGACCAACAAAAGTTTGAGGAGGCATTTTCAGGTCGGTTTGGGCGATTTTCTCACAAAAGTTCCTTCAAAACACCTACCACAAACAAATATAAATTTCAATTAACAACATTTCAACTTCAGAAATTTGAATTTCAACATTTCAAATAACAACATTTCAACTTTAGAAATTTGAATTTCAACATTTCAAATAACAACATTTGAACATTTCAACACCTACCACAAACAACAACATTTCAATAATTCAACAATTCAACAAATATAAATTTCAAATAACAATATTTCAACACCTACCACAAACAAATTATGGATTGTCCTACGATTTTGAACTGACAACTCTAATTTTGTGTTCCGTCTTATTGGAAAACAAGTTTTTGTTTATGAAATGTACAATATTTGGCAATTACATTACTTACCAACTCATACACTTGTCTTCAATCCCTCAAACAGAGCAGATCATTAAATTGAAGCATTAAATAATTCAAAATATGGATCTCATTTCAATCGTTGCATGAGGACAAGAGGCAGAGGCGGGTTATCAAACAGATCAACCTCAAATCTCTATCTTCTACAAAAAAAAAAAAATTCATATCTCGAAAATGGATATTGCAAGATATTCTAACTAAACCATCACATGCATCGAGCAAGAAAAAAAAATAAAAAAGGGACTGAAAACAAGGGAAAGACAGCATGTAATGCAGAGTGAATGCATCAATCGAAAATCATCATGTAATGCAGAGTGAATGCATCAATCGAAATGCATATTTCTATGCAAGATTTAACTTACTCCGGTGGAAATCCAAGGTGGAGAGTTTTCTGTACTAGCACAGCAAATATTCACTTGTCTGTGCGTCAAAGAATGATGTCGGTGGGTACCCGCGTGAAGGGTAAGGAATCGGCAAGCTTAGCCCAAGATGTCGGCGTAATGGGCGTCGGAGTTGGGCGTAGCAGGACGAGTTGGGTTGGGCGTGGTAGTGGTCAGAGTTGGGGGTGAGCTTCGGCGGCGAGGAGGGTTAAAAATTTAGGGATCTGCAAACAAATTTAGGGTTAAAAATCGCGAGGGTGGCATTGTTGCTAACGCGGGTACCCGCATGAAGCAGGGGGTCGACGGGTACCCACGTGACCCCCCGCATGACGCGGGGGGTCGGCGGGTACCCACGTGACCCCCGTGTGAGGCGGGTACCCGCATCATTTGAGGCGGGTACCCGCTGCACCCTCTGCGAGGGTTGAGCAGTCCCCCGCAGAGCTTTATTTTACACTTTCGATACTTGAAGCTTTTTTTTTGCACTTTTCTCATACTACAAGTTTTTTTATGCACTTAATTCTTTATAATTATCATTAGGTAAATTAAAAAAAAAAAACAATTATAGGCAGTGACAACCTTTAAACTAATTTCGTTAACAAACTCACAATTTAATTGTTTTCTGATAACAAATTTGACATTTATGTTGAATTGAGAGTGGACGTCCGAAAATTTAAGAGTGAAAAGGTGTATGGAGAATAGACTTTTAGTGTTCATGACAAGCACCCAAAAATGAACTTTGACATGAAAAAGAAAACAAAACGAACGACCTCTAGGAGGGAGTTGACACCCTTTGCGTACGCCAACCCTCAATTCTAACGAAAAAAAATAAACGAAAAAGGTGAATTTGTTTCCTAACAAATATTAAAAGATTAGATTGTTGACAAAATTAATTTAAAGTCGATTTGTCGCTACCTCATAATTTGAAAAAAAAAATTATGTTTACCCTAATTATTATTTTGGAAGAGACGACACAAATATCTCATCCAACATTGCTAAAGTACAAAATTTGACATCCAAAATCCAAAAAAGAACAAATCAAGAGATTATGGAGTGAATTTACAGAAGACTAACAAGAAAGAAATAAGAACTAATGTTACAGCAAAATACTCCAATATTTTCATGGGTGGCCTTCTCACTCCTGATTACACCTAGTTCCGCAAAGCTGCATTTAAATTGGCCGATTCGATCAACTAAACGCCAAGTTGTCAATATCTAGTCCCTTCTCTTCTAGCCGTTTCGCCAGTTAAACAATTGAAACCCACTGCCCCTCCCTCCTGCGTTCTCATCTGTAGAATCAGATTCACTTGCCATGGCTTCATCAGAACTATCACTTGGAAGAAGCTGGATTCGATCGGAATGCTCTATGATCCAATCCGTAAATTCTGGGGATGCTGCCCACTCGGCTAAAGCTTCCCGGGTAGATTCTTTGGTAAAATCATCCCACTCTTTTTTTGTGAACTTCTTTTGATTTCTCGACTTGTGGAAGGTTGAATAATATTCTTGCCGATTTTGCATGCCAGAAGATGGCCTATTCATGCCTGCGTTAACTACAATAAAAAGACAGTGTTGAAGAAAAAATAACTCGCCAGAGATACATAAATATAGTAGAAATTCATTATTGTGGAATTGGTACCTTGAAGAGGGGAATCAGACCAAGCCATACGACTATTAGAACTCCCCAACATCCTCCTCCGTTGTGCGCTTGATCTGCTTAAGAATTCAGCACGGGCGCGCCTCGATATATCTTGTTCATTTCTCCGCAACGAAATATTCTGAAAGCCAAATGTTTGATATCTGCAAGGAAAAAAAATGATTTCAAGCTTTTAAACCAGTTTTCCAGTTGCCATTGACATCTGTAGTGATCTCATTGGTTATCCATAAAACCATCAGACTCCATAAAACAGAACAACACCAGGCCCTACATATGTTAGACAACTAAACTATGGTTGGCTTGACATCTAATGAAAAGGGCTGCCCGTTAAGCAGACATATTTTCACTTTCATTACGTCAAAAGGCAGGAAGATCTGTGGAGCTTACCTCACACCGCCAAACTTTAGAGAATGGATCAAAGAGCATAGAGTCCAACAAGCAACCACAGCCCCAAGAGCTAAAGGAGTATCAAGGGTGCACTGAGAAAACAGCAGCAAAATGAAAGGATGGAAAATTAGTTGATCAGTCAAAGTTGGGAGAAAACAGCAAAAGAGGTTGTGGGCAGACTATTTTTCTCTTCAAGTGTAAAAAATGTCCAATGTGAAAATATCATATTTGAATAAGCTCAATTCTGCAACTTTCAGTCCGCATAAAATTAAGAATTTAATTTGAAAATAGTGTGGTGTATGCATGCATGTCCTGTACTAATACCAAGCTTTTAGAAAAACCTCAGTATCATGTCTATGCTTGAGCCCCTGATAAATAAGTAAAGATACTATTCCATTGCTTTATTGATTTTTTATCAAAAATATGAAAAAAAAAGTGAATAAAAACCCAAATCACAAATGGAATACACACCTGTAAAATTGACGTGGTTCCAATGATACGCATAGCCCATTTCACAAATTGAGCTACGCCAACATCTACACTTCCATCATCTGAGATAATAAATTTCCTAACAATCCAGAAGCCTAGGGCAGCTCCAGAAAGAACAATCCCAACAAGTAAAAAGACTGAGACCTGGAGACAAGATGAGATATTAAAACGAAACAAGCATCAGAGTTAAAACGCTGATTAAATAAATAATGCTTATTTCTAAGAATAAAAAACGTACACGGTGTGTAAAACTAATAATAAATTGATGGAAAAAGTGAAAACTTATAAAAGAATAGCCCACAATGATTCTCATCTTCGAGTGCTAGAGTGAACAGACTAGCAATAATTTGAAACACTACTAAGAAAAAATATCGACCCCATCAAAATCAGGTCAGTTTTTTTTTGTCAGATGAAGAAATAACATCGACATTATCAACGAACCACAAGCTTTATTTTTCCAGAAACACTTTCAATGTGAATTTAAAGAGTTAATGCTCTTATGAATATTAATTAAAGATCACAAGAAACAATTATAGATAAGAAACAAAGACATACCGGGTTATACATTTCTTCGGACATCCCAAAATGGTGTAAAATTGAATTTACCAGAACTGAAAAGTGATGTAAAAGAAAAGATCCCGCTCCAAGCTGAAAAGATAAAAAAATTAAAAAATAATAAACTAATCAATAAAACATGAACAGACAAGTATTAAGTGGGTAAGAAACATGTTATTCTACGCCACAACTCTAGAAGATAGCTTTAGAGCCATCTATTTAATAAGCTTGAAAAATTATGAACGAGGAAGCTATTTAATAAGCTTGAAAAATTATGAACGAGGAAGCGCAGACACACCAAATGAAAGCTTGACGATTCAAAGTCAAGTTTTGGATTTTTTACTTTTTGTCATAGACTTTATATGCTACATTCCCAATATGCCATTGACACTTCAAGAACAAAGTTGGGTAATTCTGTAATTTTACAATAATAGAAGTATGGTTCATCATAAAAATAAAACAAAACTACAAATGAAAAACAAAAACCGTGACTATCGAGACAGAACAGTCTATAAATGATACCCATGATCCCCCACTCCCCCAAATGATTTATCAAATTTTCAAACCTAATAAATCATCTCAAGAAAACCGGTCTTGACACCAACACTAAGCCAATGCCGACAAGATGCAAAACCCTCTCCCCACGCCCTACATTCTCTTTCTCATCATCAACCATACCCACCCTCAATCTTTTCAAAGTTACTGTTATATTTTGGATCTAATGTTTTTTTGGTACTAATTGTGAATGATTAGGTATTGAACCAACCATATTTTCCGTCACAATAACTCTTCAGTCTGCCTTACATAAAAGTTACAATTTACAAAGCTCATTCAGTGAATTTTTTTTATGTTTATGTTGTTTAAGCTAAATAAATGTGTCTTGTGTGATCGTTGTAAGGTTTAAGTAAACTTACCACGGAACCATAAATTGTAAGATATAGGAAGTTTTTCCTTCCTGTTGGCAGCAATTTCATACCCTACACCGCAATTAAAAAATTGTAAGGAGATAGTGTTTTCCAATGTAAGTCAAAGCTATAGTTAAGATCAATTAATTATAGAAAATTATTAATCAAGAGAGAAAAACTTCATACTCATGTAATGAAATTAAAATCATAGAAATAAATGTCAAGCAGAAAGAAAACAACATTTCTTTCGCATCACCAACATGCAAGGTTGTCTCCTAATTTGAGTTTACAAAGAACCTTTGAACCAAAGCTAATGTGTTCCTCCATTTTTAACTTCAACTTTTTCACTTTCTTCTGCGATCCTCAGCATCGCCAAACAAATCTCCAACTGATTCCCCCACCCAATTAATCAACTCAACTGCTTGTTACTTGTTTTTTTAGTAGGAAAGTCAATTGTATTAAAGCATAGAATGCACATAGAAGTGAGGAGCTACAAAACACTCCATTCAAACGTATTAAACACTAAACCTTTCCCATAACAAAGAACCGTTACATAATTAATTTAAATACCTCAAAATTGAACACCTCAACTTCAAAAATGGTTCTATTACTAATAGTCATCACATACTAGAAACACAAAACGACACTAAGTCAACTCCTCTTTCTTGTTAGATGTTATGATAATAGTATTTTAGTTTTGGAAACCACTCAAATGTTAGATCAAAATAATAGGTCATCTTTCAGGGCTATTTTGAAAGCCTGTGAAAGTTTATCTTAGAATGTCATCAGAATAAGTATTCATATTGTCTTTATCATCATCCCCTCAAAATAAGCTTTTCTTCACTTGTGACCTTTTTGAGCATCAAGAAAATAAGACAAGCAAAACCAACATCCCACTTTTTACTATTATAAACCACATAAAAAAAAATTGAAGCTTGTACGCAAGATAAATAACTTCAATATATATATATATACATACCTGGAATAAAATAATTAGAATAACAAGGAAAACTCCAATAGCCATTGAACTGGTATAGTAAAAAGGAACCCAACTGCTAAGAATTGGAGCCATAAGCAATAGAACAAATCCAAGAGCCAGAAAAATGAGGCGCCATTGTTGAAAATCTGCACAAATATGTTGAAAAATGTATAAAAATAGAAAGAAAAACTTATAGTTGGCAAAAGAACCTCAAAAGACAGTAGTGTAGGTAAGCAAGAACCTTCATCAAGAGCAACAGAAACTGAACCCTTTACTGCATCAGTAAACTTCACCTCTACATATCTGTCTTCATAAGGGGACATGACAGAGCTCCACAACCCATTTTGAATCGCCTTCCACTCATCCTTTTTACAATGGCACAATCCAAGAGAATTGTTCCTGAACAAACTTCACTATTGGTAACAACAATCTATAGCATGTTATGCACTTGTAAGTAGTCGTATCCATGCATGCAGAGGTATCTCACATCAGCACGCAACTAAACACACACGCGAGAGAGAGAGAGAGAGATGCACCAAATTGAAAATCAGTGCTAATACCTGTGAAAACAAACCAAAATTTTGGAATGCAATCTCTCAGGAATAACAACAGATGGAACCACAGTAACCCGAAAAGCACCAACAAACTTCCCCAATTTCAGTCTTGAGATACCAGAAACTTTAACTCGGTCACAGAGAAGAAAATCTTTGGATTGCCCAGGAAGTGGAGATAGATTAAGCTCTACGGCTGGATATTCAAGCTTAATATCTGTAAATGCAAATTGTAAGTTCTAATTGAACAAGTGAACCAGCTACATGTACCAAAATAGAATAGGCATTTAGAACACTACACCGCAATACAACTTTTGATGACAACAAAAATAACATTACATTCTACTACCTAAAAATTATCCATTCAATGCTTGCTTCGACCTCTCAATGTTCAATAAAATAATTGAATTAAACAAGCATATCCTCCCATTATAAGACTTGATAGATACATGGAAGCCTGAGAATTGTAATCTATACTATACAGACTAATTCTATGTATAACAAATATAGTAACTAGAAGCATCTCCTGCCACCACCACCCAGCTTGTTCATGCTGAAGAAAATCCCAGAAACACTGGAAATGCTAAAAAAAATTTCCCCTTCTTTTAAAAAAAAAAGGAAAATTTCATAAACGCTTGATGAATTGGATCGAGACAAAGATGGCCAATATCATTGAGAATGAGAACATTGCATGAGTACAAGGCTGCACAAGTAATTTATCAGGTCTGATTGTTGACACATACACTGATCAAACGAGAAAAAATGAAAAAACTTACCCTGGTATCTTAAAAATCACAAAAAATGAAAAATATATATATATAGATCTTCTATTCAAGTTACTTTCTCTTCAAGCAAATTTACAACTGCAGGATTGCAGTTATAGTTTCCTTGAAAGATTACTGAGATTGAATATCAAATTTATTCAAAAGTTTTAAATAGCATAATCCTATATTTTCTAATCAAATAATAAAAAGTAAACTTCGTGCAAAAAAGAAAAAAAAATCAAACCAAAGTACGCACGACTCGCATCATATTTTTTTTAAAGAAGAAACACCATACAAAAAAACCCTAGGATCTGAGTCCGAATTGATGAATAAGATAAAGCGTAAAATCAAGCAGGCATGAACAAACCCCATAAACCCTTCATTCGTGCAACTAATTCTACCCACTGTCTTGGTTCCTCGTCAGTATCCAGTACTCAGGTAAGAACAATCTATAAAACAGAGATTGACAGATACTTTGCAAATTCTAAACCTAAAACGGCCATAGGGAATCGAAAATATTCGCTTCACAATTTTCTCAAAAAATAAGACGTAAAAGATACAAGAAAAGCAGAACTACACTGAGAAAGCAAGCCAGAAAAGTACTACTACCTTTAGCTTCCTGGTTAGCACGAGACTGAATTAGAAGAGAAAGTAAAATAAAAATAATGGCAGATGACAAGCCCATGATCACTGTGCAACTCCCCCAGTCTCTCTCTTTCGCTTCCTCTGGAGAGACGAAAATCTTATTTCTTCGATGCGGTCCGTCGTTATATATACTCGCCATTGCGTCCGCTTTAAGCAATTGACGTTTCCGGTTACTAATTTTTAATATTTAGAAAATAATTTTATATTATTTTATTTATGCAATAGGGAAAATGTAATAAATGAGTGAGAAAATTACATATGATTACTGTTTAAGTAAAATAGTATATATAAATACTGCGCTTAGTTTCTAAATTTTATCGTGACAATTGTTAATTGATGCTGTTAATAAATTATTTATAATTTATCATATTAATTACATAAATTAATGAATGTCAAGACAAAAGATAATAATAAAAATCAAACGTAGTATATATATATATATACACACGCGCGTAGAATATAAAGTCCAACAATGTGAGATCTTGGTGTATATAGATTGTAGAAGACAAACGCAAGAAAAATTGATTTCGAGAACTTTGATTTGACGTGATTTCAATTTTGGGAGGACGTGATATTTTACTCTCTGAAGCTTGAATTCAATTTGATATAGATTTTAACTTGATAGTTTTAAGTATTTGATAACAAGCTTAAAATATCTTGTTACAAAATAATTCTTAGTTTAATAGGTAAATTGCACAAACAATACGATATTACTACAAAACTGTCACATATAAAATTTTGTAAAAAGTCGGTGGAAAGTCGACAAAGGCATTTTTGAGTGATTGTGTGCTACGTTATTTCACCAATTGTCAATGCTAATGCATCAATTAAAAAATGTATTTAATTGTGTTTAGACTTTAAACTCAAGATACAAATAAAATTGGATCTAAGTTAAATTTGAATTACAAGTCATAAATCTATATATATATATGAACAATGTACCAAAGTACAACTTTTTGTGACAACAAAAATAACATTACATTCTACTACCCAAAAATTATCCATTCAATGCTTGATTCGATATTCTCAATGTTCAATAAAATAATTGAATTAAACACGCAGATCCTCCAGTTATGAGACTTGGTAGATACATGTAGGCCTGAGATTTGTAATCCATACTGTACATACTAATTCTATGTATAACAAATATAATATCTACAAGCATGTCCCGCCGCCGCCGCCGATCTTGTTCGATTTGTTCTACGGCTTCTAGCATATTTCTAGAATATTTCTTGTTAGAATATTTTAGAAATGATAAAATATTCTAGCTCTTCTGGCTCTTCGATTTGTTCTACGGCTTCTAGCTCCTGGCTCCAATTTTCGGCAGTTGGGGTCCTTTTCCTTTTTGTAGACAGCAATTTCATACCCTACACCACAATTAAAAAATTGTAAGGAGATATGTAAGTTAAAGCTATAGTCAAGATCAATTTTTTATAGAAAATTATTAATCCAGAGAGAAAAACTGCATACTCATGTAATGAAACTAAAATCATAGAAATAAATGTCAAGCAGGAAGAAAACAGCATTTCTTTTGCATCACCAACATGAAAGGTTTTCCCCAAATTTAAGTTTACAAAGAACCTTTCAGCCAAAGCTAATGTGTTCCTCCATACTTTTTCACTTTCTTCGGTGATCTTCAGCATTGCAACACAAATCTTCAACTGATTCCCACACCCAATTAATCAACTCAACTACTTGTTACATGTTTTTTTTAGTAGTAAAGTAAATTGTATTAACGTATAGAATGTACATAGATGATGAGGAGCTACAGAACACTCCACCATTCAAACGTATTACATAGATGATGAGGAGCTACAGAACACTCCACCATTCAAACGTATTAAACACTAAACCTTTCCCATAACAAAGAACCGTTACATGAGTAATTTAAATACCTCAAAAATCGAACACCTCAACTTCAAAAATGGTTCTATTACTAATAGTCATCACATACTAGAAACACAAAACGACACTAAGTCAACTCTTCTTTCTTGTTAGATGTTATAATAACAGTATTTTGATTCTGGAAACCACTCAAATGTTAGATCAAAATAACTATTTATATAGTCTTTGTCATCATCCCCTCAAAATAAGTTTTTCTTCCCTTAATGACCTTTTTGATCATCAAGAAAATAAGGCAATGATGAACAAAACCAACAGCCCACTTTTCACTATTATAAACCACATAAAAAAATTGAAGTAATAATATTTTAAAAAATCTAAATTCTTGTGCGCAAGATAAAAAACTTCAATATATCATTCTTCCCTTTCTTTTAAAAAAAGAGGCAAATTTCATAAACGCTTGATGAATTGGAACAATACAAAGATGGCCAATATCATTGCGAATGAGAACATTCCATGAGTACAAGGCTGCACAAGTAATTTATCAGGTCTAATTGTTGACACATACACTGATCAAACGAAGAAAATGAAAAGACTTACCCTCGTATCTAAAAAAATCACAAAAAATGTAAAAAAAAAAAAAGCATAGATCTTCTATTCAAATTACTTTCTCGTCAAGCAAATTTACAACTGCAGGCTTGCAGCTATAGTTCCTTGAAAGATTACTGAGATCGAATAAGTTTTAAACAGCCAGCTATATTGACAACATAATCCTATATTTTCTAATCAAATAACACAAAGCAAACTTCGCGCAAAAAAGACAAAAAAAAAAGAAAACCAAAGTACTAATGACTCCATGAATTTTTTTTGTAAAGAAGAAATTAAAAATAGTTCCACCATACAAAAAACCATAGCAAATGCGTTTGAATTGATGAATAAGATAGAGCGTAAAATCAAGCGGGCATGAAAAAACCCCAGAAACCCTTCATTCGTAACACGAATTCTACCCGCTGTCTTGGTTCCTCATCAGTATCCAGTACTCTGGGAAGAACAATCTATAAAGCAAAGATTGAAAGATGATTTGCAAATTCTAAACCTAAAACATCCATAGGGAATCTACAACATTCGCTTCATAGTTCGTACCATAAAAAGCAATAATAACCATTTTCTCCACAACAATCGAACAATAATAGAGCAATAAGCCTCACAAACATTGCATTCAGATTAGGAAACAAAACAAAACACCAACTAGGGGTGGGCAGGACTGGACCAAGGACCAAGAACCGAACTGGCAGTTTCGATCCCAGTGTGATGGACCACGGTCCGGTCCTCGGTCCGAAGTACCCGGAACCGAAGACAGTGAGTCCGGTCCCGGTCCACAGCTCGAATTCCCGAAGAGCCGGGACCGGACCGAAGGAATGATTTTAAGCCAGCTTGTCTTCAGTCAATCTTCATTCTTCGCTTCGTTCTTCCTTCCTAAATCCCTAATCCAGAACCAGAACACCCAAGTATGATGAATTCTTTTGTTTCATCATACTCTTCTCTATTATAGTACAACTAGATCTACAGATTTTCAACTTTCTCAGCACCCACCTCTATCTTCTTCTTCCTCTTCTTGTTCTCGACGAATGGAGCCACCTACGCGGCTTTATGGACCTCTCAATCTTTTTATCACTCCTGCTTTCCGCCCACTGCTCGGTGGTCCCACCTCCGGTAACCATTCAACGCTATCATTTATCATACGCGATTCTGGTTTTTCATAGTCTATAGGTTGTTGACAACTCCATGTTTTTCTGAGATTAGGGTTCCGAAGAGCTAGTGGTGGAGGTGAATCAGATCATCTCCGAGAACAAGAGGCTTAGTCGAATGATGAGCGTCATGTCCAAAAATTACAAGGCCTTGTAGACCGAAATGAGGGATTTGATGAGCCAGAAATCAAGAAAACGAAAGGCAGAGGAAAAAGAACACAATAACGACTAGAGTAGGACTGATGAAGAGCTAGTCTTCTTCCTCATTTAGTTTTAACGTTTTTAAGGTTAAAAAAAACAAACAAACAAAAGGTGGGAGAAACGGGGACCGGATCGAAAGGGCTGGTTCCGAGTTTCAGTAAAAATTTCCCAAAACTTTGGTTCTGGCTTGGATAAAACAGAATCTTGATCTTAGAAAAACCCAACTTGTGGCAACAAAAATCTTTCAAGATTCTAAAGGATTATCATTAAAATAGAGTAAAGATTTTGAAACAGCAGCGTGGATATTAAACCAGAACAGCGAACAAAACAAAGGACAACTTGTATTAACCAAAACAAAATGCAGCGATGATTTAAATTAGCCTAATGACACTAACCACAATAAAGACCAAAATGACACAGCAACATTAAGGAAAACAACCTAAATAGCTAAGCAAAATAACACAATTAGTAGGCATGCAAAAATAGAAATTTAAACAGAACAAATAACAAAATGACACTTAACAGAACAGATTAACATAGCTAAGGAAAAACAGAGACAATAAAAGAAAAACACACTTCACAGATTTAACTTCTACTTGGTGAAACAGAATTTTGTTCTTGACCTAAAGAAAATCTAGCTTGAAGCCATCTAAACTCTTCCACAAACTCAGAATATTATCATTAAACACACAGCACTAACTTGATGCAACAATTTGGACAATAACCAGAAAACACATCAAGCAGTTTAGAAATTCAATCAGAATTCTGGTTTTCAGATTAGCTTCTCAGCAGTAATTAAATTACTGAAATGATCACCAAGAGATATAGATTAATCCTTAATAAAACAGCCAAGATAATATCTAAAATGATGAAGCAACAAAATAACAGAAGGCTTGATTAACTAAACAGAACAGCAATAAAAACCAGAAAACAGTTTTGGACAATAAAACAGATTCATGTAGTAAGTTAATATTAATTGAGGTTCATGATTCATGCTTTAGAGACAACAAATATTATGAAAACTAATAGAACACAGCTAAACACAAGCTAAATTATCTAAAACAGAAGACACAACAGAAAACAGTTAACAATAGCTTCGTATATCAAACAGAATCATGGTTCTCTAAAAGATGTATCAATGATATTGAAGCATGCTATAAAGGCACAAGAACATTCTGTAAAATAAACAAAACACACAACTAGAATATAATTGACACAACTAGTTAACAGAATACATCACGATTGCACAAAAGAAATACTAACAGTTTCGAAAAGAAAAACAGAACAGGAACATTACAGCAAATAAAACATGCTTTCTCTTTTTTTTAAGACACAAAAGGCATTTTGTTAAACCAGAAAAAACATATAGCTAACATGAGTGAAACGTCCTAAACAACTAAACAGAATCATGACACAAAACCCAGAAACACTATCGGTTGAGAAACAGCAAACCAGAAGCCATAAAAGACACATAACAACAGCAGCACATGATGGAGATTTATGACATAATAACATGCTGTAAAAGTAAACAAAACACAGCTAGAACACAGGTTAAACTACCTAAATAATTATGTAGAAAATATGTCACTAAAATAAAACACAATCTGCTAACACAGCAAAACAGATTAGAAAAACTAGAACAGTTTAGGAAACATTTTTCTTCTCGGTTTATACCAACAACCAGATCAGTACACCAGTTCAATAATAAAAACAATAAGCAATAGGCAAGTTACATGATGCTGATTGTTTATTCATAAAAGTTTCAGATATAGTTAAGATTCTTTGCTGTAAAGTGATTAACAACAAGATGAATATAACAGTAGAATAACAACAGATAAATAGCAGAATAAACCACAGTTTAGAAACAGTTTCTCGGCTATACTTTAAACCCGATTAGAAACAGATTGCAGCACAACAAAACTTGATAAAGTATTTGAGCAAATACGATAAATAACGCACAGAGGAAGTAGCCTATGCTCTAATACCAAATGAAAAAGCAAGCGTGCAATCTACTACAACCCTTAGCTTCATAGGTTTCTCATAAAATAAAACAGAACTACACTGATTTTCACTACTACCTTTAACTTCCTCGGTAGCACAAGACAGAACCAGAAGTGAGAGGAAAATAAACAGAATGGAAGAAGACATGGCCATGATCGTCGCTAACCAAATCCCTCAATCTTTTTCCTTTGCTTCTTCCTCTTGGAGAGACGAGAAACTCAATTCTTCGACGCGGTCCGTCATAAATTTCTTAAAGCGGACGCAATGGCGAGTATATATAACGACGGACCGCGTCGAAGAATTGGATTTCTCGTCTCTCCAAGAGGAAGCAAAGGAAAGAGACTGAGGGATTTGGTTAGCGACAATCATGGCCATATCTTCTTCCATTCTGTTTATTTTCCTCTCACTTCTGGTTCCGTCTTGTGCTACCGAAGAAGTTAAAGGTAGTAGTGAAGATCAGTGCAGTTCTGCTTTATTTTATGAGAAACCTGTGAAGCTAAGGGATGTAGTAGATTGCACGCTTGCTTTTTCATTTGTTATCAGAGCATAGGCTGCTTCCTCTGTGTGTTATTTATCGTATTTACTCAAATATTTTATCAAGTTTTGTTGTGCTGCAATCTGTTTCTAATCGGGTTTAAAGTCTAGCCGAGAAACTGTTTCTAAACTATGGTTTATTCTGCTATTTATCTGTTGTTATTCTACTGCTGTATTCATCTTGTTGTTAATCACTTTACAGCAAAGAATCTTAACTATATCTGAAACTTTTAGGAATAAACAACCAGCATAATGTAACTTGCCTACTGCTTATTGTTTTTATTATTGAACTTACCTTGCACCAACGTTGATTTACTCGTCGAAACGAAGATTTTGACACCAAGATCGGGCCGAACGGAGGTTGTTCCGGCGTCGGCTGTTCCTCTCTCGCGGTGGCGTCGGGTTTTCTCCCTCTCTTGTTATGCCGACAGAAACGATAAGGTTTAAAATAAAACCTTATCGTTTTAATGTTTATTTATTTTATTTTATTGATTTTTAAATTATTTCTTTTATTATTAGTTTATTTTATTTCAATTTATATTAAAACTATTTAATGAGATGTTCTCTTCCCGTGAATTTAATTCACTTGGGGCGAACGTCAACTTAAAAATTTTTATTTATTCCCTTAAATAAATTCAGTTTATTATTATTTTTTTAAATATGGTTTAGAGGTTATTATTGTCTTTTCCAGTTTTAATATTTGGAAAATTTAATTATTTTTTAAAAGTAATAATTTATGTGCATTTATAATAGAGTAATGTTAAGTGTATTCTTTTTTTTTTTCCGACAGATCAAATAATTATGGTGCAATTAATATAATAAATTATAAAAAAAAAATAATATATTATTTTTACTTTAATTACACCAATAATTATATAACACGCAACAAATTTTTTAACAGAATGAAATAAGAGAGTACACATTTAGAATAATTATATGTTTACTCTCTAATTATAATATCTAAATATATTTGTTGACATGACAATAATGATTCATGCAATTAATGTGTAATTAATGTAATAAATTATGAATATTTATTATTACGTTAATTACATAAATACATCAGCAAATACGTTAAAAGGTAAAGTAAGAAAAAAAAATGTAGCGTTGTTCTTATTTTTATCACTTCTTTCAAATTTTCATACTTTTTAAAAATAATTTTCGTATTTGTTTTTATCCAACATCAATGAAAGATCTTAGTTGGCTCTTTGAACAATTGCATCCTAACTTTAGGGCAATTGATTGCACCATAAACAGTAAATAAGAATTATATGCATTATATAGATCAATTATAAACTTGAGTATGTTTGACTAAAAAGTCAACATAGAGACATATTTATATTCGAAAAAATAAAGAGTTTATACACATAGACATTTACATAATTTATATAGGTAAAAATAAAGTCACTTGACATAGAGGATTGTAATGCATCTTCAAATAAAATAAAAAAACATTAAGAATCGAACTATAAGCACAAAATATATACTTTCTTTTTTATTAAAATTTGCAATTGGCACATTGAACTTTTCTTTGAAGCATTTAAATTTGTTAGCAAACCAGAATATGTCATTAAATAATCGGTTAAAATAAGCATATGATTTGCACGTAAATGAATATATATCGTATTAGAGCCGAATGATCCATGTGTTTGTTAATAATTAGATGAGTGACAACCTAGTTATAATGTATTTAACTTGTAGTGATGTAAGTGTCAAATTTATAATGAATGTTATATTTTTTTTTTTATATATTTGTCTCGAATATTTTTTTTTGTAATTACATGTCATTTTTGTATTAATTGAATAATTTTATTATTTAAACAACTAACTATTATATTTTAACATTACAATAATAAATATTTATTATAGTTTGAATAACTAAAATTTTAAATAAAAATATAATATATTTATATAAAATAATTTTATTTATATACGTTGGATTTGTTAAACTCGTCTCATTGGGCCTACTCAACTCGTCTCATTAGGCTCGTGGCTCGCGAGCCAGTTTGGGTTAAAAAAAAATTTTGATTCAACTCATTAGGCTCGGCTCTTTAAGCTCGACTCTTTTGGCTTAGTAGACTCGTTAGGCTCGACAATCTCAACTCAATTAGTTTAACATCTCTAATTAAGTGGTCAAATCTCCAAAAATTAGCTCGAAAATCCAATTAAGAATACTTTTTTTCTTTATTTTGGGATATTTTATGCATTATAAATAGGCCTAAATATAACTCCAAAAAGTAATTCAATTTATTTAGTTTTTCACTTATTATCGTATTTTTTTTATAAAACTTGTGATGATAATGTGTGTTTTATGCTAAAAACATTGGCGATGTTAGAAATGAAATTATTTGTTTAACAATTCAATGAATGTTTGATTATTTTGTTATTCAATGTTTAAATATTATAGTGATTTTTATTATTCTATATTCATCTTTGTGTGTTAATTTTATATAATTTCATTCATGCTTTTTTTATATAATTTTTCACACAAATTTATCATATTATTTTATTAGTTATCTTTTACTGCATTATAAGCTCACGAGCATAGTATCGATTTTAGATTTCTAGTAATAATAATCGTATTGTTCTTTAAGTTAAATTTAAATAACTCGAATACATATTTTATCTAAAAAAAATCAAACATAAAATTGATGCGCTTAAACAACTAATGGATTCTCCAACCCTCACTACTTTTTTTGTCATTGAATTATCCACACCAAAATAATATATTTTAAATTGCTTTCTTTTAATTACAAAATTCATTTTTTATTTATTTTTACTTTAACATATCTCTTACTTTATTTTTGTTTATCGTTATTGATTAAAATTTTAGCTACCTCCTCGTGGAATCGACCACCCGAAACCATGTTGCAACCAATCGTTTAGTAGTGCACAATTTGGGCGTAATCACATACCATTAGACAATGTATATATACACAAAACATAAAGTCCAACAAGGTGAGATATTGCATTTTGTAGATTGTAAAAGACAAACAAGAAAAAAATGCACTTCGATGGGTTTGATTTTATGACATTTCAACTTTGGGAGGACGAGATATTTTGGACTATAAAATTTGAATTTAATTTGATATAGATTTTAACTTAATAGTTTCAAGTATATGAAAACAAGATTAAAATGTCTTGTTGCGAAATAATTCTAAGTTGTACAAACAATGCGAAATTACTATAAGACTGTCATATATAAAATTTGTACGAAATTAGTGGAAAGTTATTTTATCAAGTTAATAAGTGGACAAAGATATTTTTGAGCGATTGTGTGCTACGTTATTTCACCCGTTGTTAATGTTAATGCATCACTCAAAATGTGTTCAACCTAATTTAGACTTTGAACTCGTGAAACTAATAAAATGAGATCTAAGTTAAATTTTGGGTACAAATCATAAGTGAATATATATATTTATGAACAATGTTACGCTCAGTTTTTTTTTTTAAAAGTCGTTGACACGTCAAACAATAAGTAGTACAATCAATGTAAGAATTTATATATAGATAATCATATTAGTTACATTTTAATTACAAAAATTATTGTTTGACGCGATATAAATTTTATAACATAATAGAATAAAAAAATAAACGTAATATTATTTTTTATTTATTTAGTATGTAATTTGAGTGTACTTGTCACATCCTAAATTGTTTGGAAGTCCCAAAATTAGAGGTGGGCAAGAGTTCGGTTCGATTCGATTTCGGACCGAACAGAACCGAACTCATCGGTTTCGGTTTAGGTTTCCGAACCCAAAACCGAAACCAAAACCGATTGACTTATACCAGACCTGAACCAAATTTTTCGGTTCGGTTCGGTCCGGGTCTGGTCGGTTCCTGCTCCTTTGACTATAAGATATTCTTCAACTTATCGCAGTTGGAAATCTCAAGGCCTCGACTTGACTGACCTAGTCGCGCTTTCCGGTGGGCACGTCATCGGACTGGCTCGATGCGCCGTTTTTCGAGCAAGGGCTTACAACGATGCCAACATAGACCCTAAATTCGCCGCCTCCTTGCAAAAGAGATGCCCTCCAACAGGAGGAGACTTCAACACAGAGCCATTGGATCGTACCCCAAATTTGTTTGACACCGCTTACTTCAGTGCGTTGTTGGGAAAAAAAGGGTCTGCTCCATTCTGATCAGGAGCTCTTCAAGGGTGATGGCAGTGGCACGGACTTTCTGGTTCGTCGCTACAACCAATTTCCCGGTCAGTTTTTTAAAGATTTCAGTAATTCCATGATCAAGATGGGTAACTTGAAACCCCTCACCGGAAGAAATGGAGAAATCAGGCGCAACTGCAGGGTTGTCAACTAGAACTGTTCGTCTTCCTCGATCCATTTCATTCTTCAACCTTGTGGCGCTGATGATTTCATTTTCTGTAAATAAAGTAAAAACAACTCGGTTTCGGTTCGGTTCGGGTTTGACTTCCACTCGAACCGAACCCGAAAGCGTATTAGTGAGCCTGACCCGAACACAAAAACACCTTCTGCACCCGAACCGAACCCTTGAATCGGTTCGGTTCCTCGGGTCGGTTTCGGGTCTGCCCACCAAATTCAGCACATAAATTAGTAACACAGAAGGAAAGAATGGTGGGTAGCTACGGTCGAGGAGTAATTCTCTGTAAATCGTCTTCCCCGCTCTTCCTCTTAATACCCTCCATTTCTTCCACTCGACCTAGATTTAATTTCTGCTCATCTTACTCTTCCTCAACCGTTCCTAGACTTCGTGCTCGTGCCATGTCAACACCTGCTTCTTCGTCTTCCTCCGTCAGCAGCGGCGATGCTCACGAGCCTCCCCTTTCGTCTGCAAATGGCTTCACCTCTTCTTCTTCTTCTGCAATTGATTTCCTTTCACTGTGTCACCGCCTTAAGGTAATAAATGAGGAAAACGTTTGAAATCCTTAATATGGATGGTGGAAATTACGAAATTTACTTTTTACTGGCAATGACCTGTTGTGCATCAATTTTTGTGTTCGAGAGGAAATGTTTTATTATTCGTTCCGTTTTTGAGAAAGTAAGGTGCCAATCCTGCTTGTTCTGATTATCCATTGGGGCGACGAAGGTGGTCTTTTACATATTGAAACGGAGGTGTGATACTGTCTGCCGCTGCAATTGGGTCTTCTGCAATTTGGTGCCCTAGCATATCTTTTGCTGCTCTGGATTCGCATATTAGAATTTACCTAGTCTTTGTCGTGAAGAAAAGTGGGCAAACCATAAGATTGGCAATTTTCCTTTTCTTTATAGTTTCTACTATTTACTTCTCTCTCTTAGCAACCAAGATCTAATTTTGTACTATTTTACTATTTTTTTTGGGTTTTATGACTTTTGATTTGATATACTCATTGACTTTATTATTATTTGCAACATTAATTAGACTACAAAGAGAGCTGGATGGATAAGAAAAGAAATCAAGGATCCGGAATCTATAGCCGATCATATGTACCGAATGGGGCTGATGGCTCTCATTGCAACGGATGTGCCTGGTGTTGATCGCGACAAGTTGGTTTTTTTCTTTCAATAATTATTATGGTCCATACAATATAAAATTCAATGAATTGTGTTTTAAAAGAACATGTCTACAAATGATCAGGTGCATAAAAATGGCTATTGTACATGATATTGCAGAAGGTAAAATATTATTGTCTCTTACTTTCTCTCATTTGGGTATAAATTGATTGAAAATATTTTTTGTGGATGGAAAAACATCATTCATATGGGGAAACTGAAATATTAACTTTTTTTATTTAAAGTTAAGATCACTAACAGTAACAGTTTAGGATATTTATAGTAGTTTACAAGTGCAAAATGAGTGGCATAAATGATGTATGCCTTCATCTATAGCCAAGGATATTCCTTGATTTCTCTGTCAACTCATTTTTTGCAGCCAAATTGAAACAATTTGTATTAAAGTCTTGTATTACATTTGATCTATCTTTGGTACCGGACAGTGTCCATAACATAATTGTCAAAAACCATTTTTTTTTTATAAAACAGATAATTATCTGCTATTGATGCATGTGGCCTTTATCTATATCCAAGTTTATACCTCAATTCTCGTTATTGTTTTTGTCATCCATAAATTTATATTAATTTGTATATTCGATATATGAAATATTATTCTAATCACGTCCATTCTTGAATAGCCATTGTTGGGGACATAACCCCTTCAGATGGAATCTCAAAGACCGAGAAGAGTAGACGAGAACGAGAAGCATTGGACCATATGTGCAAACTACTTTGTGGGGAGACAAGAGGTACTTTACCGTATGTCACACCACTAATCGAAATAGGCAGGAGATGTGATCAAGTCCCGTAGTTCCAATAAAATATTTTTTGTCTTCTGAATGTCTTTTGTGTGCTTAAGTTATCTTGTATTTTGCTGCCAATGAAATACATAACCTTTGGATGGAGTACGAGGAGAACTGTACACCAGAAGCTAAAATTGTGAAGGACCTTGACAAAGTAAAGCTTATGTAACTCTATCTTTGTTATCCTCTATTTTTACTATTACCTATATGAAAAATGTCGTGTGTTATTTGTTATTATTATGATTGAACTGTCTTGTTGTCGTGCTAATGAGTTAAAATAGTTGTTATATTGTATTTGTTCCGACCAGGTTGAGATGATTCTTCAAGCTTTAGAGTATGAAAATGGTATGACTTCTTGTCTTAATATCTAGAATGGTCTGTTGAGGATATTTAGCTGTGCGCCTTACGTTACATGCTTCCATAAATTAACATTTGCATTTGTAAATGTTCAATACCTATCTTTATAAAAATTTTGCTGCATGAGGGGCATGGGTCGTTTAGTCACTCTTAAATTAATTTTGGAACTGAAAGCAGGAAATTTATCATTTTTCCAAGGTTTCTAGTTGTTTGAACATTAATATGTAATTATAAGCAATAGCATATGTGCCAACCTGTTTGTTCTTTATATTGCTTTGCTGCTACACTGTTAAAATTTCAATTTAATATCATCAGAACTTTATGGTTCATTTCTCTGTCATGGATCAATCAATCAAGGGCACTTGTAATTGATAACAGCTCTAAGTTTGAACAATACATTAGAACTATACGTTTTATCTATTTGCTATGCTTCAACCAATGGTACCATTAAGTTGATATTAGCTTCAAGTTTGCGATATAGTTGGCTTAGTTTTTAAGTTCGGAAATGATGGTGCCAATAATATCTTTATGCAGAGCAAGGAAAGAATTTGGAAGAGTTTTTCCAATCAACGGTTGGTACAATTCTCTATCCATATTGCTGCTTTTGCCATTTACCCGTCTATCCCTTTTTTCATTTTATGTCTGATTATCTTTTTAAAGAGAGATGAAATGTTAACGAGTCCTTGAGTCATAGGAGGACTTGTGTATTTACAATTATTTTCTTCTTTTTCTTGCCATTATAACATGACAACCAGCTTGTTTCGCTTTCTCAATCACAGCCTATCTCTCTAGCATGTCTGTTCTCTCTCTCTCTATATATATATATAGAGAGAGAGAGAGAGGCTGTAAAGGAACTTGGTAACTGAAGCGAGTGGATTATGTGCAGGAAAGTTTCAAGCAGAGCTTGGAAAAGCATGTGCCTCGGAAGTTGCATCAAAGAGAAGAAGTAAGAATCCTCCCAATGGAACCAGTAATCCACTTTCTCAAAAACAAATTCTGAACCATGGCTGGCTTTCTCTGGAGTTGTTTTTACACGCTGTTGTATTTCAATATTATTGATCTCATCGGTTATCGATAAAACCATTAGACTCCATAAAACAGAACAACACCAGGCCCTGCATACGTTAGACAACTAAACTATGGTTGGCTTTACATCTAATGAAAAGAGGTGCCCTCTAAGCAGACATATGGCGAAAAGCTTGATATCTCATCTCATATTTTGATGTGATAAACATCATAAAATGATTCTATGACAGGATAAGTGGATGTAAGTTAATCTTTAATTTTTTTTTTAGTTCTATCTGAGGGTAGATTTTTGGGCCTTTAGAATGATTCAATTCAAACTCTGTTTTACGTTCGCTCTTTCTTATTCTTCAGTGCAGATGTTAGGGTTTTACGCTCTCTAATTGAATCTCTGATCTGATCTCTGTTTTACACTTTTTTTCATTCATCAATTTAAACTCTGTTTTACGCTCTCTCTCTTTCTTATTCATCAGTGCAGATGCTAGGGTTTTACGCTCTCTAATTCAATCTCTAATCTGAACTCTGTTTTACGTTTTTTTTCAATTTGCATTTACATAAGTTAAGCTTGGACACCAACCTGAAGTGCTTAACCCATCTCCCATTAATGGGCAATCCGAAAAACGCTGTGGTAGAGTTAAAGTCAGTGGTATTTCAAGAATGAGATTGACGAAGTTTGTGATGACTTTTTGGGTTACCGTGACTCCATCTTTTAATATTCCTGAGAGGCTACATTCTACAATTTTGGTTTGTTATCACAGGTATATTTTCAATTTGGTGCACCTCTTTCTCTCTCTTTTGTTGTTACCAATTGTGAATTTGGTGCAAGGACAATGATATTGAATTATGCCATTGTCAAAAATATGAGTGGAGGCCTATTCGAAAGGGGTTGTGGAGAGTTGACATGTCCCCTTTTGAAGATAGATATGTCCATGTGAAATTTATTGATGGAGTGACGGGTGCAGTTTTTGTTGAACTTGACGAAAGTACCTACACTACAGCCTTTTGAGGTTATTTGTTTTGTTCTCTATTTTTATACATTATTCAATATATTTGTGCAGAATATCGACGGTGGCCCTTTTATTTTTGGCCCTTGGATTTACGATGTGGATTCTAGCTCCAAGTTTCGCCATTCAAGTAAGAGTTGCAGGGTTCCTCTTTACTATAACAGGTCAACGACTATAGGAGGTATTCTACTCGTTCTTCTTCTTCCTTGTCTTGTAAGAAGACGAGGAAAAAGTCATCATTATAGGACCTCCCATGCCTGTCCTATAAAATCCAAGAACCACCAAACTATTGATATTGTTGTATTCATGGTTTTGCATTTTTCATAGTTTTGAGAAAATAAATATAATGAGTCAGAATTACAACAAATAAAAGAAAATCATTAAAACAAGTGAAATATCTTTTTCTTTTTTAATGCACGTTTTTTTGGTGTTCAATCAAAATGTGTTCAAGTGTGAGGAATTCTACATACCATGAAGATAAGTATATTATCAGATTATTCTATTAGAAGCCAAGAGATAGAAGGCAAAGTGGGAAAATTCACCTTGTTGGATATTTTGGTAATGGGAGGCTTTGCCTTTGTGGAAATGTTAGACGGTGGAGGAGAATGCAAATCTCCTTTCCTGCACATCAGGGGCTTGTTACTAGTTGGATGATATCTATGGCGAAAACCTTGATATCTCATCTCATAATTTGATGCGAAAAACATCATAGGATGATTATATGACAGGATAAGTGGATGTAAGTTAGTCTTTAACTTTTTTTTTTTAGTTCTCTCTCAAGGTGGATTTTTGGGCCTTTAGGTGCTTTTTTGTATTGCTTCATGGTAGGTAAAATTCCTCTTTAACACATTTTGATTGAACACCAAAAAAACGTGCATTAAAGAAGAAAAAGATATTTAACTTGTTTTAATGATTTTCTTTTATTTGTTGTAATTCTGACTCATTACGTTTATTTTTTCAAAACTATGAAAAATGCAGAACCATGAATGCAACAATATCAATAGTTTGGTGGTTATTTGGATTTTATAAGAAGAGCGAGTAGAATATCTCCTATAGCCGTTGACCTGTTATAGTAAAGAGGAACCCTGCAACTCTTACTTGAATGGTGAAACTTGGAGCCAGAATCCACATAAAAAGGGGCCACCGTCGATATTCTGCATAAATATATTGAATAATATATAAAAATAGAGAAAAAAACAAATAACCTTAAAAGACTGTAGTGTAGGTACTTTCGTCAAGTTCAACAAAAATAGCACCCTTCACTCCGTCAATAAATTTCACATGGACATATCTATCTTCAAAAGGGGACATGTCAGCTCTCTCCACAACCCCTTTCAAATGGGCCTCCACTCATATTTTTGACAATGACATAATTCAAGATCATTGTTCCGACACCAAACTCACTATTGGTAACAACAAGAAAGAGATGCACCATATTGAAAATATACCTGTAAAAACAAACCAAAATTGTAGAATGTAGCCTCTCATGAATATTAAAGGATGGAGTTACGATAACCCGAAAAGTCATCACAAACTTTGTCAATCTCATTCTTGAAATACCATTGACTTTAATTCTACCACAGCGTTCTTCGGATTGCCCATTAACGGGAGATGGGTTAAGCACTTCAGTTGGGCGTCCAAGCTTAACCTCTGCAAATGCAAATTGAAAAAAAGCGTAAAACAGAGATCGGATCATAGATTGAATTAGAGAGTGTACCCTAGCATCTACACTGATGAATAAGAAAGAGCGAGCGTAAAACAACGTTTGAATTGATGAATGAAAAAAAGCGTAAAACAGAGATGAGATCAGACATTGAATTAGAGAGCGTAAAACCCTAGCATCTGCCCTGATGAATAAGAAAGAGCGAGCGTAAAACAAAGTTTGAATTGAATCATCCTAAAAGGCCCAAAAATCTACCCTGAGAGAGAACTAAAAAAAAGTTAAAAATTAACTTACATCCACTTATCCTGTCATAGAATCATCCTATGATGTTTATCGCATCAAAATATGAGATGAAATATCAAGCTTTTCGCCATATGTCTGCTTAGAGGGCACCTCTTTTCATTAGATGTAAAGCCAACCATAGTTTAGTTGTCTAACGTATGCAGGGCCTGGTGTTGTTCTGTTTTATGGAGTCTAATGGTTTTATCGATAACCGATGAGATCAATAATATTGAAATACAACAGCGTGTAAAAACAACTCCAGAGAAAGCCAGCCATGGTTCAGAATTTGTTTTTGAGAAAGTGGATTACTGGTTCCATTGGGAGGATTCTTACTTCTTCTCTTTGATGCAACTTCCGAGGCACATGTTTTTCCAAGCTCTGCTTGAAACTTTCCTGCACATAATCCACTCGCTTTGGTATATTTTTAATTTGGTGCATCTCTTTCTCTCTCTTGTTGTCACCAATAGTGAGTTTGGTGCAGGGACAATGATTTTGAATTATGCCATTGTCAAAAATATGAGTGGAGGCCTATTCGAAAGGGGTTGTGGAGAACTCACATGTCCCCTTTTGAAAATAAATATGTCCGTATGAAATTTATTGATGGAGTAAATGGTGCAGTGTTTGTTGAACTTGACGAAGGTACCTATACTACAGCCTTTTGAGGTTATTTGTTTTTTTCTCTATTTTTATACATTATTCAATATATTTGTGCAGAATATCGAGGGTAGTCCTTTTATTTTTGGCCCTTGGATTTACTATGTGGATTCTGGCTCCAAGTTTTGCCATTCAAGTAAGAGCTGCAGGGTTCCTCTTTACTATAGCAGGTCAACGGCTATAGGAGGTATTCTACTCGCTCTTTCTTTTTCCTTGTCTTGTAAGAAGACGAAGAAGTAATCACTATAGGACCTCCCAGGCCTATCCTATAAAATCCAAATAACCACTAAATTGTTGTTATTGTTGCATTCATGGTTCTACATTTTGAGAAAATAAACCTAATGAGTTAGAAATACAACAAATAAAAAACAAGTGAAATATCTTTTTCTTTTTTAATGCACGTCTTTTTGGTGTTCAATCAAAATGTGTTCAAGTGTGAAGAATTCTACATACCATGAATTTAGTATTACATATTTTGTCTAAAAGAAAGTTAATTAGGCAGGGATAAAAGTTTTGTTCACCTATCTATTTAGATGAATACAAGAATATATCACTGCTGATTGCAAATAGAAATAATAGTTTGAGACTAGCAATGCAGAAACCAATCGATGGATCCTTTTACAAGGAAAAAACAAGAAGGGAAAAAATAACAATTGAAAAGAAAAAAACTTACATAATATGCAGCCCAATAGCAGATCTCATGCTTTAATTCGGCATCCAATTTTTTGAGTAGTTCGTATAGTAATCTCTGAACCCACAGTACATATTTACTTCAGAACAACTTTTATAAATCTAGTAAATTAATATAGGAATACCTTTAAGATAATCTCTGCAGGAATAAAGTTCCCGAGAAGCTCATACAACTTTCCTTGAACCTCAAACAATCTGGAAATTGACAAATCGTTCTCTTTTATTAATATTATATGGTAAAATAAGGGATGTACAGAGCACGTAGAGTAAAAGAAGCAACTGATTTCAAAAAAGCAAATATCTATCTGCATTAATTAATTAACTTACTATCACAAATCCATAGTATTCCTTAATTAATAAGATGAAAAACTATCAAATAAATAATAGGGTAATTATCGATTTGAACCCTGTACTTTACACTGTTTTTCAATTCGCCTCCTGTACTAAAAAAACTGGTAAACCGGACCTTATATTGTTATTCTGTTATCAAGTTGAACTTTTTGAAAATTTTCGTGAAACCCCTACGTTAGTGCACGTGCAGACTTAAAATTTGCCTAAGCTGAATCCCTAAATCTTCAATTGTCTTCTTCGATTTTCCCATTTTGCAGAAGAAATCGCGAGCTCCTCTCTGATTTTTCCATTTTTCAGACAAAATCTCGAGCTCCACCCGATTTTCAAGCAACCGAACTTCATCTTCCAGAGCTCCCGCCCGAAATTGTCCCTCCCTGATTTTCCCATTTTCCAGAGCAGAGCTCCAGCAAAAAATCGTGACCTTCCTCTCCGATTTTTCCAGATTTCTCAAGCCGAAAATTCTTCCTCCCTCTCCCTCTTTGAGTTTTCTAGAAAGCACCCGAACCTCCCGATTTTCAAGCACCCAAAGGTAGCACTCAAATTTTTCGCTTCCACTCAAGTACCATTTACTTCTGTTTTCAATTTTTCATTTACTTCTCCAATTTTAGGCATGCAATTTTCGTATACCACTAAATTCAGTTTCGTCTAACTTTTAGTAATACAAACTAAATGAATATTAGCCCTCCTTTGTATGCTTTCCTGAATGTAGGGTTCTGCCATTATTGATTTGACATTGCTGTTGATATTCCTGAACGTTAAGAAATATTGATATTCATAGGATGTCACCTATATTTATAGTATGTCACATATTTTCAATTCTATATATGATAATGGTTTTAAAAATCAAAACTGTACATTTGAAAAACTACACTCACATCACATGGTTTTTAGATGTATTTGTTCTGGTAGGCTAGAGCTCGAGGTGTAGGTGTTGTTGAGATAATCTGATTGACAATGACTTATTTGCATGCATCGCAAAGGAATGAAGGTGCTATCGGTATAGATTCCTATTATTCTTTAAACAAGTTGTGTTTGTAATTATACAATATTCATTGAGTAATTTTGTATATTATTTGGAGGTGTTGTCAAATGTTAAATGTTTTTACAATGCAAGAGCTCGTCTTTGCACATCATGGACCGAAGAATCCTGATAGAAGATTTTTTGACTGTCAATACTATGCGGTAATATTAATCTATAATGTTAATTTGTAATTATACAATATAATATGCGATTTGTTACAGGTGGAATCAGGAGGATGCAATTTTTTTGCATGATACGATGCAACTATGGGATTAAGAGAGAAAGATATAATTAATGGGTTACGATAAAAAATAGAAAGCATGGAGCAAGTCCACGAAGTTATGTAAAATAAGTGGAGGAAAAAAGCTACAACGTATTTACAGCTGTGGCTACTTACAATTGTATTGTTTGTAGCTTATGTTTATATCACTATGTAATTTAGTGTATATTTGATGGTAACTTATGTTTAACAATCAAGGAAATACCGTTGAAGACTTGTAAAATAAAATACTTGCAGTAGATGATGGGATTCATGTTTTGGTGTTTTTATTTCGTTTTTATTTGTTGATGGTAGATATAATGGCTAAAGATTTCTATTTTTATTTGAATTCTTTTCTATTATCTTGATTGTAATTTTCCAAATAAAATTGAAAAACATGATTAAAACTTGAGTTTTGACACGCTAGACAAAATCTAAAATAAGAGTTTTACGAGTTTCCAACCAACTAAGGAACTAATCATCCAAGGAAATAATCAGCCATCTCTGCACCCATAATTCTTCTATCTGTTGAGTGGGATAATAGAAAATGACATGAGCACCTTTTATGCATCTTTTGGCCACTGGACTGCATAAAAAAAGTGGAACAAAAGTTGTATTTTGGCGTAGAGTGGCATATGCAGAAAATGACTTCGAACTTCATTCTTAAAATTGGTCCATCTTCCCTCAACTGCTCTCCTACCTGTGGACGAAATGAAATGATCAATCAATTATAAAATTCATTAACCAAAGACTCATCACAATTCTATTTTGCATTAAGAGCCTATCCTGCAGAAGATCAAACAATGCATTAAGATATAATCAAAAAATTCAACAAACAATTCTCCCAGAACAGTGCAAGTAACAAAAGTTCAACTAACCGAATCATTGCAAGTACCAAACTCACAAAATTGAAAATGCATTTAGACCCCCCGGCCTCTTCCTCTTTCTCTTCCTCGGCCTCTTCCCCTACCGCTTCTAGCTCCACGAGTAGTTGGTGCAAATGTATTCGAATTAACTCCTTCGCACCTCCTGACATTATGTCCCACTCCATTGCACTTAGAGCATCTCATCACTCTATTCTTTTTAGAGACATTGGTACTACTTCGAGGCTCATCGGCGTCCCTAATTCTCTTCTTCCGTGGTCTACCATGCTGTTTTTTTTGTAGTGGTGGGATGATTATAGGTGAAACAATCTCGGGCCACATACTCATCCCATTAACCGGAGCAATGTAGTGGGAATACATATGTAAGAAGGTTCGTCTGTGGTAATGTTCGTGCACATACTCCTCAACATCTCGTCTCAAATCCCTGATGCAAGGAATTGAATGCACACAAGGAATTCCAATCAGACTCCATGCAAAGCAACTGGAACTTAGAATATTCAAGTCCATGGTATATTGCTCATTGTCGTCTTGGACCTCGAACCGATTCCCTCCTGCAGCTATATAAGACCAGTTTCGTGAAGCATATTCTAACTTTGTAAGCTTAGTTTTTATGCGAGGACATAGTAACCCCATACATTCCTGCATTTTTTTTGCTTCTCTGGTATTCTTGTCATTAGAATCTTTCGTATCTTCTCAAATAAAGTCAACATAGGCTTGTCTCGAGCAGACAAAATCAAAGCGTTAAAACACTCACTTAAGTTGTTTAGCCTCATATCACATTTTGAAATCGAACTAAAGGCATGCTTCGACCAATACTTTGGATCTGTTTTATTCCAAGCTGTATAGGCTGCCTTGTCCATTGCTTCTAATTTCTTCATTTCCCGCTTGAATGCCTGTTCTGTGGTCACCATTGAAGCTTTCCATATGACTTCCTTATACATCTTCCCAGCAAACTTGTTCTTGAAATTATTGTGTGTAAGTGACTCAAGCAAAATCGATGTTCATGATGAGACGCTAACTCCTCCAAAGCAGGAACCAATTTCTGCAAAATGAAAAGGGAATAGTCATATGAAAAGCAAATACAATACAAATGGAAATTTTGTAATACCTTTTGTTGATCACAAATGAAAGTCCATGTTAAATCGTCGGTCCTTAGTATGCCATTCAACAATTGTTGTAGAAACAATTTCCACGAGTCTTTGCATTCACTCTCCACGACCGCAACTGCTATAGGATATAATCGATCATTCCCGTCGATCGATACAGCTGTAAGTAGTTGTCCTGTACAAGGTCCTTTCAAATGACACCCATCCAAACATATCACGTGTCTTCCTGCAGCTAATAATCCGTCTCTACATGCATGTAAACACATGTAAGCTCTCTGGAATCTACGCAATTGTGACTGAGGCACCTCTTGTAATTCAACGACATATGTGCTCCCAGGATTGGACCTGTGAATCTCAGCTGCATAACGCCATAAAAGTTTATATTGCTCCTCTGCATTACCATCATTCATATGCCGTGCTTTGCGTCGGGCTCTGTAAGCCAAGATCGGTGTTGATGGTTACGCCTAATTCCCTCTGCACAGTTTCAATAATGGAAGAAATGTTCCAATCTGGTTGGCTCTTAAACCTCGGTAAGTACTCATTTGCAATCCACTTTGATGAAGCCATCCTATTCTGCACGATCCGTGCACATTTGTGATCATGATTGAACGTCTTTATTTGGAAACTTTTTTCGCTGTTTAATTTGGATGCATGTAGCACCCAAGTACAACCATCCATACACACTACTCTTAATCTCATCTTCTCACTTTTCGCAAATCAGATCCCATAACCATGCTTAACAATGTATTTCTTCACAATATCTTTGATCTTTGCCAATGAACTAAAAGTCATGCCAAGATGCAAAGGTATCTTACCATCTCTTGAATCTGCAACATTGTCCAAGCTACTTTCACTTCCTTCCTCTTCATGACTATTGACTTTAACATGTATCTGCTCCCCATCAACATCCTCCTCAGCATCATCATCCTCATCCTCATTATCATCCACACCATCATCCTTCTCCTCATCGTCAACTTCCTCATCCTCATCATCCTCATATCATCATCAACCTCATCATCATCTTCCTCTTCCTTTTCGAACTCATCGTAGTCAAAATCTTCAGCATCCTCCTCATTATAAGCATCCCTATCATAAACAACCATAGTTAAATTACCAGGAATTTCATCATCATCACAGACACCACTACTCCCTTCACCAAAATCGAGGTCCTCCACATACACTTTCACATATCTCTTATAATTTACCGATTTTAACATTGCAAGTACATCTTCGTCAGTTCTCAGATTTCTCAACCCCTTTTTCAACTCATACCCTGGCACACAATAATGCAGCTCCTTCCATTTATGTATTACTATCTCTTTCACCATATCGTGGATCTCAAACATGGATAATAAGTCTCCATCACAATTGCCAACAACTTTCTTTTTGCCTTCCACATACTGTGTGCCCTTCTTTACCACAAATTTACCACCAAAATTGATTTCTAGTGAAAATTCAGCCATTGGAATTTCCTGTTAGACAAAATGACAATTGATTAATTCATACTGTGCAAATGCAAGCAAGCAATTTTTAACAGCATAAAAAATGAGCATAACCAAGAATAGCAATATCAAACAGATAATAACAATTTTTAACAGCAATATCAAATCAATAATAACATCAAAATAGACGGAACCGAGAATAACATGAAAAAGAGACAGAACGGAGCATAAAATCGGAGAAGTAAATGGTACTTGAGTGGAAGCGAAAATCGGAGCTTCGGATGCTTCAAAAAATTCGGTGCTACCTTCGAGTGCTTGAAAATCGGGGGCTTCGGGTGGTTTCTGGAAAACTCAAAGAGGGAGGGGGAGAGGGAGAGGGAGCTTCGGGTGCTTTCTGGAGCTCTGGAAGATGAAGTTCGGGTGCTTGAAAATCGGGTGGAGCTCGCGATTTCGTCTGGAAAATGGGAGCTCGCTATTTCATCTAGAAAATGGAAAAATCAGAGAGGAGCTCGAGATTTCTTTTGCAAAATGGGAAAATCAAAGAGGACAATTGGGGACTTAGGGATTCGGCTTAGGCAATTGGGGAAAATCAGAGAGTTTGCACGTGCACTAACGTAGTGGTTTCACGGAAATTTTCAAAAGGTTCAACTTGATAACAGAATGACAGTATAAGGTCTGGTTTGCCGATTGTTTTAGTACAGGGGGCGAATTGAAAAACAATGTATAATACAGACTACAGAGTTTAAATCGATAATTACCCTAAATAATAAGAGTGTTTCTTATAATCTTTTAAAATGAAAAAAAAAAATTCGAAGTTGAAAAATAAATTAATAAAATTTGTTTCAAGATCACAAGACATTCTGATAATACAATCTTAGTTCCTGATAAGCATACACTTCTAGGAATTTAAAAAATTACTCACGCTTTTTGGTTCTTTCCAATTAGAAGGCATTGCATTATCTTGAGTTGTAATTACCCTTTTATGGGTCAGAAGGCATTGCGTTATCTTGAGTGGTAATACCTTATTGTTAGTCATTTCCATTTAAATTGAGGATTGCAGCATAAGTGTTTCGTCGTTTCACATTTATAGGGAAATTTTTCTTATACTTCTGTTCTCATTATTCTAATAGAGATTAATACAACTCATTTCCTATCAAAAGAAGAAAATTCTCTTTGTTTTTGACATTGCAAAATTTTCGAATGTGGTATCCCAAGGTAAATAAATAAACATAAGAATAACATGTATTTAATTTAACTATTCTTAAATTTAACTAAATCAATGAATGAAAGAAGTTTCAAATATTTTAATGCTACCAGATAGACTTTAGGTTTTTTCAAAGACCAGGTTATATTAGCAACGAAGGAAGAAAGTGATAGGAAGAATAATAGACACCCGGTTATCTCACTTATGCTAGATGTACATAGCGAATGATTGTTGAAACTTAAGCTTAGTCATTTATTGAGATTTTAGTAATTAGATGTTAAATAAAGGCAAGCATGGTAAATGAACGCTCAAAGTGTTAATAAGAATGATTTAATAAAAGAAAAGATACGAGGAATAAGGGATGAGAAGTTTCATTTTGAATTTGAACTTTTTAGGGAGAGATAGCAAATTCTCGAATTTCTTAGTAATCCCGAGTCGCACAACTATTTGATTTCCTAATCAGTGTATTGGGTCAGAAAGTTGATAACTTTCAGCAAGTGCACGTCAGAAAGATACTCTGCATATTTAGGGTTGATATCAACAAAACACTTATGTCACCAAGTAGTATGGAATGACCTCTTAGAGCATCTCCAATGATAGCAATCTTGGAGTTGCTTAAATTAATTAATTAAACAAATATTATTATTATTTAATCAATTTTATTCTCACTGTCTTCCACATCATTTCTTAAGCAACTTTTCACAAAATTCTCTTCAATGGTAAGCAACCTCTATGGTCCCACATTTACATTATTTTATTTATTTTTCAGATTATATTTAATAAATATAGTAAATACTACATAAAATTGAAATTAGACAACTAATAAAAATTAATTCTACATAATTAAAATACTTATAAAAAAATCACACAAACATATTCTAAATAATTAAAATACAAAGTTAAAAATCTCAAAAACACACAATACATTAAAATTCCAAGATATTAGTCCTAATATAATCACACAATTTTTCATGATTTTTTTTTTTTGTTGATTAGTCATATATGACGTATCCATAACGAGATAGTCCACGTACTTTGTTATCCTCTGGTCTTCTGTCTTTTTAGCTTCTATCGCCATTAATTTTTCTAATACGGCCACTTTTCGAGTTTGAGTTTCCAAATAGTGAGAATACTCTCTTTTTTTTTCTTTTTTTCCCTTTTCCTTTCTTTTGGCTTCCTTTTGGCCTATCGGGCGCAGTTCACGTACTTCATCGTCGCTCTTTTCTGGATTAGACGACGAAGTGTATACCCCTGATTCGGAAACTTTTGTTCTTTTAAACCCCTTTGGTTGGACAATAGTCAAGCAGAAAGTGAGATCCGCCATTTTCAGATTTATACATTTGGTAGACATGCTCAATAATTTGGTCATTGGACCTGTGACGACCCGTCTTTCAACGCACTGATAAGGGACCACCCATTCTCAGCGGATCCTGGGGCTGACCTGGGCCGGAGGTGGGTAAAGCTCCGCGGATCCTGGGGCTGACCTGGGCCGGAGGTGGGTAAAGCTCCGCGGATCCTGGGGCTGACCTGGGCCGGAGGGTTTCTCCGTTGAAGGAGGGGCCGTTACGAACCCACATCGCTTGGGGAAGTACATGGAAATGAAACATATGTAAGAGATCCCTCCCAAGATAGCAAGACGCGTTTTGGAGCTCAATTGACAACGGATCCCATAAGAACTCCGAAGTTAAGTGGGCTTCAGCGAGAGTAATTCCAGGTTGGGTGACCTTCCGGGAAGTGTTCTCGCCAAACAAAGCCGTGAGGGGAGGATATTGGGCTGCGGCTCGATCCCCAGAGCGGACAATATCTTGCTGGGATGAAGGGTCGTTACAGGACCACCCACTATGGTGTGCTCGTTGAACTCGTTGGTAACAACCATTGAAACGTAGTACCTTAGGATTTCCCTTGTTCCAATGGTCCTTGCTTTGATTCCCTGTCCTGCTAGGCCCATCTTCGCGGTGTTCTTTGAAGTAATCAGCAATCCGGTCCAAAAAACGTGTTGCTGTTTGATCAGTCCTAACAACAGAATTCTTAGATATGTTGAGTCATCCGCTTATTAGAAGTATACTTGCTTCATTACTCCATTTGGTTTTTCGGTTCGATTTTGTAGGTGGATTATCTTCACCATGTAGATGAGTATTCTCGAACCCATCTTGACTGCGTGCAGGTAGGGATTCAGAAGCAGAAGTGGATGTTGTTCGGTGTGAGGGAAGTGAACCAAGTGGTTGTGAATTTCCATACGGAACAAATGGTAAATATTGGGGTGTCTCAAAAGAACTCAAATTTGGGTTAGAAAATTGTGGATATTGAAATTTTTGTAGATTTTGAAAGTTTGAGGGTACTTGAGAGTATTGAAAAAATGGATTTTTAGAATTTGGTTGAGGAGAATTACTAGATATTTGCAAATTCTGGAAAAATAGATTTGAAGAATTTGTCATACGAAAGTTGGGAGAATTTTGAAAAAATTGCAAAAAAATGAATTTTGAGAATTTGGAGGAGGAATATTTGCAGAACTTTGAGAATATTGTAAAAATGGATTTTATTAATTTGAGTGATTAGAATTTGAAGAATTATAAGAATCCATTTGAATATGAATTTAATGAAGTTGAGAAGAATTAGTGATAGAAAAGGAAATGTATGTATTTATAGATATAAAAAACCATAAAATATAATAAAATATTTTTTTTTCTCCCAGCCGTTGCTCAACGATTTTTTTTCTTAAAATCTATTATTTTATTATAAACAAATAAACTTATTTCATTTCGAATATGTTTGTATATAGATTAAAAAATAATACAATTTAATAAAATATTATTTTTTCATACAAACCACCGTTGCTCAACTATTGTTTTTCAAGCAATCCTTGGTGGACCATGGTTGCTCTACAACGGGAGAGCAACTTTGGTAGTAAGTTGCTCTCCCAAGCAACCTCCAAGAGCAACTCCCATCAGAGTTGCCCTTAGGGCTCTGCTCCTCATTATGTCAGATGATATCTCGGCCACATATTCCTCCCAATCCATTGGCGGTATGACTTGACTGCTACTAAAAGGATACCTAAGCAAAGAAAGAGCACTAATAAAAATTTGAAATTCTATGAAACAAAAGAAAAATATTGTACGATGGGAGAATCAAATGAGAAGGACATGGTAGAAATTAACTATTGCACCCGACAAGTCTCTAAAGACAATATAGCCCTCCTTAAACTCCGATTTGATTTTTCTGCAATCTCGTGTGTCCACTTCATTTCCTACATGTATGTCTTGAGAGTGGCACCGAAAAATTACGTGCATCCATATTATCACCGAGCAAATTACATGTAAATGTACTCACAATTTATCCAATCCATGAGCGACCATCAAATGTGGCCACCAAGGCTAGATAAAAAGGAACACATCCCGCCCAGAAGATATCGCTAACCTGATAGGTCGAAAAAGACAAGAGTTTGAGATGTCGATGAGTCGTCAATATCAACAATTAGTAAAAAAAAACTCGAAGATGTCGTGTTTTATATGTCGACAACAGTGGCACAATAGTCGTACTTGTCTTAACCGGAGATCCACTTCATGCGCTGTTTCGTAAGACACGTTTATGGATTCCAACGCATTTGAGGGGGAGCAAAAAATTGCGATGCGAAGTTGAGACAGAAATTATTGACTGTACTGTTGTAATCTATGTTTGAAAAAAAAAATAAAAAATTAATTATTTATAGTAATTAATTTCCGTCTTTTATTTAATTAACTTTATAATAATATAAATCAAATAAACCAAATATTTAATACATTAAATAATTTGTTTAATTAAACAAATTATTAAATACGTTAATTAATTAAACATATTATTAAACACGTTAATTAATTGAACACATTAATTAATTAACCAATTATTAAACACGTTAATTAGTATAATTAATCAAACACATTGTTTAATTAAACACATTGTTTGATGCGACAGCAAATTTTATAATATAGTAGAATAGGAAAGTAAACTCAACATTATTATATATATTTATTTAGTATGTAATTTGAGTGTACTTGTCACGTCCTAAATTGTTAGGAAGTCCCAAAATTACACTTGGCCAATATTGTGTATATTATCCACCACCCTGAACTATTGGAAGTCAAATTCAGCACATAAATTAGTAACACAGAAGGAAAGAATGGTGGGTAGCTACGGTCGAGGAGTAATTCTCTGTAAATCGTCTTCCCCACTCTTCCTCTTACTACCCTCCATTTCTTTCACTCGACCTAGATTTAATTTCTTCTCATCTTACTCTTCCTCAATCGTTCCTAGACTTCGTGCTCGTGCCATGTCAACACCTGCTTCTTCGTCTTCCTCCGTCAGCAGCGGCGATGCTCACGAGCCTCCCCTTTCGTCTGCAAATGGCTTCACCTCTTCTTCTTCTTCTGCGATTGATTTCCTTTCACTGTGTCACCGCCTTAAGGTAATAAATGAGGAAAACGTTTGAAATCCTTCATATGGATGGTGGAAATTACGAAATTTACTTTTTACTGGCAATCACCTGTTGTGCATCAATTTTTGTGTTCGAGAGGAAATGTTTTATTATTCGTTCCGTTTTTGAGAAAGTAAGGTGCCAATCCTGCTTGTTCTGATTATCCATTCGGGCGACGAAGGTGGTCTTTTACTCTTTTACATATTCAAACGGAGGTGTGATACTATCTGCAGCTGCAATTGGGTCTTCTGCAATTTGGTGCCCTAGCATATCTTTTGCTGCTCTGGATTCGCATATTAGAATATACCTAGTCTTTGTCGTGAAGAAAAGTGGGCAGACCTTAAGATTGGCAATTTTCCTTTTCTTTATAGTTTCTACTATTTACTTCTCTCTCTTAGCAACCAAGATCTAATTTTGTACTGTTTTACTATTTTTTTTTTGGGTTTTATGACTTTTGATATACTTGTTGACTTTATTATCATTTGCAACATTAATTAGACTACAAAGAGAGCTGGATGGATAAGAAAAGAAATCAAGGATCCGGAATCTATAGCCGATCATATGTACCGAATGGGGCTGATGGCTCTCATTGCAACGGATGTGCCTGGTGTTGATCGCGACAAGTTGGTTTTTTTCTTTCGTTAATTATTATAGTCCGTACGATATAAAACTCAATGAATTGTGTTTTAAAAGAACATGTCTACAAATGATCAGGTGCATAAAAATGGCTATTGTACATGATATTGCAGAAGGTAAAATATTATTGTCTCTTACTTTCTCTCATTTGGGTATAAATTGATTGAAAATATTTTTTGTAGATGGAAAAACCTCATTCATTTGGCGAAACTGAAATATTAACTTTTTTTTTTAAGTTAAGATCACTAACAGTAACAGTTTAGGATATTTATAGTAGTTTACAAGTGCAAAATGAGTGGCATAAATGATGTATGCCTTCATCTATAGCCAAGGATATTCCTTGATTTCTCTGTCAACTCAATTTTTGCAGCCAAATTGAAATGATTTGTATAAGAGTCTTGTATTACATTTGATTTATCTTTGGTACCGGATAGTGTCCATAACATAATTGTCAAAACCATTTTGTTTGATAAAACAGATGTTTATCTGCTATTGATGCATGTGGCCTTACTCAATGATGTATATGGCCTTTATCTATATCCAAGTCTATACCTCAATTCTCGTTATTGGTTTTTGTCATCCATAAATTTATATTAATTTGTATATTTGATAAATGAATATTATTCTAATCACGTTAATTCTTGAATAGCCATTGTTGGGGACATAACCCCTTCAGATGGAATCTCAAAGACCGAGAAGAGTAGACGAGAACGAGAAGCATTGGACCATATCTGCAAACTTCTTTGTGGGGAGACAAGAGGTACTTTACCGTATGTCACACCACTAATCGAAATAGGCAGGAGATGTGATCAAGTCCTGTAGTTCCAATAAAATATTTTGTCTTTTGAATGTCTTTTGTGTACTTAAGTTATCTTGTATTTTGCAGCCAATGAAATACATAACCTTTGGATGGAGTATGAGGAGAACTGTACACCAGAAGCTAAAATTGTGAAGGACCTTGACAAAGTACAGCTTATGTGACTCTATCTTTGTTATCCTCTATTTCTACTATTACCTATATGAAAAATGTCGTCTCTTATTTGTTATTATTATGACTTGGCTGCATTCTGAATGAACCTAGAAAATTCTTGACTTACTTGATGTTATAATGATCACCGTATATATCTGATCCCATGTTAAGTTTTTAATGAACCTTTTTTTTTTAATTTTAAAAATGTTTCTTGAATTGTGAAATATACAAATAATGGTCAAGCCAAACGATCCAAAAGTTTGCAAGATTGCCATATTAACCTTCCTGTGAATTTCTTCCCTTCTAAGGAGCTCACGAGCTTGACTACATTTGAGAGAAGGTTCTATTTGTTACTATTAGCCTAGTAATCAAAAGTTTAATGTAACTTACTAGATGTTCTAGAGAACCTTGAAATATTGCGATAATCAATATTAAAATGGTTCAAAACTTACGAATCATCTTTTTTTTTTGGATTGAACTGTCTTGTTGTCGTGCTAATGAGTTAATATAATTGTTGTATTGTATTTGTTCCGACCAGGTTGAGATGATTCTTCAAGCTTTAGAGTATGAAAATGGTATGACTTCTTGTCTTAATACCTAGAATGGTCTGTTGATGAGGATATCTAACTGTACGCCTTAAGTTACATGCTTTCATAAATTAGCATTTGCATTTGTAAATTTTCAATACCTATCTTTATAAAAAATTTGCTGCACGAGGGGCATGTCCGCTTAGTCACTCTTAAATTAATTTTGGAACTGAAATCAGGAAATTTATCATTTTTCCAAGGTTTCTAGTTGTTTGAACATTAATATGTAATTATAAGCAATAACATATGTGCCAACCTGTTTGTTCTTTATATTGCTTTGCTGCTACACTGTTAAAATTTCAACTTAATAACATCGGAACTTTATAGTTTGTTTCTCCGTCATGGATCAATCAAGGGCACTTGTAATTGATAATAGCTCTAAGTTTGAACAATGCATTAAAACTATACGAAGTTTGCAATATAGTTCACTTAGTTGTTAAGTTCGGAAATGATGGTGGCAGTAATATCTTTATGCAGAGCAAGGAAAGAATTTGGAAGAGTTTTTCCAATCAACGGCTGGTACAATTCTCTATCCATATTGCTGCTTTTGCCATTTTCCCTTCTATCCTTTTTTTCATTTTATGTCTGATTTTCTTTTAAAGAGAGATGAAATGCTAATGAGTCCTTGAGTCGTAGGAGGACTTGTGTATTTACAATCCTTTTCTTCTTTTTCTTGCCATTATAACATGACAACCAGCTTGTTTCGCTTTCTCAATCACAGCCTATTTCTCTAGCATGTCTGTTCTCTCTCTCTCTCTCTCTCTCTCTATATATATATATATATAGATGCAAGAATGAGGCTGTAAAGGAACTTGGTAACTAAAGCGAGTGGATTATGTGCAGGAAAGTTTCAAACAGAGCTTGGAAAAGCATGGGCCTCGGAAGTTGCATCAAGGAGAAGAAGTAAGAATCCTCCCACTTGAACCAGTAATCCACCTGGAGTTGTTTTTACCCGCTGCTGTATTTCAATACTAGTTGTATTTTTAGAGAAACATTTTAAACTGTTCTTTTGCCTTTTTATTTCTAAAAAGATGTCCTTTTCATTTATAATCTCTCTCTCTGCACTCTGTGAGCTCAACTTGATGAGCAGAGCAGACATGTCTTTCACTGCCACCACCTGTGCCTCCTGTGGGTCTTACCAGTTCATTGAAGTCTGCCAAAGTTACTTCCTTTCCAGTTTCATCCAAACAAAAAACAAAGAAAAATGGTCCCTCCAATAACGGTCATCCCGCCACCACCATTGATGAATTAAATAATCCAATAAATTATTCTTAAAAATGGTTTGAATTCATTTTGTGTTGGCGGGGTTCTACATGATCTGATCGGACAGCGACGGGAGTCGCCGGAAAATATTAGCAGCAACGGATGGCATGTCGTCTCTGAACCTTGGATGGCGCAAGTAATAGAGGCCAGTCCCCAACACAAACGCCTTGAACGGCACTACGTACAGCACCAAAGAAGCCACCAGGCAGAACACCACCACTATCCCCGTTGCTCTCGGGTCTTTCCAGCTTAACAGCGCATCCAAACGCTCCCCTTGCGACGCCACGTCACCCAGCAGCGTCTGGGCCCTACCCGCCAGCGCTCTCAGCCGATCATACCTTATCCTAATTTGGTCGGAGGATCGTCCGGTTGGGAAGGAATCGAACTCCTCGTCCAGCTCCTCGCCGCTGGCAGCGTCCACGTAGGACAGACGTGGGTCCAGACTGGGTGGGACCCGGTGACGATATCTGTATCTGATTAGGAGGATTAGAAAAGCGTACATGAAAACAGTGGGAAGCAGCAGGTGAGGCCACAACACAACGGCTACCAGCAGCACGTGCACCAAGACTGTTGTCGGCGTGTGAGCCCACGTGCGGATTCCGTCCACCCACCGCGCTAGAGATGCGACGCGTGTCAGGCAACCCACGACTCTAAACCAATTGGCCTTGCTCCTCCTCAGGCTCCACACGTGCGATTCCGAATCCAGCATGAAGTGGACCACCTCTTGGCCCAGCGGTGGTTCCGACCGGCCGAGCCGTGCCGTCACGATTCTCATAGCCGTGTGTCGGAGGATATCTTGCTGAGCAGGACCCAATGGGCGGACGTAGTGCATCCTGGGGAGAACCGGAGTGGTGTAGGCTTGAATCAGGCTGAGCCACGACGGGCAAGAGAACCGAACGGCGATCTCTATCTCTCCCATTTTCTTGGGGCCATCGGGGTGCAGCACTGTGAGCATGTAAGAATTCTTGTACACACGATTCACATCGAGCGTTGATAGCCGTACACGTATTTTCCCAAGCGATAGATCCTTCTTCTCACTAGCCTCCTCCTTCCCAAAACTTCCATTATTAAAAACTCCGATTGTGAGGACGGTGCAGGGATCGTGTACGTCCCAAACGTACTGTTCGTTCCACCGTGGATTAAACCGGTCAATGATCGTCCTCGTGCGGACCCACTTGGCACCGTATTTGGCAACCACGTAAGCACTGGTGGACCCACACGTGCTGTCTTTCCTCTTCACAGGCAGCAGATTTGTAGCGCCGCGAATTCCGACCTCGAGCAGACCAACAGGAGGTTTGGTTAGCTGTTTGGCGGCGGCTCTAACATCGCTGGTCACGTGTGTGGCTTCGTCTGCCACGTGATACCCACCTTCTAAACAGACTCGCAGGTGTATCCTCCCCGCGTAGGGGCGTTTCTCGTCGCCGATCAGATTGAACCATCTGGACTTCAGGTCTACTCTGTCGTCAAGCCGTCGTTCTATGCTTGCCACAATTATTTGAGCATGGCCGATTGGCTGTTCGCCGTTGGTGAAGTCGTCCACTGTGACAGTCAAAAAAGGATCGAACGGCTCAGCTGACACGAAAATCAAATCCTCATTCCACGCAGGATTGTTAGCCGAGCCGACGGATATTCGACTCGTTTTGAAAACCTGCGCGCCGAGTTTGCCCTTCACCTGAATCTCCCGACTCCGAACCTTAGTTTCTGATCCCGAGCCAAACTGTAAGTCTTGGGTTTGGATGACCGTTAGCCTCAAATACCAGAGCTTAGGAGAGAGGTACACCTTGGCCCGAGTCTCCGGTATTGATCCACCGGAATCAGACTGCCAAGCCTCCTGGAAGGCTTCGTCAGCCTGAGTTCCCATCCACACGGCCAGCATGACGTCACACCCCGGCGATTTTTCCGATTCTAGAGAGTACCACTGTGGAGCCAGTGGACTGTCGGGAGGTACTCTTTTGGGAACCTCGTGAAGATCAAAGGACACATTTCCTAAACAAGATTCGTTCGTCGGATCGTCCTTTCCTTGCTCCCAAACGGAAACTTGCAGGGAAGTGGAGTTCAATCCGTCCTTGTCGAAAGCGAAAACCTGATCCCAATCTTTCTGAATTTGGCTGTTATTGGATTTGACTGTGTGGGTTCCGATCGCCAGCTTTGCATAAATAATGGAAGCTCCAGATTGATCGTCGGCAGGAGGTGGAGGCTCTCTCTTGGCTTTGACCATCCGTACAAAAAGAAATGGCATTACTTGAACAAGATCGTAGGCAACGCGGCTTCCAGATCGAAGTTCACGAAGCTCGTTCAAAGCGACGAGATCGGAGCTTCTTCTCGTAGTCCTCTCTGCATTCTCCTTGAGATCCTTCTTCGTCTTTTCCTCGTCAGAGATTGCCGGTTTAGGATTCTCCCCTTGATTTTTCTCCGTTTCCGCCTCCTTCTCCGTCGATTTAGTCTCCTCCGTCTTTTCCTCTTTCTTCTCTTCGACGTTCTCTTTCGGATTCTCCAATGCCGGCTTCTCTTCCGGAGCAGGAGCTTCATCGGCAGGCTTCTGCTCTGCCGGTGGATCCTTGTCTTCTTCATCGACGTAAAAGATCTTCAGACCAAGCTCCCCTCTGATCTGCGAAAACACGCTCCTCTTTTCCAAGGGATAATAAACCAGGGCTTCCGATCCGGACTTGGCGAAGCTACTTCCAGAGACTTTAACTTTGCCGAGAAAAGTGCTTCTCTTGCCAGTCTTCTTGTCGTTGTACAAGTTAACCTCCAGCATTTCTGAGGCCATGGATTCAGAATCGTGGACAGAATATTCAAGGGTCTCATCCCACTCAGGGTTAAGATCTCTCATCTTTGTCTTAGTTCGCCTCCTCTGCCCGTCGAAATCCACCACCGCATAAGCGCTGGCCGTTCCTTGCCCGTCTTTGGGCATCAAATTCTTAGCGTTGCAGACCTGGACAACGAGCTTCCGAGATGCATTATCTGCCATTGTTAACGAGACGAGTCAACTTCAAGACGATCAGAAACAGAGAAAGAGCGAGAGCGAGAGAGAGAGAGAGAGAGTTGTCTGTGTAACGTTGAAATGGCAGAGAGAGAGAGAGAGAACAGAAGAAATAAGAAGGGAAAATGGGGCCGAGGAGCGTTGGACACGTACTGTAGAGATGGCCACGTGGGAATGCTTTGGGATGTGATAGTCAAGTGGGTGAGCTGAGCAATCAGCATCCATGGCGCCGATTATGTCATCAACTCCTTTTATTCGAGTAAACCACGAGTAGCTAGCTTTGTTCAGAACCGGACCAACCCAAGAGACCTGAACCCACAGTTTCGACTCGGGTCAGTTTGGTTTTTGTCAACCAACAACAAATCCGGCTCGGTTCTTCATTTCAGAAAGACAAAACCATACAATAAAATTCTCTCACCCATCTTACCTAAATGTCAGTTCTACGGCAGGTTTCTGCAAATATGACCGTTGTCTGGTTCTATAACACATGCCTCACGTTCTCGACTATTACAGAGAGAGAGAGAGAGAGAGAGAGAGAGAGAGAGGAATGCAGAGCATTAAAGCAAATCTGGATTCAATATTATAAATAGAAAAATGTTGAGCATTTCAAATTTTTTTCACATGCTAAGTTTCCTAAAATATCATTAGTAAAAAGACAAACTTGATTATCTTTACAGTTTTTGAGTTCGGAGAGATTAAGAAAGAGAAAACAAGGGGAAGAAACATATGGTCATCGTCCAGTGATTTAAGCTCCTTCTGCTCTTCTCCATAGCCAAATCAAACTAGCTTTTCTTCATTGCTGTGCCACCAGTTCTCTTTCATTCATCGTTTTTGCTTATCCCCCACCTATCTTCCCATCTGTTTGTTAAAGCCATGCCATCTGATCAAGCCTATGAAACAGTTGATGAATCGACACATTTTGACCCGTAAAAACCAATTGTGATACGTGAGTAGCATCGTTAAACATTTGCAGATTCAATGATCAACTCTAAATGATTCTAAACAAGAAACACAACGCTTACCTTGAATTTCTGAAAAACGGGAAGTTTGGACTAAATGTCCCCATGGACCTGATGAACAGAACCTCGACTCGAATATTTTGGTTCTTGGCCAGGATAAAAGATTTTTGGTTCATATCCAGAATTACCACCAGCTGCCTTCTTTGCTGCAAAATTGGCATCCATACTCCCATAATCCAAGCTCTGCAGAATACTCGGAAGCTTCATACTATTGTCCTTGCCAAAAGAAATTCCAGATTCAATGTCGAATTTACTCTTTGAGCTCATGAAGTCTCTGTCCATTTCTGATCCGACAGATCCAATAACAGTGTCATCAAAATCAGTCACCCATACACGGAAATCGATCAGCGATGGAGGAATCTTAGAGGAGAATATTTCTTTGAGGTTGCCTGATAATCCTATCCCAAAAGGATTTTCCTTCTTGTCGTAGCGGTATCGAAAATTTTCATATGTTGTCTGCAGAAACGTAAGTTTTCCTTCATATGATTACAACTTCCATATTAAACTGAGCATATACTTCTAAACAATTTGAACCCTGTTTCTAATCATGCATTCTATACTCCTTGAGAGATGTTATCATGCACGAACATAAAACCAATGTTACCTCGATTTGATACCATTTTTCAAAATATAATGCTCAAAACTAGACGAGGAAGGAGCTGAGGTATGCTCATTTGGCCATAAACAAAAGTGAAAAAATAAGCAAAATGCTACTCCTTGGCCAAATTAATTTTCACATAAGAAGCACGGATACGGGGCTGGCACGGCATGCACGTATCGATTCATTGTCATGTTAGTGTCGTGTTGGCGAATGAAAGGTGTGTCCGACAAGTATCGTACTTTGATACGTATTTAAACATGATGGACCTCATTAAAAATAAATTGTCCATGCTTTAAGTGTAAAATATTAGAACTCCTTAAACATATAAAGAAAGACAAGAAGGCAAACCTGGTTGGTGCAAATAAGGTAAATGTGGAACATAGTGAGGCCTCCCACAAACCAGACAGCTATGAAGCAATAAACAATGAGAACTACTGATACAATATCTTTCGACATGACACTCCATAAGTTGCCTCCTTTGCGAAGAATGTTGACCCATGAAAATGCAAAAACATATATACACAAGCTGGTCGACGATGATATAAAGAATATGAAAAATCGATAGTTGCGCTGCATAGACAGGACGAGAAAAGAGACAAAATATGAGTAAATATTGTGATACATTGCAATATTGAATTGCATACATAAACTTATGTCAAAATCGAAGTTTTGGATTCATTGAAGATGGAGAAACTCACCAAGATTATAGTCAGTATTTATAAAGATACAAGATTAGTACAAGATGGAGAAACTCACCAATCCAATACACTGGCCTACCCATGGACAGTGGTGGTCAAACTTCTGAACACAATTGTTACAGATCGAGCAATGAGAAGCACGAGGTGGACGATACAATAGACAAGTGTCACAAAATTTGATTTTTATCGAGTGGCCATTGATGATTATATCCTTTGTCCGAGGTATTTTCAGATTAGGAGTCTTTTGATTGACCCACTCCATAGATTGTGTAGTTGCATCAAACGATTCGTCTAATTCGGGAGGCTGAGAGTTTCTTGGAATAATTCCTGGATCTCTTCCACACGTCAAGAAAAGAAAAGTAAAATCCTGAAAAAGAAAAACAAACAAGCTGTCAGATTCGATCATTTTCTACACAAGGTTTCCGAAAAAAGTTTCTTTTTTACATACCAAAACAGTGAGGATCAATGCCCCAAACAGAACAGGATAGTCAAAATATGGATTATTTTCTTTGATGGTGAGAATAACTCGAATGCAGAATGACAACGCCGGAGCACCGATAAGAATCGTGGTTAGAATGAGTGATGCCGCATCTTGACCAAAGATAAGTCTTCCACCACAGAGGAATTTCTGACAAGAAAAGCCATTCGTGAGTGCCACTCCATATGTTGACAAAACAAAAGATATGAAAAACCTTTCGTAATTGACAGAAAGAAATCGCCAAGAAAAAAGGATCCAAGCAAAGCATGATCCTTTGCCATAACTGTCACAAAGTTGTTATACTAAAAGCAATTCAAAAAGATATATCATAAGTGGTGGTAATGACAACAGCAGATGAGCATTACCGGCAGAATATAAAAGAAAATACACGAAGTTACTCATAAAGGGTAGCCATAAAAGAATATAAGCCTGGGATGCATAAATTGGAGTTAGAAGTAAAATGATCAGACATTTAGTAAAGCCAGGAGCAAAGACAGGAAAGAACCAGTTGGATAATGAATTATGAACAATTTTTTTTTTTTTTGGTTTCACAAGGAGGAATTTGGCCATCAATCTTTGGCCTTGAAAGTTCTTAGAAGTCATAATATTGACGGTGAATGGTTGAAAAGTATATCCAAACTCCAAATTCTGAATATCAAGTTAAGTCAAAATTCATGATCATCTGAGGGGAACTACCACAAAACTTGTAAATAATTGAGAATGGTTATAGATTTAACCCAAATGGAATAATAATTAAACGGAAAACGCAAGAATGAATGATAATCTTAATCAATTACAGCCATGAGAAACACAGTGTAACAAACGGGAAGGCAAGCATAACAAGGGGGGAGGAGAGAGAGAGAGAGAGAGAGAGTATACATTGTTACCCTTCCAGACTTGATAGAGCCTCCTCTGGTTTGGCTTGGAAGGGGCTATATTCATGGCATTAGATGGAGATCCGTCCCAGCTACTGTGCTTGCCGCTATTCATTTGCTACAGCTTCTGGTTTCGTTCTGCGACCTCCAAATCTCCGACAACTTTGATTTCAATATTTTCAGGCACCACCCACATCAAAGAAATCCAAATGTTCTACTTTGAACAATAACCAAAACATCAAAAAAAATTCTACGGTTCTTGTTTTTCTTCTTCAAAGCGAACAAATCTAGCTGGTGGCATTGTATATCAGAGTTGATTATAAAAATCCAGCACGTCGCTCTCTAGAAGAAAAGGCATCCCCGTCACCCTGCTCACCCTGTCTCTCCCTCTCTCTCTCTCTCTCTCTCTCTCTCTTTGTCTCCCTCTCTCGTTTTCTCTTCCTCCGCCTCTAACAAACATGCTGTCTGTCTGGGTGTCCTGTAACGATTTTCCATATTTGAGCGCGCTTTCCGCTGCCAAATCCTGTTATTTTAGAGGCACATTTTTTTTTTCTTTTTATTAAATTATTTTGTAATTCCTCTCTCTTCTACCTCATAAAATAATCTTCTATTTTTTATTGAACCGAACCGAACCAATTACACCGATTCCCGCCGAGCGATAAAACCAAGCTATGTACGGTCGAGCCAAAAGATGTCTCTCTCGTTTTAGACAAATTTAATTCAACACCAACGCTTATATGTTGGTTTGATTTTTTCGAAAGGGCTCGAATTCTCGTAAGCGGGCATAAACTTGACCGGAACCGAACAAAACCAAAGCAAATCGGTTCTACAACGTTACCTTATATCAAAACATTATTTACCTTAGTATTTGCGAGAAACATCCTAAAATTTAATCAATTTCGGTCGCTAGAATTTTCCTGCTCGTCCTTGCTGAAAAATAAAATAAAAGGTCATCTTCTCAAAAAGCATTTCTAGCCATTTAACTGAAATAACTACCAGTTTTACAGAAGGTTCAGTTTTCAGACACATGCATATCAACTACTACCGACTGAGAAAGCTTCTAAGACCAAGATCTTACATCGAAGTCACATCCAAACAAAACAACATTCTACACATTCCTACACTTCAAACAAAATGTTAAAACTTATTTTAAGGGTCGAGACTCAAGGCTAGCCAGCCGCCGTTGTCCCACCGACGCAGAAAATCGTACCTTTTTTCTGGAGTCTTGTTCAATCTTTGTCCTAACTTTAAGTCGCGGCCAACTGAGAAAAAACCCATACAAATGATGTTATCAAAAGATTAAATTTGGAGCATAGTAATCTATTTTAAGACCAGTTAATGTCCAATTGGAACAAAGACAGCCTTGGTATGTTCAAAGAGTTTATGCAATCCAATCTACATTCGACACCTGCTAACACTAAATTCACCTTTGTTTTGAACATCGTGCATAGATCATACCAGAATTACAGAAAAATAATGTTTTCATCATCTTGAAAATACCGGCATGGGTAAAATCATATCCGCACGATCTAAAATTCAAAGAAAAAGATAAAAAATAAATAAATAAATAAATCTGCATGTCAGCAAGTAGGCCTGATCTTCATTTTTACCAGTCTTGGAGAAAAAGACTCACCTTACTAATAAGAACTGCAAGTCCTGACGATAACCGTGGCCGAGTACAGTTCCCCCCGATACCATCAATAGAAAAATCCTCTGCACTTGAGAGATCCACATAAGCACTTTTTCTTCCTTCCATCACCCTTTTTAGAGGTGATCATTCCATAATCATATGTCAACTCAGTCATGGGAGGTACATGCCTGACTGCATAGAAGGACACGTGGAACCCCCACTCGCTTTTATTTTCCCGCATGACCGGCTTCCAGCGTATATTGGGAGAGCAACTATGATTCATGAACCTAGCTACATTCCCTGCATTTTTTGCGCTTATAATAAGTGGCTTCGGGATTGAGGAAGAATCGTTAGACTCGTAAAGACCTTCGATTGTCTGATAAGTACGATTGGTATCAAAGATGTATTCATCGTCATCATCCCTTGCAGACTTTTTTGCATCCCCACTGCCAATGACTTCCCCAGCATATTCACAAATAAAGGCACCAGCTCGAATTGGATCCCACGACCTTAATCCCCAGCCTTTATCTTTAGTTCTAAAAACTTCCAAACGAATTTTTAGGCCACCCTGAGACACACGGTTTCGGCAATTAGGAGGACAGCAACACAAAGGACCACATTCATAAATCAATGATTTTTGGCTCAAAAGGAGCCCATTTGCAGAATAGGGAAGGTTTCCTCCATTTTTCTGTATACAGGAACAGTTGGAATAGGTTGGGAGACATCCACCACTGCAATTACAACCATTTGAAGGTTCCATGAAGTTCATTGATTTAGAATACTTTAGACCGGGATAATACGTGAAATATGCAGGGCCCTTCTCATCATCGACGCCATTTACAAGAGAGACAGGAAAATTTTCAGCACCTGAAGTAAGATCCGACAAAATAACGCCAATCCTAGAAACATTTCCTTCCTTCCATTGTTGAGCCAATTTCCAAGTCATAAATCCATCTGCCTGGCCAGGTAATCTGACCAATTTATACTTGAAAACATTGCAACCCGACTTCCCTTTCTCTATCCAAGATTCCTGGATTTTATAAAGACCATCATACACATAAATTTTTCCTGTTGGATTGGATATATCCCTAAGCCCGCGAATAACTCTAACATTGTTTCCACGATGCAAGCTTTTCTCCAGAGCAAGATTTCCCCTTTCAAGTTTCTGATCCTTCATTTCCTTGTCTTTTCTGTTAACCCCTCCTTGACCGCTGTAAATGAGCACATTTGCATCCTCATTATCATCTTCATAACCACCTGAAGAAACAATGCTCACAGCCAATGGGTCGTCATCATTGCTATTCTTCAAAGTCAAGTAATCAATTCCAGCCATAGATGGAGCATGTAATCCAACCAAACACATTTCCATTCTAAAAAAGAAGATATCTCCGATTTCAACTCCCGGAACAATCCCGATTCTTTTATTGGTATTTGTTCGTATACCTTTGCTCATCAGAACTGCAGCTGCTTTCAAATCAGGACGTTTTATAACTCCTGGAATAGGTTCCTTTGACTCTTCAATCTGTGCAATCTTCCACCTCAGCGTATCACACAACATAAGGACCAAACGTACTGTTTCCCTATCACCATCGGAACGCTGAATAGGGTCAAATGATGTGATATTACAGGAGGTCAGCATCCCATTCAGTACTGAGTCTAAGTCTGAATCAGGTGGAGCAGTACTATTTTCCTCACCACTTCTCTTACGAGATCTCCTAGGCCTCCCTGCCTTAATTGTATCATCGCCATCGCTATCCTGGATGCTGATACTACTGGAAAATTGAGCATTCTGGCTTTGAGCTTTACTGTACCCATCTCTATCTGCCTCGATGAGGTTGTGTGACTGGGACTGCCTTCTGGTTACTCTTCTCGATGAGCTCGTGGCTCCATTCGCAGCAGCCGTATATTGAGTTGGAGTAACTTCAGGAGGAGAAATAGGAGTCCTGAATGAAGATATTGGAACTGCATTTGATATAGGACTGTTGAAGCCTAAGGGCGTGTTGGTTTGGTTATCAGTCTGGTGCTGTTGTTTTAGTTCTGGCGAAAAGAAAAAAGGGTAAAATGGGGCAATCCCTGGCGGAAAAGGACCAGATGGGCTGGCACAAACAAATGGAGCACCGCCTAGAGAATTTGGCGTTGAAGAAGAAACATTATTTGCTGAGGGAAATACAGGAACCAGACGGCGCAATGGTTTTACGTCCAAGACTTTTGACTTATCTAGAGGCTCAGTTGCCGGGATAGAGTCTTTACCCATGCTTTGTGGCATTGAAAAATTTCCAGAATTATGCATTAGTTCTACGAGTGAACAAACCAATAGCTGCCAAATTGGTTCCCGGACTAATATGTACCTACATTAGCGTTCTTGAGCTCTTATGTGCGAAATGACAACCAAAGTTTCCACAGTCAAGCAGTCACCCCTGCAGCTACAGAGTGAAAAAAAAAAAAAAAGTGAAATAACGGAGTAAAAGACAATTTTCAGATCAAATAACCAGAGAAGAAAGTGAAGAAATCAAAACAATTGACACCATGGATGACAAGTTACAAAAAAATAACCAAAGTAACAAGAAAAGCAATAGCAGTCCAAAAATTTTCTCTCTGATGTGATGATTCCAAATAATCAATAAATGAGAAAGATACAAACCAAAGAGATCGAACAGAGGAGCAAAATGGGAAAATCCCGCTCTTTTAAGAGGAAAAAAGAAACTCGAAACAGCGAACACACTAAGTAAGTAAGTGGAAATGCAGCACGAAGCAAAATACGGAGGTTTTGAGTCTTATTTCAAACAAAACGGCAATCGTAGTAATGAGCTCTGACTTGAACATCCTCATAAACCAAACAGATAGTAAAAGATATCATCCTGGGAAGAAAGGGGGGAACTTGACTGAGAATCAGAAAAGATCCGGAAAATGAAAAACAACCAAACCAAGCAAGACAGAGAAAAAATAACTACCATTTCTGGAGAAGAGGGAAAACCCCAAGCTGAATCTGGTGAGAAGATGGACAAAAAAGGTTAAAACTTCACCTGATTTCTTCAGATTCCGTGGAACACGTTCTAGCAGAGATCCGCGAAAAGATCTCGGCCCTCCTAGGAAAACCCTTCTCCGAAAGTGGAGTCTTTATGGACTAGGGCCACTGTTTTCGCAGGGTTTATGCTGGTAACATGATGTAAGAAAGGAGTTGCGTTGATGGTGGCGTCCAACCAAGGAGTGGTTTTGGAAGTGTGCGGAATTGAGACATGGCTGTCTTCTATGTTTCGTGTAATAATAATAATATACTACCCTTTTGAGTAATTTGCGGTAACCATGTCCATTTTCTTCAATTAAGATTAATGGCGTCTGGAAAATGGAAATAGACTTGGAGTTGGAGCATCTTCTCTCCCAACAGACATTGGATTCTCGTTGGGAGTTACAGCCAATATTTACTTTCAAAGCTTCAATTTTTAAGTTTTTTCAATATTCTTATTTGTTACTTCATTTTATATTTTGTAGTTACAATTTCAGGATGGGTACGAGCCGGTTCCGTTCCACATGGAACTAGGACCGAATCATGACTCACGTTTCCCGAATGTGAGAACCAAAACACTAGCTTTCGTGACCTGTTTTTTAGTTTGGGTCCAAATTTTTAAAAATTTTATTTTTTAAAAGTTATATTGTACATTTTGTTACTTTTGGGTGGAGTTTTCGAAGTTTGATCAAGTTGGAGGCTAATTTTATTGATGAGCCAGTTTATTGTGATTTTGGGTAGAGGTCTCCTCAATTTTGGGTCAGATTTTTTACCATTGTTCGATTCGGTTTTTACCGTTTTTGACCCAATATTCGTGAATCAAACCCCTACGAGCAGTTTTTGAAATTGTATAATCGGTACCGATTCATTTAGGGGGTATAACCGACTCGAACTGTACAATCAGGTAAACTGTGAGTCTAGACTAGTTCTGCCAACTGTAACAAATTTACGACCAAAAGAACAAAAAAAAACAAAATTGAAGTATTCGAAACATATGATAGTCAAACCATTCATACAAATAGGAGTGTGACAAATTAGAAAACAACACAATAAATACGAGTCCTAACGTTAGGAATCACTTACAATTTGTAGTCAGTATAATTTTATGAGTAAATCAATCTTCAAAACATTACCACATCAACATAATAATTTTTGGCGTCACTCGAGCCAAAACTGAATTGTTGAGGCTTCAAATTGCAAAGCTCACAAAAAAGTGAGAAACTTTGGATAATAAAGAAAGATGTTCATTTTGCTTCAAGCAAACGGCAGACGGCCACCTTAAACAAAACATGTAACAACCTTGCTTTATGTCTAATATTAAATCACCCAAAACAAAAATGCACTTGCTTCAATCCTCATGATAACTTTGAGGGCAGTTTTGTGAGACAAGAGATTTAAGAGTGAACCTTTTTTATGAGAGGGGCCCAAAACGAAGTAAAGAAGAGAGAGTTAATTTGAAAACTAATAAAAGATGAGGTAATTATCGATTTTAACTCTGTGCTATGTATTTTATTTTAGTTAGCCTCATGTATTAAAAAAATCAGTAAAGTAAACCATGTACTTTGATTATGTTATCAGTTTTGACATTCCATCAACAATTTTGTTAAACCATCGTTTAAAAAATTGCCAAACAATATTGGATTCACTTGTAAATTTTTACCACATATTCACTACTTAATGAGAAGATAATCTGAAAATTTTCGTGATTTTTTAACACATTTACGATTTATTGTAATTTTATTTTAGTATTTTATACAAATATTATAATAAATCATACAAGTTTTAGAAAATCAAGACAATTTTTTTATCATCTACCCCTGATGTGATGAACATGTGAAAATTGTTTCAAATAAATCCAATATTTTTTGATATTTTTTTAAAAATTAATCTCAATTTCTTATCTACTTTATAAATTAATTTTAAAAAAAATACCAAACGATATTGGATTTATTAAAAAAAATATTTCGCATGTTCACCCTATCATATGTAGATAATAAAAAATTTTCGTAATTTTATAAAACTTGTATGATTTATTATAATATTTTTATAAATTACTAAAGTAAAATTACAATAAATCGTACATATGTTAAAAAATCAAGAAAATTTCAAATTATCTTGTCATTAAGTAGTGAATATGTGGTAAAAATTTCAAGTGAATTCAATATCGTTTGGTAATTTTTTAAATGAGAATTTAACGAAATTGTTGATAAAAAGTCAAAACTAATAACAGAATTAAAATACATTATTTTGTTGGCTATTTTTTTAATACAGAAATTAATTGAAATAAATTGCACAGTACATAGTACATGATTAAAATTGATAATTATCCTAAAAATTATCTAAACAACCATGTCCGTTGTCCACTGTCTACTGATTCACCAGATCTTTACAAACTAAAAAACTAATTTTGCAAATAATAATCTATTCGAAACAGGTCAGTCGAGCAATTTTAGTAATTATTTATTGTGTTCATTGTTTTCAGAAACATGAAGTTACTCTCGAGCTAGCTATTAGCTGGCGTTGGTGTGAAAGATCGAATTTATTTCGTTTCATCATAATTTTCTTCCAAAGTTTGGATTTTTATAGACGATGACAACACAGGTTTGACACGACACTCGGAAGTAGTTCTTGCCACAACCATGTTGAATAAGATGTGGTCCCCTGAACCAAATCTTGGATAAAGCGCAAAGTGTATGTTGTAATCCAAACCCAGATGGGTATTTTTATATTTCTAACTTCTAACGTGAAAGCAAGGTTAACGGAATAGAATAGGATCGAATTCTGCTCTTGCCTTTCCAATGTTCAGCTGGAAAAGACTCTTTAAAAAGGACGGCTGATTCAAACATGGTTCACCCACTTTGAGTGGACTTTTTTTCCAGGTTTAGAGACTTCTTTCAGCGGCAGTGTTTTTAGTTATTGTCGTTCTTGTATTTCGATCTTATTGTTTTCAATATCTGCGAGGATCTGTTGGGTTTTGCGTTTGTGGGGTTTCGTTTTTCGTCCTGGAATTGCCTAAAAATTAGATTTTGACTATGATCCATCACTCGAGGTTTTGTTTTACTACCAGATGATCATGGTCCAAAGAATTTTGGGCATTTGAAAAGTTTGACCTTGGAACCTTCACTAGCTCGTGGATTGTTTAATTATTTTAAATTTATCTTGTTTTAACATCGTTTCATGCTGATCACTGAACGAAGTCCAGTTTTGGTCTACAAATGGCTTTTAGTTCTAACTCAACTTTCTATTTTCGCCTTTATAGATCTACTAATGTTAGTTCTACCAATAGTCGCTCTAGATTTTGTCCTACTTCACTACTTAGTTGATCAATTTATAATTCACGAAGTTGCTTTTATTTTGTTTATCAGGGTTTGCTTTTTCCATGTGGTAAGTTTGCAATGGGTTATTGGAAGGCGTTTTGCAGCATTCACATTCTAAACATTCTTCTTGCCATTTCCTTATTCCCTCGATGCTTCACCATTGAAGCTGATACCGATCAGACAGCACGTATATTCGTAAATGCGTCAGCTGCATCACAAAGGCCTATACCTGAAACACTTTTTGGAATTTTTTTTGAGGTTGGATTTCTAACTTTATTGAGCTTCTTTCTTTGAGATCAGTAGTTCTTTCTATTATTTGTGCTTTTGACCTCGAAAGCATTTCCCAAAACAATCTATTTGCATTGTAAATTATGAGGAGATGCATATATTGGATATAAAAATCGAATAATTGTGTTTTTTTTCAATTCGTCTCTTAATTTTATTTTAATTTCTGTAATGAAATGCTTTTATGTATACTTAAGTCTCTTGCGTGCTGCATAATCATAGTACCATTTCCATGGAGGGTGAGCATTGACCGAAAATGGTTTGTTTGCAGGAGATTAACCATGCAGGGGCTGGTGGTATTTGGGGTGAGCTTGTAAGCAACCGAGGTCAGTATGGATCGATACATGAGATTACTTTTCAAGAATTTTTAAATAAAGAAATCTGTTAATGCTGTTTCTGGTTGGGATTAGTACAACAAGACTAATACAACAGTTATGAAACACATCTTGTCCTGCAAGACAAATGTCTGAAATTAAGAATTTTGGTTGGAATTATAGTATGAAAGCAGCATCAGTCTGATCCTAAAACTAACATTTGGTTTGTCAAATGTATAGTTTTTTTTACTGCCATTTAAGATGATCATATTATTCAACAGCTCCTACAACAAAACCACTATAAAGCTCTTGATAATACGATCTTTTGGCATTCCTTTTTTTTTTTTAATCTATAGGATTACTTTATAAATTTTTGTACCTGACTGATAAATTGGTTGCAATGGAAGTTCTTACCTCTGTCTCTCAAAAAACCTATAAAGTATTTGAGAATCTTATCATTTTAAGCTATGGGAATGTAGGAAATGGCTTAAATAAAAAGGGAAAAAAACGGTGAATCCCCGGTTGAAATGATAAAATCAGGTTTCAAAAGGGTGGTGACAGTTAAAATGAATAGATTTCGTGCAATTTGAAGTATAAATGATCTGGGCATCATTTATTTCTATTGTCATTTATTATTCTAGTTTTTAGCATTTTATGGTTTTTTGTTATTTGTTTAATGGTTACTAATGCATTGTCTTTCAAACTTCTAAGGTAGTATTTCCTATTTAAATTTGCATTGTAATTGGATCATTTTAGTTGATGAATGAATGATAAATTGATTATGAGTTTTCTGTGAAATCCCCTCTTCTTTTCCCTTCTCCCTCTCGGTCTCTCCTTTTCTGAACTTCTTCCTGTTCTTCTTCCTCCTCCTCACTCTCTTTCTCTCTCTCTAATCCTTTGTATCCGCTGCTTCATCAATAAATTCAATTACTTCTCACTTTGAAGTGATTATTTTGTATTGACTTGAACTATAATATTCAGGTTTTGAAGCTGGGGGACCTAATACTCCATCTAACATTGAACCCTGGTCTGTCATTGGAGACGAATCGTCTGTAATAGTATCAACAGATCGCTCATCATGCTTTGATCGTAATAAAGTTGCCCTACGAATGGATGTGCTTTGTGATGGCACAGGCCCCGATCTCTGTCCCAATGGAGGAGTTGGTGTTTACAACCCGGGATTCTGGGGCATGGTATGCATTATTTCACGCTGGATGGTCTTTCCTTTCGTTTCTTCACTCTGAATTCCTAACATATTAATTTTTTTTTTTTGCTGTATTTTTCAGAATATTAATCAAGGGAAGACCTACAATGTGGTTCTTTATGTTAGATCATCAGGATCAGTCAATGTTTCCATTACATTGATGAGTTCAAATGGGTTACAAGAATTAGCAAAGGCTCCTGTAATGTGAGTGATTTTAATTTCTTCTTACAGTCTATATAAAAAAAGAACATCTTAATTCCATTAACCTCTTCTACAGTGCTACTGCTTCAGAAGTTTTGAACTGGACAAAAGTTAACCTTCAATTAAAAGCTTCTGGAACAGATCAAAATGCAAGACTTCAGTTAACAACAACCAAGAAAGGAGTTTTATGGTTTGATCAAGTCTCAGTCATGCCTTTGGACACATATAAGGTATATCTCTTCCTTTATTCATGTCTACCGAACATTAACACTAACTAGAAGTGAAATAAAAATAACAAAATTTCAACGACAGGTAAATTATGTGTTGCAAGTACTCTACTCTCCAATGTTGCTTATTAGCTTTTAATCTCAAGGTTTTGTCTCTGCATGTATGTAGTTCTTTGTTTCCCTTGTCTTACGACTCTTGTCTTGTTGTAGAGCCATGGTTTTCGGAGTGATCTTGTTGAACTGGTAGCTGCTTTGGAACCTCGATTTATCAGATTTCCAGGTAATCACTAATCAAAATACTCAATCCTATTAATTCTTTTTTTTTTTTTTGCAATGATTAAAATCATCAACCTATGAATGTTAGTTTAGCATTGGCTAGTGGATGTTTCCAACTCACAAGCTTATTGTTACCTTCTGAAAGCCAATGAGCTCCTATGATTTTATCCAAATAATTAAATAACATAACGATTATCTGTTTGGATTTTTCTTGGTTCACTGTAAGAATTTATAATGTGGTTCTAAGACCATAGAAAAATGATGGTTGATAAATTTCCTCAATCATGCTGGACTGCATTAGTTGGATCTCTTTCACTTTTCTTACTCTCCAGTCTCCAGCATTCATTTTCTTCGATGACATGAAATAATTAGAGTAACCTAGCAGACATGCGTCAGACGTCGATCTCTCGTTCAAAAACGTGTTTTATACTGCTTCTAGACATTCTTCTTGGACACAAACCCGGTTCTTGATTAGTGCATTCGTAATAATTTTATTTTTAACCAGCATGGCTTCCAGAAATCATAAAGGTTTTGTCATAAATGGGTTTTTACCATGTTGCAATAGGGGGCTGTTTTGTCGAAGGAGAATGGTTAAGAAATGCATTTCGTTGGAAAGAGACTATCGGTCCATGGGAAGAAAGATCTGGGCACTTTGGTGACGTTTGGATGTATTGGACGGATGATGGACTCGGCTATTTTGAGTTTCTCCAAGTATTTATATCATTACCCTTCAAAACTTAGCAATCAGAAGTTATTTATTCCGTAGATTTTATTCTACTTATATCTGATTTTGCAGCTTGCAGAGGATCTTGGGGCCCAACCGGTATGGGTGTTCAACAATGGCATCAGCCATCGAGACCAAGTTGCTACTTCCAGTATCATGCCATTTGTCCAGGTATGCATGCCATTTAGGAATAAAAAGGGTAGAAGTTTGGAGCATTGAATATACTGAAAAAAGAGAGAGAAAAAAGAGAGAGAAAGAAACATTCTTCCTCTCATGTTATATCATGTTGTGTCGACTGCAGGAAGCCATTGACGGGATCGAGTTTGCTAGAGGAGATCCTAATTCTACATGGGGTTCCGTCAGAGCTGCCATGGGACATCCTAAACCTTTTGACTTGAAATATGTTGCTATTGGGAACGAGGACTGCGGCAAAAAACATTATCGAGGTGAAACATTATCGACTTCAATGTTCTTCCCATCCTTCTGTCTTGTTTCTATCTGTTCTGACATTGTTTGATCTCCTCTAATTTGGTTGAGTGACCAGGAAATTACTTCAAGTTCTACAATGCGATTAGGCTTCTCTATCCGGACATAAAAATTATCTCCAACTGCGACGGGTCTTCTCGGCGATTAGATCACCCTGCTGATTTTTACGACTTCCATGTAAACCTCTTCGTTGAAATTCATAAGCTCTTTCATTTCTTTACTGGGTAAAATGATCTGAGGATTTTGTCTTGTTTATTCGATCCGGTTTTAGGTGTATACGTCTGCCAACCAGATGTTTTCCATGGCTCATCAATTTGATAATACCACTCGCAGTGGTCCGAAGGTGTCGACATGGTTGCTGTTGTTCATTCTTTTGAATCTTCCATTTTAGACACTCTCTTAGCTGTTTCTTCTTCAGGCTTTTGTGAGTGAATATGCTGTGACTGGAAATGATGCTGGTGGAGGAACCCTTTTAGCAGCATTGGCTGAAGCTGCTTTTCTTATCGGACTCGAAAAGAACAGGTTCGAGTTTTCTTATCTACTCCCTTGCTGCATATTTCATTGAGTAATGAGCCAGTTGAAGCCGTTCTTGGCTGCTGTTTTGTTCGTCGTGATTGCTTTTTCACGCATAGATTTTATCGTTTATAAAGTTTTAAGCTAATCAGATCGATGCTAATGAGAATTTTACTTACAACATGCAGTGATGTCGTCGAGATGGCTAGCTATGCACCGCTTTTCGTTAACGCCAACGACAGGAGGTAGTAGTTATAAAGAAATGACTTCAATGATCGAGTAATATCAATCTAAAAAGTTTCGAGAAATAACGATACTAAAAGAAATTATTCGTATGAAGGTGGAACCCGGACGCAATAGTGTTTAACTCGTCACACTTGTATGGGACTCCGAGCTATTGGATGCAACAGTTTTTTGCAAAGTCGAGCGGAGCGACCATTCTCGATATGAAACTCAAATCAAATGCTTCCAAATCTCTGGTGGGATCTGCAATTTTATGGCAAAGTCCAAAAGATAAGAAGAATTACACGAGAATAAAGGTGAGAGATTTTCATAATATCTATCTATTCTTGGTGTCTGGAAAAACCATTCTCGAGGAAAAAGACAGATAAACACTTAATTTAAAACAATTTCTATACAATTTGAGAGAACTACACTAAAATGATAAATTCTAAAGAAGTAAGAACAACAGTTCTACTTAGTAATAGTGAAATTAATATTGTCCCAAATATCGATCATTGGTTCTTTGTCGTCGAACGTAATAGAATATTCTTGAGTCTCGTACCAAATTACCGATTTAATTATTGAATATTGATTTGGTTACAGATTGTGAATTTTGGAAGCAGCGAAGTAAACGTCTCGATTTCGGTGGACGGATTAGATCCAAACACCATAAAATTATCCAGGTCGACGGAGACTGTACTCACTTCTGATAATCTGAAAGACGAGAACTCGTTCGATGAGCCGAAGAAGGTGGTTAAAACATCTTGTCCCCTTAATTCGGATAATCAAAACCATTGCATATACAAATGATATATAGAAGTACGATGAATTTGAACTTGTTATTTCACTGGATGCAGATATTTCCTGTCCAAACTCCAATTGAAAGTTTTGGAAGTGGCATAAATCTCGTGCTTTCGCCGTATTCTCTCTCTGCATTTGATCTGTTGATTGTATCTAAGAGCAGCATCGAGACTACTGGAACTGATTATTCCTTCAAATCTTCCATTTGAGAATAAATGTATAAAATAAACAGAAGAAGAAGAGGATGACGAAAATGATGATAGCGAAAATGTCTGTTGTTAGTTGTTTAATTGTGGGAGCTGTAATTGAAATGATAATGAGCAAATACAAGTGCTTTGATATTGAATGTAATTGCAATGATTATTGGCTGGTTTGGATGCACTAACTGGCTCGAGCTCGATGTGGGTAGTGGTCGGGGTCATCAAATGGCCGATGACTTGTGGGCCGGGTCGATTTGGCTGGACCTCGCATCGAGCTCGTACCTGTTTTTTTACCTGTGGGTCGGTCCGAGGACTTTCACCTAGCGAAGTGTTTTTTTTTTTCGAAGAGTCAAAACCGATTTTATAAAGAAAGTGACGAGGCTGAAGGGAAAATAGCTGGTCTACAAGGCCCGACCGGATGGTACTAGGTCGATGAGCCGGACCTCGAAGTGGGTTGTAGTTGGGCAGTGGGGCATGAACAATAGATCAGACAAAGCGTTATGGTCGAATCAACGTACAACAATTAAACGATTGAATTTCGTTATTTTCATTTTCGCATATGTGATAGTGTGTGAAGAATGAATGTTCAATCAGAGTAATGCTAGAATTACTCTCTTAAAAAACTTGCTGATGTGTTGAACAACGATTGATATAATTAATACAATAAATTATTTTTTATAATTTATTATATTAATAATAATTATTTGACACGTCAACAATTTTTTTTAAGAGATTAAAATAAGATAGTACGCTTAGCAATACTCATTCAAGTATAGAGGCGATGAAATTAGACGTTTCAAGTCTCAATTTTTTTTTTACGGACACGAGTCGACTAAGCAACTCGACACCGGAATTGTTCGGAAAATTATGTTAGAAATCACTTACTTGCTTATCATCTTTAACTTTCAGGCTTTATCTCTAAAATAAGCATAAATTTTAGTAACGTGGAGAAAGTAAACATGCCTATGAATATACATTTATCAAAACTGAGTTCTTTCTACGTCTTGCTGCGAGAGACTGACATTAAAAGTTCTTATATCCTATATGTTTCCATGACTGTGGTTCTATAAAATTCTTGTTATTGCCTTCTTTTTACTCTACGTCATTTAGTGTAGATACAGTTGCAAACTAAATTTTGCTGTATTTTATTTCATGCTTAACAAAGAATATGGAGCTCAAAAGCTAAATTTTGACAGATGTATTACATACAGGTTGACATTGGTTTATCTAGCATTTGACGTGTTCTTTATACTCTTCTGTATTGGGGTGGCATGTGTTGTTTTCTTTGTGTTTTGCTGCTGCATCCCTGAGTTAGCGTTTGTTTATGCTTTGATGAAAAGAGAAGGCGAATTGGAAGACGACATCAACACTCTTCCCACGCTAAATTTTTGGGGACATTAGAGATCAATATGAAACTAGAAGTAGTTGGGATCATGCAGTTGAACTCGAGAAACAACACCCGCATCAATGAACTCGCTCTTCCTCCCGAGGATTCGGTGAGTCTTGAAAGTGTTATTAGCACGACCTGTATAAGAAAACAATTAATGTATCTTAAGAAACAAAAGTTTAAGAAGATCTTATGAGACATTAAGAGCTTTCAACTCTCATTTTTGGCTCTTGTTTGACAGAAATTTTAGTTTCTTATAAATAATCTTTCAAATGTTTTATTACTAGTCAATAAGCCAAAAATAATCACAGCTAGTTTTGCTTGTATGATGTATTTGGAATTTCAGGAGTAGGAGATTTCCTCAAGTCACAGGTATTTGGAAGACTCCCAAGGATTTGGAACTTCTTTTTTGACTTCCAACATCAGATATTCCATCACAAGTAGTAACTTGAAGAAATCTCCTACGTCTAAACCAATCACAGGTAATTTTACTCAAATACTAGACATAAGCATTTGTAATATCTAATCTTTTGGACGTTTAATAAAATGAACGAATTATTTCTCACAAGCATGTCTTTTTGCTACAAAAGATGCACTTACAAAATACTAAGTTATGTCTCACAAGAAAGATATGTTCTTTGTATTCTACCAAAATGGATGTCCATTTCAGTCTCAAATATTAACTCCATTTGAGTAAGATAAGAGGGTATGTTGAATAATTTACAATGTAGAGTAAGCTTAATACTCTTAAAATGAAAAGATGAGATGAACGTCACCAAAATTCACTAAAGCTTAATACTCTTATAATGAAAAAATGAGATGGACATCACAAAATTTCACTAAATTAACCATCCCGACACTTGGTGAATACTTGTTCGAACGTTATGCTTTTCATGGTACGTAAACGATGTTTTTTGTATGTCCACAGGCAAACGAAGTGTTTTAAAGGTGATATTGTAAGAACACGTAGCATTGCTCAGAAAAAAAAAATTGTCAGGCCTCAATTTAAAATTCTAGATGGGGCTTGGCTCATGATCACACCTGATCGCATAGATTACATCATGACACAATCCATGCCACTAACGTAATTCACGTATTTTAACTTGCAAGATGCATAACCCATTCGACAAGGGTTGCTAGGGCATGTCACAGGCTTCAAATTGTCTTGACTCACGTTCAACAGCATAATTGAGCATGATTCATGGGCGTCTGACAAATTTTAAACAAATGTAAGCCAAACCCGACTAATATCGAACGCACAACTGTACCCTTTATACGAACCAACCTTTTCTTCGGCAAGTTTCCTCACTTCTTTCACGTCAATAGGTCTGTCCAAATAACTATTACTTTCACGCAAGCACTAGAGAATGACCACTGCTGCCACGCACAATTAACTCCGATTAGCAATTGATAAGGAGAAGCAGCTAATACACATTAAAAGACAGGAAATTTATTGTCATTTTACAGCATGTATTCCAACTTGATCCCTCGTGTAAGGCAGCCATAAACAATATAAGTTGAAATAGATAAAGCAAAATGTAAGAGAAACTCAAATAATCAAACGCGGAATAAATCAGTTTATTACACATCAAGAAATCGTCTACAAGTTCCATCAGAACCTGTGTTTCGCCCTAACTTTAAGGATTTGCACTTGTCGTCAGAGATCCAGCATTACCAGCCCAATCAAAATTTCTAGTCCAGATAGAAAAAGAATAAGATTATTTAATAAGTTCCGAGTTCAGCCAGTCTATGCAAAATATATTATAAAATAAATGAAAGAAATTATCAAGATAGTTTAAATATGAACTAATTGAAGACATAAAAAGAATCTGTATGGCGCACTTGCTAATGTCATCTTGTAAAACAACATTGGATCAACAAAGCTTCTTATAACCACTGATGTAGTAAAAATGAACCCATATTCTGCTACTTTGCTCCCTGTTTCATGTGTTCATCGAGAAGGCAAAGAGGGAGGTGGGCCTTTTCGGGGGCGGGGCTGGCTCGCAAGCTTAGCCAGCCGCCGAGCCGGCTCGGGCCCTAGCGGGCTTGTGAGCCCAGCTTCTAGGGCCCGAACCTCGACCCGCTACTGTAGCGAGGCGTGGGCTGGCTCTCGCGAGTATATATATAACGACGGACCGGGTCCAAGAATAAACTTTTTTGTCGGAAAGAGATTGGGGAATTTGTTTAGCGATCATGGTCCATTCTTCTTGGTTTCCTCGCTCTTCTAGTCCACTCTTGTGCTAACGAAGTTAAGGGTAGTAGTGCGCAGATGCTCGGGTTTTACGCTCTCTATTTCAATCTTTGTTTTACACTCTTTCTTATTGTTTCAATCCCTGTTTTCCGCTCTTCCTTATTGTTTCAATCTCTTCTTACATGTATCTATCAAGTCTTATAACTGGTTCAATTATTTTATTGAACATTGAGACGTCAAAACAAGCATTGAATATTAATAATTGTTAGAATGTGATGTTATTTTTGTTAAAAAGTTGTTCTTCGGTTCAGTATTCTAAATGCTTATTCTATTTTGGTACACGTAGCTGGTTTAATAAGATTTTACAATTTGCATTTACAGATATTAAAGTTTGGATATCCGGACGTCGTTCCATTTGTTAGGTCAAAAGGAAAAGGAGATGGAATAAGAACTACAGCCGGATATCCAAGCTTAATATCTGTAAATGCAAATTGTAAAATCTTATTGAATAAGTGAACCAGCTGTTTACCAAAATAGAATAGGCATTTAGAATACTGAACCGAAGAAGAACTTTTTATGACAACAAAAATAACATTATATTCTAACAATTATCCATTCAATGCTTGCTTCAACGTCTCATTGTTCAATAAAATAATTGAACCAGACTTGGTAGATACATGAAAGAAGAAAATGAAAAGAGATTGAAACAATAAGAAAAAGCGTAAAACAGAGATTGAAACAATCAGAAAGAGTGTAAAACAAAGATTGAAACAGAGAGTGTAAAACCCAAGCATCTGTGCACTACTACCTTTAGCTTCGTTGGCACAACAGTGGACTAGAAGAGTGAGGAAACCAATAAGAACGGACCATGATCGCTAAACAAATCCCCCAAACTCTTTTCGACAAAAAAGTTAATTCTTGGACTCGGTCCGTCGTTGTTATATATATACTCGCGAGAGCCAGCCCAATAGCGGGCCGAGGTCCGAACCTAGCCGAGCCCAGAAGCTAAACTCACGAGCTCACTAGGGACTGAGCCAGAGCCGGCTCGTTGGCTCGGTGGGCTAAGCTCGCGAGCCCGCCCCGCCCCCGAAAAGGCCCACCTCCTCTTTGCCTTCTCGACGAACACATGAAACAGGGAGGATGGGTGGATGTGGGAGGGGCAGCCATTGCCGAGGAAGAGGTGGAGAAAAAGAGAAGGAAAGTGAAGAATGAAGAGAAGCCAGGGCGGAATCAGAAGGTCGCCGTGAAGTGATGTAGAGCTGCAAGTTTTTGGGTGTCGCTCAGATGTGTTGGAAGAAAGTGAAATAAAGAGGCAAGAAGAAAGTGGAGAGAGAAAGAGAACGAGGAGATAGAAGAGGAGCAATGTGATGTGCCTTAACACGCTAAATTTCTTCCACTCGACCAAGATTTGATTTCTTCTCACCTCACTCTTCCTCACCCGTTCCTAGACTTGGTGTTCGTGCCATGTCAACTAATGGTTCTTCGTCTTCCTCCATCAGCCGCGGCGATGCTCATGAGCCTCCCCTTTCGTCTGCAAATGGCTTGATCTCTTCTTCTGCGATTGAAACCTACTCGAAAAGAGAAAAAATGCATAATTTGATAAAGTTAAAGCAAAAGTACGAGGGGCCATGTCCTAGGTGAGATCTTAATACAAAGTCTAGTTCATACTTGAATTCCAATTCCAAAAACTTCCACGTGCAAAAGAATGAGCACACATCTCATGAATGATGTGGCATCACTTGAAAATGAATATCCAAAATCAAAAACCACGAAAAATTGGAAAACTTTCAATTATCACTTTCTACAAAATCAAAGAATAAAACCAAAATTTACATACTCAAAAGAAAAAGGCAAAAAAAGCTTCCATATGCGAACAAAATTTACCCAGGTTCGATATAATTAAACATATTCCAATAGTCCAATTTAGCACCGTTTAGCATAGTTAGGCTGCTAGCACAGAAGTAGATTGGAGGGTGCCACACCACACTTGACTACAAGTTTATAGCAAAATCTCCCATCAGTGCACCACTATCATTGCTGATACAACAGAATTTCTGGTAGGCTGATCATTATCATGACTTTTGTTCACTTCATACAAGGTCCGGTCGGTTCGGCTCGGACGAACCCTGCCCAGCTTGGCTTGGGTCGGACCCAGCAGGTTCGGGCTGGGTCTAGTCGAACTCGGCCCGAATAGGGCTGGTCTTGGCCCGAACCCGGATTGGGCTCGGCCTGACCCAACTCGGCTTTGGGCCTGAGTCGACTCGGCCCAGATCCCGAGTCCACTAAGCCCAATGCCGAGCTTACTCGGCTGTCGACCGAGTCGACTCGACCGTCGACGGCCGAGCGCCCTAGGGTCGGGAAATCGCGTTTCTCCGACCCATTTTCGCCAAATCTTGTTTCCAACCCGTTTCTCACCTCTATTCCGGCCGATTCCAGCCAAAAACACCAAACAATCAACCCCAAATCGCAAATCCAAACAACCCTAAAAACTCAAAACTTCTCGGGCGAAAATCGGGAGATAGAGGGCTTAACCTTCAAAAATGCCCTTCGCCAACGTTGATCAACGCTTCGAGACGAACGTTTTGACACCAAGATCGCGTCGAACGTAGGTCGTTCCAGCGTCGGCGTTTTCTCCCCTCGTCAGCTCTCTCTCTCTCTCTCTCTCTCTCTCTCTCTCTCTCTCTGTTTCTGGTGTTTCTAAACAAAATGAAACGGTAAGGCTTCATTCTGAAACCTTATCTTTTCATTTAAAATTTTAATTTATTTTATATTTTATTTTATTTAGTTTAAATCAAATCATTTATGATTTTCAGTTATTCGATTTTAATTTTTTTACTGAATAATTTCTTTTAAGTAAAATCTGACGTTCTTATCTAGTGAACCTAAATTCACCTGAAACACGCGAACACCAACTTAAACTTTTAATTAAATTCATTTAAATTTTTTGCATGGGTCACAAGCAACAAAAAATTTGTACGTTTCTACTTTTTAAAAATTAACAAAAATGCGCTCAAATTTACACTTAGAATACATGAAAAATTTATTCAAAAAATTTATCTTAAATAAATTCGGGCAAATTTTACACTATGAAAGCAGATAAAAGAATAAAGCCACCAACTCCACAAATTGAATATTGCACAAAGCTGGTAAACCAATAACAAATGTCCAAGTAAGTACTCGGCGAGGGTGGTGACCCTCCGCTCTCGCCCTAATTTTAAACAACGGACGCACTCTCTATATAAGAGTGCGTCCGCTGAAGACAACGGACGAACTCTAAAGTCCGTTCGTTTTCTATCCTGTTGATCCAACGTGCATCCATTTATATAATACATATAAAACAGAACAGAGGGTGAACACCCCTCCAGAGTGCGTCTGAAGTTACGTATCTGAGTGCCACGTTGCCAGAGAAGAACGGACGAACGGTGTTTTTCAAGGTGTGCACCGTCTGCGGCAAAAAATATAAACAGACGGACTGTGTTTTGAAAGATTCCGTTTGTTCTCAGCAATGGACGGACTCCGTTTTTAAGAGTCTGTTCGTTCTACGACAAAAATTTGAGAACAGAATGTGAAAGGATGTCCGCTAGGGTTGAATTTATTATATTTTTCATACTTTAAGGTTAGAACCGTTATGATTAATAGTTTAAGGTTTTTTTTTTTTTTTTTAAAACACATATACTTTAAGGTTTTAATTGGTATTTTTTTTCTTTTATATAGTAATAAATATGACAAGTTATGACATCTATTGATCTTTTCCAAATTAGCCTATAAATCAGTAAATTTTTTCATATTCGAAAATTATATTTGTATTGCATCTATTAACTTATAGAATTTAACTAAAGCACGATATGATAAACATATATAATTCGACTTGCAGGAAAAAGTAAAATACAACCGACCTAGGAAGGCTAAACTTGAGGCTGCATATGTTAGGAGAAAAGCTCCAACCGAGGTAAACATTATAGTCGCAATTATTTAAACAGACAATAACTAACAATTTAGAAGAAACAAAAATATTTAAAAAATGGAGAAAAAACCACAATCAATGAGCTTGACTCATAGGGTATATGAACTAAGGTTTGTGAAGAATGATCCCAAATTCACGTGGTACCATACACTCAAAATGTCCCAAAGTGCTTTGATTTACTGATCAATACGCTATAATATTAGGCAATGAATTTGGTGAAGTCAATGAAGAGTATCAATAACGTCAAAACAAATACACATGCTACCCACGTCGCATAAAGATACCTATAAGACATCGACCTTTCCATGAATTTAGTTTCGTGAACGCTTGAATCAGAGCGGCGTCATACTTTGCATAATGATAATAAAACTAAGTGAATGCAACCTGCAGTAAGGTAAGAATCTTCTTTTACTCGTTTGGTTCGAATGGTTGAAAAGCTAGAATTGCGAAGTTTATCTATTAATTTATTCATGTGGACTAGGAATATGATACGTGTGTTATAGCAATTCGAGTGGAGTGGAAACTCCCATATGATTGTTTTTGCGAGAATTAATATAACCTTAATGAGTGCCGTATCCATCACAAGAAAAGATTAAAGTGTATAATTAAAAAATAATTTTAGCATTACTGGTGGAAAAAGGCTTGAAGTGCAGACAAAGACCGATCACTACCATCAACAGCCTTGGTAAGTAACATGCATAAACCAGCAGTTATATGAGTAGCCATACAGATACACGGGCCCATGTAGCAGGTCTGAAAGTTGGTACATTACAAGTTAACACCAATGATCAGCAAGATTGTCCTACATCCCAAATTTACCATGCTTAAAGAGTTCTTAAAATGGAACAATGAATTTCCTAACGAACCAAACCCCCAGGGAAACTTCAAAAAGACAATCCTAACAAGTAAAAAGATTGAGACTGAAAATAAGATAAGATATTAAAACGAATTAAGTATCAGAATTGAAGTGCTGATTAAATAAATACTGCATATTTCTAAGAATAGAAAACGTACATTGAGTGTAAAAATAATGATAAATTGATGACAAAAGTGAAAACTTATATAAGAATATCCCACAATGATTCACGTCTTGCAGTGCTAAAGTGAACAGAATCGCAAGAAATTGAAACACTAATAAGAAAAAATATCGACCACATCAAAATTAGGTCGCATTTTTTTTTTTTACAGAAAAAGAAATAGCATCAACATTATCAGCGAACCACAAACTTTATTTTTCCAGAAACACTTTTAACGTGAATTTAAAAAGCTAATGCTCTTATGGATATTAATTAAAAATTACATGATACAATTATAGATAAGAAACAAAAACATACCGAGTTATATATTTCTTCGGACATTCAAAAATGGAATAGAATTGAATTTACCAAAACTGAAAAGTGATGTAAAACATTTTAATTACATTAATCGTTGTTCGACATTTTAATAAGAGAGTAAAATAAAAAATTACATCTAGCAATACTCGTTCAAAAATAGAGGCAATGAAATTAGACATTTCCAAGACTCAATTTTTGTTTTTTTACGGACTCGAGTTGAGTCGAGTCTAGTCGAGTAAGCAACTCAGACCCCGGAATTATTCAGAAAGTAATGTTAGAAATAATTTAAGAGCTTGAAGAAGTAGTTACGGTTGATGAATCAATTATTACCAATAATTTATATTTACGTGTCAGGTCAACGACGCTGCCATGAACTGCCACCTTTGCTTTTGACCTAACCAATGGAACGACGACGTTTAGTGGCAATATACAATTTTGTTGCTTTTAGTCGTCGTACGTACCAGTCCACTTCTGCTAATTTTCCTGAACTACTCAACCAGTCGTCCTTGCCAAACTCTACTCTCTTTCTCTCTCTCATCCGAGAATGGAAGAAGACGAGCCATTACGACGCAATTCAGGGGTTTGGCTACCCACCATTAACTCTTCTTTCTCGCTTCCGTTGACTCGCTTTGCTACCCGTTTGCTCGCCTTCGAACGCCAAAGGTCGCTTCTCGCCACTCACTCTGCATTTGGGGAACTAGATGACGATTACAATCGCCGCTGCGTCATCTACGGTGATTTTGCCTACACCAAGCCGATTTTGGTCCTCGACGCGGTTTGGAACCTCGCTTTCGTGCTGGTCTCGGTTGTGGTGCTCTTTTGGACGTTTAGAGAGCGACCCTCTACCCCTTTAAGGCTTTGGCTTTGTGGGTATGCTCTGCAGTGTCTTCTGCATGTTGGGTTCGTCTTCTTTCAGTACCGGAGAATTAATTCTTGGTATGAGTTTGTGTATGAAGATCGTGGAACTCAGAATCGCGGCAGGTACCCTTTGTTTTTCCCCTCTATCCCTATTGTAATCCTCTGTAGCTGTTACTTTCTTTGGAAAATTTTGGGGCTCCTTGTTCTGAGTTAGTTTTTATAATTTCATTTCTGAAAACATTGAAAAACTTAATCAATGTGGAAATACCACGTTGATTCTTCAAATGCTGAAGGCAGACAGCATCGATAACTGAAACTTTGGGTTAAGGCAATCTTTCTTTTATCTGAAACATTGTGTAGTTTGTTATGTAAATCGCTCTGAAATGGATCAATCTGCTAAAAGTATGCAGATTCTGGACTTCAACAGTTTCAAATTATACTCTAATAATTCGGAGGGCGAAAGTCTTAACTTTGCATAAATCATGCTGCTGTCATTCAGCTTATTCGCTTGGTTTAAGAGTGGTCTTTTCTTACATGGAAGCCCTTACTTAAATAAGAGTAGTGTGATAAAAGACCCAATATTTAATGCCTTAGATATCGACTCTCTTGGTTCTTGATGGCCTTTGATTGCTTTAAACTTTATAGAATATGTTCTAGCCAAGGTCTTTTAGCCCGATTTTGAAGGTTGGAGATATAGAATTTACGGATTGGTTGAAAGAATTAATAGTGTGGAATGAGATAGAGACAAATTAGTTTTCTTTTTCAGGAAGATAGGTATATTATCAGATTATTCTATAAGAAGCTAAGAGGTAGATGGCAAAGTGGAGAAATTCACCTTGTTGGATATTTTGGTAATGGGAGGCTTTGCCTTTGTGGAAATGTTGACGGTGGAGGAGAATGCAAGTCTCCTTTCCTGCACATCAGGGGCTTGTTATTGTTGGATGATATCTAAGGTGAAAAGCTTGGTATCTCATCGCATATTTGATGCGATAACATCATAGGATGATTCTATGGCCAGGATAAGTTGGATGTAAGTTAATTTTTAACTTTCTTTTTTAAGTTAGATTATTCTATAAGAAGCTAAGAGGTAGATGGCAAAGTGGAGAAATTCACCTTGTTGGATATTTTGGTAATGGGAGGCTTTGCCTTTGTGGAAATGTTGACGGTGGAGGAGAATGCAAGTCTCCTTTCCTGCACATCAGGGGCTTGTTATTTGTTGGATGATATCTAAGGTGAAAAGCTTGGTATCTCATCGCATATTTTGATGCGATAAACATCATAGGATGATTCTATGCCAGGATAAGTGGATGTAAGTTAATTTTTAACTTTCTTTTTAAGTTCTCTCTCGGGGTAGATTTTTGGGCCTTTAGGTGCGTTTTTGTATGGCTTCATGGTATATAGAATTCCTCACTCTTGAACACATTTTTATTAAACACCAAAAAAACGTCCATTAAAAAAGAAAAAGATCTTTCACATGTTTTTATGATTTTTTTTTTCAGAACTTTCTATTTTAGCACTTCTGTTCTTCTATTAACGTTGATTGGGTATGTAGAATCTTAAGTAATCTTAAAGTGGATGAGAATGTGATTGAGTATAGTAAAATGTTTAGGAAACTTAGATTGTTTTGTTTGCTTTAAGCAAGATATAGTTTGTGGGGAAAATGTCATAGATTAAAGATAAAAAAATGAAATGTTATCATTTGAACTATTAATACAAAATAGTATAAAGCTGTTAATACATAGAATGTACTATTGAAGTTAGTACTATAAAATTTTATATAATCCCATATATACATATTATTTCAATTTTTAATTCACTCTCTTCTCTCTCTCTCTCTCTCTCTCTATATATATATATATATATATCCCATTTGCCCAAGCCAAGTGATTGGAGAAACTCTACCTTTTTAGTAGTACTAGTTGAAAAAAACCAAACATCATGTCTCCCAACCAAACGGGACTTAAGGAGTGTAAAAATGTTTACTATTGGCTTGTATTTTCTTTTGAGTACATGCGTAGCTCATTTGATTTTGAATTAATGTGTTATTTGTCATTATAGAGTTATTTTTATTTCTTAGAATATATATTTTTCTTATTTGAGTTTCTATTGTACACTTTTATTCTAGTGATAATACTTATCTATTTTAACTTAGTTCCATTATTTGATTACTTTTCCCATGGCTTATTTTCGTTCCTAAACAAAAAATGATTGCATTGTAGTTGGTAATGAGAGTATCCCTCGTTATGAAAAATTGAGAAAACTTGCTGAATAATACTTCCCGAGTTTATTTGTTGTAATTCTGACTCGTTATGTTTATTTTCTCAGAATTATGAAAAATGCAGAACCCATGAATGCGACAATATCAATAGTTTGGTGGTTATTTGGATTTTATTGTATAGGCATGGGAGGTCAAGCACTTCTGCAAGATGCCCCTCGTCTCTATTGGTGAGTTTAGATGCTTATCATCTTCAACTTTCAGGCTTTATCTCTAAAATAAGCATAAGTTTTAGTAACGTGGAGAAAGTAAACATGCCTATGAATACACAATTATCAAAACTGAGTCTTTTCTACATCTTGCTGCCAGTGACTGACATTAAAAGTTCTTATATCCTGTATGTTTTCATGACTCTGGTTCTATGAAGTTCTTGTTATTTACTCTACGTCATTTGGTGGAGATACAGTTGCAAACTAAATTTTGCTGTATTTTATTCCATGCTTAACAAAGAATATGGAGCTCAAAGCTAAATTTTGACAGATGTATTACATACAGGTTGACAGTGGTCTATCTAGCATTTGACGTGTTCTTTATACTCTTCTGTATTGGGATGGCATGTGTTGTTTTCTTTGTGTTTTGCTGCTGCATCCCTGGGTTAGCGTTTGTTTATGCTTTGATGAAAAGAGAAGGCGCATCAGAAGACGACATCAACACTCTTCCCAAGTATAAATTTCGCCACTCTAAATTTTTGGGGACATTAGACATCGATATGAAACCAGAAGTAGTTGGGATTATGCAGTTGAACTCGAGAAACAACACCCACATCAATGAACTCGCTCTTCCTCCGGAGGATTCGGTGAGGAACTTTGCCTTAACTTCTTTGTATTTCATGTTACTTCTCTTTTACTTTTCTTTGTTCATTGGATCTTTTTTCTTTTTAATTAAAAGCGAAATTTATTAAGAAAAAAATATACAAAATGATAGGAGTGACAAAGTTCTTAGGCTAGCAAACAGCCCGCAGACCGGCATTAATTTTTTTTTTTAATCATGCCTGGTCGGGGCCCGACCCAATCTCGGGCCATCTGTTTTAACCTATTTCGGTGGATCCCAGCGTTCGGGTGCTTCTGCAAAAATCCACCAGAATAGGTTAAAATAGCGGGCTTGCACGCCAGCCCGGGAGTCTAAGGCTGGTGGTCCCAACCTCAAACCACCCTATTTAGGGTGGGTCTGGTCAGGCCCGAGCCTTAGTCCACCCCAAGGTCAGTCGAGCGTGACCTGAGCCTTTATTTAGTGGCCTGGCTTAGCCCACTGATGAGGCTAACAAGGACCCTCTCTCTTATACAAGGATGAGGATCTTAAGAAATGAAAGAAAAATATTCTCTCCTAGTGGACTTAATTGGATCTTAATTTTATTAGTTTGTGGTTGGAATGCATAATGTGGAGTGAGCAGCCAATTTTTCTGTCTGGAGTTGTCAATTTTTCTGCGGCATTATTATATACTTTTTTATTTTCTTGATTTGAAAAATGTAAAGGGAGTATCCTCTTCTCGTACATTCTTTTGACCATTACGAATTTCGTTTTTGTCGATTCTAACTCTCTCGGATTTTCACACAGGAATGTTGTGTCTGCCTTTCTCAGTATGAAGATGGAACAGAGCTATACACACTTCCATGCAATCACCATTTCCACTGCAAATGCATCCGGAAATGGCTTCGCATAAATCCGACCTGCCCTCTCTGCAAATTCAACATTCTTAGAGGTGAGGCTGATGCCTTGGTTTGATTAATCCTGGGCTGTCTTGAAAGTGGAAATGGAGCCCGACTTTGCTACATTTCACTGTTTGGCAATCTAACTAATCTTATCTGTAAATTATTTCTAACACTTGTTTTCAGTTCAATTAAAGAAGGGTTTTTGGTTCTCTCATCCACCGTTTCATCAGAATTGAAAAATACTTTAATTAAAATACTTGGTTTTAGCTGTAAACTCTGATGAAATAATGCTACATTTTTTTAAGGATTTACCTGCAAAAAATATTGGAGTCACAGATTAATTTTAGTATTATTAGTTTGATTGAACAAAGTGTCATTTGAGTGTAGAAGTTGCTGATAAATTTCAAGTCTAAAATAAAACACATCATCTACACTGATTGTTGTTTTACAGTATGCTTTTTTGCAAGTACTTAATTGATCTGAGACTTGGAAGAATCAATAGATCAAGCAGTGGCCTTATTGAGAATCATAAAATTTAACACAAGCAAATGAAAACAGGATCATAAGATTGAGCAGCAGGACAGAAAACATGGACATACTTTAAAGGCAAACTGCTAAAGCTATATATAACAATCTGGTCATTAACAACTATTTATCAAGAGCCAACCTGCTGTGGTTGGTTTCAAGATTGGGTAATACAGTCTATCTAACCTGTAGCTCATTAGAAGACTTGTAAATAGTGAGATTATCTTGAGAATAATCAATTATTTAGTACAGATGCTCAATACCTAATTAAAGATGCTAATAAATGATAATCTGTAATGATTCTAGAACACATCACAACTGTTTTTGAATCCAGACAAGAATTAAGTGCACCCTTTACAGGCAACAGAATAGAACATGCAATCAAATGCAATTAGGAAACAGTTTGAATTGAATTGAATTGAATTGAATTCACTGATAACTTATGATAGTCACAGATATATCCAAGCTAAAACAAGGGAAATATAATGAGAAACAAAAGGATAAACTTTCCACCTGCAACACAAGTTGAGGTAAAGGTCAGACATTCTTTAGCTTCTTCATCTTTGAAGGAGGCCATCTTCCCTTCTTCCTCAATCTTCGTTTCCGAACAAGCCGCTTCCTTCGAAGCCTTATCTTTTTGGCTAACTTCATCCTCGTCTGTTGCTCCATCCTCTCTTGCACTTTTGATTCCAGTGGGAGTTTTTCAATGGCTACAGCCTCTTCCTTGTTCTCAGCTGTGGGATTTCGCTCATTATTTTCAGTTAAACTTGTTCCATCAGTTTCGGGCGCAGCTTTGACTACCAATGAACGTATCTTGTTGGCAACAAGAGGGATCCGTCGTTGAACTCCATTAAAATGTTTTGAGTCAAGACCACTATATCTTAAAGGAAAAGTAAAACCTGAAATGTAAATTGAGTTTGAGACAAATATCACATAAAACCTATCACAAAATAAACTTAATGAACGGCAATTCAAACCAAAATCCACATAAAGTTTATGCAATGATACAAAGAAAGCACGATCAACAAGGTATTGTAAGTAAAAAATTCGATGCATCGAGTAAAAATATGACAAGATAGAACAAAGAAATCAAGGTTATTGAAAGTAATAATGGCAACGAACATAAAGAGCGGGAAGGAATGCTCGAAAACGAAGCGTAATTTTTCAAGTAACTCAAAAAAGATGTCTCTCAATTCCCAGGGAAAAGTATATCTAGATGAAACATCCAACCGGAAAGCAAACCAAACGAACAAAACCGCTGCGCAGACATTAGTACACAGAAACAAAGAGGCAAGCTTAGGGTGAAAGTGGAGAAAGACGAAGAGCGATGAGAGAGAGAAGAGTGTTACCAGAGGACGGGAAAGACGAGGAAGAAAATGAAGAAGAAGAACGGAGGAAGGTGGAGAGGGGAGTAGAGGAGAGGAGGAGCGCCATGGCTGCATTGGTTTAGAGCCATTGCTGGTTGGGTTTTGTTTACGTGGATAAGCCGGAGCAATTTAATTATTTATTTATTGATTAATTTCACTCCCAACTCTAATTTTATTTTTTAATTTTTATTGGTTGACGGATAAAATTAATATGATAAATTAAAATAAATTATTAATTACATTCATTAATGATGACTGCATCATATGATAAAAATAAAAAATAAACGTAACAATATTTTATTAATTATTTATATATTTATATGCTTTTATTATTTGGAAATAACCATTATTAAACCAAAAAATCAAGCTGCGTCGTGTTTTACACCGGAAGAATTTAATTCATTGCCTTCCATCAAAACTCAAACGACAATCAAATAACCGTCTTGTTCTTCTTCTCGTCTTATGACTTTATACACATGTAGAATTCTTGCGACTGAGTTGACCTTGTCGTAAGTCATATACATGTTGACCTTAACTTTCTATAGTTGCAACGTTAGGTTAGACTTGGGCTTATGTGTCTCCAGGCAAACAATTGTTTTTAAGGTGATTTTGTAAGAAAACGTAAATAAAATTTAATGGCCTCCCCAAAGTCCAAGCCCCGCAGGCCAGACCTCGATATGAAATTCTAGATGGGGCTTGGCTCATGATCAAACCCGATCGCATAGATAACATCATGACACAATCCATACAACTAAGTTGCAAGATGCAACACCCAATCGACAAGGGTTGCTAGGGGCCGTTACAAACCTTAAATTGTCTTGACTCATGTTCACCGGCATAATTGGGCATGACTCATGGGTGTCGACAAATTTTAAACAATGTAAGCCAAACCCGACGAAAAACCATTACAGTTCCATGCTTCAAAGCACGATAGTTTGATTTAGTTCGATTCGGACATCTCACTACACACCGGTTTTCTTTTCCTGGCTGTCATTTCATTTCCCTTGGCATTTTTTCTACTTGGTCATAACCAGACCCAGAATAACGAACCCACAACTTTACCCTTTATCCGAACCAACCTTTTCTTCAGCAAGTTTCTTCACTTCTTTCATGTCCATAGATCTGTCCAAATAACTATTACTTTCACGCAAGCACCAGAGAATGACTACTGCTGCCACGCACAATTAACTCGGCTTGGCGATTGATAAGGAGAAGAAAGGCAGCTAAAACACATTAAAAGACAGGAAATTTATTGTCATTTTACAGCTATGTATTCCAACTTCTACTTGGTTCCTCGTGTAAGGCAGTCATAAACAATAGAAGTTGAAATAGATAAAGCAAAAATGTTACAGAAACTCAAATAATTAAAAGAGGAATAAATCAGTTTAGTACACATCAAGAAATCGTCTACCAGTTCCATATGAACCTATGTGTTTCGCCCGACCTTTAAGGATTTGAACTTGTCATCAGAGTTCCAGCATTACCAGCCCAATCAAAATTACTAGGCCAGTCAGAGGAAGAATAAGATTACTTAAAAAGTTCAGGGTTCAGCCAGTCCCTGCAAAGTAGATTATAAAACAAAAAAGGAGAGAAATTACCAATATAGTTTAAATATGAACTAATTGAAGACATAAAAAGATATCTATCTGTATGGCGCACTTGCTAATGTCATCCAGATGGTCATCGAAGTCAATGACATCGTTCCATTTTCCTGATGAAATGTAGTCTTGTAAAACAACATTTGCTGATGGCTCTTTAGTGATTAGCTGATTGCTTCCGTTTGATCCAATTTGTTTCCAGTTTTTATACGTATCCCTTGTGTAAAGCTGTTAGCGATGACGAAAAAGAATTTTAAGCGATGATCCGTTCATCTCCATCTTAAAATGCTAAGGTATACCAGTCAACACATAACTAATAAAGGAGAATAGTTATGCGCAAAGGCAAACCATCATCAACAAGATCAAGATGCATCATCAAGGCAAGGCCTAACTCTTCAAAAATATACAAAAGCAAGGCCTCTAACTAGTATTTATATCATTTCCTGCCAAAGTTATATTGATTTTTAAAGATAATTGGGAAGTATACATCTTTGAGATATTCTGAAGGCTGTTAATAGGCCTTGAGACCGTGAAAGAAAACAGTAACTAGCATAATCATCTCAGGGGAATTCGTTTACAAAGAAAGCCATTTACCACATTAAGAATTCATGATGCGAGCATAATGCATCTAATACATTTAGAAGCATAATTCATTTACCACAGGATTTAACCTCAGGAGAATTCGTTGACTACGTGGTTTATCTTTGTGATATCCAGCATGATTTATTTCTAAAGCAGCAAGAAATCAATAACCTTTTCTTCCAAACTTTGGACCAGAAAATCATGGGAAAAATAATGGAATCGAAGGGTTCCATTGCCTTCATAAACCAGTAGTGAAAACAGAAGCACAAACGATAATGAAACTAACCTGCAATACAGGGATCCGATCCTTGCTCTTGGTCAGAGCCTCAAGTTTTCTGTTATCTAACTGCAAAAAAAAGAAGAGAATGGAACATATGAATCCCATCAATGATTACAACAAATATAAACTGGGATAACTATCGGGATACATGATTACATACCAAAAGAATGGCGGCTTGAGGAAAGTACCGACAGATGTGATCACCAATGTTTTTTGCCACACCAGAAAGCTCAGAATCATCAAATCGCTCATTAGCGTGGAAATAACCAACGATATTCAATCCTTTCGACGCATAATACTCCTCTATCTGACCCAAAATCAACAATTCAGAGAGGCGTGAAAAAATGACAGAATCACAGATCCCAAATATCTGAAGTTCATGCAGTTAAAATTCTTAACGATAACACACTCTTTGGGAAATAATCCACTTTTATTTTCCAACGAGGAGAAAATCAAAGCCGATACAAATTAAGTTTGAAGCAAACAGATAAAACTCCCAATAACTAGTGCAGCTCCAGATATCAGAGGATGAAATACCAGAATAAGGGATATCTCAAGCTGAGGAAGAAGGCCAATGTGAGAGTGAAATAGAGGGACTGAATCAACGACTTCCACGACATCGTCAAGGCCAGAGCTGCGGCCCAAAAGGATTCCATTGACAGCGGTAGTCATATGCTTCATGGCGTGAAGAACAAGTTTTATGTAAGCATTCTGTGAGATCTCGTACCTTAATTCGCCGCCCATGACTGAGTGATCGGAGGCTACCGTTAAGAAATCGGCGGCAGAAGGCGGGGAAAAGTGACGAAGTTTGCAAAGAGGGGAAGTAGGGTAGATAACACAGACGAAGAAAGAGAATTAAATATATATATATAATTTTAATATATTAATTAATTAATTAAAATTATAAATGATTAATAAAATTTGTTATTCTGAAACACTGGTTTTTGGAAATCCTAGTCCTCAGAAATCTAAATTGCTCCGAGCTTCGTCTACTCTCTTCTTCAACCGAAGCCTTCTCGCTCTCTCGCACCTTGCTTTCATAGTCTTTTACAAGCTATAATCTTCTTATCAAGCCATGGCATTAACTGTGGTCTCTGATGAAGAGGGTAAGCTCTTGAATTCTTCTTGGATTTTCGTATTTTGAATCTTTTTGGAATGAAGGTGGAAATTAAGGGTTTATGCGTTCGTGTTTTAGCTGCCCTTGGTTTATTTTTGCAGATGAGATTGAACTTGAAGACGAAGATAGGGAACCTATCGATGGTGACGCCGTGGATGACCGCGAAGTGGACGAGGATGAAGACGAAGAGGAAGGTTTGGTTTTTATTCTTTGAATTTTTTATTTCTTATGGGTTTTGTTTGCTTCTTTAATATATTATATTAATTAATTAATTAAAATTATAAATGATTAATAAAATTTGTTATTCTGAAACACTGGTTTTTGGAAATCTAGTCCTCAGAAATCTAAATTGCTCCGAGCTTCGTCTACTCTCTTCTTCAACCGAAGCCTTCTCGCTCTCTCGCACCTTGCTTTCATAGTCTTTTACAAGCTATAATCTTCTTATCAGCCATGGCATTAACTGTGGTCTCTGATGAAGAGGGTAAGCTCTTGAATTCTTCTGGATTTTCGTATTTTGAATCTGTTTGAATGAAAGGGTTTATGCGTTCGTGTTTTAGCTGCCCTTGGTTTATTTTTGCAGATGAGATTGAACTTGAAGACGAAGATAGGGAACCTATCGATGGTGACGCCGTGGATGACCGCGAAGTGGACGAGGATGAAGACGAAGAAGAAGGTTTGGTTTTTATTCTTTTAATTTTTTATTTCTTATGGGTTTTTGTTTACTTGGGTTTTATGAGTCCTCGTTCTTCTTTCATTGCTGAATTCGGAAGTCCTCGTTGTTTGATTTGTAGAAACGGTGATTTTCTAGTGTCAAACTCGAAGCAGTTTCTGTTCTGAAGATGATATAGTTGGAAAAGTAACACAAAATTAAATTTTGACAGACTTAGATGGGGTTGAATCCGTTTTTTTTTTTTATCTAGATAAAAGATGGTAACATGGATGAGCAAAAGTTATATAATGAAAAAGAAGCAGGGTTTTGATTGCACGTCCATATCTTTCAAATTCATATTTGAAACAAGTTATTCATAAAAAACCTCATATCTCATGTTTTTCATGATGTCTGATTGAGTAAAAGGTCTTCTTTAGGAGACCCCTTGAAGCATTAGTTCTATGACCTTTTGAAATTTAAAACAGTTTAGGAGTCTCTATATGTTGTTTCGTAATGCCTACTATCTATTAAATACATTTTTTTTGTCCCGTGACTTTAAGGCCAAAGCAGTCACAACCTAAGCTAAATCCTTCAGGTTTCTTAAATTATTGTCCTGTTAGAGAATATTATTTCCTATATTATATAGGTGTCCTCTATCTTTCGCAGGTAGCTATTAAAATCTTCATATGCTCAATTTGTTGTTGTTGTATATTGTGTCATTGGATGATTTATATTTGATATATGTATGTGAAAAATATCATGGCTTCATCAATGCTTCTGGAAACTAAGCATTGGCAGGTTACTTTGCTATAACTGAGGAGCTATTCTAATTTTTTGTTCTGGCAGGACAAGACGAGTATGAAAAGGATGGTTTCATAGTTGATGACTTGGAAGAAGATGAGGATCAAGAAGAAGAAGAGGAGAGAGTAGACAGTGACGAAGAGAGGCAGAAGAAGAAGAAAAGGAAGAAAAAGTATGTTGTTGTGTAATCTGTTCTTCTTCTCTCTATTTTTTTCTTTAGCTTTGCGGTTATCGGGTTAGCCTTTTCTTTTCAGATTACTCTGCAGGATAACAATGGGATGAGCACTTGGTCTTTTTTTTCTTGGTTAATTGATTAAAAGAACTCTTAAATTATCAGTTGAGTCCATGATTTTATACGTCAACCCACCACTACCTCCAAATATAACGAAATCTTCAAGGGATATAATGTCTTGTATTACTCTTTATGTTCATTTCAAGTTTGCTAATGGTTTTTGAATCTCTGCTTTCATAGAGAGGAGTATGTACTTGATGAAGATGACTATGAGCTCTTGCAAGACAACAACATTAGCATTCAACGCCCTAAGGTTGTAAGTTGTTATAATATGTTTATTTCTTTTTGTTTACGTTTCTGAAGTTTTTTTTCCACTTGTTGCAGGGGAGCAAAAAGTTTAAGCGACTGAAAAAAGCTCGAAGAGATACAGAAGGAGAGCCCTTTGGATTTTCTGATGATGAGGATTTTGTGGAAAGCGGTAAAGGTGGGAGAACTGCTGAAGAAAAGCTTAAGCGAAGCTTGTTTGGTGATGATGAAGGTATGCTTTTTATTGTTTTTTGCAATTGCAGAGTTAATTTAGTTACTTATCACTAACTATTACGTAGTATTATTTTCTATACTTCGTTATTTAAAGCTCCTCTTGAGGATATCGCTGAAGAGGAGGAACCAGTAGAGGAGGAAGTGGATGGTGACATTGGAGATGAGGATGAAATGGCAGATTTTATTGTAGATGAAGAAGTTGACGAGGATGGAGCTCCCTTGAGGTATTGTTCAGTGTGGTTTGTTATTATGTTTTCGAGTTGTGTTTAATTATACATTGAAATTTTCCTATTTAGTTTGCTAATTAAGTTTCTGATAATTTTTCTTTACTAGAAGGAAAAAGCTGAAGAGAAAAAAGTCTAGGCAGGCACCTGGAGTTTCATCATCTGCTTTGCAAGAAGCTCATGAAATATTTGGTGACGTTGATGAACTCCTACTGCTCCGCAAACAGGGACTGGACTTTAGTGAGTGGAGAGAAAGAAGATTGGAAGACGAATTTGAACCAATAGTTATTTCAGAGAAGTATATGACTGAGAGGGATGATCATATTCGAGAGCTTGACATTCCTGAAAGAATGCAGGTTGCTTTATATAACTTTGGGCATTTACTTGCATTTGAGACCTATTATTATCACGTGACTTAGTTTCTTTTTCAAATAATAGATTTCTGAGGAAAGCACTGGCCCTCCTCCTGTTGATGAAATCAGCATTGATGATGAAAGCACCTGGATATATAATCAACTTGCAAATGGCTCTATACCTTTATTAGGTACAACAACAGGGCCTGATCTGTCCATAAATAGAGACGACATAATTAGATTTTTGGACCTGGTGCATCTGCAGAAACTAGATGTTAGTGATATTTTTTTTTGGTTTATTTTCTTTTTCAGCCTAAGCTTGGCCTAATTTTTCTGGGATTTTATTCTTCTTCTTAGCTTCCTTACATTGCGATGTATCGGAAGGAGGAGATTTTAAGCTTGCTTACAGATCCTGAGCATGATAAAAGTCAAGATAAAGCGGAGAATGGACCCAAGATAAAATGGCATAAGGTGAGTAGAATTCTGATGTAACCACTGAACAACTATGTGAGTCATAATCATTTCTGTATTTATTTCCATAAATAATATCAAGTTACTGTAACTCTTGGCATCCTAATCTAAAGGTACTTTGGGCAATTCAAGACTTAGACAGAAAGTGGCTGCTTCTGCAAAAACGAAAAACGGCTCTCCAAGCATACTACGCTAAGCGATTTGAGGAAGAGTCTCGGCGAATATATGATGAAACAAGACTCTCTTTAAATCAACAGCTTTTTGAGTCGGTTATGAAGTCCCTAAGGGCAGCAGAATCAGAGAGAGAGATAGATGATGTTGACTTAAAGTTTAACTTACATTTTCCACCAGGGGAAATTGGTGTTGATGAAGGGAAGTTTAAAAGACCGAAAAGAAAATCACTATACAGTGTCTGTAGTAAGGCCGGTCTATGGGAGGTTGCTGGCAAGTTTGGCTACAGCTCCGAGCAGTTTGGTCTGCAGCTATCCTTAGAAAAGATGGTAAGTTTTTCCATACATTGTAATTTTTATATTTGGTTGAATGATGAAACATCTACATTTGCTTGTAGAGGAGTGATGAGTTGGAGGATCCCAAGGAAACACCTGAAGAAATGGCTTCAAACTTTACATGTGCTATGTTTGAGACTCCACAAACAGTGCTTAAAGGTGCTAGGCACATGGTATGCTTTTGTGTTGTATTCGTAGTTTCTATCTTGGTTCTTGTGCTTTCTGAAGGCGTGTGTCTGATATTCTCAAACTCATGCTTTTAGGCTGCTGTTGAGATTAGTTGTGAGCCATGTGTGAGGAAGCATGTCCGCAGCAACTTCATGGACTATGCTGTGGTGTCAACATCTCCGACGCCTGAGGGAAACACAGCGATAGACTCTTTCCATCAGTTTGCAGGTGTGAAGTGGTTACGTGATAAGCCATTAAGTAGATTTCAGGATGCACAGTGGCTCCTAATTCAGAAGGCAGAAGAAGAGAAACTTTTGAAAACTACTATCAAACTCCCAGAAAAGCATCTGAATAAGATGATTAGTGATTTTAACGAATATTATTTGAGTGATGGTGTTAGCAAATCGGCTCAGCAATGGAATGAGCAGAGGAAGCTGATATTGCATGATGCACTCTTTGGTTTTCTTCTCTCTTCAATGCAGAAAGAAGGAAGGGCACTGCTAACTAGTAGAGCAAAAAGCTGGTTACTTGTGGAATATGGGATGGCCTTGTGGAATAAAGTTTCTGTTGGCCCATACAAACACAAGGAAAATGATGTAGGTTCTGATGACGAAGCTACACCTAGGGTCATGGCTTGCTGCTGGGGCCCCGGAAAGCCTGCAACCACCTTTGTGATGCTAGACTCTTCTGGGGAGGTGGTAGATGTGCAGTACACTCCATCCCTTACATTACGATCTCAAAATGTTAATGACCAACAACGAAAGAAAATTGATCAGGAACGAGTTTTGAAGTTCATGACTGACCATCAACCGCATGTTGTTGTTTTAGGGGCTGTTAATTTGTCTTGTACCCAATTGAAAGATGACATTTACGAGGTTAGTTTTACTTTGGGCTTACTTATAAGAACTGCTTCTTCATTCATTAAATCCAGTTTATAATAAATCATATTTATCAATAACAGCGTACTTTGCCACGCCGCATGTGATACCTGTTTAGTTTTTAGAATTTTTAGCATTTAAAATTTCATTTCTTGTCCAGATAGTAGTGGGGACGTTAGATATAATCTTTTATTCCTATCTAAGTTGATGACCTAGTTTGGGTGGACTGCACTAATTGTTGTATTATGTATATGTAGTTTTGAAACTTATTTCATTTATAATGTCAATGATTTCAATTCACACTTTTACATCAACTTTTTTATTAAAGCTATATCAATGTGGGTATCTTACACGGACAAGTCTTTCCTGTATTTGAAATCATGTTTTGTATTTTTTTATTTAATTTCTTACTTTTTATTTGTCATTTTTCTATACTTCGTATATCAGATTATTTTTAAGATGGTTGAAGAGAATCCCAGGGATGTTGGTCATGAGATGGATGGACTAAGCATTGTATATGGTGATGAATCCCTATCTCGTTTATATGAAAATTCCCATATTTCATCTGACCAATTACAAGGGCAATCGGGTATGCTCAAACACTACATTACAACCATTTCAATTGAATTTTTTATATTTTGGAGTACACCGATTTTGATCCAATCTTTATCCTTTACAGTTCTGTTCTTAGTTGTTTAAGACATCTATCTTTTATGCTGTTAGGAATTGTTAAGCGAGCCGTGGCTCTTGGGCGTTATCTTCAAAACCCTTTGGCAATGGCTGCTACGCTATGTGGACCAGGAAGGGAGATTTTATCGTGGAAACTCAATCCCTTGGAGAACTTTCTTACCCAAGATGAGAAGTATGGAATGGTTGAACAAGTTATGGTGGATGCTGCCAATCAAGTAGGCCTGGATATTAATTTGGCTATAAGCCATGAATGGTTGTTCAGTCCTCTGCAATTTATTTCTGGACTTGGACCTAGAAAATCGGCTTCGCTGCAGAGATCATTAGTTAGGGCTGGATCAATTTTCACACGGAAGGACTTCGTGACAACACATGGCCTTGGTAAGAAGGTTTTCGTCAATGCAGTTGGTTTCTTGCGTGTACGACGGAGTGGTGTTGCTGCTAGCAGCAGCCAATTCATCGATTTGTTGGATGATACTAGAATCCACCCCGAATCTTATGCTCTTGCTCAAGAACTAGCAAAAGACGTCTTTGATGAAGATGTTAAAGGTGATGTAAATGATGATGATGATGCACTAGAGATGGCAATAGAGCATGTTAGAGACAGGCCTAATTTGTTGAAAACCCTTGATACTGATGAATATGCTAAGAGCAAGAATCGATATAATAAGAGAAAGACCTTTTTCGACATAAAACTGGAATTGATGCAAGGCTTTCAGGACTGGCGCAAGAAATACGAAGAGCTTAGTCAGGATGAAGAATTTTATTTGATATCTGGTGAAACAGAAGATACCTTGGCAGAAGGAAGAATAGTACAGGCTACTGTTCGAAGAGTGCAAGCTCAAAGGGCAATCTGTGTACTAGAATCTGGATTGACTGGGATTCTTATGAAGGAAGATTTTTCAGATGATGGGAGGGAGATTTCTGAGTTATCTGATAAGTTGCATGAGAATGACATCCTAACCTGCAAAATTAAATCTATTCACAAGAACAGGTATCAAGTATTCCTAGTGTGTAGAGAAAGTGAGCTGAGAAGTTATCGTCATCAGAATGCTCGAATCGCTGATCCCTATTATCACGAAGATCGGAGCAGTCTACAGACTGAACAAGAGAAGGTTTTAAAGAAAAAGGAGCTTGCAAAGAAACATTTTAAGCCTAGAATGATTGTTCACCCCCGATTCCAGAATATAACAGCAGACGAAGCAATGGAGGTGTGTTTTAATCGTTGTGATAGTTGGTATCATCTCTGTTATTTGCCCTTTGATTGATTATTTTGATTAATGGGCCATCAATCTTCTCTCTTCTTTGATGGTTAGCATTACAACTCTCATTTGAAAACCAGGTTAATGTCTAAGATAGTACATGTACTTCGAATTCAAATGCCTGGCGTGTCTCTTTAGAGTTGGTATTGAATAGCGTCCCTAGTTGATGTTGAAAGATTTTGCACAATGTTTCTATTGTGTTAAATTTCAAAGGAACCACATGATTTCGAGTACATAAACTGCAAATACCTTAAATCCTACAAGTCATATATGAACCATCAACTTTGTCTTGAAAGTGTGTTCTTAAAACATTTTCAGTCATACATGAACCACATGATTTCGAGTACATAAACTGCAAATACCTTAAATCCTACAAGTCATATATGAACTATCAACTTTTTCTTGAAAGTGTGTTCTTAAAAAATTTTCGGTCACTATGTATTGGTTTTATATTAAAAGGCAATTTATTTATTTTTTTAAGTATATTTAAAGGTAATCTATATGAGCTATTAACTTATGGGTCGTTTTCTTTTGTTTGTATACTTGTACATTTTTTAAGAAATGACTTAAAAATCAAGATCGAGACATGATAAATTTTGCTAAGTTTTTAAATATTGACAATTATAATTTATTTATTGATAAGATTCATTACTAATAATAGATAAGAAATTAGTGAGAGTTAATAGGAGTTAGTGGGAATTAATAAAAGTTACTGGAAGTTAAGAGAAGTTAGTAAAATAGAATAATATAAATAGAATGCAATAACAATATGAATGGGTAGAAAATAGTATGCGTAACAGGAGAGATTTTAGACTGAGTCAGTCTAGAGGAAGATTACTTGAAGTTTCGAAATTTCAAGGTATTTGTAGTTCTATGTTGTTTCGAATAGTAAAGTCTTGATTATTGTAATTTAGATTCCTATCATTTATGCTGCGAGGAAACTTTTCAAAAATGGCAGTACATAGTGCCTTGAATATTTAAATATATTATTTGGTTATTTGGAACTGATTCCATTTATTTGTTGCATTATGTAACATTGCTCCATGATAATTCTAATATTTTTCCTTTTCCTTACAGTTGTTGTCTGACAAGGATCCTGGTGAAAGTATTATCAGACCCAGTTCTCGAGGACCTTCGTTTTTAACATTAACTCTTAAAATTTATGATGGAGTTTATGCTCACAAGGACATAATTGAAGGTGGAAAGGAGCATAAGGACATCACCAGCTTGCTGCGGCTTGGGAAGACTTTGAAAATTGGGGAGGACACTTTTGAGGACTTGGATGAAGTATGTAATTTCTCGTGGTGCATATTATTAGTGCTACTTATGTCATTTGTTAGTTGTCAAGAGTGAAGTTTAAAAACACAAACACCTCAGACCTATTTGGCAATTTGGAGAACTAATATGAATCAACCAATTTCAAACAAGTTTAAAATCATCAATTTGGCAGCTGGAGAACTAATATGATGAATCCCATTAATGCACAAACTGCAGAGAGCAGTAATTTGTAACTTCTATGGAAGGAAATTCGTGCACATGCTAACATTTCTTTTCAAAAGCTGATCTTTTAGTTTCAGACTCTGATCACATGGTGATCTCTGTAGATTAGTTTGTTGGCAGGGGACATTGTTTTATTTGATATTTAATATTAATGGAAATCAATCATTCCCTAAATTAGGTTTTGATGATAACAAAATGCAGGTAATGGATCGGTATGTCGATCCCCTGGTGTCTCACTTAAAGGCAATGCTGAGTTATCGGAAGTTCAGAAGAGGTGCAAAAGTTGATGTCGATGAACTTTTGAGGATGGAAAAATCCGAATATCCAACGAGGATAGTTTATGGCTTTGGCATATCTCATGAACATCCTGGAACTTTCATCCTAACTTATATTAGGAGTACCAATCCACATCACGAGTACATTGGTTTATATCCGAAGGGATTCAAATTTCGTAAAAGAATGTTTGAGGATATTGATAGGCTTGTGTCCTATTTTCAGAGGCATATTGATGATCCTCAGCATGATTCTGCTCCATCTATTAGATCAGTTGCTGCAATGGTACCAATGCGGAGTCCAGCAACTGGGGGGTCATCTGCACCATCTGTTGATGGTGGTAGTTGGATAGGCTCAGCAAATGATGGTGGCTGGAAAGGTCAGTCATACGACAGGAGTCATTCTTCTACACCAGGCTCGAGAACAGGTATGAAGTTATGTAGAATAAACAATTTGATAATCTATGATTATTATTTTCTTCCTTTGTGATCCAATCTGGGTTGGAGCTTTAGCTGTGATTCTCTGAGTTTTGTGACTTTTGAATTTGTTCTTTTTACTTTTATAAGTTGGATGGTTATTTGTCATTCTGGTTGGTAATAATGAAGATGAGTTTCACATCTTTGAATAGTTAACAGTAATGAGACTGCGTGTAGAAATGGGAGAGGTTGGGTTTACAATCTATGTTCGTTTATTTGTTCTTTTAGCCAGGAGAAAACAAAAAAGATAAAAATATATCCTAGTAGTTGCTTGACATTCTCCTATATCAGTCGGAAGTAAAACACTAGCTACTCTTTTGAATTAATTTGGACGAAATAAGAGAATGGAAGAGTACTGTTGGAAACAAAGGAGAAAAGCTACTACAACTCTGAGACCTGCAAATCTCTGCAAACTAGTATTTCTGCTGTTAAGTGGGAAGTAGTTGAGATCTGTTGTTGGACCCGGATTAAGAATCCGTAGACTCGGATGTAGAATTAAGAAAATTTACCGAGAATAATGTCAGATTTGAATTCTACTTGAACTTGGACTAGGACAAGACACTAATTAGTATTTCAATCAACTGCAATGAAATTTTCACGTGCTGTTATACTGCTGTGCTGTCTGCAATATTCATCTTTGTTAAAGAGTAGAATGATATTCCTTTATTTATTAAAAGATCTCCTTTTATGGTTACATGTTAGCCTCAGTATGCTGGCTTATTTATAGCAGCTGAAAATTTGGACATATAGTAGATACTTTCATGGAAAAAAAAAAAATGACCCTCCACCTATTTCGGCATTCTGACCTATCTATCTGCAGGACGAAATGATTACAGAAATGGTAGTAGCCGAGATGTTCATCCAAGTGGCGTGCCTAGGCCTTATGGTGGCCGTGGACGTGGTCGAGGCTCATACAACAATGTCAGAGGAAGCAGCAGTGGAAATGAGAGACAAGATTCTAGTCACGACAGTGATGATGGTTGGAGCAAATTTCCAGGTGCGAAGATTCAAAACTCGCCTGGCAGAGAAGCTTTTCCTGGTGGTTGGGGTGACGGAGGGAGTGGTAGTAAATCTCGAACAGCCAGTGGTAATGACGGTGGAGTTTCTGGGTGGGGTCCTTACTGACTTACAGAGCTTGTGGACGGCCGTAAGTCGTCAGTGGAAGTCGATTGCTAAATTCGAGACCTGCGAAAGAACCCAGTTTTCTGGGTGGGTGAGTTCAGGGAGGAGTAAGTGGAGGGATTTCCCAACCTTATGTAAGGGATTTTCCTCCTATGTTGTGCATTCTTTTTTAATCCTACTAAAAAGTATTTATTGACTTAATAATTATGCTGTTTAGATTCATGTTTAATGACCTATGATCATCATTTTGCTCTCTCGTTGAAAGTCCTACCTTACTCAACCTATCATAGAATGTAAAGCCTTTTCTTGTGCAATACTTAAGTTATTATTGACGGATAATTTTTTAGGCTATTTAGTTACGTGACAATGTTGTTATCTTGGACAATAATAATGTTACGAAAATTTAAGACTATTAAATTCATTATTGCTAGGTGTGGATTTGAGTTTGTCGAAATTGAGTGTTTTCTTCTTTTGAAAAGGGTTCTTTCTCTTGGAATATTCTTTCTTTCAAGTTAATTTATTTTATAAAAAAATTACTGGGATGGTAGCTTTGGCAACGAGGAAGTAAATTTCCCTTTGAATCTGTTAATTTCTTCACCTTGGAATGTTAAACATAAAGTAAAACTTTGCCTGAAAGAGGATGATCAGATTAAGATGGTGCAACAGAAGATATTACAGGGAGCAATGAAGTCAATTTACATGTAACTGAGATTACAGACTACAAGACCTCACAATCTCCGGCTTCGATAGCACGGCATTTTCTCAAACAACGAACACTGCAACTTGCGAAAATTACAAGCAACTTATTATACAAAGATGAAGCAAACAGTGTTTTGAACGCCCTAAAGTCAGTCAAAAGGCCATCCAGAATATCCCACCTGATGGTTATTCTCATGCATGGGAGGAGAGGTACTTTCAGCTGTATTGCTACGACTAGAGCTCGAACCAGACGATCGAAATGGCCATAGGAACGATAAGGGGTTTCTCCGTACTTGATTTGTCCGATTATTTTCCCCCACCACACTGTTGTGAGTAAATATATTGTTTCTGCTTCGACCATTTGAGCTGCAACTGCTACCTGATCCTTGAGGTGGTAATTCTTGGCGGCAAACAGGGCATGAGTTATGCTGGACTAGCCATGGAATGATGCAATCTGAGTGATACATGTGTTTGCACGGCATTTGCCTTGCTTCAGTGCCTGGTTCAAATTTATCCTTGCAAACAGGACAGTGTGAATCAGAGCGAAGATGCCTCTGCGAGATTTTAATGGTGGGCATAGCATCAATAGAAGATCTTGCTGCGGGAGGTGGGCCTCGCCGATCATTAACAGAAAGACGTTCAAACAGTTCTTCCAGTCCAGGCCCTATAAAATAATCACCACCATTCCCCCTAGTCACACCAATTCCGGGAGTGCCGTTAAAAAGAGCTTCAAACCCAGTATTACCAGACAATCTTACAGGAATTTGGCCTCCAAAGATTAGCAAAGGACCAAGCCCTGGACCGTGATTAAGAACAGAATCAGATCTCCTAATACTACTTCTGTCAGCAAGTTGCTGCCTCATAAACGCTGAGAAAGCCTCCATTAAACCAAACCTTCTGTCACGGTCTTCATCGCTATTAAGTCCAAAAAAATCAAGTGGATTGACGCCCACTATATCATCAAGTTCTTGAATGAAACCTCCATTGCAGCTGGGGCAAACTGCATCCCTCCATTGCAGTCGAACTGACTGCCTACATCTGTAACACCAATGGGTGTTCCTGGCACTTGACATCTTCTTTTTCTACAATTGGGCTGCGGCCTCAAGGCCCTCAACCTCCAGCAGTTATATGAGCCTAATAAAAACAGGTAGCAACTTAAACAAAGGAGAGACTAAATAATCGCCTGAGAGCAGCTGCATTATATATATACATTTCTAAAGAAATGCAGTCATAACAATTCATCTATCAACTAAAAGAACTTAGAAGAATAATCACCTAAACAAGGATACTGCATTGGAAAACAACAACGCTGTAAAAATACAAATCACATGATAACATGTAATAAAAATGCAAAAGAACTTATCAGTAATGCAATCATAGCTCACAACAAGAATATATTGCATTTTTCTTCTCCCTGGACATTGATTGGCCAGCATTCTTGTTCCTATATAATTCTCATGTATGTGAATACGAATCTATTTTACTTTTTCTCCGTAACCAATCTTTTCATTTACGATTAACTCGGTCAAATTCACCAGAATACAGACTCGTTGCTCATAGGGTTTTCCCATAAGGCCAAAACAATGGGAACCAATTACAATTTGTTATTAAAAGAGCAAATTTTTCGATGTGATCAGAATAGTAGCACAATCAGAAGCTCCAGAACTGTACATAAATAACTAAGTACCCAGATCAACCAACATACATTTCCAGATCAACTAGAAGGATTTGCACACCACCGCTCAGGCGAAAATCAAACAATAGATCTAATTACGCGAGCAGAAATTTCATAGATCTGATGGAGCAACTGAGCTAAGATAAATAAAGGAAATTGAAGGGGAAAGGAAAAAATGCGTAAAACATATGTTTCACGCAGTTGATACGCTTTCGAATCTAAAGAACAAGGGTGGAAAACTGTTCCTTTTCCCGTACCGTCTGAACTAAATGTAATCTAAACTCTAGAGCTGCACAAGCTTAAAAATTTTTCTCATTTCGCCCGATTTCTCAGCAGGTAAACAACATTCAACGGATCACCAAAATCGAAAAGAAAACAGCTTCTCCGGAGAAGAATCCGATTTAGCAAATTTAGCAAGAGATAAGAACAACCGGTAGGTGAGTGCATAATCAGAAACAAAATATGAGAAAAACATAGCAAGATTAAGAAAATGGATCTCACCTAGACGAAATCGAAAGACGAACGAGTGGATCCAATTGATTTTAGGTGTTTGAGAGGAGAGAGAGAGTGACGGACTCCTAGGCTTGGCATGGGGATGATAATATTAATAATTTGCTCATTAAATAATTAGAAGCAAACAAAAATAAATAATATTTAATTTCCCTTATCTTTATTATTTATAATTCAATTAAATATAAAATTACGTCTACTTTTAAAATAATTATGACACGTTATAAATAAAATTTTCGCATTTATCACACGGGTAATGTTATGTTTACGTTTTATTTTTACACTCTAATATTAACTCTGGAAGTCAAGCGGTGTAATAATTAAGATAAATTATAATTAATTATCAATAAAATCATTAAACTATAGGGTTATTAACAAATTTGTCTTTAAATTATTTTTATTAACAAAACAAATATTAAATTATCTTTCATTAACAATCTAACATTTGCGGTTGCCTGCACTCGAAATAAGTGAAAAATGCACAAGACTACAAGAGAACGGACGATTTTGATTTCACGCGGATGTACATGCGGTCACCTGCAGTTAAAATAGAGGATGATTGACTTGTCAATATAAGATAGTTTGAGCTTTATTTCGTTATCTAATATAGTTTAAGATCACCATATAATTTAATTTTTTTAAAAAATTATACTAATTAAAATATATAATTTTACCAAGATAATAAAAAATAAATAATATTAATTCATTAGTACTAAAATTGGAGAGTAGAATTAAATAGATATTAATTTATCAAATACAAATAGATTTTAGGATTAAGTGCAAAAAAAAACATGAAGTATGGGAAAAGGGCAAAAAAAAACCTCAAGTTTCGAAAAGGTAAAATAAAGCTCTGCAGGGGACCGCTCGCCTCCCGCAAAGGGTGAAGAGCGTGCAGCGGGTACCCGCCTCAAATAATGCGGGTACCCGCGTCATGCGGGGGGTCACGCGGGTACCCGCCGACCCCCCGCGTCAGTGTTCTATGATGAATTTTCAGAGAAAATCATCTTCTTTTGATTTACTCTTGATGGTTTTAAAGAATTTTTTCCGTCATTTTCTTTGAGTTCTGATTCTGGTTTTTCTTCTCTTTCTTCCTCATTCTGTCGGCATTTCTTTTCAGTTTTGCAGGTTTGTCCTTAATTATGGCTAAACAATTGCAAAACAAACCATTAAAAACCCAAGAAGATTTCTCTCTCAAGCAGACGCATCCAAATATCAGAGCCCAAACAGCCTACGATCTTGTAGAGAAAATGCAGTTTCTGTACATGAAGGTAGTGAAAGCTGCAAAATTTTTTGAACTTTGCGACTCCTACGTCGAAGTCAAGCTTGGAAACAGCAAAGTAACAACAAAAACGTCGCGGAAAACAGTGAGTCCAGAATGGAGACAAGTTTTCGCCTTTCCGAGTGAAAAAATTCAAGCTTCTTCGGTCTAGATTTTTGTGGTGAATAAGGTTTTGGAAGCTAACAACGTAATATTTGGTCGTGTAATTTTGAACTTCTCTGATCTTCCCAAACGGGTTCTGCCTGACGCTCAACTGGCGCCTCAATGGTACAAGCTTGAGGATAAAAATGGCGACAGGATTGGAGCAGAGCTTATGCTTGCCGTTTGGATGGGGACTCAAGCCGACGAAGATTACTCAAATGCGTGGCTTTCTGATGCGACTTCCGGCAACTGGATCGTAAATATCCAATCGAAAATTTACCATTCGCCGAAGCTCTGGTATCTAAGAGTCAATATACTAGAAGCCTAGGACTTAGTTATTAGGGATCTGTAGACAGATTGGTTAAAAATCGCGAGGGTAGCACTGTTGCTAACGTGGGGTCGGCAGGTACCCGCGTGACCCCCCGCATGACACGGGTACCCGCATCATTTGAGGCGGGTACCCGCTTCACCCTCTGCAGGGGGTAAGCGGTCCCCCGCAGAACTTTATTTTACCCTTTCGATACTTGAGGCTTTTTTTTACCCTTTTACCATACTTCATGCTTTTTTTTGCACTTCATCCTAGATTTTATGAAAAAACAATTAATCCAAATAATTAAAAGATATTGTTATAAGTTTATCTATTGGGCATAAAAAATAAAAAATAAAATTACATTTTTTATTTTAATTAATTAATTATTATTTTATGAAAAAATAAATGGAAAATGACGTGAGAGAGTAAGCATGAGCATAAATAGGAAAGTAGGAATCAGCGCAAGCGGTTGGGGTTGTTCTAACAGAGACAACCTTCTTCCTCGTTTCTCCAAAATAAGGCTCTCCCTCTCTCTCCTCCCTTGTTCCAGAAGCAGGCTGAGAATGGTAGTTCTCTCTCTTTGATCGGGTTTGTTTGCGTTTTCTATTTGTAGTCACTAAGCTGGTTTCATGTTCTAAACTCGTCTTTACATTATTCCCATTGTTCTATTGCTCTGGTGATTCATTGTTCTAACCTTGTTCTGCTGTCTTCGTGCTGGGTTTTTTTGGGTTAGTGAAGAGCTGTTTTTTGTTTTGTTTTGTCATTACCATGAATGATTTATTCCTCCTGGATCATGCAAATGTTCGTCTTTCATCTAAATGCTGTTGCTTGAAAAGAATGTCTGTTGCAGTATTGTTCGAAGCACGTTGAAATCCCATTGTTGATTTTAAATGATTTTCTCTAACCTTTTCTTGCTTTGGTATAAAATTGTTTGACTACGTCTGGTAGGACTTACCGGGCGATTATGATATCGTTTTCTGAGTAAAAATCAATGTAGGGTCCTTAATTTGCATTCTATTAAGATACATTCTGGTAAGTTACAGAGATTTTAACTTTAGAAAAGGTGGGTTTCTTTTTTTTATGTCTGACTTTTTGTCGGTAGAAAATTTTTAGCATTGGAAGAGGGTGCCCATGAACAGAAGATGGAAGGGCATTAAATTTTTAGGAGATGCAAAGCGTTGACTTCATTGGATTAGTGGGTCAGAATTTCTTTAACGCATTATCAGAGTAGTAGTTTGAGATAATTACTAGTTTTTTACTTGTTTAATTGATTTAATAATCATTCGTCATCATACGTTAGAAAATAAAAAAGTAAGCAGAAAGATTAGGCAAGAGCATCCGTCGTATAATTTCAGACAATCTTACCTCCATGGATGCAAAACGATACACAGCTCTTGTTTATTTTCTTCGAGGAAGTTGAAACATCAATCATTTGACTTTTTTTCCGATCTAGGATAGTGAAGGTTGACGATAAGATAAAAGTCAAACACTACGCTATTCAGATTGTCTAGGAATATATATTCTCACGTGAAATCTAACAATGAACAGAACAAATCGCTGTCCTTGCGTCATTGACGAACATATCCTGAAATGAATCTTATCGTTTACTTTTTCTTTGTTTGGAAACAAAAATATTATTTTCTCAACGGCACGACGGCAGCAAGCAATAATGGTAGCAAAGAAATACCTACCATTAAAGAATTGCATAATAGGAAGAAGCCTGTCTCAGTTTTCTACCATTTTAATTTGATACCAGATCGGACAAACCAACGAGCAGCGAAACAAACCACTGACTGATTTCTCTCGGTTCTTTCTCTTTCTCTCTCCCTGTTCTCTTCTTCCTCTTCTTTTCTTCTTTTTGGCAGTGGATGCTGCCTATCCATGCCTCCTTTACTCTTTTTTTTAATTTTTTTAATTTTGGTGTGTTTGAAGTGTTGTTGTATCCACTTGATTTGGATTTCTGCTGTTTTACTACTTCAAAATAGTAAACTTGACTTTTATTTTCTCAGATAAGGCTATGGAAACAATTGGGGAATGTTATTTCCATATTTCCACTTTTATGAATGGGTTAGATTTAGATTGAGGATTCTGGGATTGTGGAGCTATCTAGAGCGAAGGATCAAAGGGAGAAGATACTAAGAGAAAATGGATGAAAGAATAGCAGCTGACGAAGACACTAAAAACAGAGGTAAAATGTGGGTTTTAGAGCAGAAGCTTGATCAACCTATGGATGAAGAGGCCGGAAGGCTCAGAAATATGGATAGAGCAAAGGTCCTCTCTTTCTTCTGTATCCTGCTAAATTTATAAACTTTTCAACTCCTCTCTCAAGTATTGTTCATAAATTGAAGCATTCTCAAAAAAAAAAATTTAATCTTTTAGTTCATAAAAGAATCATAGTTTCCAAAAGAAAATATCAAAAGGATCTGTAATCATCTCAGGACCAAATCCGATCGACTTTGAGGGTTGTAAATATCTTAATATTACCATTGGTTGATATTTCTGTGTCATCTGGAGATGTAGATGTTGTCTTCACCAATGTTATGTTGATTTCTACAGAAATTATCTGCGTTGTTAGTTTTGCGGTTTGCATTCCAAAGTCTCGGAGTTGTTTACGGCGATTTGGGGACTTCTCCTTTATATGTTTTCTACAATACTTTTCCTCATGGAATTACTGATCCAGAGGATGTGGTTGGAGCTCTTTCATTGATCATATACTCTCTAACTCTTGTCCCGCTTCTTAAGTACATATTCATCGTGTGTAGAGCAACAGACAACGGCCAAGGTAAGCCAAGATCTACTCTTACTCTCCTCTTACGCGAAGGTACTTGTATGTATAAATTTATTTACCGATTTCTGTTGTGCTCAAAGATTACATGGTTGCATTTTCGCTTTTTCGATATTTGATGAGACGTTTATAAGTACAGCCAAATTAGTTCATCGATTGCAGGTGGAACCTTAGCACTTTATTCGTTGCTATGTCGTCATGCAAAAATAAAAACTATTCCTAACCAGCATCATACGGATGAGGCTCTTTCAACATATAGTCGCGCTATATTTCATGAACACTCGTTTGCGGCAAAAACCAAGAGATGGCTCGAAGCAAATGCTATAAGGAAGAATATGCTGCTTCTTCTTGTTCTTATTGGCGCATCCATGGTCATTGGGGATGGTATTCTCACCCCTGCAATATCAGGTATAGCTCGAGTTTTGATTTAATCATCTAAAAATTATGTTTAATCATTCTCTCTTAGATTTATTCTCGATCAATGGTCTTTACAAATGTGATTAGACAGATTTGAACTCGGGATCTCTTATTACGAGCCATGTAGATTAACCTTGATTCATTGTTTTCACATTTTTGTGATTAAAAAAACACTTGGTTTTGACTTTATAATTATTTATCGATTTTTTCATCAACAGTTCTGTCAGCTGCGGGCGGGATCAAGCTAGACCACCCTCATATGAAAAGTGGTAACATTCTGCCTCTAGATCGACGGCGGATTTTATATTTTGGGTAATTTTTAACTATGTTTTCTTCGATGCTGTTGTTTTGCAGATATAGTGGTTCTGGTTTCTGTTGTCATACTCATAATATTGTTTAGCTTGCAACACTATGGTACTGATAAAGTTGGTTGGCTATTTGCTCCTATTGTTCTTCTTTGGTTTCTCATGATTGGAGGTATTGGCATATACAATATCTGCAATTATGACAGCAGTGTCCTCCGAGCTTTTTCGCCGTTGCATATTTATCGCTATTTTAAAAGAAGAGGTAGAGAGAGTTGGCCCTCTCTTGGAGGTATTATGTTATGCATAACAGGTAAACTTTTATGCATTTGTGCTCTACGGAAACACGAGTTGCTTTTTCTATAAGAAACTTTATATTAAAAACGAAAAATTACCAGGAATTCGGAGGAGAGAACTCTACCCGAACTAGAAAACATATAACGAAACACAATTCCCTCCAGTCGGAAAGAGTCATACTCAAAAGTTCTAGTTATTTTAAAATACTTAGAGCAAAAGTCCATTTAATGATCATAAAGTTGACCATATACCATAAGTCATTTCGATGAATCCAAGTAATCCAAAAAATAACATATACGAGTTGTTTTCAACTTACACATCTTGTCGATTTCACCTTCTTACGAGTAGATTAAAACGTTGCAGGGACGGAGGCACTTTTCGCTGACTTGGCGCATTTTCCGGTATTATCTATTCAGATTGCTTTCACCGTACTTGTGTTTCCTTGCCTTCTTCTGGCATATTCTGGACAGGCTGCCTACCTTGTTATGAATACAGAACATGTAAATGATGCTTTTTATCGTTCGATTCCAGGTTCTCTCTCGCTCTCTCTCGGAATTATTTGACTGGGCGATGCAACATGCATCCTAGTACATAAGTTTGCAGTAATATTATCATTTTTAATACAAGATATGGTCAGAAATCAAACATTTAGCTCGTTGATTTAGAACTTATCTATCAGATAAGCGAGGGACTAGATTATTATTGTCGCTTTTAAATCGTTTATTGCAGTTATTTTATTTATGGTGATTTCTTATGTGAGGATGAATGTTATTTATCTGCAGCAAAAATATACTGGCCTGTATTTGTAATCGCAACAGCAGCTGCTATAGTTGCAAGTCAGGCAACAATATCTGCAACTTATTCAATAATCAAGCAGGCCTATGCACTCGGTTGCTTCCCGAGAGTCAAAGTCGTCCACACGTCGAAAAAATTTCTCGGCCAAATATACGTTCCTGATATTAATTGGGTGCTCATGGTTCTCTGCATTGCCGTGACGGCCGGATTCAAAAACCAGACCCAAATCGGAAATGCTTATGGTCAGTTATGAAAGTCTGGGTCCTCGTTCAAAGTTACAATCTTATATGTTAACATATCGATGCTCTTTATCTCGTTGATAGGGACGGCTGTGGTGATAGTGATGCTAGTGACTACGCTGCTGACGGCGCTTATCATGACCCTGGTGTGGCACTGGCATTGGATCCTGGTCCTGATCTTCACGACGCTGTCGCTATTCGTGGAGTGCACGTACTTTTTTTCGGTTCTCTTCAAAGTTGATCAGGGCGGTTGGGTTCCGTTAGTGATTGCTGCCGTTTTCCTGCTCATGATGGGCGCTTGGCACTACGGCACCCTTAAACGCTACGAAATCGAGATGCATAGTAAGGTTTCGGTTGGGTGGATTCTCGGACTCGGGCCGAGTCTAGGTTTGGTTCGAGTGCCTGGCATCGGGCTTGTGTACACCGAGCTAGCGAGCGGGGTGCCTCACATATTTTCTCACTTCATCACAAATCTTCCAGCAATCCATTCAGTAGTTGTGTTCGTCTGCGTAAAGTACCTTCCTGTCTACACGGTGCCGGAAGGAGAGAGATACCTGGTAAAGCGGATTGGACCAAAGAACTTCCACATGTTCCGTTGCATCGCCAGATATGGCTATAAAGATCTTCATAAGAAAGACGATGATTTTGAGAAAAAGCTCTTCGATAGCATTTTCTTATTCGTCCGACTCGAGTCTCTCATGGAACAAGGTTCCGAGTCTGACGAGTACAGCACCGTGTACGGCCAAGAAACCGCACATTCGAGAGACGATTTGTTGAACAACATTGACGATGCAATCTCATCCAACAGGGACGCCGCTGTCTCGACCGGAAACTCGATCATCCCTGTCGAGTCTCCGTTGGATTCGAGCTACGGCATCAGAACATCAGGAGAGACGAGCAATAACGCCGAGGTGGACGAGATAGAGTTTTTGAACGATTGTAGAAACTCGGGGGTGGTCCACATACTAGGGAACACGGTAGTGACGGCGAGGAGAGAGTCGAGGTTGTACAAGAAGATTGTCGTTAATTATGTATACGCGTTTCTAAGGAAGATATGCAGGGAAAATAGTGTGATCTTCAACGTCCCTCATGAGAGTCTCTTGAATGTTGGACAAATTTTCTATGTGTAACTTCAAACATAAGAATGTGACAGGGCTAGCTACAATTTTGGTCTCTGTTTGTACTTCAAACACATCAATGTACTCTAAATATACCTAAGTGTCTTTTAGTATTTTGTCAAGTAACGATGTTACTAGCAAACATGTAAACTACGTCCATATTAATCGACACTCGGGAACATGGTTTCAGCCGTGCGCGCGCGCATGCTGGCCTAGGCTACGTCCATATTAATCGACACTCGGGAACATGGTTTCAACTGTTATTTCAATAATTAAGAACGTGACATTTTTTGGTGCGTGAAATTACTATTTTAGATTTTACATTTTTCAGTGCGAGGAAAATATTAAATATGAGAGTTTGAACCCATGGCCCAGATCCGGCCCGTGTATCTTCCGACGCGAGTACGGAAGTGCGAGTACTGAATTTGCTTTCGAATCGATGCCCTAACCTTCCCTCCTCGAATATAGAAAATTCGGGTACTCGCTCCGCATTGTTTGCTATGATGATACGTTGGTGATCAAATGGAGGTATCATTCCTCTTATAGTTTCAGTAATTTCTTTCAATTTCCTTCTGTACTGCGCATACTGTTCGATTCTCAACTTATTTTCGCACTGTATTTTTCCTTGTTGAAGCTTGTTAATGGCTCTTATTGTTTTTGCCTTTAGCTTTCATGGCACATCCCTGAACGACGTCTTAAACTGATTTTGTTTTTTAATGCTGGTATTAAGTATTTTTAAGAGCTTCAGTTTGTTTTCCTTTTCTCAAGCTTTGATTTCAGGATCTTCTGCTACTCCACTCAACGCTTGTTTCACAATTTCAAGTAGAAATGCTAAGTTTGTCTCATTTTTTGTTGAGCTAATACTTCTATTGGTTGGTGTTTTCTCCAGGACTGCCCCTTATGAATTATTCTTGAATTTAATGTTTCTAAGATATACTTAAGTCGGTCTTTTAACTCGTAGTTGGATATAAAAAGATCATATATTTTTGTGGATGGAGATTTCTTTAATCTCACTGATTGAAACTACTTTATCATCAAATTAAAAGGGGAAAAGTTCTTGGTGTCCGCAGTAATTTTAGCCAGAGTTTAGTTCTTTTTGAAAGGCACTTTCTTGTGTTCTTGTTAGGTACATATGAAAAAGGGTAGCTCTAGGTGAAGAAAGTCATGTAGAAGTTCCTATCATGGGGGTAAATCCCGAACAACGTTCAGGAGAGAATCCCAGAGAAAACAACAGGCTTTGTTTGCATGTTAATATGACTGAAAATGAAGATGAAAGGTGTGAAAGAAGTGATAAAATCAAGAAGGCTCCAATCATTGGAAAAGAGAAAGCAAGACCGAATATCAATAATAAGGTATTAGATTCTTCTACAGGAGCATATTCTGGAGACGTTATCAACTTGAATTCTTCAAAACATGTTGAGCTATATGATGGAATGGGATTTGATTCAAAGGAAGAGGCCTTTACATTCTACAAGGAATACGCCGCGACCAATGGATTTGCTGCTGTAATTAGGGCTAGTCGTCGATCTAGAATATCTGGAAAATTTATTGATGCCAAGTTTGCTTGTACTCGATATGGAAATAAGCAAGAATCTGGTTTGAATGAAGTTCCAGAACCTGTTAATGATGCTGATATCTCACAACTCGGTGATGTGAAGAAAAAAAGAGGTCGGATTAATCGGTCTTTGAGAAAAACAGATTGCAAAGCCTGCATGCACGTCAAGAGATTACAAAATGGTAGATGGATTGTTCATAGTTTTTTGAAGGAGCATAATCACGAATTATTTCTAGATCCAATCCAGCAATTTAATGGTCATAAGAATTTGGACCTGGGTGCAAACAATATTCATGCCTTGCGTGCTATTCCTGCTCTAACCAAAAATGCACGTGTTACAATGTCCAGACAATCGGGAGGATGTAAAAAGGCTGATAAGTATAAGAGCATGGTCACTGATCAGTTATACAGCAAACGACATTTAGCAATTGAGGATTTAGATGCTCAAGCTATGCTGGCCTGTTTTGTTAATTTACAGAATGAAAATCCTAAATTTTTTTATGCAATTGACTTGAATGAGGAGCAGTGCTTGAGAAATGTTTTCTGGGTGGATGGAAAAGCTAGAGTTGATTATGGCAATTTTAGGGATGTAATTTTCTTTGACACCACTTACTTGAAAAATGAATATAAACTCCCGTTTGTGTCCTTTATTGGTGTGAATCATCACTCCCAGTTTCTTTTGCTTGGATGTGCATTAGTTGCTGATGAAACTAAATCAACTTATATCTGGCTGATGCAAGCATGGCTTAGAGCAATGAGTAGAAATGCTCCAAAAGTTATACTTGCTGACCAAGATGAATCTCTTAAACAAGCGATTGCGGAGGTTTTTTCTGATACTCGTCACTGCTTTTGTTTATGGCATATATTTTGCAAGATTCCAGAGAAGCTAAGTCTTGTAATTAGGCGACATGAAAATTTCATGAAAAAGTTCAACAAATGCATTTTCAAGTCCTGGAGGATTGAAGAATTTGAGAAAAGCTGGTTGAAAATTGTAAATAGATTTGATTTAAGTAATGATGCTTGGTTTCAATCATTGTATGCAGATCGTCATCGATGGGTGCCTACATATATGAAGAACATTTTTTTGGCTGGGATGTCCACTGCACAACGTCTAGAAAGTATGAACTGTTTTCTTGAGAAATTCATGCAGAGAAAGACAGCTTTGATGGATTTTTTTGATCATTATAAAACAGTTCTACGAGATAAGTGTGAGGAAGAAGCAAAAGCAGAATTTGAATCCTGGCATAAGCAACCTGGATTAAAATCTCCATCACCTTTTGGCAAACAAATGGCTGCATTGTACACGCATGCAATATTTAAAAGATTCCAAATAGAGGTTTTAGGAGTGGTTGCTTGTCACCCAAAAAAAGAAAGTGAAAATGGATTGGTCAAAACTTTTAGGGTTCAAGATTTTGAAAAAAATCAAGATTTTATTGTTGAGTGGAATGAAGAAACATCAGATATCTCTTGTTTATGCCGGTCATTTGAATTCAATGGCTATCTTTGTAGGCATGTGATGATTGTTCTGCAAATGTCCGGAAGACACAGCATACCACCTCAATATATCCTGAATCGGTGGACAAAGGATGCTAAGAGCAGACAGAAACATAGAGAAGTTTCTGATGTTGATTCTACAGTCCAACGATACAACAGTCTTTGTCAGCAGGCCTTTATATTGAGTGATGAAGGTTCTTTATCGCAAGATTGTTATGATATTGCTTCATATGCACTGGAAGAAGCTCTGAGGAAGTGTGAAAATGTTAATAGTTCGGCTCAATTATTGTCGATGCATGAACACCAAGTAGTGGAAGAAGCACTTGAAGGCAACAGCTCTTCCAGGACAACTAAGAAGCTGAGTGCTTCCAGCAAAATACAGGTTGAGTTTATGGATGATATGTCTACTTATTTGCCGATTTTGTTTTATAAGTCTGGCCTTTTGATTTTGCATAGTTTCATGCTGGGCCAGAGGTGATAAACATTGGGACACAGGAAAGCTGGGAACAATTGGTTAGTTACACTCTGCATCGTTTTTGCTCGAATCTTGTTGCATTGAAATTGGAGACTGATATTATTTTTCGAGGAAGAATTTAATTCAGGGGCCATACTTGTAGGGGCAGTCAAATTCGCCAGAACCATCCCTTAATTGTTCTTATGAATCACAGGAGAGCATGCAGGGGATGGTATGGTTTGGTCTCGTAGTAGTCATAATGTACTGTAATTTACTGTCAACTTTCAACTTCTTTCTCCTATTTGATCGAGAATTTTCACGAAACTTAAGAGCTTTTACGCATTTGACGTAGGAACAACTGAACTCAAGAGCTCTGACCCTGGAAAGCTATTTTACTGCTCAACAACTTGGGCTGGGAATGGTAAGATATCATTTCTCCATAACCATCATCTGTTGTTTTGGGTAACCTATACCCTGGTCAGGCGAGCAATTTTAATCAGTGCATGCTGCTTCTGAATTCTGTTGCAGGGACCATACAACTCTATGGTTTCAGGCCATGATGAATATTTTTCTAATCCACATAGCACGCAAGGGCTGGTATGTGATTTGTTGTCGATTTTCCGAGAATAGAACCTCGGACATCTAAATAGAACTGTTCTTTCTGCTGCAGGGACAATTGAATTCGATCCACGATGCTCCTCGTTTTCTCACTCAAAGGATGCATGGAATGGTAAGGACACTGTTTTTGCAAATATGGGTCGTGGTTTTCTACTATGTATTTGTCTGGGATGAGATGGCCAGATGGGATGGGATGGGTTGGGTTGGGATACTTACAATTCTAAGTATATCAACTTCAGAAATGATTGATTTGGTCAAGTGATTAAACCATTTGCATTAACTGCAGGGGCAGCAGTTGAATTTCAGGCCACAAGCTTCTTCCGAGTGCTTTGATATGGTACGTTCTTAACAGTGCTTCTTTTTTCCTTTTTTGGGATGTTAAACTGTCTCTCTCCTGCTTCAGGACCAGTCCAGTGTGGCATCCACGCAGCTTCATGGCATTTCTTCCACATATTTGCACCCGAATAACCTTTGATTAAGTTGAGTAAAATCTTCTCCATGTTTATATGAATTTGCATGTAACAATGGAGCTATCTATTCTTACCATTTGAGTTTGCTGACCTTTTGTATTTCATCTTTTATACGCCTAAGAAGGGGTGGGCAAAACATGACTGAAATTGCGGTTTTAACCGAACTGTGCGGATCAATCTCGATTCGAGCCGGTTCTACCCACCCATAGTTTCGATTCCAGACTTTCAAGAACCGTACGATCTGGTTTCGGTTCTGGTTCTACATTTTTAAAAATCGTGAAAATCGAATTGGACCGTGGGTCAAATATTCGACTTGAAAATCGGATAAAATCCTACTCAAAATCCCAAAAAATCAGCTCATATCCTAAACCGGCACAACTCGATCCAAATTTCGAAAACTTGGTCCAAAAACACCAAAAAATATGAGTGATTTTAAAAAAAAAAAAAAAAAAATTGAAACCGAACCATGAAACATGATTTGGTCCCAATTTGGTTCCGAAACCTATGGTTCTGATTCCAGTTCTGCTTTTGGAGTGGAACCGAATCGGACTACGCCCACCCCTATGCCTAAGAACCGTCGATTAGAAGATTGAAAATTCAAGTAAACGATTAGTCAACGGTCACAAACTTTATATGCAAATTCGATAACTATTAATTACTCGTCACATTACATCACAGCTTTTACGTGATTAAATTAGATAGTATAGTTGGTAATTGTTGTAAAATTATAATTAAGTACTTATGCACTAGTTTATTTATGTAAATGCCTTCCATTATCCAAAATGAATAATTAAGAGGCTATTCCTTTAAATTATCGCTCGAACCGAATTAAATATGCGAGCACTTATATGTGTCTTCGTTAGCTTTAAACTCACTCGAAGGTCGGTGTCTAGCAATTTATTAATCTACCTGTGCGTTAATTTGCATAAAATTATTAACATATAGCTAAAAATGTGATCATAGGTTATACGGGTCATAATGTTAAATATCATAATTTAAAAAAAAAAATTATTAAATTAATGTATTCGAGAAGAGGCCCATGGGCCTCTCTAACCGATGTGCTTAGTCTAGAACAGAATCGTTCGATGACTAACTGATCTACAAAGCTGACGTTCCTACTTTTCCATAATCATAACACTGACGGCGCTACGATGTTCGGATTTGCTGCTACTGCTCCCACTTCCGTCGCCGCTGCTCCGTCCTCCTCTCCCGCTTCCACATTCTGGTCGGGAAGCACTCGCTTCTTCTCTCCTAACACCTCTCCTGCTTTCTCTCACCTGGTAGAGGTAGTAGTTTTGATTGGATACTCGAGCCTTTTCTTTTCTCTCTGTTTTTCTTCTTCCATCATTTCTAATCGCTGATTTTTTTTTTCGAGCAGTCTTCTATAGCGTGCCTTAAAGTTCGGTCGTATTCTTCGCGGGGTTGTTCGGTTTCTAGTTCAGTCATTGCAATGGCTGACGCGGATACGCTCTCTGTATCGAAAGCTACTTCTTCGGCTGCTTCTGGTAATATCAATTTTATTTTTATAACTTCCTCTTTTATATTCAATTCTATTTTATTTTCTCGTTTTTTTTTTTTTTTCAGTTGAATTTCTTTGTCTTAACCGCGGTTGAAAAAGTTATGAAGTTCTGGTATTTCTTCTCGTGTTAAGGAAAACGTTAGAGTCTGTCTGCAGCAACCGGAAAAATGAAGAGAAAAGAATAAAGCAACAATATAGTTTTTTTGAAATTATCGATGTCGAGGTCATCGATCATGCTGCTTATCATTCACGAGCTTAAAATTTCGTTCTGTTTGATGGAAAAAAAAATAGCACATGTTTCGCTTTTTCTTGGTCTTATTTATCTTGTGTAGCCTGCTAGGAGGAAGTAGCAACTTCGCTTTCCACAATCTTGTCTAGCTATCCTTTTCTGATATGCGAGTTTCAGGAATGAAGCAAGCACTGATATCGTTGTCAGACAAGAAGGATCTTGCCCTTCTTCGAAATGGGCTTCAGGAAATGGGGTGAGCTCTTGTTTGTGACTTTAAAATTACTTTCATGTTGATTGATTTCTAACCATAAATAGAAAAGTTTTGTTTTAACAAAATAAAATAGTCTGTGCTGTTCTTTAATTTTTTTTTTTGAACTTCTGATCTTCTTGTCGATAAAGATGTTAGTTAAATTCATGATTTCTAGCTTCTCGTGGCATCACTTTGTTTTCTTTCTCTGTGTAGCTACAGAATTGTCTCAACTGGAGGAACAGCTTCTTACTTGGAAAATTGTGGGGTATCTGTTACTAAGGTGGAGGAGCTCACTTGTTTTCCTGAAATGGTAGTGCACTGAAGTTCTAATTCAGATGTTAATAGAGGAATAGTCGTAGTTTACAAAGAATTTAATAATTTCTAATGCCGCTTGATGGCCGTGTAATAACTTTTCATCCTAACATACATGACGGTATTCTTACTGAAAGAGACCAGAAACATCACTTCGAAGCTCTTGATAAACATGGAATTGGTGAGAGTTTTTTAAAGTTTACTTTGTTACATGATCAATGTGTTGAATTATGTTGTAATTACTCTGCTCTTTTAATATCTTGTTTTCAAAAGGTTGCCCAAGGTTGCTTTAACTAAATAATCCATCTCTAGGTACTTTTGATATTGTGGTTGTGAACTTGTATCCCTTCTATGATAAAGTTTCTTCATCTGGGAAAATTGAGTTTGAAGATGGTATTGAGAATATTGATATTGGTGGGCCTGCAATGATCAGAGCTGCTGTAAAGGTTATCTAATGGCTATGTATAGTATATGCACTGCCTTTATAAAGTATATATGTTAATGATTTGTATAGAAAGAGTTAACCTTTGTTTTTTATGATGATAAAATATTAGTCGAGAAATGAAGGTCATCGAGTTTTTTTTTTATTTTTCATTGGAAGTTGTTGATTGGCATTGGTAGCTTTTATACGTCAATGATGTAGATTTCAATCATCAGAAAATTTGGTGTGCTAAAAGTTTGTATTAAATGCAAATACACCCTATTCTATGGTGGCTTGGACATAATTTTACTTTATTAAATTCTTTTCATTACCTCTTTTTAAATCTTTGGAGTTGCGTGATATTTTACTTGAAAAACCAGCAGAAGAGGTGGCTGAATCTCATTAGTGTAGAGTTCTGACCTCACCCTTGGATATTTGAAGGATTACAAATTTTTAAAATTCTGGTTTTCTCTCTCCCTTTGATGACGTTTGTAAATATTTTATATGACAAGATTGTGACAAGTGTTGCTCATGTTCTGTTAGTTGCTAAAAGAACAATAATATTGATGAAGAAAAGGCATGATGAAAGATAATTTGATAAATAGAAGTAAAGTTAAGTAATGAAATAGCAAAGCTTAGAGATGGAAAGCAAGGCAATAACAAAGCTTAGAGATGGAAAGCAAGGCAATGGAAAAGCGTAAGGAAAAGGGTTTTTGTGAAAGCCAGAAAATGTTGGTCTTGATTTTTTTGTGCAAGCTAAAAAATGTTGGTCTTGATTGTGCAAGGTATTGGTAGTGCTTGTCTTGTTATATAGAATATAAATTGACTGGATGATAGAGTCATGGAACACCTGTTTTTTTTTTTTTTTCATATTTTGCACTTGAATATCTAACTCATCTAATTTTTTCCACTGTGCTAATCATCTATTTTATATATTAAATGTATATATCCAAAGAATCACAAGCATGTTTTGGTGGTTGATTCACGAGATTATCCCGCTCTTCTAGATTTTCTTCGAGGAAACCAGGATGAACAAGAACTTCGCGAAAAGCTTGCTTGGAAAGCATTTCAGCATGCTGCATCATATGACTCTGCAGTATCAGAGTGGCTTTGGAAGCAAACTGTTGGAGGTAAAGCCTTACTTCATTGGAGCATATTTTTATGAAAGCCTTCATTGGATCGTGCACAATTTAAATGTAGTTTGTATCTGCAGAATTGCGAATGGGCTTTGAATAACTATACTTGATTTGTCAAGCTGAAAATTTAAAGTATCTGTTCAGAATAACTGGCATTGATTTGAAACAAGCGAAAGGAAAAGCATGTGCATTTTTGTAACTTTATATATATGCATAAAAGAAAAGGAGAGTGAGTTTATTGCCTTGTTATAGCAAGGCGTGTAACATATTGACACTTTCCCGTTTCTTCCAAGATAATTTCCCTCCAAGCTTTACTATTCCTTTGTCGCTAAAAAGTCCGCTGCGTTATGGTGAAAATCCTCATCAGTAGGCTGCTTTTTATGTTGATAAGAGTTTCTATGAAGTCTCTGCGGGGGTATTGCAGCTTCTGTTCAGCATCATGGAAAGGTTTGAAATTAATTTGTCTTTATCCTTTTTCCCCGCAAATGAATCACGATAATACAATAAGTATGGCACAAATCTACTTAGTTACTTAAGAGTTTATCGAACATTTTTCTTCATCCCGTTCTCTATGTTTTAAGAAATTTTACTTTAGTTTTGGAGCTGGAGAAAAGAACTTAGACTGATGTAAAGTTTCCAGAACTGAGAAAGGAAAGTAACAAAATTGTTGATATGTAATGTTGATGATAACATTTAAATCTTCTAGCTTTTATTGAAATTAGGAAAATGTCGAGTGATAATTTTTTATTTTCATTACATAATTCTCTCTTATTATATCAATGTAAATGTTACTCTTATTATATCAATGTAAATGTTACTAAGTGCTCACTGTGGCATAATGGCATTCCTTTCCTGCAGGAAATGTCCTATAATAACTATTTAGATGCTGATGCAGCATGGAATTTGAGTGTCAAAATTTAAGGATCCTACTTGTGTAATAGTAAAGCTTACAAATCCATGTGGTGTGGCTTCGCACAATGATATATTGGAAGCATATAGACTTGCTGTGAAAGCTGATCCAGTGAGCGCTTTTGGTGGTATTGTAGCCTTCAACATTGAAGTAGACGAGGTGAGTTCTTAAGTTTCATCAAATAGAAGGGTTGGATGGAATCCAGAGCTTTCCCAACAAAAATAACAGATGTGATGAAAAATGGCCATACAAAACAGATGGTCTATTCCTTTTAATGGTTTTGTTGTCATAATTATGAGCATTATACTACCTTCCAGCAACTGCATTGTTAGAAGTGTCCAATTTTGAAACTTTTTTTTTCGGTTTTGAATAATAGTAGAAAAAGTCAAAAGGTACCCACAGTAATGAAGGAAAATATAGAAGACCCTCTGATGTTAGTTAGTTGCAATTGAATTGCTGATGTAAATTCCTACTTCATTGGTATTTATGTTCTCTTCCCTTGCATCACGCAGGCTCTTGCGAAAGAAGTTTGAGAGTTTAGAAGCCCAACGGATGGTGAAACTCGAATGTTTTATGAGATAGTGGTTGCACCAAGCTATTCGAAAAAAGGACTTTAGATTCTCTGTGGTGAATCGAAGACTCTAAGAATTCTCGAGGCAAAAAAGAACGAAAATGGGGAAACTTTCTCTCAGGCAAGTTGGCGGTGGCTGGTTGGTTCAGGATTCTGATGATTTAACTCCCCAAGATATAAAATTTAGTGTAGTTGCTGCAAAGTCTCCAGAAGAAAGTGAGCTTAGCGATGCTAAGTTTGCATGGTTATGCGTACAACATGTAAAGAGCAATGCAATTGTTATAGCAAAGGTTAGGTTTCTTTTAATTCTTATGTAACCTGGTGATTCTTTTAGATTAATTTCAACTCAATCTTTTTTTTTTGGTGTAGAACAACTGCATGTTGGGTATGGAGAGTGGACAACCAAATCGTCTCTGAGAGTTTGAGGATAGCCTTGCAGAAAGCTGGAGACGAGGTTGCAGGAGCAGCTCTGGCTAGTGATGCCCATTTGGTAACAGATTCTGCCTCAGAAATATTGAGCCATTAGTAAATATGTTCTCGTAGAGAGAATAATGTAATGTAGAAATTGATAACATTAGTCTCAACTCTCAATCAGCTGGATACGAAAAGGAAGAAAGGAAACATTAGGAAAACGCCAAGTATTTAAATTGAATATGTACTTATTCTTTGTGACATTAATGGGATTATCTACTGGCTGTGAACTTCATTTGATGCGGAGCCTTCGCATTTCATAATATGAAATTATCTCTCCGTTTGGCAGCTTGGAACGATGCAGTGGGAGAAGCCTGTAAAAGTGGCGTTGGTGTTATTGCTGAATGTAGGTAGTATCCGAGATGGCGACCCAATGGACTGCTGTAACAAGTATGGTGTTTCACTAGTCTTCACCAATGTGAGGCACTTCAGGCAGTGATAAACATTTTCCTTTGATTGTAGTTGCTGTAAGTTGAAAGTGTTGACATTCTCGCAGTCATCTTAATTATATGTATGATCGTCATAATCAGAAGCCTACCTAAGTTGGGTAGAGTTTGCTTGACTTAGTTATTGAGAATCACATCTATAGTCATGCATGTGAAAGCTATATCCCTATGGGTGTGCTTGTTATATCCATCAACTTTATAAGATGACTAGAGATGTATTAAATTTAACCAGACAAGATGCCCTCCACACTTTTTGGTCATATTTATTGCTATTTATTTTTATGAATAATGTTATGTTTATTTTCGTATTATTCTCTTTTAAAAAATTCGCTAATTAATTATTACCATTCGGAGAAAATCAAAAGAGAGAATTTTGAATAACACATTGAAGTACAAGCTCTAAAAATAGTAAAATTAATTATGTTAGGAAGTATGTTTAAAATTAAAAATATATATGGTGTAGCGTATTAAGATTTGTTTCTTTTTCTTATTGCAGGGGTTTGCTTAGGTTGGCAGCACAGCAATGGAGGAGTAAATTTATATGGGGGTGAAGTAGAATGGATTTGTTTGAGCAAAGACGAAAGGATGAATGTATTAATTAAGAGCAAAGGATAAGCATATGATTGAGTTGGCCATTTGGATTAGACGAAAAACCCAGAAGAAGACAGCTTGGGTTTGGTGACTCAAACCAACAGTGAAGATTAAATACTCTTTCTTTCCTTCTTTTTTCTTTCTCAATGGTGGACGTTTGTTTGCATGCATGGGGAAGGACAAGAACTGTGGGGAATGCTCCTTTGACTTTGTATTTCAACTGCTCACTTTCTGAATAAGGTTCGTTCTGAGTCATAAGCTAACTCACTAATGGAAGCAAACCCCAACCACTGTGTATCTGTATCTTCTTCTTCTTCTTTTTCCTTCTGTTTCTTCATTTTCCGGTGCTTTGTTATGGATTGATTGTCCATTTCCGAACAGCGCAGAGAAACTCCGGTGGTCATTAATGGCGTCTTGTTCGCTGTTCCTGCTTAGTCACCCATTTTTAGGCGTCTTTAAGTCTCTGCTTCTGCAACCAGAACTCACCAATGCCAGGCTTGCCAGCGCGCTGTGGTCAACGACTAGTGTGTGATTTCCAGAGACTAGCTTTGCCTCCCCATGCACTCACTGACAGTTGCTGTTTCATTGACTAGGCGTCTTCCCCGAGCCTATTTCATGTAGCAGGAAGAGAATTCGAGTATTTCGTTTCTACATCTTTGAGCTGCTAGAGTTTGACGAAGATTGTCGGAGGATGGCAGTCTGGGTATCTTTTTTGCGGTTGCTTTTCCATTTTTCCGTCTGGTTCTTCACATTTGGGTGTGTTTTGTGCAATGCCAAACTCGACGGGGACTCGACTTTGAGAATTCTTCTGGAGGTGAAGAACTCCTTCGTGGATGACCCAGAAATGGTTTTGAAAGATTGGTCAGCAAACAATTCGAATTTCTGCACTTGGAGGGGCGTTGCTTGTGGGTCGGGTTCTGTTCAAGTGGCAAGTCTCAACCTTTCTGGTTCGTCTCTTTCCGGGTCGATATCGCCGGCGCTCGGCCGTTTAGACAACCTGGTCCACCTTGATTTTTCTGCCAACAGCCTCACAGGTCCCATTCCACCGGCTCTCTCTAATCTCACTGTTTTGGAATCTTTGCTTCTTTTCTCCAACGAGCTTAGTGGGACGATTCCGTTTCAACTGGGCTTTCTGACGAGGCTCGCAGTTATGAGAATCGGCGACAACTTCCTCACCGGTCCGATTCCTTCCTCGTTTGGTAATCTTTTTAACTTGGTCACTATAGGATTAGCCTCTTGCAGACTCACCGGCTCGATACCACCGGAACTCGGACGACTCCACCGAGTCGAGAATTTGATTCTACAACAAAATGAACTTGATGGAGAGATACCGGCCGAGCTCGGAAACTGTTCCAGCCTCGCTGTATTCACCGCGGCTCTCAACAGGCTTAATGGGTCTATACCTTGGGAAATGGGAAATATCCAGAGTCTTCAAATTCTAAACCTTGCCAACAACAGCCTTTCAAGGAAGATTCCGGTTCAGCTTGGCCAGCTCAGTCAACTTGTTTACTTGAATTTAATGGGTAACCAGCTTGAAGGTCCCATACCCAAGTCTTTATCTGAACTGGGTAGTCTTCAAAATCTTGATTTATCCCTGAATAAACTCTCAGGGAAAATTCCGGCGGAGTTGGGCGTCATGGGTCGACTAATTTATCTGGTACTGTCAAATAACGATCTTTCCAGTTCAATTCCGAGCAATATATGTTCTAACACAAGTTTGGAGCACTTGATTTTATCCCAAACTCAACTTTCCGGCGAGATTCCGGCCGAACTTGGCCTCTGCAAATCATTAAAACAACTGGATTTGTCTAACAATGGGATCAACGGATCAATACCGGTTGAATTGTATGGCTTACATGGCTTAACTGATCTTCTGCTCCACAATAACAGCTTGGTGGGTTCCATCTCACCGTTCATAGCAAATCTGAGCAATCTGCAGACTCTGGCAGTTTATCATAACAATTTGCAAGGCGCTCTCCCAAGTGAGATTGGGATACTCGGGGAGCTTCAAATTCTGTTTCTCTACGACAATCAGTTCTCCGGGGAGATTCCTGCAGCAATAGGAAATTGCTCAAATCTTCAGATGATTGATTTTTTTGGGAATCATTTCAGAGGAAATATTCCGGCAACTGTTGGTAGAATGAAGCAGTTGAGCTTCCTTCATCTCAGACAAAATGAACTCGTCGGTGACATTCCAGCCACTTTGGGTAATTGCCATAAGCTGACGATACTGGACTTGGCAGATAATCAGCTCTCCGGTGGCATCCCTTCCACCTTCGGATTTCTCCGAGACTTGGAGCAATTTATGCTCTACAACAACTCGCTCGAAGGCAGTCTCCCTCACGGATTGATCAAATTACGAAACCTGACCCGAGTGAATCTGTCTAGAAACAGATTGAATGGCAGCATTGCCGCCTTATCCGGTTCGAGTTCTTACCTTTCTTTCGATGTAACAAACAATGCATTTGATCATGAGATTCCACCTGGATTAGGCCGGTCTTTCTCCCTCGAGAGGCTAAGATTGGGGAACAACAATTTTTCCGGTCGAATACCATCGGCATTGGGTAAAATCCGGGAGCTCTCTTTGCTAGACCTCTCGAGAAATTCGCTTTCCGGGTTTATACCATCCGAGCTTTCATTTTGCAAGAAACTAACGCATCTCGATTTGAATAACAACCTCCTCTCCGGACCGATACCGTCTTGGATTGGAAGATTGCCTGAGCTGGGAGAGCTTAGGTTGTCCTCCAACAGATTTGTTGGGTCTCTTCCTGGAGACCTATTCAATTGTTCCAAACTGCTTGTGCTTTCTCTCGACCAGAATGCCCTTAACGGAACTCTTCCTGTCGAGGTCGGTAATTTAGGATCCCTTAACGTCCTCAACCTCGACGGAAACCATTTTTTCGGACCAATCCCTTCGTCTATCGGAAAACTAAGTAAGTTATACGAGCTTCGACTGTCGAGAAACAGTTTTGACGGAGAAATACCCATTGAGATTGCAGAATTGCAGAATCTTCAGAGCGTTTTAGACCTCAGTAACAATAATCTGACAGGTCGAATCCCGCCATCGATTGGACAACTTTCCAAACTAGAAGTGCTTGATCTTTCCCATAATCAACTCAATGGAGAAGTTCCTCCTCAGTTGAGTGATATGAGAAGCCTGCAAAAGCTCAATCTTGCTTACAACGCTCTTGGAGGCAAATTGGATGAGCAGTTCTCGGGCTGGCCGGTTGAGGTATTTGAAGGAAACCTTTACCTCTGTGGAAGCCCTCTTGGCAGCTGCAAAGCTGCATCTGCTAATCAACCAGCAGGGCTTAGTGAAGCATCAGTTGTGGCCATATCAGCAATTTCAACCTTATCTGCCATCGCCTTATTGCTCGGAGTAGCTCTTTTCTGGAAATACAAATCCGGATACGTCAGAAAATTGAGAGAAGTCAACTGCATTTACTCGTCCAGCTCTTCGATATCACAGAAAAGACCACTTTTCCGAAATGCTGCTGCGAAAAGAGACTTCAAATGGGAAGAAATAATGGAAGCCACAAACAATTTGAGCAGCGAATTCATCATTGGTTCGGGAGGGTCAGGAACGATTTATCGAGCCGAATTGTTCACCGGAGAAACCGTGGCAGTTAAGAAGATACCATTGAAAGACGATCTTCTACATAACAAAAGCTTCACGAGCGAGGTGAAGACGCTCGGTAGGATAAGGCATCGGCATCTTGTGAAATTGATAGGTTATTGCAGCAACAGAAAGTATGGCTCGAATCTATTGATATACGAGTATATGGAGAATGGAAGCGTATGGGACTGGTTGCACAACCGATCGGGAAATGACAAGAAGAGGAAGAGCCTCGATTGGGACGCGAGATTAAGAATTGCAGTTGGGTTAGCTCAGGGGGTCGAGTATGTCCACCATGATTGTGCCCCCAAGATCATTCACAGAGACATTAAATCGAGTAACATTTTGCTCGATTCCCAAATGGAAGCACATTTGGGAGACTTCGGTCTGGCGAAACTAATCATCGAGGACAACGATTCGAACTCCGAAACAAATTTATGGTTTGCTGGATCATATGGCTATGCAGCCCCAGGTATTATTCTAAATGTCTTCTAACTGAATATCATATATATTTTCGTTCATACAGATCTTAAAAATTATGTTGTGTGTCCACAGAATACGCGTATTCATTCAAGGCGACGGCGAAGGGCGATGTCTACAGCATGGGAATTGTGCTGATCGAACTCGTTAGCGGCAAAATGCCGACTGATCCAGTGTTTGGCGTGGATATGGATATGGTGAGATGGGTGGAGAAACAGTTTGATACGGAAGGCTTGGGAAGGGATGAGTTGATAGATCCTTCTTTGCTGCCATTGTTGCCTGCGCAAGAAACAGCTGCTTTTCGAGTGCTCGAAATCGCTCTACAATGCACGAAGACTGCGCCGCAGGAGAGGCCATCGTCTAGGCAAGTCTCCGATCAACTTCTGAATGTGTTCAACAACCGAAGAGTTGATTCCGGTAAGACGAATATCAACCTAATAGACTAAGGTCAGTAGTCTCAACGATCTTGGATAGGGACCACGTGATTGACATTCAAGTTGTTTTTTTTTTTTGGTTGGAAATGGAACATGTAAAGTTGTAACATCCAACATTTCAACAAAATCGACTATAATTTATTCATTTTAAGTAGAAGTGGCGTTTATTAATTAATATAAAAATAATTATTAGAAAAATCTTAAACTAAAATACATAAAACGAATATAAATTCCTCCTTAGATTATATTCTCTTACCAAAAATCCAAAATAACTTTCATGGGCTATTGCACTCTTAGTTTTTCGTTAAAAATTTTTAAAACTGGGAGCGGCGAGCTCCCATTCTCGAATAGCAGGCCCTTGCTGGCCGTTCTAAATAACAAAAAATTAACTGGAGGCTTGCTGAGATTTATTTTGTTAACATAATATAGTTTGAAAGTATGTGTAAGTTTGTTAAATGATAGTTTAACGGTGAATTTATCAACGACATTATAGTTTAAGATTTTCTTGTTAATTATTCTTAATATAATTAAAATTAAAAAATAACTATTAAAATGTAAAACTAGAAAGTAAACCAAATTATTTTTGACAAAAATATGTGAACCCTCCTTTGCCGCTTTACGCTGCCAATTCCACCTTACCGTGGAGTCAGCTGCTAGAATCTCCGGCTTCGCGTACTGAGGCTGCCACTTCTTTTCTCTCTTGCGCAATTACTGTCCAATATTTGGGTCTCTTTTTTGAGCATCCGATCGAATTATGAGGTTTTCTTTCTCGTAGAGGTATTCGGACTCTGTTTGCTTCCGGGTAGGTTGCACTCTCTTTTATCGGTTCATTTCATCTTTCGTAGTGCCCTTTATCTCTTTTAATTATTCTTGTGATTTTTTAGCGTGTTGGATATTCATTTCTCTCGTTTCGTTCTGATGTATATGTGAGTTTGGGGATTGGCTAGACGATTTTAATCATTGCAAAAAAAAAAAAAAAAAAAAAAAAACAGAATTAATAGGATTGAGTGATTTTGATTAGTGACTACCTGGAAATCTGATAAATCGAGGCTCCAAAGCAGCTACAAGTTCAACAAGATCACAAGATCATTCCGAAAACCATGACTCTATCACAAGACAATAGTCGTAAGACAAGAGAAACAAAGAACTACAAGCATGCAAAGACAACCTTGAGATTAAAAACTAATAAGCAACATTGGAGAGTAAAGTACTTGCGACATGAATAAATAAAGGGATATACCTTATATGTGTCTAAGATAAATACCCGCAACAATCACGAATATCATTCCACATACGTTCGCAATCGTACGTAACAAAGGTTTGTGCTAGTATACTCTGTCAAATTTTTTAAATATAAAAAAGAAATTACAAATAACTATAAAGTAATTCTCTCCACAAGTGAGTCAATACCCTATTTGATTCCCATAGACAGCATCCCATTGACAATTAATACTAAAACTGCTGCAGATTGATCAACAACAATATCTATAAAGTAAGTCCAGGAATTGTTTGACGGGTTCAGAAAGCAAGGAGACTTAGAAAATTGGAAAGAAACAAAGGATCGACAAAGCGAAAATTTTAATAAATATAGAAAGTGAGGTTGTCGCCCATAGTTGGTTCCACTGTTTCTTTTTTAGATATGCATGTACATAGGCTGAACTGCATTGAGAGTTCTCTCCTGTCAAACAAAGTCCTTGCGTGGAAAATGTTTTAGATGTTAAGAATAAGTTCTTTTTACCAGATTTGGGGAAATTCCACGAGCAACAGCTGAACCACTAATTGTACATTCCAGTATCAAAGCCCACCCAACTAACCATGCAGCACTGGAAGCAAAAACAGAGATTGCATCAGTTATATATAAACTCAAAGAGAACAGCAAGTTGACGTCGGCCATTTTAGAACAAACTAGAACGTTTATGATACAAACAAGCTCTAAAATCCATGAAGATCAAACAGAAAAAGAAGCCTTTGAATGGCAATGATTTAATCACGTTAAAGGAACCATACTCTGTACAAACTTATTAACTATCGAAGAACAAATAAATAAAAAAGAAAAAAAGAAGGGATGATACAAGCACTTAACACGACTTCTTCCCGTATTTCAAAGGAAAGAAAGGAATTTTTTTCGATATAATAATAAATATAAGTTATTCATAAAACAAACTCAATAGAATTTACCCTTCTCCCACACATATGTATGAGTCATGGTAGGCACTTCCAGCCGATGGGCAACGACTTGCAAGCTCTGCATAACAAAATGCACATAGAGCAGCTGCTATTCCGGCTATTAGGAAGGAAAAGGCAAGGGCCGGTCCAGAATGCTCCCTTGCGACAGTTCCAACTAGAATATAGACTCCAGCGCAAATGGTGGAACCAACTCCTGAAAAAAGTACATCGTCACATAATTGTATTTCTAGCAAAGCAAGCGAAAATTTTTAATTCAATTGATACGACACGTACTTCAGCAAATAAATCAACATCTAGATTCGGGCACAACTTTTCAGATTTCCAGTATTTTTTTAGCAAATAATATTCAGAAATGAAGCAAGACCAACTAAATTTCGAACTCTTCCAAGAACCCAGGAGCAGAAAACAACCAATATTGTCGGCCCAAATATTACATATCAGAAAAAGGAGTCGGAATTAAACTAGGAAATAGCCACTTTTTTTTTTTTTCTTTTGATAAGAAACGAGTCTCTCTGAAATTATGATAAAACCAAATTATTTCCTCAAGCCAGTAGAAGGAAATAAAATCCGATGGACGACTGTATTGAATGGAATCCGAAAAGTGTTCATTCCGATGACGTGGAAGTTAAACTACCAATTGCGATAAGGTGAGGAATAGATAATTCCTTGGCCAGCTGACAATCCCCTGAATTCACATGAGCAGAATCCATCTGTTTCCTCCTAAGAAACAGCCCCCATGAACCCTTTCTTCTCTTTCCTACTCCTTGAGCATCAACCAAGATTCCTATCAAAACTCACAGCAATTTTCTACGATATTAAAAAAAGTCCACTCGACGATGTTGGCTTTTATTCTTTAATTAAACTTCTACAACACAACAAGATGCGCCAAACAAACAAAACAGAGCTCAAAAACAAGTTGCCCGAATTCCCATAAAGAACGAAAAACAAGAACAGTTTCTCCGAAAACTCTTCTAAAATAATTATAATATGTTTTTTTAGTAAATCAAATTATCTAACCAGCCTTCAACTAAAATATAAATATAATATCAATCTAATCAATTATGCAATTTATAATAATCATTAGTGTCAAGTGTCAACCTCAAAAAAACAGCGATATGCAAGTTATCGATATCTAGTCCTTTCTCTCCTAAGCCAAACGACTATTAGAACTCCCCAACATCCTCCTCCGATGTGCGCTTGATCTACTTAAGAATTCAGCACGGGTGCGCCTCAATATATCTACTTAAGATCTGTCGAGCTCACCTCACACCGCCTGACATTAGAGAATGGATCAAAGAGCATACGGTCCAACAGGCAACCACTGCCCCAAGAGCTAAAGGAGTATCAAGGGTGCACTGAGAAAACAGCAGCAAAATGAAAGGATGAAAAATTAGTTGATCAGTCAAAGTTGAGCCAAAACAGCAAAACATGTTATGGGCAACTGTATAAAATGTCCAATGTGAAAATATCATATTTGAATAAGCTCAATTCTGCAACTTTTAATTTAGGTTGAAATGTGGTGTGTGTATGTATGTCCTGTACTAATACCAAGCTTTTAGAAAAACCTCAGTATCATGTCTATGCTTGTGGCGCCCTGATAAATTAGCAAAGATACTATTTCATTGCTTTATTGATTTTTTATCAAAAATTTGAAAAAAAAAATGAAGAAAAACTCAATCCACAAATGGAATACACACCTGTAAAATTGACATGATTCCAATGATGCGCATAGCCCATTTCACAAATCGAGCTACACCAGCATCTACACTTCCATCCACTGTGACTGAGATAATAAATTCCCTAATAATAAATTTCAATGTTAGTTGTATTTTTAGAGAAACATTCAAAACTGTTCTTTTTGCCTGTTGATTTCTAAAAAGATATCCTTTTCATTTATAATCTCCCTCCCTCCCTCCCTGCACCCTGTGAGCTCAACTTGATGAGCAGAGCACCACCTGTAGGTCTACCAGTTCATTAAAGGCTGCCAAAGTTACTTCCTTTCTAGTTTCATCCATTCAAAAAACAAAGAAAAATGGTCCCTCCAACAATGACATCTGTAGTGATTCCATTGGTTATCCATAAAACCCTCAGACTCCATAACACAGAACAACACCAGGCCCTACATGTGCTAGACAACTAAAACTATGGTTGGCTTTACATCTAATGAAAAGGGGAGGCCAGCCCGTATTTTCACATTCATTACCTCATACCGCCAGACTTTAGAAAATTGATCAAAGAGCATAGAGTCCAAAAAGCAGCCACTTCTCCAAGAGCTAGAGGAGTATCAAGGGTGCACTGAGAAAACAGCAGCAAAATGAAAGGATGGAAAATTAGTTGATCAGTCAAAGTTGAGGGAAAACAGCAAAAGAGGTTATGGGCAACATTATTTTTCTCTTCAAGTGTAAAAAATGTCCAATGTGAAAATATCATATTTGAATAATCTCAATTCTGCAACTTTCCGTCCACATAAAATTAAGAATTTAGGCTGAAAATAGTGTGGTGTATGTCTTGTACTAATACCAAGCTTTTAGAAAAACCTCAGTATCATGTCTATGATTGTGCCCCTGATAAATTAGTAAAGATACTATTCCATTGCTTTATTGATTTTTTATCAAAAAGTAAAAAAAAAAAAAAGTAAAAAAAACCCAATCCACAAATGGAATACACACCTCTAAAATTGACGTGGTTCCAATAATGAGCATAGCCAATTTCACAAATTGAGCTACACCAGCATCTAAACTTCTATTCTCTGAAATATTAAATGTCCTAACAATCCAAAAGCCAATGACAACTCCAGTAAGGACAATCCCAACAAGTAGAAAGACTGAGATCTGGAGACAAAGATGAGATATTAAAACAAAATAAGCATCAGAGTTAAAGCGCTGATTAAATAAATACTGCATATTTCTAAGAATAGAAAACGTACATTGAGTAAAAAAACTAATGATAAATTGATGGAAAAAGTGAAAACTTATATAAAAATAACTCACAATAATTCACGTCTAAGAGTTCTAGAGTAAACAGACTCGCAAGAATTTAAAACACTACTAAGAAAAAATATCGACCTCATCAAAAACAGGTCAATTTTTTTTTACAGATAAAGAAATAACATCAACATTATCAGCAAACCACAAGCTTTATTTTTCCAGAAACACATTCAATGTGAATTTAAAAATCTAATGCTCTTATGAATATTAATTAAATATCACAGGATACAATTATAGATAAGAAACAAAGACATACTGGGTTATACATTTCTTCGGACATCCCAAAATGAAGTATAATTGAATTTACCATAACTGAAAAGTGATGTAAAAGAAAAGATCCCGCTCCAAGCTGAAAGGATAAAAAAATTAAAAAATAACAAACTAATCAATTAATTAAAAAAAAGTGAGTAAGAATAAAGCATGAAACATGTAATTCTACGCCACTACACTACTCTATAAGATAGTTTTAGAGCCATCTATTTAATAAGCTTGACAAATTATGAACAAGAAAGCGCAGACACACCAAAAGAAAGCTTGACGATTCAAAGTCAAGTTTTTGATTTTTTATTTTTTTGTCATAAACCATATATGCTACATTCCCAATATCCCCTTTACACTTCAAGAAGAAAGTTGGGTAATTCTGTAAATTTACAATAATAGAAACATAGTTCGTCATAAAAATAAAACAAAACTACAAATGAAAAACGGAAACCATGACTCTTTAGACAGAATAGTCTATAAATGATACCCACTATTCCCCACTCCCCTAAATGTTTTATCAAATTTTCAAACCTAATAAACCATCTGAAGTCTTGACACCAACACTAAACCAGTACCGACAAGATACACAACCTTCTCATCACGCCCTAGATTCTCTTTTTCTTCATCAACCATACCCACCCACTCTTTTCAATGTTTCTCTTATATTTTGGATCTAAATTTTTTTTTTTGTACCAATTGTGAAGGATTAGGTATTGAACCAATCATATTTTCAGTCACAGTAAATCTTCACTCTGCCTTACATAAAAGTTACAATTTACAAAGCTTGGTCAATGATTTTTTTTTTTTTTTCTATTTATGTTGTTCGAGCTAAATAAATGCGTCTTGTGTGATCGTTGCGAGGTTTATGTAAACTTACCACGGAACCATAAATTGTAAAATATAGGAATTCTTTCCTTCCTGTTAGCAGCAATTTCATACCCTACACCACAATTAAAAAATTGTAAGGAGATAGTGTTTTCCAATGTAAGTCAAAGTTAATAGTTAAGATCAATTAATTATAGAAAATCATTAATCAAGAGAAAAAAAACTGCATAGTCATGTAATTAAATTAAAATCATAGAAATAAATGTTAAGCAGGAAGAAAACAACATTTCTTTTGCATCACCAACATGCAAATGTTTTCCCCAAATTTGAGTTTACAAAGAACCTTTGAACCAAAGCTAACGTGTCCCTCCATTTTTTAATTCAACATTTTCACTTTCTTCGGCCATATTCAGCATCGCCACACAAATCTCCAATTGATTCTTGCACCCAATTAATCAACTCAACTACTTGTTACTTGTTTTTTTAGTAGTAAAGTAAATTGTAATAACGCAAAGAAGGTACATAGAAGATGAGGAGCTACAAAACACTCCACCATTCAAATGTATTAAACACTAAATCCTCCCCATAACAAAGAACCGTTACAGATAATTAATTTAAATACCTCAAAATCGAAACCCTCATCTTCAAAAATAATTCTATTACTAATGGTAATCACATAGAATAAACACAAAACGACACTAAGTCAACTCCTCTTGCTTGTTAAATGTTATAATAACAGTATTTTGGTTTTGAAAATCACTCAAATGTTATATCAAAATAATGCACCATTTTTCAGGACTATTTTGAGAGCGTGTGGAAGTTTATCATAGAATGCCATAAGAACAAGTATTCATATGGTCTTTGTCATCATCCCCACAAAATAAGCTTTCCTCTACACCTCATGACCTTGTTGAGCATCAAGCAAAACAGGCAATAATGATCAAAACCAACCGCCCACTTTTCACTATTATAAACCACATCAAAATAAAATTGAAGTAATAATATTTTAAAAATCTAAATTCTTGTGCCCAAGATAAATAACTTCAATATATATATACACATACCTGGAATAAAATACTTGGAATAACAAGGAAAACTCCTAAATCCATTGAACAGGTATAGTAAAAAGGACCGCTGAGTATTGGAGCCAGAAGCAATAGAACAAATCCAAGAGCCAGAAAAAAGAGGCGCCATTGTTGAGAATCTGCACAAATATTGAAGAATGTATAAAAAATAAAGAGAAAAACTTATAGCTGCCCAAAGAACCTCAAAAGGTTGTAGTGTATGTAAGCAAGCACCTTCATCAAGGGTAACAAAAACTGAACCCTTTACTCCATCAATAAACTTCACATCTACATATCTGTCTTCATAAGGGGACATGATAGAGCTCCAACGCCCCTTTTGAATCGCCTTCCACTCATCCTTTTTACACTGGCACAATCCAAGAGCATTGTTCCTGCACAAACTTCACTATTGGTAACAACAATCTATAACATGTTATGCACTTGTAAGTAATCGTATCCATGCATGCAGAGGTACCTCACATCAGCACGCAACTAAACACACACATGCACTCACGAGAGAGAGAGAGAGAGAGAGAGAGAGAGAGAGAGAGATGCACCAAATTGAAAACCAGAGGTAATACCTGTGAAAACAAACCAGAATTTTTGAATGCAATCTCTCAGGAATAACAGCAGAAGGAACCACAGTAACCCGAAAAGCGCTAACAAACTTCCCCAATTCCAGTCTTGAGATACCAGAAACTTTAGCTCGATCACAGAGGAGACAATCTTTGGATTGCCCTGGAAAAGATGGATTAAGCTCTACTGCTGGGTATTCAAGCTTAATATCTGTAAATGCAAATTGTAAGATCTTATTGAACAAGTGAATCAGCCACGGGTATCAAAATAGAGTAGACTTTTAGAATTATGCACCGAAGTACAAATTATTTTCTCATCAAGCAAATTTACATTTTAAAAAAATGGAAAAACTCACAAAAATGGAAAAATAAAAAATAAAACATAAATTTTCTATTCAAATTACTTTCTCATCAAGCAAATTTACAACTACAGGCTTGCGATTATAGTTTCCTTGAAAGATTACTGAGATTGAATGTCAAATTTACTCAAAAGTTTTAAACAACATAATCCTATATTTTTAATCAAATAATACAAAGCAAACTTGGCGCAAAAAAGAAAAAAAAAAAATCAAACCGAATTACGCATGATTTTTTTTTTTTTTAAGAAGAAATTAAAAATAGTTCCACCATTCGCTAAAAAAAAAAAACCTAGTCTGAAATCTGCTAAAATTTTATAAAGATAAATTGTGAATAAATTTTTGGCGAAATTTTTAAAGTTGAAATTTAAGCAGAATGCCCGAATTTTCAGAAAAATTGCGACGTACGAGTTTAAAATAAGATGTAAAAGTCCAAATGATACAAGAAAAGCAGAACTACACTGAAAAAACAAGCGAGAAAAGTACTACTACCTTCAACTTCCTGGTTAGCACGAGACTGAATTAGAAGAGAGAGAAAAATAAAAAGAACGGCAGAAGACAAGCCCATGATCACTGAGCAACTCCTCCAGTCTCTTTCCTTCGCTTCCTCCCGCAGAGTAACCTAATTCTTCGCCGCGGTCCGTCGTAATATATAGACTCGCCATTGCTTCCGCTTAAGCAATTGAGGTTTCTAGTTTCGAATTTTTAAAATTTAATAAATAATTTTATATTATTTTATTTATTCAATTAGGGAAATTATTTATTCCAAAATTTAAGTTTATATAGATTATTATTTATTCCAAAATTTTAGGTTGATATAGATTATTTTTACTACTACACTAAATACGGTAAGATATGACGTCAATTGATCTTTCCAGATTAGTCTATAAATTTCTAACGCGTGTAAACATTATAGTTCAATCAACAATTATTTTTTGACATGTCTACAATTATTTAAACTGACAATAACTAATAAATTAGAGGAGATATTATAGTCTTGCCAATAATTTTTGGTTTGTTATTCTTTCCGGTTGGATGTTTCATTTGGCACCTCGGATATATTTTTTTTTTTTTAAGAAGAAATTAAAAATAGTTCCACCATTCGCTAAAAAAAAAAAACCTAGTCTGAAATCTGCTAAAATTTTATAAAGATAAATTGTGAATAAATTTTTGGCGAAATTTTTAAAGTTGAAATTTAAGCAGAATGCCCGAATTTTCAGAAAAATTGCGACGTACGAGTTTAAAATAAGATGTAAAAGTCCAAATGATACAAGAAAAGCAGAACTACACTGAAAAAACAAGCGAGAAAAGTACTACTACCTTCAACTTCCTGGTTAGCACGAGACTGAATTAGAAGAGAGAGAAAAATAAAAAGAACGGCAGAAGACAAGCCCATGATCACTGAGCAACTCCTCCAGTCTCTTTCCTTCGCTTCCTCCCGCAGAGTAACCTAATTCTTCGCCGCGGTCCGTCGTAATATATAGACTCGCCATTGCTTCCGCTTAAGCAATTGAGGTTTCTAGTTTCGAATTTTTAAAATTTAATAAATAATTTTATATTATTTTATTTATTCAATTAGGGAAATTATTTATTCCAAAATTTTAAGTTTATATAGATTATTTATTTATTCCAAAATTTTAGGTTGATATAGATTATTTTTACTACTACACTAAATACGGTAAGATATGACGTCAATTGATCTTTTCCAGATTAGTCTATAAATTTTTGAATTTTTTTATATTGGAAAAATATATTTTGATTGAATCTATTGACCTGTAGAATTTATATATTCGATTTGCACGAGAAAGTAAAATATAACCAACCTAGATTGGCCTAAACTTGATGGTGTATGTGTAAGGCGAAAAGCCTAACGCGTGTAAACATTATAGTTCAATCAACAATTATTTTTTGACATGTCTACAATTATTTAAACTGACAATAACTAATAAATTAGAGGAGATATTATAGTCTTGCCAATAATTTTTGGTTTGTTATTCTTTCCGGTTGGATGTTTCATTTGGCACCTCGGATATATTTTTTTTTAGAATTGAGAGAGTTTTTTTTTTTTTTTTTTTAGTTACTTAACCGCTCTTTATGTTCATTGCCATTATTACTTTCAGTAACCAAGATTTATTTGTTCTATCTTGCCGTATTTTTATTTGATTAATGGAATTTTTGACTTACAATACCTTGTTGATCGTGTTTTCTTTATATCATTGCATAAATTTTATGTGGATTTTGGTTTGAATTGCCGTTTATTAAGTTTATTTTGTGATAGACTTTATGTGATATTTGTCTCAAACTCAACTCACATTTCCTTTCAACTTCGGATCCCTCTTGTTGCCTACAAGATAGGTTCATTGGTGGTAGTCAAGGCTGCGTCCGAAACTGTAGCCATTGAAAAACTCCCACTGGAATCAAAAGTGCAAGGGAGGATGGAGCAAAAGATGATGTTGAAGTTAGCTAAAAAGACAAGGCTTTGAAAGAAGCGGCTTGTTCGGAAACGAAGATTGAGGAAGAAGGGAAGATGGCCCCCTTCAAAGATGAAGAAGCTAAAGAATGTCTGACCTTTACACCTCAACTTATGAGCAACTTCTACTCTCAAATTACACTTTGATCTGTGACTCCAATATTTTTTGCATGCAAATCCTTAAAAAGTGTAGCATTATTTCATCCTGAGTTTACAACTAAAAAATTAAAGTTTTTTTTTCAATTCTGATGAAACGGTGGACGAGAGAACCAAAAGCCCTTCTTGAATTGAATTGAATTGAAAAGAAGTGTTAGAAAATAATATATATCTAATTTACAGATGAGATTAGTTAGATTGCCATGTTAGATTTTAATCTTTATCATCTAACGTGCATTTTATAGCAAAAAGACAAGCATTTAGATCAAGTGCGGAAATTCGAAATATCTCCAGCCATTGACGATAAATCGGGGACAGCTGCTTTCCGTTCTTGAAGAATCTCTTCTAAACCTTTAATTCTTACAATCGATGGTGTATTCTGTATAACATTCCTACTTGAAAATCCGAGAGTTAGAATCGACAAAAATAGAGTTCGTAAAAGAGAAGTAGCATGAAATACAACAAAGTTAAGGCAAAGTTCCTCACCGAATCCTCCGGAGGAAGAGCGAGTTCATTGATGTGGGTGTTGATTCTCGAGTTCAACTGCATAATTCCAACTACTTCTGGTTTCGTATCGATGTCTAATGTCCCCAAAAGCTTAGCGTGGCGAAATTTATACTTGGGAAGAGTGTTGATGTCGTCTTCCGATGCGCCTTCTCTTTTCATCAAAGCATAAACAAACGCTAACCCAGGGATGCAGCATCAGAACAGAAAGAAAACAACACATGCCGCCCCAATACAGAAGAGTATAAAAAACACGTCAAATGCTAGATAGACCACTGTCAACCTGTATGTAATACATGTTAGTTATGCTTTCATACTAGTTTCTCATATTCATCAAGGAGAAACAACAGGAACGTGAACATGTTGATTTTCATATTTCTATAATTAAAGAAAAGAAGAGAAACACTTACTTGATTCCATGATTCAGTTTTGACAAACAAAACTAAGAAAATGGTTTCTCTCCCTTCACCTTTAGTTTTTTTCTGAAGCAGTGATTTTGATGGAGAAATCACATACGTTCTTCTTGGTAGAGAGAAGACCATTCATTATATATTTTCATCCTTGATCGATATCCATCAATTAATCAAGTAAAACAAAATTTGAACTAATAGGATTTGAACACATAGGGCCACTTCACATGGATTTTATTATGTGACTGTTGGTTTTCAAAAACTTGGAGTTTTCTTGACGTTTGGTTTTCATAAAATTTAGCTTTATTAGTGTGGTGCTTTCACAGAACAAAAGCAGAGTCGATCGATCATTCAATAGAGGCGATCGATCGGCAATGTCTCTGTTAACCAAATTAGTCATGGAGCATAAGAATGATTGAAGGGTGATCGGTCGCAAACTTCTTGCAATCGGTCGATGTCTCTGCCTTTCGGAAGAGACATAATCCCCTCACCGATTCTTCCTACAATCGGTCGACGTCCGATTTTTCCAAAAATCGGTCGATGTGCAATCTTTCCTGCAATCGGTCGATATACAATCGGCAGAGATAACAGCCTCTATTGTCTTCACACTTCATTTATGCTCTCAACAATACATCTCTCAAAATTTAGCTTTGATCTCCATATTCTTTGTTAAGCATGGAATAAAATACAGCAAAATTTAGTTTGCAACAGGTAAAATCTTCTTAATTTCTAGGTCCAATACGTAGATAAATTGAGTGAGGGTTTAAATTTTGTGTCGATTTTTCTCATACCCTCTTCAATCTGCCGACACTTGTTGGTGAGCGTAAGTGGAAAAACTTTGATATATTACCAAAAGTACAAATAATAGAAAAAACTACTGATCTCAAATAAAGAAGCTCAACAAAGTCAGAAATTCAACCACACCAAAAGGTGTTTCAGGTATATGCTGTCATAATGCAGCAGACGCATTTACGAATCTATATGCTGTCTGATCGGTATCAGCTTTGACAGAGAAGCATCGAGGGAGTAAGGAAATGACAAGAAGAATGTTTAGAATGTGAATGCTGCACAATGCCTTCCAATAACCCATTGCAACCTTACCACATGGAAAAAGCAAACCCTGATAAACAAAATAAAAGCAACTTTATGAATTATAAATTGATCAACTAAGTAGTGAAGTAGGATAAAATGTAGAGCAACTATTTGGTAGAACTAACATTAGTCTATCTATAAAGGCGAAAATATAAAGTTGAGTTAGAACTAAAAGTCATTTGTAGACCAAAACTTGACTCCGTTTAGTAATCAGCATGAAATGGTGTCAAAAACAAGATAAATATAAAGTGATTAAACAATTCACCGAACTAGTGAAGGCTCCAATGTCAACATTTTCAAATGCCCAAAATTCTTTGGACCTTGATCATTTGGTAGTAAAACAAAAACTCGAAGGCAAGAGCAGAATTACATCCCATTCTATTCCGTTAACTTTGCTTTCACGTCAGAGGTTAGAAATATAAAAATCCCCATCTAGGTTTGGATTACAACAAACACTTTGCCCTTTGTCCAACATTATTATTTAGTGGACCCCATCTCTATCCAACATGGTTGTCTTGGCAGCAAGAACTACTTCGAGTGTCGTGTCAAACCTTTGTTGTCATCGGTCTATAAAAATCAAAACTTTAAAAGAAAATCCATGATTAACTAAATAAATTCGGTCGTTCAGACCAAGGGCCGACCACTAGCTTGCTTGAGAGTAACTTCATGTTTCTGAAAACAATGAACGCAATAAATAATTACTAAAATTGTTCGACAGACTTGTTTCAAATAGATTATTATTTACAAATATAGTTTTTTAGCCTGTAAACATCTGGTGAATCAGTAGAGAGTGGACAGCGGACATGGTCGTTTAGATAACTTTTTTTAGTTTTCAAACTATTTCTCTCTCCTTTACTTGGTTTTGGGCCCCTCTATATCTCTCTTAAAAAAGGTTCAATAGTAAGTCTCTTGTGTCTCGCAAAACTGCCCTCAAAGTTATCCGAGAATTGAAGCAAGTGCATTTTTGTTTTGGGTGATTTAATATTAGACATAAAGCAATGTAACATGCTTTGTTTAAGGTGGCCGTCTTCCCTTTTTATGAATGAGTTGACTCGTTTTCGTGTAGACTTGAAGCAAAAGGAGCAGCAACAATTCAGTTTATGGGCCGCCAACTCGAGTGACGCCAAAAATTATTATGTTAATGTTTTGAAGATCAATTTACTAAGAAAATTATATTGACTACAAATTGTAAGTGATTCCTAAAATTAGGTCTCGTATTTACTTTGCTGTTTTCTAATTTGTCACATTCTTATTTGTATGAATGAGTTGACTCACTTTGTGTTATTTGTTTGTTGGGTTGTTCTTTTAATCATACATTTATTAGGGTGAGCAAAACCAATACAGGGTTACAGTATAACTGACAATGCAATTCGAGCCGGTTCTATCACCAAATGAATTGACGTCAAATCTACAATTTCAAAACTGCTGGTAGGGGGGTTTAATTCACGAATCTGGGTCAAAAACTGTAAAAACCAAATCGAACAATGGTAAAAAAGTCTGATCCAAAACTTAGGAGACTAACCCAAAATCACAATAAGCCGACTTATAAATAAAATTAGCCTCCAACCTAACCACTTCAAAAACTCAAAAGCAACAAAATATAACTTTTAAAAATTTATTTCTGAAACCTTGTGTTTTGGTCTGAAACTTGGATCACACCAGACCTAACCTGCTCATAACCATCCAAACATACAATATAATTAGCTGTAACTCACAACGAGAATCCTATTTCTGATGGGAGAGTAGATGCTCCAACTCCACTATTACCATTTTCCAAACGCCGTTAATCTTAATTGAAGAAAATGGACATACTGCAAAATGATAGTACTATATTACTATTATGACACGAAACAAAGAAGACAGCCATGTCTCAATTCGCACAATGGTAGTACTATATTACTATTATGACACGAAACAAAAAAGACAGTCATGTCTCAATTTGCACATCCTTCCGAATCCACTCCTCGCTGCTGTACCCGTTCCACGGAGACTTTAGACTTGAGCTCTAGAGTAAGACAATGCCTAAAGGATGTTACTATTTGGATCTTCATCCATGAAATCAGGTATAGACTCAATAGTAACATCCTTTGGGCATTGTCTTACTTTAGAGCTCAATTCTAAAGTCTCCGTGGAACGGGTACAGCAGCGAGGAGTGGATTTGGAAGGATGTGCGAATTGAGACATAGTTGTCTTCTTTGTTTCGTGTCATAATAGTAATATAGTACTACCATTGTGCGAATTGAGACATGGCTGTCTTCTTTGTTTCGTGTCATAATAGTAATATAGTACTACCATTGTACCTGAAATCAGGTATAGACCCAATACAATAGTAACCAAAAAGGGGCGCCACATCCACTGTCACTGCCACTAAATCTGAATCTGCAAAAATATATAAAAAAGGGAATAAAAATAGAGAAAAAAAAATTATAAGTGCCCAAAGAAACTCAAAAGACTAGAGTAGGTAAGCCCGAACCTTTAACATTTGCAATAGAAGGTGGATTTAATTCATCCGGTAAGCAAGTACCATTGTCATTGTCAATGGAAGCTTCATCTCCTGCAGGATATCAACGAATAAGCGCTGTAGATGCAAATTGTAAGATCTATCTATAAAACAGAGATTTGATTGAAAGATTCTTTGCAAATTCGAAACCTAAAATAGCCATAGACAACATTTGCTTCATAATTTTCTCAGAAAATAAGATGGAAAACATACAATAAGTGCAGAACTAATACAAAATACCTTTAGCTTCCTGGTTAGCAAGAGACTGAATTAGAATAGAGCGGAAAATAAAAAGAACAATACAGATTGAAAGATGCTTTGCAAATTCGAAACCTAAAATAGCCATAAACAACATTTGCTTCACAGTTTTCTCAGCAAATAAGATGTAAAACATACAATAAGTGCAGAACTAATACAAATACCTTTAGCTTCCTGGTTAGCAAGAGACTGAATTAGAATAGAACAGAATATAAAAAGAACAATTATAAAACAGAGATTGATTGAAAGATGCTTTGCAAATTCGAAACCTAAAGCAGCCATAGACAACATTAGCTTCACAGTTTTTTCAGCAAATAAGATGTAAAACATACAAGAAACAGAACTACGAGAAAAGTAAAACTACCTTTAGGTGCAGGTTTGTTAGCTTGAGAGTATATCAGAAGAGAGAGGATAATAAAAACAACGACAGACGACAAGCCAATGATTCTTCTTTGACGACTCCCCATTCTCTTTCCTTCGCTGGAAGAAAAACTCTATTCTTCTAAGCGGTCCGTCGTTATATATATAGAGTAAAAACTTGAACTCTAAGGTAGGTGTTTTTTTTTTAAAACACCCGCCAAACTCAATTTTCTAACAACCTATACTATAGATGTTGGAGGGCCGAGCCCGGCCCAGGGACCGAGCCAAGCGGTCCCCAAACGAGCCTGCGGGCCCTTACGCCGGTGAGAGGATCCCGAGTGATGTTGGCGGGCCGAGCCTGGCCCGGCCCATGAGGCAGGCCGAGCCTGGCCCAGGGATCGAGCCAAGCGGTTCCCAAACGAGCCAAAGGGCCAGCTCGCGAAGAATAAGGGAGAACGAATAGAGATTACCTGGTGAGAGGTTCCTAGTGATGTTGACGAAGCTAAAGTTGGAGGTGGCTCGGCCAGTAGTCTGATAAAGAGTGGTGACGAGCTTGCCGTAGGGTGAGAATTGACGGAGGTCGGACAAGGAAAAGGAAAAGCATTCGAGTAGGACATGGTAGCGGAGGACGTCGGCAAGAGATGTGGGAGAGAGGCGGATGGTGAGATCGGAGAAGGTGGAGAGAATAAGGATTGGGAACGGCGAGAAGGGTTAGAGACGAGCGGGAGCTCAGATCGGCGGCAATGGAGTTGGTGAGAAGAGAATAGTAACGGCCACGGGAAAGATCGGAGGAGGAGGAGGCGAGCAGAAGTTACACTGATCGAAGTCGAAGGCGGCAGTATTAGGGTTGGGAGAGGAGAACAAAATAGAGGGGAGTGACAGGGGGGTAAAAATAAATAGGGAGATAAATCAGCGATGGCCATTTGACTGATTTATTTAGGGGTGTGCAAAACCGGTTTCGATTCGGTTTTGGGAGGAACCGAAACCGAACCGAACCGATCGGTTTCGGTTTCGAACTTGCCGAACCGAAACCGGTTTTGGAGCATACCAAAACCGAACCTAACCGAACCTAAACTTTCGGTTCGGTTTCGATTTTACAACATATTTTTCAAAAAATAAAAAAAAATACTTTTCCATATAAACTGTCATGTGTTACTTTTCCATATATTCCTAATTTACTATGGAAAAGTATTCTAGATCGTAGTAGAATACTTTTACCTTGCAATTTAAGCCTATAAAACAGGTTATATAAAGCTGGAGAATTAGTAGCCAACAATTTGTTTGTTCCATATAATTCGGATGGCTCATTTGGGCCAATCTTAAGCACAGCACGCCACTTGGCAAATCTGGCACCAGCCTCATAGTACTTTGCACAGCGCTTGCCAAGGTCATCAAAGCCTTGGGTAGTGGTCTCACCTGCTGTTCCAGCAAGTTCAACGTTGCCCTTGTCAACTTTAATGCCAGGGAGGACTCCACCTTCCTTGAGGACTTCAACAAAAGGTTTACTTGGGAAAAACTAGAAAATCAATATAAATGCAAAGGAAACCCCATTGAAAAATAAAGCAATTGAAAGTACCTTATAGATGATAATGTTGGAAGTTTGTAAACAAATAAAGGCTATTTAATACCTGCAGCTGTGCTTTGATAGAGGGTTTCTTCAAATAGAATCACTCCACTTAGAAGCTCCAGAGCACCAGCAGTACAGAAAAGAAGCTCCCTCAAGGCACGTCTGTTTGTCTCATCATTTGCAACATTGATGCTGGAAAGACGCTTCCCAATTGTACCAGTTGACTCATCAGCAGCAAGAATACCCTTTCCAGGGGTACCAATGTAAGTAGCATTAGCAATCAGCTCATCTGCGAGAATTAAGCTCAATCGATGAAAATAAAACATAAAATTTTCTGGGAATCTTCTGGCATCCTAATCGATAAATCCTTATCAATTATGATGCAAGAAAGTAATACATGTTAACCTCGCAATACTAACACAGATATCAAACTCCACCCATAACGCACATACCATACAGTGCATTAAGCATTAAAAAAACCAGAGCAGATAAATAGAAATACAGAATGAGAAATTATGCGAACAAACCAATACAGAAAATAGAGAGATCAAGTGGTCACACCAAGTAGCACCAAATGCATAGTAAACAACGTCATTCTACAACCAAAATTCAACTCTAAAAACAGTTCAGAAAATATTCTGAACACATGACAGTTCTTCTCTGCCGTGTAACACATGACAGAGAGCAAATTTGCTCTCTGTCGTGTGTTCACAAACGCGACAGAAAGCAAATTTGCTATCTGTCGTGTGTTCACAAACACGACAGAGAGCTGATTTTGCTCTCTGTCGTGTTTTGACAGAGAGCAAAAATTGTTTTTGCCCTCTGTGAACACACGACAGAGAGCAAACACACGACAGAGAACACACGACAGAGAGCAAACACACGACAGAGAGCAAATTTGCTCTCTGTCGTGTTTGTTTACACTTCACAGTTCACAGAGAGCAAAATCAATGATTTTGCTCTCTGTCAAACACAAAATCAAGCAACGAATGAAACTATGAAAGAATAGAACATACCCGAATCGCCGTTGCTGCTGTGAGCTGTCGTCGGTGCTGCTGTGAGCTGTCGTCGCCTCGCCGTCGCCGAATCGCCTTCGTCTCTGGAGGAGAGCTTCGGAGATGAAGATTGAAGAATGAAGACACCAGAAGCCCCGACGATTTAGGGCTTCTGGTTTTTATTTTTTATTTATTTTTTGTTTTTTTAGTTAAGGTTCGGTTTTGACCGATCAAAACCGAAAACCGAACCTAAATCACCGGTTTTTATGAAATGCAACCGAACCTATACTCAAAACCGATCAAAACCGAACCTAAATCACCGGTTCTGGTTCGGTTCCTCGGTTCCAGTTCGGTTTGCACACCCCTAGATTTATTTGCTTTAAAATATATTCAAATTATTATAAATTGCAATTGCAACCTTAAATTTATTTATTTATTTAAAATAGAGCTATTACTGCTGGACACAGGATAATATTTAAAAATATCCACGCTTCGCTTTGGTTTCCATTTTCAGGTGTGATTTATTTCTCAGATAATATTGATAAATTAATAATAATTAGTAAAAATAAATTAAAAGGAATAATAGGTCTTATTGCTATATTATCAGCCGTAGCTCGAAGCTCAAGATAAAGCTGGATTAGGCCAATGGAACTGCTGACGGCACGATTTTTTTGACCACCCGCTAGCCTGGCTCACATAACGTCATGGGAATAACTAATTTTACACTTATATTATAATTGCTTTGCTCACCAAGATTGGAATGTACTACTGAAATTTTATACGAGGACGCACCAACATTAAAGATTAGATTGTGCTAATTATTTAAAAATGATTTAATCCGCATATTTGATGCCGCAGTGCCATTGTGTGGTGGGATGCAACATCGAACCAATTTGGGCTTACTTTTGGAGATGGTTTCTTTTTTGGTAAGAGTATGACTATTTGTCGAGATATGACAATTTTGATTAAACTCATTAGATACATGATATCGACGGGATAGTAGTATACATTGGTTGAAGTAAAAATTATATTTGTTATGTTTGGTTGTGCGTCACATAATTTTTTTTTAAAATCTATAATGACATTGTTTTCATATTCTTATGACATGTTTTGTTTTGCAGCAAATAAACTTTTGTAGCGTGTATATATTTTTCTAGCAAAATTATTTTGTGCTTGACTTGAGCAAAGGTCTTTGTTTGTTGTGCACCTTCAATTGATAGAGAAAGTGTTTTCACAGTACTTATATATTTTATTGGGGTAGCTAATTGTGTTGTGTCCTTGTTGAAAATCTCTAAACCTCATCAGGGTTGTTATTTTACGCTTTGATTAATTGAAAATCATTTGCTCTCCTGGTATTCCTATGCACTATGCTACTGATATTTAGAGTTTGTGAGTGACTCCATTTTTACTAATCGTTTCATATTATTACAGTATAATATTATTTAAACAGACAATAACTAATAAATTAAATGAAATATTATAGTCTTGTCAACAATTTTCGGTCTGTTGTTATTCTTTCCAGTTGGATGTTTCATCTGGCACCTCGGATATATATTTTTTTTTTAGAATTGAGAGAGATCTTTTTTTTTAGTTAATTGACCGCTCTTTATGTGCATTGCCATTATTACTTTCAGTAACCTACCCTAGATTTATTTGTTCTATCTTGCCGTATTTTCACTTGATTCATGGAATTTTTGACTTACAATACCTTGTTGATCGTGCTTTCTTTATACCATTGCATAAATTTTATGTGGATCTTGGTTTGAATTGCCGTTTATTAAGTTTATTTTGTGATAGATTTGATGTGATATTTGTCTCAAACTCAATTTACATTTCAGCTTTTACTTTTCCTTTAAGATCTAGTGGTCTTGACTCAAAACATTTTAATGGAGTTCAACTTCGGATCCCTCTTGTTGCCTACAAGATAGGTTCATTGGTAGTCAAGGCTGCGTCCGAAACTGTAGCCATTGAAAAACTCCCACTGGAATCAAAAGTGCAAGAGATGATGGAGCAAAAGACGAGGATGAAGTTAGCCAAAAAGACAAGGCTTCGAAAGAAACTCCTCTTGCAAGTCGGGCTCCATTTCCACTTTCAAGACAGCCCAGGATTTAATCAAACCAAGGCATCAGCCTCACCTCTAGAATGTTGAATTTGCAGAGAGGGCAGGTCGGATTCATGCGAAGCCATTTCCGGATGCATTTGCAGTGGAAATGGTGATTGCAGGGAAGTGTGTATAGCTCTGTTCTATCTTCATACTGAGAAAGGCAGACACAACATTCCTACTTGAAAATCCGAGAGTTAGAATCGACAAAAATAGAGTTCGTAAAAGAGAAGTAGCATGAAATACAACAAAGTTAAGGCAAAGTTCCTCACCGAATCCTCGGGAGGAAGAGCGAGTTCATTGATGTGGGTGTTGTTTCTCGAGTTCAACTGCATAATCCCAACTACTTCTGGTTTCATATCGATGTCTAATGTCCCCAAAAGCTTAGCGTGGCGAAATTTATACTTGGGAAGAGTGTTGATGTCGTCTTCCGATGCGCCTTCTCTTTTCATCAAAGCATAAACAAACGCTAACCCAGGGATGCAGCATCAGAACAGAAAGAAAACAACACATGCCGCCCCAATACAGAAGAGTATAAAAAACACGTCAAATGCTAGATAGACCACTGTCAACCTGTATGTAATACATCTGTCAAAATTTAGCTTTTAGCTCCATATTCTTTGTTAAGCATGAAATAAAATACAGCAAAATTTAGTTTGCAACTGTATCTCCACCAAATGACGTAAAGAATAACAAGAACTTCATAGAACTAGAGTCATGAAAACATACAGGATATAAGAACTTTTAATGTCAGTCATTGGCAGCAAGATGTAGAAAGGACTCAGTTTTGATAAAGGTGTATTCATAGGCATGTTTACTTTCTCCACGTCACTAAAACTTATGCTTATTTTAGAGATAAAGCCTGAAAGTTGAAGATGATAAGCAAGTAAACTCACCAGTAGAGACGAGGGGCATCTTGCAGAAGTGCTTGACCTCCCATGCCTATACAATAAAATCCAAATAACCACCAAACTATTGATATTGTCGCATTAATGGGTTCTGCATTTTTCATAATTCTGAGAAAATAAACATAATGACATTTTTCCGACAAACTATATCTTGCTTAAAGCAAACAAAACAATCTAAGTTTCCTAAATATTTTACTATACTCAATCACATTCTCATCCACTTTAAAATTACTTAAGATTCTGCGTACCAAAACAACGTTAAGAGAATAACAGAAGTGCTAAAATAGAAAGTTCTGAAAAAAAAAATCATTAAGACAAGTGAAAGATCGGAATTCTATGTACCATGAAGCTATACAAAAAAGTACGTAAAGGCCCAAAAATCTACCCTGACAGTGAACTAAAAAAGAAGTTAAAATTAACTTACATCCACTTATCCTGGCATAGAATCATGCTATGATGTGTATGGCATCAAAATATGCGATGAGATACCAAGCTTTTCACCTTAGATATCATCCAACATATAACACGCCCCTGATGTGCAGGAAAGGAGATTTGCATTCTCCTCCACCGTCAACATTTCCACAAAGGCAAAGCCTCCCATTACCAAAATATCCAACAAGGTGAATTTCTCCACTTTGCCTTCTACCTCTTAGCTTCTTATAGAGTAATCTGATAATATACCTATCTTCCTGAAAAAGAAAACTAGTTTGTCTCTATCTCATTCCACACTATTAATTCTTTCAACCAATCCGTAAATTCTATATCTCCAACCTTCAAAATCGGGCTAAAAGACCTTGGGTAGAACATATTCTATAAAGTTTAAAGCAATCAAAGGCCATCAAGAACCAAGAGAGTCGATATCTAAGGCATTAAATATTGGGTCTTTTATCACACTACTCTTATTTAAGTAAGGGCTTCCATGTAAGAAAAGACCACTCTTAAACCAAGCGAATAAGCTGAATGACAGCAGCATGATTCATGCTGATTTTTGCAAAGTTAAGACTTTCCCCCTCCAACTTATTAGAGTACAATTTGAAACTGTTGAAGTCCAGAATCTGCATTTAGCTGATTGATCCATTTCTGAGCGATTCACATAACAAACTACACAATGTTTCAGATAAAAGAAAGATTGCCTTAACCCAAAGTTTCAGTTATCGATGCTGTCTGCCTTGAGCATTTGAAGAATCAACGTGGTATTTCCACATTGATTAAGTTTTTCAATGTTTTCAGAAATGAAATTATAAAAAAAAATAACTCAGAACAAGGAGCCCCGAAATTTTCCAAAAGAAAGTAACAGCTACAGAGGATTACAATAGGGATAGAGGGGAAAAACAAAGGGTACCTGCCGCGATTCTGAGTTCCACGATCTTCATACACAAACTCATACCAAGAATTAATTCTCCGGTACTGAAAGAAGACGAACCCAACATGCAGAAGACACTGCAGAGCATACCCACAAAGCCAAAGCCTTAAAGGGGTAGAGGGTGTAACATAATTTGGCTTTAATCTGCTGCATAGAGCAATAAGCATGTTATCAACTCTTATTTACTTTACAGAGAAATTGCAGGAACTTTAAACAATTGAAATTTCACAAATCGAAGAGCAAGGAAGAAATTACAGAACCATAATATTTCTTCTATCTTACTGTTCTCTTAAGTTTCACTTCCTTTTCATCATAGAAAAACATCAGTATTTTCATATTTCAATTCACAAGGAAGTGAAATAAACTTACCTGGGTCCATAAGGTGAGCAATGGTTTGCAGAAGCTCTTAATAGAATTTTCTCTCCCTTCTCCTTTAGTGTTTCTTCAGCAGAGATTCTTGATGGAGAAAACCTCTATTTTCGTTCATGGCAGAGAGAGAGGACCAGAAACCTCTTTCTTATACATTCATTTTAATTTCCATCAAATTAAAATAATAACATTAATTTGGCATCAATAGGATTTGGACAAAGAGAGCCATTTCACGTGGGTGTTCATGATTAGGTGACTGTTTGTCTTCTACACTTTAGATTCTTCATGGAAGAATTTTCCAGAACAACCAGGGAACGGAATGAGCAATTGGTTGATGCAACCCACCGGGTGACGTCATCGGAAGGAGCAATCGGTTGATGTAACCCACCGGGTGACGTCATCGGAAGGAGCAATCGGTTGATGCATCTACCGATTCACTTCTGCATCTACCGATCGGCTTCTACCGATCCATTTCTGCATCTACCGATCGGCTTCTACCGATCCCTGTCAAACAGAAACACCCAACAGAGGGTCGCTCTCTAAACGTCCAAAAGAGCACCACAACCGAGACCAGCACGAAAGCGAGGTTCCAAATCGCGTCGAGGACCAAAATCGGCTTGGTGTAGGCAAAATCACCGTAGATGACGCAGCGGCGATTGTAATCGTCATCTAGTTCCCCAAATGCAGAGTGAGTGGCGAGAAGCGACCTTTGGCGTTCGAAGGCGAGCAAACGGGTAGCAAAGAGAGTCAACGGAAGGGAGAAAGTGATAGGTGCTGCATCTACCGATGAAATGATAGGTGCTGCATCTACCGATGATCGGTAGATGCAGAATAATCGACAGATGCAGAGCATCTACCGATGATCGGTAGATGCAGAATAATCGACAGATGCGGAGCATCTACCGATGATCGGTAGATGAATAATCGGCAGATGCAGAGCATCTACTGATGATCGGTAGATGAAATGATGATCGGTAGATGTGGAGACTAATCGGCGGCATCTACCGATGATCGGTAGATGAAGTGATTATCGGTAGATGCGGAGACGAATCGTTTCTTTTGCTGTTCTGGAAAGTCCTTCTTCCCTGAAGACTCCAAAACTTGGAAGATAAACAGTCACGAATGACAGCACCCACGTGATGTGGCTCAAAGTTGTCCAAATCCTATTGGTCAATATTAATTGTTTATTATTTTAATGTGATGGAAATTAAAATTTCATGTAAAAAGAGGTAGGTCCTCTCTCTCTCTGCTTAATGATCATCGATAGTTCTCCATCAGACTATCTTTGAACAGAAAGGAAGTTAAGAAAAGGTAGAGAAAAATCCTATAAGAAAAGCATGGATCAAGGTAAGTTTTTCTTGCTTTTTCTCTAAAGAAATTTGTTATGAAAGTTGATTGATGTACGTGAAAATTAATTGTTCAAGATCCCATGAGTTTTATGTTAAGCAAATAAGAGTTGTATATTGCTGTGTCTCTTTGATGTTAATTGAGAAACCATTATGAGATGTTGCTGTTTCCTTTGATGTTAATTGAGAAACATTAAAGCTTACAGAAAGAAGAGTTAATGGTGGGTAGCCAAACCCCTGAAGAGTTTTTGAATGAGAGATCGACGTCTGATGCATGTCTGCTAGGTTACTCTAATTATTTCATGTCATGGAAGAGAATGAATGATGGAGACTGGAGAGTAAGAAAGTGAAAGCGATCCAATTACTGCAGTCCAAAACAGTTGAGAGGAAATTCATCAACCATCATTTTCTATGGTCTTAGAACCACATTATAAATTCTTACAGTGAACCAAAAAAGATTCAAACGGATAATTGTTATGATATTCAATTATTTGGATCAAATCATAGGAGTTCATTGGCTTTCAGAAGGTAGCAATAATCTTGTGAGTTGGAAACATCCACCATCCAATGCTAAATTAACATTCATAGGTCGACGATTTTAATCATTGCAAAAAATATGAAATAATAGAATTGAGTGATGATTACCTGAAAATCTAATAAATTGAAGTTCCAAAGCAGCTACCAGTTCAACAAGATCACTCCGAAAACCATGGCTCTATAACAAAACAATAGTTGTACGATAAGGGAAACAAATATCTACATGCATGCAAAGACAAAAACTTTGAGATAAGCAACATTGGAGAGTAGAGTACTTGCGACACATAATTACTTCTCTCGCTGAAATTTTGTTACTTTTATTTCACGTCTAGTTAATGTTAATGTCAGGTATACACGAATAAATGAAGGGATATACCTTCTATGTGTTCAAAAGTATGACTGAGACTTGGTCAAATCATAAAACCCCTTTCTTGGTTGTGTCAACCGAAGTTTTGCATTGTGATTTATTCCACAAGTTTTTAATTGAACGTTTACTTTTGTCTAGTTCGAAACTTATGCAACAGTAGCATTGCAGAAGAGCTTAATAGAATTAAGATGTTCTTTTTTTATATAGACGGTAAGAAGAAATTAAAACCACTCACATTACACGAGCTTTTGTTAATTTCTGTAACCCGTTTGAACTCATCAATGTAATAGAAACATTGATTGATTCTGATGATCTAACATAAAAAAACCATATTATAAGTCTTTCTTTGATTAATATTCTAAAAAATAAAGTAGAAAAACAATTATATATTATGAATTCATAGCAAAGAAACGAAATGAGAGACCATCTAGCATGAAATAATGCAAACCATGCCCTAGAATTCCAGGTTGTAAACACCAACTCCTCCATTGGGATAGAGAGAGGGGTGTGTGCCATCACAAAGCACATCCAATCGCAGAGAAACTTTATTATGATCAAAGCATAATGAACGATCTGTTGATACCATTACAGACCATTCGTCTCTAATGACAGACCAGGGTTCAATGTTAGATGGAGTATTAGGGCCCCTAGCTTCAAAACATGAATATTATAGTTCAAGTCAATACCAAATAATCACTTCAAAGTGAGAAGTAATTGAATTTATACTTCAAATTTCATGAAATCTATTCATTTTAATTGTCACAACCCTTTTGAAACATGATTTTATCATTTCAACCGAGATTCACCGTTTTTTTTTCCTTTTTTATTTAAGCTATTTCTCACGTTCTCATAGCTTAAAATGATAAGTTTGTCAAATACTTTATACGTTTTTAGGGAGACAGAGGTAAGAACTTCCATTGCATCCATAATTCTTAATTTCAGACAAGATGTGTTTCATAACACTGTTGTATTAGTCTTGTTCTACTAATCCCAACCAGCAACAGCATTAAAAAAAGATGATACAAAAATACAAAACAATTGCAGATTTCTTTATTCCGGTCAGACCGGTCGACCGGTCCCATTTTGTTCAGTGCCACGTAGGCGCTGCACAGACCGGTCGACTGGGAATGACTTTTTTACCTATTTTCAATAGTTTGATGGTTTTGGCGATGAATGGTGAAGTTTAATGTTTTTTTTTTTTTTTTTATCGATTAGCTACACTTTGATCGCTTTTATGAAATTAACCCGAAAATATATTGCCACTAAACGTGGTCGTTTCATTGGTTAGGTCAAAAGCCAAGTTGGCGGTTCATGGCAGCATCGTTGACCTTCCACGTAAATGTAAATTATTGGTAATTGAAAGATCAAGGTTAGTGACCCGATGTTATAAAGTGTTGTAACACTTCGTGTGACACCGGTTATAAATACGATATAGGACAATATTAAAAATGCGGAAATTAACGACACAGGAGGTTGTTAACGCAGTTCGGCAATCAGCCTACATCTGCGGGGCCACGCCCAGATATGAAAACATTTCACAAGTTCAAACAAGGTTACAAGACACTCGGACTAAAACAAAATAAGACTCCCTCTTATCTTTGATGCCGCCTCCTTCAACCTTCACAAGTGAAACTGTTTTGCGAGCTCCCCTCGACTTTGAAACGATCCCTCCCGAGATCTAAATACGACAAGCTCCCCTTGCCCACGATAAAGATGACAATCACAAGAATAAAATCCTATGACACTGTCTATGACGCTTTGACAATGTCTTAGGATATGATCACCCAGAACAGGCTTCAACAGACCAATCTTTAACAAGACCGAATCAATAATCACATACACCACACAGAAAACGTGGATGAAGAAATAAAGACGCCCAGATGAATAGAGAAATTCCACACAAACAAAATTGGCGTCAGCACCTTTTAACATACAAAGAGAAGACTTTTATATTAAGTGCTGGTGCGGCTCTGTTTCTCTCTACAATATATTCTTGAAATAGACTATTCATTCAAATAATAATATCCCACGAAATCAGCAAAGGATCTGAAAATCACTGCCACACAAATTTAGCACAGTGACACTTTGAATGACGCTTTAGTAAAGAATCCCAAATAATTAGGGATATGAACCAAGTTTGTTACGATTCCTTTTTCAACAAATCACATTTGAATTGACGAAATATTCTGCCAAATATCTTCTCCAATATTGAAGGATAGAATAATATATATTCCAAAAGAATATAATTTCCAAAAATATAATTTCCAAAAAAAATATGATTTCCATAACTTACCAAAATCAATAAGTTGCCAAAAACATAATGCCAACTCACAATAGCATTAACAGTAATATTTGATTCATCAACCAAAACTAAATATTCAAGCTCTTAAATGATTTCTAACATTATTTTTTCCAACATTTACCCTCTCCGGTTGCTTACTCTGCTCGAGCCCGTAAGAAAAAAAAATTGAGGCTTGAATCGTGTAATTTCATCCTCTCTTTTTGAAACGAGTATTGCTATGTGTACTATCTTACAATACTTACTGACTTAGCGAACAATGATTGATATAATTAAAATGCAATAGGTTTTTTAAGAAAGTAACTCTAACACTAATCTGATTGAACGACTTGAATTGAGCCTTCCTTCTTCACGCACTATCACATATACAAAAATGATAATAACAAAATTCAATTGTTTAATTGTTGTACTTTGATTCAACCATAGCGATTTGTTTGATCTATTGTTCATGCCTCCACCGCCCAACTACAACCCACTTCCCCAGTCCGACTCATCGACCTAGGACCATCTGGTTAGGCCTTGCAGATCCATCATTTTCCCTTAGGCCTCGTCACTTTCTTTATAAAACAAGTTCAAATTCTATATCTCATTTGTTTTAACCACTTTCTTCGACTCCTCGAACGAGTTCTTGTCTCTCAAATTATCAAAAGTTAGTACAGTCTTCGTCGACTCGAATAATTTTATGGTGGTTGGATCTAATTTGTCCACCGAAATCGAGATGTTCACTATGTTGCATCCAAGTTCACAATTTGTAACCAAATCAATATTCAATGATTAAATCGATAATTGGTACAAGACTCAAGAATATTCTAGCATGTTCGACGACAAAGAACCAATTATGGAATAATATTAATTACACTATTACGAAGTAGAATTGTTGTTTTGACTTCTTTGAAATTTATAATTTTAGTGTAGTTCTCTTTAATTTGATAAAAATTATTTTAAATTAAATATTTTTATGTCTTTTCTAGAGAATGGTTTTTTTAGATACCAAGAGAAAATAAATATTAGAAAAATCTCTGGCCTTTATTCTCGTGTAATTCTTCTTATCTTTCGAACTTCGCCATAAAATTTCAGATCCCACGAGTGATTTGGAAGCCTTTGATTCCAGTTTCATATAGTTGAGAATTGTAAGACGAAGAAGAGATCTTAAGAGGGGTGATGTAGAAGAAAACAGGGAAGAAGTTGAAGAAAAGACGAGATTTTGGATATATTCTGTTTCAATTTTGAAATGCACATATTACATATAAATTATAATTTATATTTGAGAATATATAACGACTAACACGGGGAGAATGGTCGCTCAACTGACTTTACAAAAAACTAATACATCAAATAGCTCGAAGTTCTGTACATTTGTATTGAATAGATAGTAGGCATTAATGAGGTATGCCCATTAGGCCATAAACAAAAATAAAAGAAAAGTTCATCTTCTCAAAACATTTCCAGTTATTTAACTGAAATAACTACTAATTTTACAGAAAGGTTCAGATTTCAGACACATGCATATATATATATCAATCAATTATCAACAACTTCCGGCTGGGAAAACTTCTACGACAAAGATCTTAACATCGAAATTACATCCAAACAAAGAACATTCTACATATTTCTACACTCCAAACAAAATGTCAAAACTTATTTTAATGGTTGAGACTCGAGGCTAGCCAGCCGCCGTTGCCCCCACCGAAGCAGAAAATCGTACCTTTTTCTGCAGTCTTGTTCTATCTTTGTCTTAACTTTAATAAATGATGTTATCAAAAGATTAAATTTGAATCATAGTAATCTATGTTAAGACCAGTTAATGTCCAAGTTGGAACAAAGACAGAACTGGGAAAGAAATGAAAATCAAAACTGGAGGTATGTCCAATGAGTTACACAATCCAACTACATTCGACACCTGCTAACACTAAATTCACTTTTTCTTTTGAACATCATGCATAGATCATACCATAATTACAGAAAAGGAGAAAAGACTAACCTTACTAAGAACCGCAACTCCTGACGATAACCGTGGCCGCCATCAATAGAAAAATCCTCTGCACTTGAGAGATACACATAAGCACTTTTTCTTCCTTCCATCACCCTTTTTAGAGGTGATCATTCCATAATCATACGTCAACTCAGTCATGGGAGGAACATGCCTGACTGCATAGAAGGACAAGTGGATTGGGAGAGCAACTATGGTTCATGGATTCAGGAAGAATCGTTAGACTCATAAAGACCTTCAATTGTTTGACAAGTACTAGATGTATTCATCGACATCATCCCGACTTCCCTTTCTCTATCCAAGATTCCTGGATTTTATGAAGACCATCATACGAATAAATTTTTCCTGTTGGATTGGATGTATCCCTTAGCCCTCAAATAACTCTAACATTGTTTCCACGATGCAAGCTTTTTCTCCAGAGCAAGATTTCCCCTTTCGAGTTTCTGATCCTCCATTTCCTTGTCTTTTCTGTTAACCCCTCCTAAATGAGCACATTTGCATCCTCATTGTCATCTTCCTAAACATCTGAAGAAACAATGCTCACAGCCAATGGGTCATCGTCATTGCTATTCTTCAAAGTAAAGTAATCAATTCCAGCCATAGATGGAGCATATAATCCAACCAAACACATTTCCATTCTAAAAAAGAAGATATCTCCGATTTCAACTCCCGGAACAATCCCGATTCTTTTATTGGCATTTGTTCGTATACCTTTGCTCATCAGAAGTGCAGCTGCTTTCAAATCAGGACGTTTTATAACTCCTGGAATAGCTTCCTTTGATTCTTCAATCTGTGCAATCCTCCACCTCAGCGTATCACACAACATGAAGACCAAATGTACTGTTTCCCTATCACGTCGGAACGCCGAGCAGGGTCAAATGATGTGATATTTCAGGGGTTAGCATCCCATTCAGTACTGAGTCTAAGTCTGAAACAGGTGGAGCAGTAGTATTTTCCTCGCCACTTCTTCTCTTACGAGATCTTCTAGGCCTCCCTGCCTTAATTGTATCATCGCCATCCATATCCTGGATGATGATACTACAGGAAAATTGAGCATTCTGACTTTGAACATTACTGTACCCATCTCAATCTGCCTTGATGAGGTTGTGTGACTGGGCCTGCTTCTGGTTACTCTTCTGGATAAGCTCGTGCCTCCATTCGTAGCAGCCGTATATTGAGTAAACTTCAGGAGGAGAAAATCGTAGTCCTAAATGAAGATATTGGAACTGCATTTGATATAGGACTGTTGAAGCCTAAGGGCGTGTTCGTTTGGTTATCAGTCTGGTGCTGTTGTTTTAGTTCTGACGAAAAGAAAAAAGGGTAGAATGGGGCAATCCTTGGCGGAAAAGGACCGGATGGGCTGGCACAAACAAATGGAGCACCGCCTAGAGAATTTGGTGTTGAAGAAGAAACATTATTTGCTCAGGGGAATACAGGAACCAGACGTCGCAATGGTTTTACGTCCAAGACTTATCTATGGGCTCAGTTGCCGGGATAGAGTCTTTACCCATGGAAAAATTTCCAGAATTATACAAAAGCTCAACGAGTGAACAAACCAATACCAGCCACATCGATGGGGCTATTTTAGGTTTCGAATTTGCAAAGCATCTCTAAATCTCTGTTTTATAGATAGATCTTACAATTTGCATTTACAGCGCTTATTCGTGGATTTCCTGTGGGAGATGAAGCTTCTGTTGGCAATGACAATGGTGCTTACTTACCTGATGAATTAAATCCACTTCCTATTGCCAATGATAAAAGTTCGAGCTTACCTACACCAGTCTTTTGAGTTTCTTTGGGCACTTATAAGTTTTTTTTCTCTATTTTTATATATTTGTGCAGATTCTCACCAGTGGCACCTCTTTTTGGTTACTATTGCATCTAGTGTATACCTTCTGATTTTAGGTATAAAGATCCAAATAGTAACATCATTTGGGCACTGTTTTACTGTAGAGCTCAAGTCTACTGTATCAGTGGAACGAATATAGCAGTTCCAATTGCAAAACTTTCTTTCTAATTCTAGCACATTTTGTAGATTTGATAGAAAACTATGCTTTGTTCTTTTGTTGATCTTAAAAAATTGCATCACGTTTGCCAAAAAAAAAACTATTGAAAAATATCTTTGAAAAGTAGAACATATAAAATTTGATAAAATTATAATTAGAGATGAATTTTGCATATTAAATATCAACAATTGTTTAATTGGTGATGACTAAAATGTTGAAATCTAAAGAGCCTGAATCCGATTATAAGTTTGAACAGTTTTGCCTTGCTTTCTTTCATGTCTTCAACATTGAACTGTAAATGCTTAAATTGTAAGAAACGTGTCGGAATTTAAGCATTTAAAGTTCCATGTTGAAGACATGGAAGAAAGTAAGGCAAAACTGTTCAAATTTATATCAGATTCAGGCTCTTCAACTTAAATTAAATCCACACAATTCATAGTAAATAGTTAGAATTATCCGCATGGCCTCGAATTATTTAATTCTATGAAGATTCACACTTTGGATACCAAATGAAGAACACTATCAGGGCTTTTACCACTCGTATCTTGTTATTTTCAAAACTTCAAAAGAATCGAAGAATCCCAAAAAGTAAATCAAAAAAATAAAAACTTTTATATACGTAATTATTTTTATAATAATTATAATATGATACAAATCGTAATTATGGTTTCGAATAACATAGATTTCAACATTTTAGTCATCACCAAATAATCAATTGTTGATATGCAAAAATTCATCACTAATTATAATTCTATCAAATTTTGTATGTTCTACTTTTCAAAGATGATGATTTTTCAATAGTTTTTTTTTTTTTCCAAACGTGATGCAATTCTTTAAGATTTAACAAAAGAACAAAACATTATTTTTTATCAAATCTACAAAATGGGCTAAAAATAGAAAGAAAGTTAGGCAATTGCAACTTCTATATCCGTTCCACTGATACAGTAGACCTGAGATTTACAGTAAAATAGATCCCTAATGATGTTACTATTTGGATCTTTATACCTGAAATCAGACGGTATACACCAAATTCAATTGCAACCAAAAAGGGACACCACAGTCATAGCCACAACACAAATATAAAAAAAAATAGAGAAAAAAAAAACTTATAAGTGTCTAAAGAAACTCAAAAGACTTTAGTGTAGGTAAGCCCGAACCTTGATCATTAGCAATAGGAGGTGGATTTAATTCATCAGGTAAGCAAGCACCATTGTCATTGCCAACAGAAGCTTCATCTCCCGCAAGAAATCCACAAATAGACGTTGTAAATGCAAATTGCAAGTTCTATCTATAAAACAATTATCGAAAGATGCTTTGCAAATTCGAAACCTAAAACAGCTATAGACAACATTAGCTTCACAGTTTTCTCATAAAATAAGATGTAAAACATACAATAATTGTAGAACTAATACTAATACCTTGAGCTTCCTGGTTAGCAAGAGACTGAATTAGCATAGAGCAGAAAATAAAAAGAACAATTTATAAAACAGAGATTGAAAGATGATTTGCTAATTCAAAACCTAAAACTCGACAATAAAAGAATAACTCATACCCATGTGGCGAGTCCTCTTAAACTCGACAGCCCATGGCTTCTCGGGAATCGTTTCGAACTCAGTAAAATTCTCTGAATCTAACAATCAAAACAATGGAGGAACCTCGTTAAGACTTAATAGGTCAGAAAAGATATAAACTGTGAGCCAGGGCGATAACGGACCTTATCGTCTAATTAATTAATAAATTTTAATTTATATTAAAACCATTTAACGTTTTTCGATTTAATTTTTTCCCAAATAATTTCTTCGACAAATTCTGAAGTGAATTTAATTGACTTAAAACGCAAGAGCTTCAACTTAAAATTTTAATTTATTTCCTTAAATATTCCACGAGTCACAAGTGACCAAAACTTCGTACATTGTAATCTTCTAAAAATTCACGCATTCAAAATTAAATTTTCACTTAAAAATTTATTCATAAAAAGGGCCGCCATTGTTGAGAATCTACACAAATAAATAAAAAAATGAATAAAAATAGAGGAAAAAAACTTACAAGTGCCTAAAGAAACTCAAAACACTGTAGTGTAAGTAAGCCTGAACCTTTAGCATTGGCAAATAGAAGATGGATTTAATTAATCAGGTCAGCAAACACCGTTGTCATTGCCAACAGAAGATTCATCTTCCGCAAGAAATCCACGAATAAGCGCTGTAAATGCAAATTGTAAAATCTTTCTATAAAACAGAGATTGAAATATGCTTTGCAAATTCGAAATCTAAAATAGTTATAGACAACATTAGCTTAACAATTTCTCAAAAAATAAGATGTAAAACATATAATAAGTGCAAAACTAATACTAATACATTTAGCTTAATATTATTTATGCACTTATTGTATGTTTTATATCTTATTTTATGAGAAAACTGTAAAGCTAATATTGTCTATAACTGTTTTAGGTTTCGAATTTGCAAAGCATCTTTCAATCTCTGTTTTATAGATAGATCTTACAATTTGCATTTACTGCGCTTATTCATGGATTTCCTGCAAGAGATGAAGCTTTTGCTGGCAATGCCAATAGTACTTACTTACCTGATAAATTAAATCCACCTTCTATTGCCAATGATAAAGGTTCAGACTTACCTAAGCTATATATAGTCTTTTGAGTTTCTTTGGGCACTTATAAATTTTTTATCTCTATTTTTATTCCTTTTTTTTATATATTTGTGCATATTCTCAACAGTGGCAGTTGCAGTATTCTTTGTTTTTATTCCTTTTTTAATATATTTGTGCAGATTCTAAAAGCGGCGGCGCTTTTTAGTTGTTAATGCATTTGGTGTATACCTTTAGCTTCCTAGTTAGCAAGAGACTGAGTTAGAATAGATCCGAAAATAAAAAGAATCCAAACTTTAGGGTTTAAATTAAAATAGAGAGGAAAATAAAAAAAAAAAAACAATTTATAAAATAGAGATTGAAATACGTTTGCAAATTCGAAACCTAAAACAGCATGGACACCTTTAGCTTCACAGTTTTATTAGAAAATAAGAGGTAAAACATACAAGAAACAGAACTACGAGAAAAGTAAAACTACTTTTAGGTGCAGGTTTCTGGTTAGCTTGAGAGTATATCAGAAGAGAGGATAATAAAAACAAGGACAGACAACAAGCCAATGATTCTTCGACGACTCCCCATTCTCTTCCCTTTGCTAGAAGAAAAACTCAATTCTTCTCCGCGGTCCGTATGGGTGATCGTGGTCCGGTTTTTGAAAAAATTAGAACTAGACCACTAAATTTGGTTTTTAATTTTTTGCACCAATAAGCATAAAAAAAATTTCAGAACCGGACCAAAACCAGAATTCTGGTTTCGATTCTGGTCCTTCCAAGGAAGATTTTTTTTTTTTTTAAACAATACCTACTTTTTTCATTGGTCAGACAAAAACCCAGCAGCCAGATATGTTATATTTGCACAATTAAAACCGGAAGCGTGTATGGTTTGAAAATGGGGGTTCTATTTTTTTCACAATTAACGCCAGAAATGTGATATTTTTTCATTGAAATCTTCCGGATTCAAAACTGAGAGGGTTCCAGATTTCCAGTTTTCCCTACTTTTGAAACCTAAAAATTCCCATTTCCCTTTCTTTACTGGACGGAGGACAAGGTTTATTAAGAAAAATTAAAGCAGAACCAACTGATGAACTTATATCAAAATTAGCGATAGTAAAAATATTTCGTTCCAGTATAAGCTAATCAAATCCAGAAGCATATTTAAAAAAAAATATTCACTGTTGCAAAAGTGAATTGGCTTAACTGGCCCAGGGATCGAGCCAAGCGGTCCCTAAACGAGCCAGCGGGCCAGCTCGCGAAGAACAAGGGAGAACGGGAGAACGAATAGAGATTACCCGGTGAGAGGTTCCGAGTGATGTTGACGAAGCTAAAGTTGGAGGTGGCTCGGCCAGTAGTCTGATAAAGAGTGGTGACGAGCTTGCCGGAGGGTGAGATTTGACGGAGGTCGGACCAGGAAAAGGAAAAGCATTCGAGGAGGACATGGTGGCGGAGGACGTCGGCAAGAGATGTGGGAGACAGGCGGTTGGTGAGATCGGAGAAGGCGGAGAGAATAAGGATTGGGAACGGCGAGAAGGGTTAGAGACGAGCGGAAGCTCAGATCGGCGGCAATGGAGTTGGTGAGAAGAGAATAGCAATGGGAAAGATCGGAGGAGGAGGCGAGGAGAAGTTTACATTGATCGAAGTCGCGGGCAGGATTAGGGTTGGGAGAGGAGAAGAAAATAGAGGAGAGTGATAGGGGGTAAAATAGGGAGATAAATCAGTGATGGCCATTTGACTGATTGATTTCGTAGCGGTGACAGAGGGCGGGCGGGCCCACCCGCACCCACTCCGATTTATTTGCTTTAAAATATATTCAAATTATTATAAATTACAATTGCAACCTTAAATTTATTTATTTATTTAACCAGCAAGATCTTAAATCAGTGCTCAACAATACTTCTTAGACCTCCAATTCGCTTTATTTACAAAAATACTCCTCCGACGAAGAAACTAACAAATATAATTGAAAATTAAAATTATGTTTATCTTTTATTAAATAATTAAATAAAATTACAATAAATCGTATAAGTATTAGAAAAATTACAAAAATTTTAAATTCTTTTCCATGATGTGACAAACATATATTAAAAATTTCAAATAAATTTAATATCATTTAGTATTTTTTTAAAATTAATTTATAAAGTGAATAATGAATAAAAATTTACACATAGAACGAGCTATTGATGTCTTTAGACCGGTCGCCAGTTTCAGTTGTAAATAACAAATAGAGGGTGATCATAGAGTAATCGGTCGACCGCCAGAGTTTAATTTACTACATTTCATATAATTTAATATTTTAGTAGTTAAAGTTTTAAGTTTTTGGTGTTTTAATAAAACAAATAGTTTACCGTTCATATTTATTTTTACCCTTGTATATATTACTCGTCATTGCGTCCGCTTCAAGCAACTGACGTTTCTAGTTTCTAATTTTTAATATTTAATAAAAACTTTTATATTATTTTATTTATTCAATAGGAAAAATGTAATAAATAAGCAATAAAATTACATATGATTACTATTTAAATAAAATGATATATATTACGCTTTAATTTTAAATTTTATCTTTAGACGTGACAATTATTAATTGATGCCGTTAACAAATTATTTTAATTATTTGTAATTTATCATATTAATTACGTCAATTAACAAATATCAAAACAAAAATAATAATAAGATAACGTCGATTAGACAGTGTATAAATAACACATATGACATTAGCTAAAGTCCAACAATGTGAGATCTGTATTCTGTAAAAAAAAACAAAAAAAAAAAAAAAAAAAAAAAACAAAAAAAAAAAAAACAAAAAAAAAAAAAAACAAAAAAAAAAAAACAAAAAAAAAAAAAAAAAAACAAAAAAAAAAAAAAAAAAACAAAAAAAAAAAAAAAAAAACAAAAAAAAAAAAAAACAAAAAAAAAAAAACAAAAAAAAAAAAAAAAACAAAAAAAAAAAAAACAAAAAAAAAAAAACAAAAAAAAAAAAACAAAAAAAAAAAAAAAAACAAAAAAAAAAAAACAAAAAAAAAAAAACAAAAAAAAAAAAAAAAAAAAAAAAAAAAACAAAAAAAAAAAAAAAAAAAAACAAAAAAAAAAAAAAAACAAAAAAAAAAAAACAAAAAAAAAAAAAAAAAAAAAAAACAAAAAAAAAAAAAAAACAAAAAAAAAAAAAAAACAAAAAAAAAAAAAAAAACAAAAAAAAAAAAACAAAAAAAAAAAAAAAAACAAAAAAAAAAAAAACAAAAAAAAAAAAAAAAACAGTGTATATATACACATATGACATATATCATAAAGTCCAACAATGTGAGATCTTGTATTCTGTAAATTGTAGATGCACTTGGATGGCTTTGATTTGATGGCACTTCAACTTTGGGAGGACGGGATATTTTGCACTCTATAAAGCTTGAATTCGATTTGATATAGATTTTAACGTAATAGTTTTAAGTATTTGAAAACAAGCTCAAAATTTTCTTGATGTGAAATAATTTTAAGTTTAACATGTAAATTGCACAAATAATGCGAAATTACTACAACACTGTCGTATATAAAACTTGTACGAAATCAGTGGAAAGTTATTTTATCAAGTTCATAGGTCGACAAAGATATTTTTGAGCGATTGTGTGCTACATTATTTCACCCGTTGTTAATGTTAATGCATCACTCAAAACGTGTTTAATCGTATTTAGCCTTTGAACTCGATAAACTAATAAATAGGATCTAAGTTAAATTTTAAGTACAGGTCATAAGTGGATATATATATTTATGAACAATGTTACGGTCGATTTTTTTTAAAAAAACTCATTGACGAGTCAAAAATGATTAGCGCAGTTAGTATAATAATTTATAAATAAATAATCACATTAGTTACATTTTAATTACAATGCGACATATATATATACATATAGATTTCATATGTAATTGGAGTGTACTTGTCACGTCCTAAATTGTTTGGAGGTCCCAAAATTACACTTGGCCAATATTGTGTATATTATCCACCACCCTCAACTATTGGAAGTCAAATTCAGCGCATAAAATAGTAACACAGAAGGAAAGAATGGTGGGCAGCTACGGTCGAGGAGTAATTCTCTGATCCAGTGTTTGGCGTGGATATGGATATGGTGAGATGGGTGGAGAAACAGTTTGATACGGAAGGCTTGGGAAGGGATGAGTTGATAGATCCTTCTTTGCTGCCATTGTTGCCGGCCCAAGAAACAGCTGCTTTTCGAGTGCTCGAAATCGCTCTACAATGCACGAAGACTGTGCCGCAGGAGAGCCCATCGTCTAGGCAAGTCTCCGATCAACTTCTGAATGTGTTCAACAACCGAATAGTTGATTCCGGTAAGACGAATATTGACTGAATAGACAAAGGTCAGTAGTCTAAGACGATCTTGGATAAGGACTACGTGATTGACATTCAAGTTCTGTCGTTTTTTTTTTTTTTTTTTTTTTTTTTTTGAAATGGGAACATGTAAAGTAGTAACATCCAACATTTCAACAAAATCGACTATCATTTATTCACGTTACAAATAATTATCAGAAGAATCTTAAACTATAAATATATCAAATGAATCGCCCTAAATAAATTCGTCCTTAGATTATATTATCTTAACCAAATAACCTTCATAGGCTATTGCACATGCACTCCTAGTTTTTATTTAAGAGCAGCGAGCTTCCCTTATCAAAGAGCGGGCTCTCGCTGACCACTCCAAATAACAAAAAAAATGCTCGGGAGCTTGCTGAGAATTATTTTGTTAACAAAGTATAGTTTGAGAGGAGGTTGATTAAGTGACAGTGTAACGGTAAATTTATTAATAACATTATAGGAATATATGTTAAGATTTTATTGTTAATTATCCTTAAAATACTTAAAATTCAAAATGTTGGGTAAAACAAACTAACTATTTTTGACAAAAATATATATTTTTCCAAAAATAAATTTTACTTATAATAAAAAATAGGAAAAAGTTCAATTTAGACCCCAACGTATAGGGTCAGTGGCCATTTGGAACATAACGTTTTTTTTTGTACTCAATCAAACTCTATCGTATAAAACGTTTGCAATTCAAACCCTGCCGTCAATTTTTCAGTTAAAATTGACAGATGCCTTTTTAAAATTACCAAACTACCCCTCTCTCTCTCTCATCCCTCCCTCCCTCTCCTGCTGTCTGCACTCAGATGCCAAATCCATACATTTGCATCTGCTTTTACTTCCATGGCCGTGCTGCATTATCGCTCCTAACAAAAAATTCGGCAAAACTCACTTCCTAACAATAATTTCTTTCTACAATTCTCGTCTGAAATCAAAAGTGATTTCGACACTCATCCGAAAAAATTCACAATGACAGACAAAGAGATAACAATTGCAGAAAGCTCCAAATCTCCAATATGGCCAACAAAGATATTGGTGAAAGAATTAATCTCATAATTGCACAAAATATTGAAAGCAAGGGCTGCAATTGCCCAGAGTTTGGTGGATTCAACATAAACAACATATTTCACATCCTGGAAATTAAGAACCGGAGAATAATCTCTGACGTGAGATTCTATAAATGCCGACGGGGCGTGGTGGAGGTCAGTCGTATCCATTTTCAGCGTCTCTATCTCATTTTTCCGACTCAGAAAATGAGACAGAGACGCCGGAAATTCTCACCCGGCTGAGGAAATTCTTCGTTGTTCTCGAGCAGAACAGAACAAAGCCTCTGTTCTGAGAGGGAGAAAGAAGAAAAGAGGAAGAAACGGAGGAGAGGAGGCTGGAAATCGTCGGCGTCGGCCTAAGTTCTTTGTCGCCTGGACAGAACACGCAGAGAGGGAGAAAGAAGAAAAGAGGAAGGAGGAAAAGAAAAAAAAAGAATAAAGGGGGGAGGGGTATCTGGCGTTGAGAGAGAGAGAGAGAGGTAATTTTGAAAGGACATTGGTCAATTTTAATTGAAAAATTAATTGCAGGGTTTGAATTGTAAACGTTTTATACGATAGGATTTGATTGAGTACAAAAAAACGTTAGGTACCAAATAACCACTGACCCCATACATTAGGGTATAAATTGAACTTTTCCCTAAAAAAATATATATTTTTGACATTTAGTGTCACCCATTGTGCCATAGAGTCATAATTAAGCTGAATTTTTTCGCCGTGAACCTCCTCTGCCGCTTTACGCCGCCAATTCCCCCTCACAGTGGAGTTAGCTGCTAGAATCTCCGGCTTACCGTACTGAGGCTGCCACTTCTTCTCTCTCTTGCACAATCACTGTCCAATATTTGGGTCCCTTTTCGCGCATCCGATCCAATTCTGGGGTGCTTTCTCATGGAGGTATTCGGACTCTGGTTAATTTTGAAAGACATTGGTCAATTTTAATTGAAAAATTAATTGCAGGGTTTGAATTGTAAACGTTTTATACGATAGGATTTGATTGAGTACAAAAAAACGTTAGGTACCAAATAACCACTGACCCATACATTAGGGTATAAATTGAACTTTTCCCTAAAAAATATATATTTTTGACATACATTTAGTGTCACCCATTGTGCCATAGAGTCATAATTAAGCTGAATTTTTTCGCCGTGAACCTCCTCTGCCGCTTTACGCCGCCAATTCCCCCTCACAGTGGAGTTAGCTGCTAGAATCTCCGGCTTACCGTACTGAGGCTGCCACTTCTTCTCTCTCTTGCACAATCACTGTCCAATATTTGGGTCCCTTTTTCGCGCATCCGATCCAATTCTGGGGTGCTTTCTCATGGAGGTATTCGGACTCTGTTTGCTTCCGGGTAGATTGCATTCTCTCTTTTATCGGTTCATTTCATCTTTCGCAGTGGCCTTTCTCTCTTTTAATTATTCTTGTGATTTTTTAGCGTGTTAAAAATTCATTTCTGTCGTTTCTTTCTGATGTATGAGTGAGTTCGTGGGATTGGCTAGGTCTTAGCAATGTGTAAATTTTCAAAGGCGTACATTTCCTTAGCGTTTTGTAGATATGGGTGGTCGATGAGAAAATACAGCTGCTAAACTTGGATTTTTTGTTTTTGTTTTTGTTTTTGTTTTTTCGGAAAGTTCTCTGTTTATGGCAAAACAGGTTAGTGGATGCATTTTGGTGATGATGTTTTACTTTTTACTGTTATTGTAGTTTTGTCAGTATAATTCTAGTGGGAGCATCATTACGTGAATGATCTCCAATTAGTTCCCCATTTCCCAATGAGGCTTCACAACGGCTATGTTTGTTAGTGAGAAGAATCTGAGGAAATTAGGTTGGTACGTTACTTTCTATGATTGGATTCTTTTTATAAATGGTAAATCACATTTCATTGATAGTTTGGTTTATTTTTTTTGTCAAGCAATCATTGAAGGTTGAAGAGCTGGAAAGGAATGGATGATATAGAGGATTTACTAGTGGGTAATGTAGACAGAGGTGGCATACCTTTAGGTTTTCGTTTGCCTTTAACAGCCGTGGGAATGAAGATCAAGAAGAAGAACAAGAAAGAATCTGTTGTCAAAGATGACAGCAAAGACCTCATTCAAACTCAGAATCCAATTTCTTTCCCCTCTACTAAAATTCCTGGAACCGAGGTCTCGCTCTCTATCCTTCTTTTTCTATTATATCGTTTCATTTGTCTGTAGCTATACATATGAATTCTCGTTTGATGCTATTCATGCAGTCTATCTATATCAAAACATTTGGCTGCTCGCACAACCAGGTAAGTTTTGGTTAACAATGTATTGAAATTTTTTTATGATATTAACCTCCCTTATTTCTTAAGTTATTATGATTTACCCAACTGATAGTTTTACTGTAATTTAGGGATCTTAACATTAAGACAAATAAACCAATTTGGTCAATTCATTGAAATTCAACAACAATTACTGAATTCTGATTTCTCCAACCATTGTTTTCAGTAATAGGTATGTCAATGCACATCTTTTAAATATGGATATTTTGTAATTTAAAAAGTGGACACGATAAGGGTGCTTCGGTGATTATATACTGATGAAACATGCTTCAGTGGTGATACAAAAAACTCTTTAAAATTTGTTTGCTCCAAGATTTAAGCTTGGCACGATGGCTATAGTATTGTGTCTTAAGAGTATTATTATGGCATTTACATGTGCATTCTCAAAGTTTAAAGCTTGGCCTGATGGCTTTAGTATTCTGCCTAAAGAATATTATTATTTCATCATTTATTGGTCATCTGTGTTTTGTTGGTCTCATTATTAATTCCTTGACTGATATTTTATATGAAGTTTTTGGTTTACAAAGTTCTTTAAAAAACATACTTATAGATGATTGTGTTCTTGTTTATGGATTCTGGTTTCAAATTGATCACCAATTTTCGCCATATACTTCTTAATGACATAGTAAGATCATTGATATTCTCTTTGCTTAAACTTTTCATTTACAGAGTGACAGTGAATACATGGCTGGACAACTATCAGCATTTGGATATTCCTTGTCTGACAATCCAGAGGATGCAGACCTCTGGCTGATAAACACGTAAGAGCTTTTATCTCCAAAGACTGTGTTCTTGATTTTTTAAATAGAAATATCAAGGAACATGTAGCCAATAAAATGGAATGTCTCCACCCGATCAAACAAGAAAGTGCTAATGTGCAATCACCTTATCATTTGATGCTCTTAAGAAAGTAGGATCTATGGTGTGAAATTAAATTTTGGTGACAGTAGGGTAATGATTTAAAGTTTTCCGTCACAACAATATGGGATTATGGTTCACATTAGTTGTTGTATAACATCTTAAGGAGTGAAGGTGGTGTATTCCGTGGACCTGGTAGAAGAAGGCATAGGTTATCACACTTACTTTTATGAGGGTATTAAATGGGATTAAAGAGGAGACAGATGCTTATCATTATCTTGTCATGTTGCCTGGATTCTTCGGTTTGTATGGAACCTGGTTTATAATATCCTAGACTGGGAAAGAAATATCACATTTGGTAAAATAAGAGGACATCTGTGTTACTATGTAAGGAGTTCCATACTCCTGAATTCAAGATTAAGAAGATAATTGAATACCTGTTTTATTTTCAAAGAAAATGTCAAAACTTCTTTTTATTTGGCTTCTTTGGGTGGTGTGGCGATCCTTATAAAAAAGAGTTATGTTATGAAATCTTTGGTCATTAAATCAACGTTCAATTCCAGTAGCTACGGATTTTACTATGTTCTTTGATTATCTGATCAAGCACACTGTGGTTGCCTCCGATTTTCTTAATGGACCTATTAATTCTTTTGATATAGACAATTTGTTGGTCTGTGATTAGATGACCTTTACATGTGCATTCCCCCTCAAAGTTTAAAAAGCTTGGCCTGATGGCTTTAGTATTCTGCCTAAAGAATATTTAATTAATCTTACTATTTTTATAGAATTTTTGGTTTACAAAGTTCTTAAAAATACTTATAGATGATTGTGTTCTTGTTTATGGATCTGGTTTCAAATTGATCACCATTTTCGCCATATACTTCTAATGACATAGTAAGATCATGATATTCTCTTTGCTTAAACTTTTCATTTACAGAGACAGTGAATACATGGCTGGACAAACTATCAGCATTGGATATTCCTTGTCTGACAATCCAGAGGATGCAGACCTCTGGCTGATAAACACGTAAGAGCTTTTATCTCCAAAGACTGTGTTCTTGATTTTTTAAATAGAAATATCAAGGAACATGTAGCCAATAAAATGGAATGTCTCCACCCGATCAAACAAGAAAGTGCTAATGTGCAATCACCTTATCATTTGATGCTCTTAAGAAAGTAGGATCTATGGTGTGAAATTAATTTTGGTGACAGTAGGGTAATGATTTAAAGTTTTCCGTCACAACAATATGGGATTATGGTTCACATTAGTTGTTGTATAACATCTTAAGGAGTGAAGGTGGTGTATTCCGTGGACCTGGTAGAAGAAGGCATAGGTTATCACACTTACTTTTATGAGGGTATTAAATGGGATTAAAGAGGAGACAGATGCTTATCATTATCTTGTCATGTTGCCTGGATTCTTCGGTTTGTATGGAACCTGGTTTATAATATCCTAGACTGGGAAAGAAATATCACATTTGGTAAAATAAGAGGACATCTGTGTTACTATGTAAGGAGTTCCATACTCCTGAATTCAAGATTAAGAAGATAATTGAATACCTGTTTTATTTTCAAAGAAAATGTCAAAACTTCTTTTTATTTGGCTTCTTTGGGTGGTGTGGCGATCCTTATAAAAAAAGAGTTATGTTATGAAATCTTTGGTCATTAAATCAACGTTCAATTCCAGTAGCTACGGATTTTACTATGTTCTTTGATTATCTGATCAAGCAACACATGTGGTTGCCTCCGATTTTCTTAATGGACCTATTAATTCTTTTGATATAGACAATTTGTTGGTCTGTGATTAGATGACCTTTACATTTGCATTAAAAAAAAATGTATGTATATCTGAAAAGTTTTATAGGTTAGTAAGTTTAGTTAATGCATGACAAAGTATATCAGTGGTAGCTACAACTCCAAAAAAATAAAAAAAGAAGAAAACTAATGAAATGTTTTCCTCTACTACTCAACCACTCAAGAGGATTACAAAATGGAAATTTCAACCCCTAAGATTCAAGTCCTTGTCGTAAAAAATCGTTCTACTTCTTTAATTCATGCACCAAAAAATCAAAAGGGAGCTAATCTAACCAAATTCTCTTTACACAGTCCGAAAATCTCCCACAACGTTGCCCAGAAGTGCCCAATTTCTTCTGACATCTCCCAATAAAAGTCACAACCCAGTGATCTCCTGCCACTCAACAATGAAGTAAAAGATGATTAACACTCTCTTCCTCCTCTTTGCAAAGAGCATAACAAGTTGGCATCAAGAATCCCCTCCTTTTATGATTGTACATTGTGAGTATACTTCCCCTCCTCATCAGCCACAAAAGTACCACTATGATGGGGCAGCTTCAGACCTCTATAAATGTTTCCCCACACTGCGGTCTGCTCCCTCTAAAAAAATCACTCTGTTTTAGAGTGCTCCTGTTTTGCTTGCATCCAAGCCATAAAGTTACTTGAACCCCTCCTCAAAGTAACGCATGGATCCTCTTAGAAAGTACCTGTTAAGATAGGAATGCAACTGGCAAAATTATTCATCCTTCCAAGTATAATTAAACAACATATTCCACCTGCCAACCCTATGAAAATTGGATTGAATTGCTTACTCTCATTGCAAGAGTTTTTGTCATTATATATAAAGTTTTAGGGAGTTCCAAAAAAAGCTGAAAATCAGCACACTACATCAATATAGGTCTAGCTAAATAAAAAATATAATTACTAAATATTTGAACATTTGCCGTTATAATATAATAATAATAATGCATTAGTCCCCTTCTGTTCTATTCAAACAAATCAGAATGTCTTCCACCGAAGGATTTTACCCATATCCCTCCAAAAACCTACTTAGAATTATACCCTAAGCACCCTAAATAATTATCTTTATTTTGATAGAAATGTGTGGATATCTTTGTGTATGTCCATGCATGGACATTTCTCATCGTCTATTCACCAAATACACGTCAATAGAGAAGGTTTTATACAATTTTTGTACTACAACTGATATGTAGTGATTATTATGATACATGCAGATGCACCGTTAAATCCCCTAGTCAGTCTGCCATGGACACCTTAATTGAAAAATGCAAAAGGGCAAAAAAGCCACTGGTGGTTGCTGGTTGCGTGCCACAAGGAAGTCAAAATCTGAAGGAACTAGAAGGGATCAGTATTGTAGGAGTACAACAGATTGACCGGGTAGTAGAAGTTGTGGAGGAGACTTTAAAAGGTCATGAAGTGCGGCTTTTGTACCGAAAGACATTACCAGCACTCGATCTTCCTAAGGTGCAAGTTGATATTAATTTAATGGCTGTAGAACTTCCCTAAGAATCTATTTCTAGCATGTTGATAATTTCTATTCGTGAATCTCTTGCTACTTAAACTTTTTATTCTTTTGACCAATGTACTAAACTAATCTGGAGATGAACTGTGGCTTCTTTCAACAGGTCAGAAAAAATAAGTTTGTTGAGATTCTTCCCATTAATGTTGGTTGTTTGGGTGCTTGTACGTATTGCAAGACAAAACATGCCCGTGGTCATTTAGGAAGCTACACTATTGATAGCCTTGTAAGTTCTTTTTTGTTAACACAGGGTTTTTTTATTTTTTATTTCAAGTAATGTGTAGTTTCCATCTTAATTGAATGTAAGTTTTCCAGGTACAACGTGTAAGAACTGTCATAGCCAATGGAGTCAAGGAAATATGGTTAAGTAGTGAAGATACTGGAGCATATGGTACTATACATGTTTTATGTGTGGTTATTCTTGTTATTTTAAAGAGTTCGATTTGATTTTGATATATTTTTTCTTTTGGTTTCTATAGGCCGAGACATTGGAGTTAATCTTCCAAGTTTGTTGAATGCTATTGTTAATGAGCTTCCTCCTGATGCAAGCACAATGCTTCGCATTGGGATGACAAATCCTCCTTTTATTCTTGAGCATTTGAAAGAGATAGCAGATGTCTTGCGTCATCCATGTGTATACTCGTTTTTACATGTACCAGTTCAATCTGGTTGTGATAATGTGTTGCAGGTAAGAATCTATTAACCAACTTGTACTGGTAAGATTTGTCTTTGTTTCTTTCTGATGTGAAGTGCTGGGTGAATGTATGTTGGTTTTTTTATAATTTTTTAGTATCTTCTGAAAATTTCGAATGAAATTAAATCTCCCCCCAAAATTGAATCAAAGGACAATATGAATATGAGGTATCTTCTTAAGGAGTTATAAACATCGATTGGAAGGGAACACTATTGCAGATAAAAGGGATTTGACTAAATAGAGAACTACCATTGTCCAATTAGGAAAAAAAAAATATAGCGTTATGAGAAAACAATGATTAAGAGAATATATTAGCTTGCATTAGACTGATAGGGAAATATATTATGACAAAAGTCAAAGAATAAGTTTTATTTATTCGAATACTTTCCCTCTAGCTAGTGTACAAGTTGTAGCGATTATGTAATTAATGTTGCGTTTTCCCTTCTCTTATAAGACATCCCCTCAAGCTGACGAATAATTGATAGATTTATTGTTCGGTGAATGCTAAAGGAGTCACAATTTGCTATTACGATTTCGACTGGCTTGATTTTCTTTAAATGAAGCGTCTCAACTTTAACATGTTGAGCCAAATTATCAATTGTATTTTTGTCATGATGTTAAACAAAAGTTGGTCCTTTAGGTTTTCAAATTAGCTCTTTAAGCAGATACTCGTTGACAAAATTTTCGCAAATCCCTTATCCCGGGGCACAATTCAACCTATTGACTTAGTGACAGCAAGTTTTTTCTTGCTTCACTTGAGTAACCAAATCGCGGCCCATAAATGTATATTAGGTTGCCATAGTCTAATTTTGATTGAATCAATTAGTCTGCATTTGTATAGGCTTCAATTAGAAAGTTAACATTTTTTGAAAAGAATAATTTTTTACATTTTTAAATAATAGTAGCAAGATTTAAATTCAGAAATTAGTTTTTTTTTTTTTTTAAATGGTAATAATAGTATATTGGTGTAAAAGGAAATGTATTCAAGCATGGAAGCTAATAAAAAAACACGTCCCAAGGAACTACAAAAAGGCATAATTGTTTGACACTCTACCGCGTAAAGAGAACATATTACCAAAAAAGTAGTTTCACACATCCAAACAATCATCTTCAACCCTCAATGCTATTTTGTATTGCATTAAAAAATGCAGTAAGGCATTGAGTAGCATGAAGCCATTGTGTCGACCCTTCTAACACCGCCAGTCCAACATTGAGCTCTTTGCAGACTTTGGCATGGCCAAGCAAAGGTCCAGCCACAGCCAACCCAAATCCAAAAAGTTTCTTGATTTATTATATGGTTGTGCAATTATTTTTTTTTCATATCCATTTCTTTCATTTGTGTAGCATAATTTCCATTTGAATTTTTATTGGAAGAACTTTATTTTTCTAGCCTTTATCAGCTGTCTTGTTACAATATGCTTTGTGGAAAATGTTCCTATAATTATTCTATTCTCAGGTAATGAACCGAGAATATACTGTCAAGGAATTCAGAGCTGTGGTAGATACCTTAACTGAGCTTGTTCCTGAAATGCAGATTGCAACGGATATAATTTGCGGATTTCCTGGTTTGTTTTTTTGACATGTGACATTTTTTTTATAAGAAATTTAGAAATGAGTACCTCAGAAGAAAATGGTCTAAAGAAAAACTATAAAAGGCTAGATCTACTAGTTCATGGAACTTTAATTCTAAAATGCTGTGGCTGATCAATTCTTATTATGTCATCCCACACAATGCGAGAACTGTCACCACTTCATGATGATGAAATAATTGATCACTTGAGTAATTGAGATTAGGAAAGATAATTCTAATACTAACGAAGAATCATACAAGCCAAAAGTGAATGATCATTGAAAGAAGATATGATATGGTTGTCTATGATTTTTTGTGGTGGAAGTTTTGGAAGAGTTGTTGCATTAAACATATTTTCTATATTAAATTCAAATGATAGAGAATGAATACTTGTATCTTCGTGTTGTCAGGGGAAACTGAAGAAAATTTTTCTCAAACTGTAAGCCTTATTGAAGAATACAAGTTCCCTCAAGTTCACATTTCACAATTTTATCCTCGACCAGGTACTTGAATAAAGATATAAAATGCAACTATTTTTTTTTCCAAGCTACTCACATTATTGTTTTCGATTTATGGATGGCCTAAGGGAGTTTTTTTCGACGATTTCCTAATTGAATACAATATTTTAAAAGGCTAAATGAAGGCTATAGGTGTTTGACTTGGGTGAAGTGAGGCATAAGCCTCAGGTCGAGGTAGTATGAAGCATAAGCTGAAAAGTACTTTAGTTTCTTTTATTGTGTCAAAAGATAAAACAATGAAAATAGCTCAAATATTCCACATTGTTTTCTCTAACTTTCCTCGTATCCAAGGATTTGTATCTTCTCAAGGAGGTCAAATACCTCCATGTTGGGGCATTCTGATCCAACAATAAAGAAAAATCAAGAGATTTCTTCCAAATCTTGTCGTCGCACGAAATGCGAGGCTTATGGCATTATGTGCCTATTAACATGGATCTGATAATGAAACGTATTAGTAGTCCAAACAACTTTTGAAGAGGAAATATTGTTATTTTTTGAATGTAGGTACTCCTGCTGCAAGAATGAAGAAGGTTCCCAGTGCTATTGTGAAGAAACGAAGCCGAGAGTTGACTTCCATTTTTGAAGCATTCGTACCATATACGGGAATGCAAGGTACCGTTGTCAGAATTTGGATAACGGAAATTGCAGCTGATGGCATACACTTGGTAAGAAGAATGCTTTTCCTTTTTACATCTTGTCTAACAGGTGCTTGTTATTTTTTTCTGAGTTTGATGTTCCCTTTACTTCTCTAGGTGGGACACAGCAAGGGATATGTGCAGGTGCTTGTAATTGGGCCAGAGAGCATGCTAGGAACTTCAGCAATTGTGAAGATAACGTCCGTAGGTAGATGGTCGGTTTTTGGAGACGTGATTGAGACCGTGAATTGTGTAGGTGAAGGTGATGACAAAGTATCATCAGGTAAAGAATGCTCTCCTTCCGGTCCTGGCAAGAATTATGCGTGTTCAGTGGAAGCAGGAGAGTGTTGTTGTGGAAATGGGAGCTGCAAAGAGGAGACTACCCCTAGCGGAAACAATAGTGGCGACAGAAGAGGTATGGTTGAATGGTTACTCAGAAGAAGGAATAATCCAGTGAAGAGAGTAGAAAATGAAATTGCAGTTGCTCCTGAGAAAGATGAGAAATTGGCCAAAGACAGATTGTTGGTTCAGTGGGATGGCATTGATCGGGCTCTTCTGGGTGGGATGCTCGTATGCATAACTATAATCGCTGCGCTCCTGCTACACTGCGGATTGAGGATACTCTCCTCCGATTAAATGAGGAATATACTACCTTTTGTTGTAGTGATGTTTCTTTTCCTTCTCAATTTACAGTTCAGAATCTTTATTCGGGACAATTATGTATAAGCAGTTGCTCTTTTTCAATCCAAGTTTTTGATGCCTTTTTCTCTCTTTTCAACCCTAGTTCGTTGGATTTGGAAGTGTATTTATGTTGATTTTCATGGATTAATGGCCATAAACTTCGCTTTTCCGAGTCTTTAGAAGAATGCATCAAGTTCGATTTCTTCGGCATTAGTTCTCTGCACTGTTCATGCGTAGAATGTTGTACTTGGGAGAAGACAAAATTCCATTGAACCAGACGCGAGGTTGAAAGAATGAATCATTTGTTACCAGACGCTTAGAACATGGATGCAGCAGGATCGGAAGTCGCCGCCAGCGGAAGTCGCCGCCATCATATTTCCCGAAATGTAAGTAAATTGAGCTACGAACAGTTCAAAAAAGCCCAACTGATAATTCAAACGCTTAGAATTTGATTAGAAGGCGTAATTTACGAATATTCTGCCTCATTGATTGGTCTAATAGAGTTTACAGTAACCATGTAGCTGATGTTGATGGTTGTGGTCTTGTACTTCTGCACATTATCGCTTCACAACGGAGAGGTATAATCAACGATGGAGGCGCCGCTGCTTTCACATGGAGACGCGCTGGACGACGCAGTTGATCACAAAGGCCGACCGGCCCTCAGATCCACCTCCGGCCGGTGGAGATCCGCCGCATTTATCATTGGTTAGTTCAGGCTCCCAACTACTCTCACCGGATTTTTTTTAATGATAGTTTCGGTCGATTAGGGGTAGAGGTTGCAGAGCGGTTCGCTTACTACGGTATCAGCTCCAACCTTATTAACTTTTTGACGGATCAGCTGGGACAGTCAACCGCCACTGCTGCTGAGAATGTGAATGCCTGGTCCGGAACAGCCTCCTTGCTCCCTCTGCTCGGAGCCTTTGTTGCCGATTCGTTTCTCGGCCGTTACCGTACCATCCTATATGCGTCTGCTCTCTATGTCCTGGTTCGTCTTCCTCTGAATTTCTATCGCTACTTATTGGGTCGTTTCAACTAGACTTAGTATTTTCTTTGTTTTGGGGGCGGATTGGTAAACTTGATCGTTAATTTTGACCGAATTCTCTCCAGGGTTTGGCGCTGCTGACATTATCGGCTACCATTTCTTCTCCATCTGCTTTTCCATGTCAAGACACTTCGTGTCACTCTTCTTCCCAGCTACAACTGGTATTCTTCTTCTTCTCCTTATATTTGGTAGCACTTGCACAAGGAGGGCACAAGCCCTGTGTTCAGGCATTTGGGGCTGATCAATTCGACGGGAATGACCCAGAGGAATGCAAATCTAAAAGCTCCTTCTTCAACTGGTGGTACTTTTGTTTATGTGCTGGAGCTTTTGCAACCCTTTCCTTCTTAAACTATGTGCAAGATAACCTTGGCTGGGTTCTTGGGTTTGGAATTCCTGGCATTGCAATGCTTGCTGCGCTGCTTGTTTTCTTGCTAGGAACTCGGACCTACCGATACACCACTAAAGGAGATGAGAAAAATCCTTTTGTCCGAATCGGTCGGGTATTTGTGGCAGCTGCTAGGAATTGGCGAACTACTTCTTCGACTTTAAGTTACGAAGAGGAAGCTCGGGGAAATTTGCCTCACCAAAGTTCTCAACAGTTTAGGTAAATCCACTCTTTGCTGTTTGATTTTTGCTGTCCATCTTTATGAGCTTCAGAATGAATCCTTAGAATTTTGAGAGTCTTTAATGTTAAAGCTAACTCATTCTTCTTGGGAACTCGAATGATCCGCCAGCAATTGATGTTTTTATCTCTTCATTTTTTTTGGGTGTTGTCTTGCTACGCTTTTAAAATTGAACAAACAAACACTTTCCCTCCATTTAGTTTTTCTGAAATTAGACCGATGATCCCAGCAGGTTCATTACCATATGTTCTGTTCTTTCCTTTCTAAACACTAAAACATTCTGTTCTGATTATTGATTGCATCTCCATGTATACATAACAAACTAGAAAAACTTCTTCCCACTTTCTGTAAGCTTTATTTTAGATTATTTCTTCTATAGTAGCCAAAATGATTGATAAATTAACACCAACTCCAAAAGCTTAATAGATTATTATGTGCAATCATATATTGTTCAGAAGGTTGGATTATTTTGACTTCTACAGATTCCTCAATAAAGCATTGGTTGCACCGAACGGTACAAAAGCCGATGGTTACATCTGTAGCATCAGCGAGGTTGAGGAAGCGAAAGAAATACTTAGGCTCGTACCAATATGGGCAACATGCTTGTTATATGCTGTCGTGTATGCACAGTCGTCCACTTTCTTCACTAAGCAAGGAGTTACTATGGACAGATCAATCACACCAGGCTTCAAAATTCCAGCTGCTTCACTTCAATCCTTCATCAGTCTTGCAATCATCCTTACCCTTCCCATATACGATCGAATATTTGTCCCAATAACACGGTATTTTACAGGGAAACCTTCAGGCATCACGATGCTACAGAGAATCGGAATAGGAATGCTTTTCTCTGCTGTTTCAATGGCGATTGCAGCCCTGGCAGAGACAAAAAGGCTCGACACTGCCAAGAAATACGGATTGGTCGATACCCCAAATGCAACAATACCCCTAAGCATTTGTTGGTTGATTCCTCAGTATGTGCTATTTGGAGTTGCAGATGTTTTCACAATGGTCGGTTTGCAGGAGTTTTTCTACGACCAAATACCAAACGGATTAAGGAGTTTGGGTTTGGCTCTTTATCTTAGTATCTTCGGGGTCGGAAACTTTCTGAGCAGCTTTCTTGTTTCGGCCATCGAAGATTTAACCAGTGGTGATGGACGAGAAGGGTGGTTCGCTAATAATCTAAACCGAGCACATCTCGACTACTTCTACTGGCTGCTGGCTGGACTCAGCGCAATCGAATTGGCTGCATACTTGTATTTTGCCAAGTCGTATATCTACAAGATTAACGAGTAACTGTAAGTATATTTTCTGACTTTATATTATGTTTCGTTAAATCGATATTAATATTGTAGCGTTGTAGGTGAATATGAAGAATAATTATGGTTGTATATTGGTTGGTTGAGCAATGATATAGGTAGAGTGTGCACATGTGGATGCCACCCCACCATGGACTCAATCAACTTCTTTCTCTTTAGTGTTTGCATATCAGATTCATGACAACTACAACCCACGTTTTGTTTCCTCCTTTTTCTTTCATTTCAAACACCATTATTCCCTCTCTCTCTCTCTCTCTCTCTCTCTCTCTCCTCTTTCTCTCTCCTCCCAACCCCCTTGAATTTATCACCACCCACCCTTCCTTTTTTTCTTTATTTTTTTATTATAATAATAATATATCTTAATGCTAAGTGAAATGATTGCTTAAAGCTAGGAGATTGCTTGGGTTTGTCTAGGTGGAAGGCCTAATTCCATCGATGATTATGATGATTGGTCAAGGCTTGTAGGTATTAACATGGATTAGCCTTTCCAGCTGGAACCAAGCATGTCTGACTGTAGATGCTATCTTATGACATGGATGATATTAGGCTCTAATTTCCTGATTAGCCCCATTGAGAATGTTTAACTGATTTAATTACTTCTATTATTAATAACACAAGCCCAGTACCCAACAAAGAATTTATTGTCTGATTATTGATCAAATGTGCTACCTTTTCTAAACATTATAGCGACGACTTATTAGTGTCGATATTGTCACGTTTTAGCGAATGATTAACGGAAATAAAAATTCACATAAAAGTTGAATAATTTTCTCGTTTGTACATTTCTCCGTTACAAGTTATTTTAATACTCGTATCGTTTTCTTCTATTGTGACCATATATATACAAGTCAATAGAGATTTTATATTACCATATCTTTTACGTGTTAAATTCGATCAATATATGTCATGTTATCTATTATTTATAATTGTTCATACAATTTATTTTTTAATTAATTAAAAAATTGAGCCAAAAAATGGTAAAAATAAATAAATAAATAAATTTAATACGTTGTATGTGAGTCCCACAATGTGCGGAAAAGACAAAGGCGGGACCCGGGAATTATTGTTTCAACCTGCCCTACGTAGACCGCGCATTCGGTTGCCGGCGCTTCGATTGAGGACGATAACGTCATTCTATTTAAATATAATATATTCGGATGAATTGGTGATCGGGTGACAGACTGTGAGTGACAGAGCAGATGATCAGACACGCGTCTTAATTGCGTAGGAAATACCATACGACGTTTGACGGCGAACAAAAACAGGTGTAGTTCCCGTGATCAAGTCAAGTCTGACAGCTCTGTCACTTTTATTTTAAATTTCTTTCCGGCAGAATGAAAATAAGCGGTGCGGCCCACGGGCCCCACCTTCACAGTTCCACATGTTGTCTTCTACTCATGCCCAACGATAATCAACTTCTTAATCGTAATTAAAGATTTGCTTAATTACCAATTAACCCCTTACTAATTATATTCTAGAAAATTGGAAGAAAATTAGACGCTGGCCTCGGCCTTCAAATCACGACGTCACGACATGAACGTTGCTCCAACTGCCCACCACTCCCAATTTCCTTAAAACGCTGTCGTTTTGTAATAGTAAGATTCCTCTTAGGCCAGTCGTGGCTGTGTGGTTGGCCGGGGTCAACCCACCTACAAACAAGATAATGAATAGATAGATATAATAAGGCTTGATTTAGTGACATGGTTATCGTATAATATATGGTTTTAATTATTTAATTTTTATTTGAAATTAAAATGGATAGAGAGAGAGAGAGGGAAGGGGCCCCACGTTTACTTTGCTGGCATTGCCTATATCCTCTCTCTCTCCTCCATTTCTCCTCCTTCAAGCTCTTGTTCTTTCTCTCTCCGTCTCCCCACTTCCTCGACTATCTTGAACACGCGATCACCGATTCTGATCTTCTCTCATGGCTGAAGAGACCCAGAAATCTGATCAAGGTTATACTCCGGAGGTGGTCGTGGAGCAGGACGTGGCTCCGCCTCTGAAGCCTGCGCCGGAGATACAAGATCCGGAGAAGCCAGCTCTGGTGGGGGGAGAGAAAAGTCTTTCTCCTGATGAGATCGAAAAGATGACCGAGTCTGTTTCTTTTAAGGAGGAGAGCAACGTCGTCGGAGAGCTTCCTGACTTACAGAAGAAGGCACTCGATGAGCTCAAGCTGCTTGTCCAGGAAGCTCTTAACAAGCACAAGTTCACCGCTCCCCCTCCGTCTAAAGAAGACAAGCCGTCCGAAACTGTGGACGTCAAGACTGAAGAAAAACAGGAGGAGGTTGCCGCTGCCGTCGCCGTTGAAAAACCCAAAGTTGAAGAGACGGTCGAAGTTTGTAAAGAAGCTGCAGTTGAAGAGTCACCTAAGGTCGAATCCGAGACTACCGTGGTGACCGAGACGGTGGTCGTATCCAAGGAGGAGCCTAAGACCGGGTTAGAGCAGCCGGTGGCTGTGGTCGTGACGGAGACGGTTGAAAAAATCGATGTGGTCGACGACGATGGTGCGAAGACAGTCGAGGCAATCGCAGAGACAGTGGTACAAGTAACTCCCGTACCACCAGAGGAATCCTGCGCAGAAAAGGAAGCGGAGGTTGCACCGGTGCCGAAAGAAGAAGCTGAAGCAACCGCAGTTCCTCCACCGCCTCCGGAAGAGGTGTTTATATGGGGAATTCCACTTCTGGGAGACGAGAGAAGCGACGTGATCCTCCTGAAATTTCTTCGAGCCAGAGATTTCAAAGTGAAAGACGCGTTTACCATGATAAAGAACACGGTGCGATGGCGTAAGGAGTTCGGGATCGAGGCTCTTCTGGAAGAAGACTTCGGTAACGAGTGGGACAAAGTTGTTTTCAACCATGGATTTGACAAAGAAGGTCACCCAGTTTGTTACAACGTATTTGGAGAGTTCGACAAGAAAGAGCTCTACCAAAATACTTTCGGAGATGAAGCGAAGCGGCAGAGGTTTCTGAAATGGAGGATTCGATTCTTGGAGAAAAGCATCAGAAATCTCGATTTCAGCCCCAACGGCATCAACACTATTGTTCAGGTGAACGACTTCAAAAACTCTCCCGGCTTGCTCAAGTGGGAGATCCGGGCCGTCACCAGGCAAGCTCTGCAAGTCTTGCAGGACAATTACCCAGAGTTTGTCGCCAAACAGGTAAAAAACGAATATCATCTCTCTGCAACTTATCTTTTTCCTCCACTTTTGATGATTGATTTTCAAGTTTGCATTCTTGGAAGGTGTTTATCAATGTGCCTTGGTGGTACCTGGCTGTGAATAGGATGATGAGTCCATTTCTGACGCGGAGGACGAAGAGCAAATTTGTTTTTGCAGGCCCATCAAGATCTGCTGAAACCCTTTTCAAGTGGGTGTTAATAAATTTCCTTTTTTTCTTGCTTCACCAAATATGTCAATGTTTTTCTCTTTCATCTTAATGTGATGATGTTGATTTCAGATACAAAGCTCCTGAATCAGTGCCACTCCAGTACGGTGGACTGAGCCGGGAAGGTGAGCAGGAGTTCTCTGTTGCAGATTCTGTCACTGAAGTTACTATCAAACCGGCGTCCAAACACGCTGTTGAATTCCCAGTTTCTGAGGTACAAAACAAGATCTACCCAAAACGGAAAAACCATTTTTTTTTCCTGTTGGATTCTGATGAATTATGTTTTGCAGAAATGCGTCCTTGTTTGGGAAACCAGAGTAATAGGTTGGGAGGTGAGCTATGGAGCTGAGTTTGTCCCTAGTGATGAGAGCGACTACACTCGCATTATTGAGAAGAGCAGGAAGCTCGCAGTTAGTGATGAGCCCGCCATTGTTAACAGCTTCAGAATTGGCGAACCAGGCAAGGTGGTTCTGAACATCGACAATCAAAGCTCCAAGAAGAAGAAGCTGCTCTACAGATTCAAGACCAAACCCCTGTCCGACTAAACAAAAAAGCAGTCAGAATCGCAGAATAAGCAGCTCTTTGATTTTCAATACAATGTTTTTGTTTTTGTTTTCTCATTCTGTTTATGGATTCTTCTGAAATTTTATTAGTCTAGAACAGCATAAGTTGTGGGGTGGGTGGAAGTTCAATTATTTACTTTCTGGGTCTGATCTGGATCGAAGAAGACGACATCACCTGGAATCTGGGAAATGGAGGAGATCGATGCTGTTCTTCTTTGCACATTGTGGTTTTACATGATGTAAAGTCTGTGTACATTATTATGTCTGTTCTGCTTGTGTATGATTTATCAATACATTTCTGTTGCTTTAATACAATCAGTGTTGGAAAAAAACATTCCATGTGTTGTTCTTGGTCAACTGTAGATCATGTTCTAAGCCAGGGTGGATCCTTCCTCCTAAATCGACAAGAAGTAATTATTACAGTCTATTGGTTTGAAAAAGCTAAAGGGATGGTAGAAAGCAATTTCAGCAAAAGTAAAAAAGCAGACCCACTCCACCTGGTTTCGTGTTCTTCCTAATCATTGCAGTTCCATTTTAGGTTGAGCCTGTCCTCAACGGCAATGAAGCTCTGGTCAGCCATGGAAGGAGTTCGAAATTCCAACGTCAAAGATAATACATTTAACCCAAACAAACGAATCGACACAGACACATAATTCGGAACAAGCATTCATAAGCAGAGCAGTAATGGGGATTAGCTGGAGAAGAAGAGAGGAAGGTTGATGTACATTTTGTCAATAATAACAAGTTTTCAAGTGTCAACAACCAGGCTGTCTTGCAGCCAATTTCTCACGAGCACAAACGCCTTCTCTGCATCATCGTCTTCTTCGGGAGATTTAGGACGGTGAGCGAAGCCATGATCTCTTCCTTCAAATACCACCAACTTCGACCCCCTCCCGATTTCTCGCTCCATGTCTTTCAAGACGTTTACGGGACAGAGAGGATCATTATCCCCTGATATGAACAATACAGGAACTTTGACGTTGGAAGCATGGGATGGATCTAATCTGGTTCCATAAAACGAGACGCCAGTGCCGAAATAGCCCCCATCATCTTGAGAAAGCACTTCTATTACTAGCCCTCCGCCGTAGCAGAATCCGAGAATTCCCAGCTTCTTTGAGATTCCGGCGGCCGTAAACTCGTCGATCATCCATTTGGTTGAAGCTGCTACGTCTTTTGCCACTCTCTTCCGGTCTTGCCTGGAAATCCATTCTTCAAAGCTAGTTTTCGGCTGGCTTTTTAACCATGGATCTCCACGAAATAAATCCGGAACTAAGACACTGCAGAAAGATATTTGAAGAGATATCATCTCAATTAATCCCTTGGAAATTCCTTCACAGAAACTTGACTGAAATTTAAAATTCTATCACTACAAACAAAAGCATCGAAAGGACTCTAATCAGTGAGATTTGACTTCTAAACTAAAACACATAAACGTGTAAGATCGTTTGTACAATTTGAAACACATACTTGAAACCATTGCAGGCAGCGCGATATGCAAACTCTCTAGTTGATGAATCTTCAAATCCGTAAACATCAGACAAGAGCAGTATGCCACTGCCATTATTGTTTTTCACTGCCGTGAAAAGATACGCACTGATGGAATCAGTTCCTTCACCAATTGAGAGTTCTAGTCCATTCACTAACTCGCAGGCTTCGTCATCTTCGACGTTTTCTAAATCCAGTAGGCTACCAAATACTTTACCAGCTTGATTCTTGGCAATTTTCCTCTGAATATTTACATTGCATTTTCTCTGAGCACAAACTGAAGCTGTAAAGTCAAAAGTTTGCAACATTTTGAAGAGAAAGCAAATACATAGTTTTAGTTTGATCCGTGTTAAAAATAATTTTCACGAGTAGATTGCAATTCAAAGAAGAAAAAACAGGACATGCAATATAAATAAACAGCTTTGTAAATCTTTCATATGCAAAGGAAGAACAAGCAAATTACAGACAGAAATAGACCTCCCTTGGTCTTCATCCTCAACTTGGTTCTCCCACTTGAATGCTGATGCAGTTTGATATAAAAGTTTGACCCAACCCAAGACAACCAAAAGATTCAACCACGAAAAACGAGATACGTATGAGTTAGGAGTGTCAAGCTAGAGCAATGAAGAAGCTTTCCCCTTGAGGAAATGGATCTTAATGAATTTATAGCTAAATAGTGACAGAATTTATAGCTAAATTGTAGTTTTTCGATACATTCATTGATTTGTTACTAAAGGGTTCTAATTTATTAAAAGCAAACTGCGAATTTTGTTTTGCAACCAATTTCTAGACAGATTTAGATGAGCTTTTCGTTAACAAAAACCAAAGTACAGGGTTGAACCAGGATATAGGTAGTTGCACACCAAAAACTGCTGTGTTTCGTAGATGATAACTCTGTGATATTCAGTCAAAAGGTGTACATGTTTGATTGAATTTCAATAATATTCCTATAGTTCATCATAGCCACAGTCACCTCTGTATGAGGGGTATTATATGGACAGAGAGACAAGTTATATAGAAACACCATAGCAAAAGCTTTGATAGGATTCGTATTTGCTTTAAATTTTGTAGTTTCTACACTTTATTGACAAAACCAGTAAACACTTCATATTAAACAATTGGTAGAAAATACTGTAGGGAAACTATCGTTAAAAGATTTACAACCTAAATCAACGACCCATCAAGAACTACAATCAAACATGAAGAAAATACTCTAGTTTGCGACTGAACGAAAAAAGAAGGAAAACCCAGTGAAATAAATCAAAACGTCCAGCTAAGATTATGACGGTTGCTCAAAAGACAGAAAACCGAGTTTGGCGAAATCATGAGAGAGGAAAGGTACAGAAGAACGTACAAAAGGGTGCGCGAGGGCGGGGAGGACGAAAAGGGGATGCAATGGCCTTCTGTAGGAAGAAACACTGCTGATGTTACTCGTTGATGCTGGAAGCCATTGGAGTCCTGCGGAAGCTAAACCCATTCTCTCTCTCTCTCTATCTATCTACTCTCTCTCTCCCCTTTGTAATAGAATGGGTAGCAGCCATTCAACCGAAATATCTATCTCTCTGTTCCTTGGCCAAAATATCTTAGATTAGACGAACCAGAAGCTGTCCTCTACGTTCTTATCTCGTCGTCTCTCAATTTTAAACTATTCTTTTCAATTACAAATAAAGATTCGTAATTTAGGAAAAATAAATAAATTTTTTATATTTTAAAATTTATTTGATTTCAGCGTTACATGCCCCCAAAACATGCATATAATTATATAATATAATCATTAAAATATAGTTCCATTACTGTAATCATTTTTTAGGTGGGTGCAGAAATTTGAAGAGAGTGAATGAATCCAGTATCAAGAACAGAGGATTCAATCTTCGAATTAGAACTCGAAATGTAAACAATATTATCACACAGGGGATAACTTCCCACACATTAACATGGAAATTACTATTTTCTGATGAAGAAGGAATTAGGCCAAGAGCCAGAAGTTCTTCTGCCATCTAGTGTTAATTAGGTAGCCTCCCATGCCTTTGCTTTGCTTTCTTACTCCTATTGTCCAGCAATCTGCCATGGCTATGCACTCCTCGACCAACTCTTCTGAGCTGCTGGGTCCACATAGGCTGTGCATAGAATCAAAGCCACGGGATGAATCCAAAAGAGATGAGGATTACCCAGTTTTAAGAACAAACGTTAGAGGGTGGATACGTAAATAAATTGGACCAACCAGCTCGAAAAAGGAGAAGCCTTTCTCTGGCCGAGCACCAACACTGCCACCTCAAGCTTCTTCACTTGGCTCAATACAGTAGCCAGTTTAGGTCCTTCGATCACCAGTGCTTCAACTTCCACCTGACATTGTTAACCATTACCATATTCTACACACTTTGATTACGAAATACAAATCTCTCTCTCTCTCTCTCTCTCTCTCTCTCTCTCTCTCTCTCTCTGTGTCTAACTTTCAGCTTCCACACAATATGTGACCCACCATCATCCACAAACATAAAACAAGAACCAAAAACAGAACAGAGGACTGATGTGTAGGAGCAGAATCTGGTTTTGGAACAAAAAAAGGAACTGGAAAACATCAGCAAAAATCTATCGACTGAATCAAAAACTTACTTGAGGTTTAGATGCCTTGCAGAGGGAGCCAAGAGAGGTAGCAAGATAAGGGGAGGAAGGAGAATCTGATCCCTTGATTAAACAAGGAAGTACATGAAGAAGAGTAAGCAAATCTCCTTTGTTAGTGAGATGAGTGAGAGCCCACATCATTGCTTGCTTCGAACATGGAGTTTCGTCCACCACTACCATCACTCTCTTCTTCATCACCATTCCTCCATTTTCACTTCCATACATACTTCTTAGTCCTTCCATTTGCCCCCAACTTCCCTCACAATCTCCCACACAGTCTTCACCGCAACTCTTTCTGCTTATCCCAGCCCACCTCTTAGACGTTGATTTCCCTGCCTTTGCTTGCCATTTTTATCCGTTCCCTTTTCTTACAATATATCTGTGTTTTAACTGCTGCAGACCTGACGCCTAGATGGGTAGTCTATATAACAAATTACTGTAGTCTACAAAGAGAGAGGGAGTTAATCAGCTGGTTGGTTTGGAAGGAGAGTTTTTGTTTTGAGGTACAACACTAATGAGAGAGAGAGAGACAGAGAGATGCAAATCCATGATTTATATGATCTTTTTTCAGCTTAAAGTGTCACGGGAATCACTGGCTGACTACTTACTCTATAAAATGGTAAAATACATAAAAGAAAACAATCACCTCACTTCTCACCCGGCTGTTTTGCCGACGCATAAAGTTAAAGAGATACTTCTTTTGTTCTATTAGCCATCTCTTGACTCAATGCAAACAGAGATGAAAACAAATAGAAAAACAGATAAGATTAAGGAATTTCACAATAATTTATAATATTTAATAAACCTCAGAAAAGAGAAATGGGCAGTATTGTATTAACCCATCAGCACCCTATCACTGTTCCATCACTCCATTCACAAGTTAACCATGAAATCAACAAGCTTCGTGTCATTTGACATTTATGCGTTTACCGATGCATTATTTTTCCAAGAAGGAAAAAAATAACATTTTTGTCATTTTCCTTTTTTAAAATATAAATAACAACTTCTTCGCACACTTCTCAAGACATTGGCAGACCTGTACATTTAAATAATTTCAAATTTAAAAATATTAAATATCTTTGAATTTCCAAAAAATTCTCTTTATGTCATCATCGATTGTTCTTTCTTCGGGTTCTTCCCAAAATTATGGGTAGGCTTAAGTTTCTTACAAGTCATGTCATTTGGTTCACATCAAATTTCCCAGAACAGTTGTTTGAAAGATTGCAGACAAGAGTGTTTGGAAGTAGGAAAGAGTGTTTTCACATGCAAACACTATGGAATCAGAATGACATAGATAGGATGAACAGTAGTAAGTCTAATGAGAGCATGAACTACTGACGAAAACACTCACCCATAGTCTCTCTCTTTCCTTAAAACCCTTGATTCTTTCCAGTGAATCTGATCATCACGAGCATAGCATATCTCTCTGTAAAAAAATGACATGAAAATACAACACAGCCACAGTATTTGCTGCCCTCTTCGGAGGTAAAAAAAAAAAAGAAAGCTTAAAAAATCCAAAGAAGAGGAGAAGGTGAATAATGAACCTGACTGTGAAGTGGTTGGTTTGCTTTCTTCATTCACTCATGACATCAATCGTCAGAGAGTAAAGAATCCTGACACTTCATCTGACAACCAATTATATCAATTGAAATCTAGAAATAATAATTTTTTATTTATAAAGTATGGTACATTGAAGGGTAAAAGTGAGAAATGCAAAAAGGGGACCCACCCCTCGTAAATTGGGAGCTTCAGACTCTGTACCCCTACTTCCAAATAATTGCTTCCGGATTAATCGCTGCAACTTTAATCTCTTGCCAAATTACTATTTTATATTTTTTTTATACAGAATTCAAATAATTAAATTAATTTCAAAACAATATCGTCATTAGAAAATATAATTAACTTTTCACTGGTACCATATATTTATCACAAGTCAGTAACATTTATTAGGTTACTGTTCTAGTATACAAAAAAAAACCCATGGCAGAGACACCTCACCCCAAATACTAATTTATGAGTACTTGAGCAAAGCCACCAGGGCAAAATGAGAGTGGGAGAGAGAGAGGAGAGTGTACTTTCATGCATCACGTGTGGTGATCATAAGCATACTGTCTCGTGATCATTTTTTACACAGACGAGTGTTGTTTGAAAGGGGGTTAGGGGGGTGGTTGGGGACGGGACTGAGGAGGAGGAAGTAGGAACACAGGGAAAACAGTCTCAAAATTTGGCCCGACTGATTATTTAGAATAGGATTTTCTATGAAGCTAATTTTGAAATCAGCAGAATGAGCAATAACTGAACTGAACATGTTTAAAGAATTTTCAAGTTATGTGGGTGCCGTGTAAGCCCATACCTTCGTCGTTTGGTCCTATCAACTCCTTAACATAATCTGGTGGACTCTGGTTTTGAAATGTAGTGCAGCGAAGACCTTCACATTGCTGAACTATGTCAACATGCATCCAACCGACCCCAGATCGCTACATCACTGTGTACAGTTAAAATCAAGGTAAAGACATCATTAATATATTTGATAATCACACAATGTTTAGCAAAAACAGGCAAAAATCTGTGTAGATACTCAATTGAAGTCTCGCCTTAACATCTAAGGTGGTGTCAAGTATATATATTAAATGGAGATGAAAAAAAAAAGAGTTAGAAAACTGAGCTTAATTAGGAATTCCTTTTTTTATACATAAGACTTTGGAATTTCTTTTAGTTCAACGGGAAAACGTAAATTTACATTGCTTTTCAAAATTTAGACCTTTATTCAAGGAGTTACGGGACATGGCATATAATATCTGGATATAAGAGGGCTTCATTTCATATCGAAAAAAGAGATGAGCAAAGGAATATGAATACCCAAGCAGTAAGCACGTTTCATGGAAGAAAGGTTTTCTCTCTAAAAGTTGATTATCAATGGGTAGAAATGCGTACAAACATTCATGTATTTTTCCTCATATCTCGTCTTACTAAGTTACCCAATGCCATTGAATTAGTTGTGGAACTCAGCATCTCTGAGGCAATATCCATCCTGTTCTTACAACCCATCGTTCATTCCATAGAAACAAAATCCATGCCGTGCTATGGTGGATGCCATCTGCAATTGGGCACCAGACGAGCCAAATGTGTCAATTTCCACAGGTCAGTACATTGATTTCCATCTAAACACTGCAAAAATAAGTAACTATCGTCGACTGATAATAAATTATCTGCTGAACAAATCATTCTATTAAAAAGTGGGATTCGTATCCTCTACCCAGAAATAGATACCTGCAGTTGTTGCCGAGACAATAATAGATCAAATCAGATACTAGATTGCTGTCATTGAGCAAATTCAACGCCCTTAGAAGCTTCTTGTTTTTCTGAGGCAAGAATATTTCTTAGATCTTCTGATAGGAATCTTCATGACAAACCCGCAGTTTCTAGCATTATTCTTGCACTACATTAGCTGTTACACTCAACAAATGTTTCTTCAAAACTTAGACCGACTGAAGTGAGGCAGCTACATTCATCCATTACTTGATGCCCTCTCACAACAGATTCCCTAGACTCATATCTTAATGAGTTGGTATTGCTACCGTTGGAGTTGCTATCAAATAAATTAATATTATTTATAATATTATTTAAATAAATTTCATTCTCTCTCTTCCACCTCATCTCGTAAGCAACCTTGCACTCCAATGATAGCAACTTCTAGTTCGTTGCTTATAAAATAATTTTATATTAATTTTTCAATTTGTATCAAACAAAACAATACAATCTAAATAAAATATAATATTTAATCTAATTAAAATATATAAACAAACAAATAAAATTTTTTAAAAAACTATTTCACACTACTAGTCATCATGGCTCAAGGGTTGCTTAAAAAAACAACCCTTGAGCAACGATCGTTGCTATCCTCGTTGCTCTCCAACAAAGATAGCAACGATCGTTGTTGTTGCTTGTCAGAGCAACTCTGACAAGCAACCAAGATAGCACCTCCACCTCCATTGGAGGTGCTCTTAGTCGCATTAGGATAATGGAAATATCATTAGGAAAAAATTAGAAGTGTGAAAGTTCAAATATGTAGGTAGACGTCATTACATTGAAAATGTTATGGATATGTTGGGTTAAAGGAGTAATAAGAAACTGTAGTCAGATAGCTACAATATTTTAATGTGTCGAAATATACAAATTAGCCAAAATATTGATTCTTAAATCAAGTCAATTGAGTGAGTGCAAGAAGATGTTAAGATATAAAATTGGTACAAAATAGTTTTGTACTGCTAACTTTTTTATGAATCCTGCAACTGCACTTTTACCTGTTATTTGATCCCTGTGTGTCTCTATGTATGTTGGTCTCTCGCTCCCTTCCTCCCTCTGCTACAAATATAAAACTTTTAATTAATAACCAAACATAAAGTTTTCTAAGAAAACTGGGAAGACTTTATTGCAGATCAGCTTCACAGATCCTTCAAAAACTGATTTACATGTGCCACTTAAATCATATTGGCTTTGATCAGACTCCTCATAAAGTTTCGAGTTTCTACAGTCAAGAAGCGTGATATCATGCTGCATACTAGAAGTTTAATTTTCACCTACTTGAGATGATAAACACACGAATCATTACTCAGTAGACAAAAGCCATCATCTTGGCGAAATATCCGTATATAACAAATATTAGATCATACCTCAGTTATTTCAGACACTTGCTTAGGACCACAATTTACTTTTCCGTTCTTTCTCTCAGCTGAACACCAATAATTAGCTAGAGCAAGTGTGTCCTGAGATTTCTTGCGCTGTCTCCTAATGGAGAAAAATGGATGCATCTTTGTCGTGGAACCCGAGTGAATAACCAGACTATTTTACTATTACGCAGTGAAATACCGGATAATTTCTGATAATAGAATTCATTCCATGGAATCTTCGTTCGTACAAGATCAAATCTACGTAAATGAAAGACTAACAGAAAAATAGTAAAGACGACAAAAACAATCCTGCTCTGCCCTCCTGCTCCTCTCCTTATTTATTCTCTTCCTTGTAACGGCTTTAGATTCCTTTTCCTTCAGATGGGCTTCTTCCTCTGGATCTTACTTCGGGTCTTTCGGGTAGCCCAGCTTCGGAGACCCATCTCTGGCCCAGCCTGATCTTGACTTCCCTGACAGGCACCCCTCTGAAAACAACCTTGTCCCCAAGGTTGAAAATCGGGAAACTGAGAACGTGCGACTTCCGCGTCCATCCACGAAGCAGCCTCGACTGGTTGTCCTTCCCATTGAATGAGCCATTGTGTCACCGGAAAATGACCACGTCGAACGACTCGAGTTTGAAGTACCAACTGAGGAATGTGAGCGTATGTGGATGCGGCAAATTCTGGCGGTAACGTGGAAGAAGGAATAGAATGCTTCCCAATAACCTTTTTAAGAAGAGAAACGTGAAAAACAGGATGCAAACGGGCACCTTCAGGTAAAGCCAATTTATATGCCACCTGACCCAGGCGAGCCAAAACCTGAAAAGGGCCGAAGTAGCGTGGAGACAACTTATGGTTGGAGCGAACCGAAACCGAACGCTGGCGATAAGGTTGGAGTTTAAGAAACACCCAATCCCCAACCTCAAATTGTCGTTCTGTACGATTTTGATCAGCATAAACCTTCATACGATTTTGAGCCTCAGCAATATTTGCTCTCAAAAGAGTATTCATCAAATGTCGCTCCTGCAAAAACTCATCGGCTGAGAGTGACTTAGTTGAAAAATAGGGTCCCAAAGCCAGCCGAGGGGGAGTGGTACCAAATAAAGCTTCAAAGGGAGTCATCTTTATAGCTGAATGGAAAGTGGTATTATACCACCATTCGGCCAAAGGCAACCATTGACGCCAGGAAGAAGGTTTCTGAAAAGTCATGCACCGGAGATACATCTCCAAGCACTGATTCACGCGCTCCGTTTGACCATCCGTTTCCGGATGGTATGCAGTAGAGAGATGTAGCGTCGTCCCCAAGGAAGAAAACAGTGATTGCCAGAAAGCAGACAAAAAAATCGGGTCGCGATCGGAAACAATAGAGAGAGGCAGCCCATGAAATTTGAAAACATTATCGAGAAAAACATTGGCTACCTGAATCGCGGTAAATGGGTGTCGCAGAGCCATAAAATGTGCGTACTTAGTAAAGCGATCAACAACAACCAAGATGCAATTGGATTGAAGAGAGTTCGGCAGACCTTCAATAAAATCCATCCCAATATGTGTCCATGGTTGGTGAGGAATAGGCATCGGCTGAAGAAGTCCCGGAGGAGCCACGTGCTCTCCCTTACAACGTTGACAGACCTCGCAGTTACGAACAAAGGCATTAACATCCGACGTTAATCCCGGCCACCAGAAAAAAGCTTTGGCCCGGTGTAAAGTAGCCTGCATGCCGGAATGGCCTCCTTCAGCGGAAGTATGAAGATTGGCAAGCAATTTGCGGCGAATGTCGTTGCCCCGGCCGATGACCAACTTGTCCTTAAAGCGTAACAGCCCATTCTGGAGGCAAAAGCTGGGCTCGTGAGTCGGGTCGACTGCCTTTGATTGTAGCACGTTAGTAGCCCAAGAATCACCCTCATAGCTTGAAATAACCTCTGTAACCCATGCCGGAGAGACCATCGTTATAGCAGTACAAAGGGAATTTTCTGGAACCGGTACAGATAAATTTGGTCGTCTAGACAGAGCATCAGCGACGACATTTTGTCGCCCTTGCTTGTATTCTATAGTGTAGTCCAGGCCGAGGAGCTTGGTCAGCCACTTCTGTTGGATGGGTGTCGTAATGCGCTGTTCCAACAAATATTTTAAAGATTGATGGTCCGTTTGGATGACGAACCTATGACCCTCCAGATAATGCCGCCATTGTTGAACAGCTGAGACCAACGCTAAAAGTTCTTTCTCATAAATAGAGAGACCCAGATTTTTGGTATTGAAGGGCTTACTCATGAAAGAAATCGCCCTCTTATTTTGCATAAGAACCGCCCCCATTCCTCCGAGACATGCATCAGTCTGAATGACAAAGGGAAGAGAAAAATCCGGTAACGCTAAAATGGGAGGGGAACTCATGGCTATTTTGAGAGTGTTAAACGCATCGTCAGCTTCGGCATTCCAGTTGAAGGAGTTCTTCTTGAGAAGAGACGTAAGTGGTTTGGCCAACATGCCATAATGCTTGATAAATTTACGGTAGTATCCTGTCAATCCCAGGAAACCACGGAGCTGTTTACTGGAGGAAGGAGTCGGCCAGGCAAGCATAGCCTCTAGTTTGGCGGGATCCGCCTGGACTCCCTCACCCGAAATAAGATGCCCCAAATAACCAACCTGTTGCTGGGCGAAAACACATTTCGACTTTTTGACCACGAGACAGTTCTGCTGGAGAGTAACGAAAACTGAACGTAAGTGAGTACAGTGGTCTTCCAAATTCTGACTATAGACCAATATGTCGTCGAAAAACACCAAGACAAATTGCCGGAGGAAAGGTCGAAAAATGTGATTCATCAAAGATTGAAAAGTGGCCGGGGCGTTAGTCAAACCAAATGGCATAACTCTGAATTCATATAGTCCTTGGTGTGTCTTGAAAGCAGTCTTATGGCAGTCCTCGGCTACTACTCGAATTTGGTGATAGCCGGCGCGCAAGTCCAGTTTCGAAAAAAGCTTCGAGCCGTGGAGCTCGTCCAGTAATTCGTCGATGATTGGCATAGGAAACTTGTCCTTAATTGTGAGCGCATTAAGTTGGCGATAATCAACACAGAAACGCCATTGGCCATCCTTTTTCTTGACTAACAGAACCGGGGAAGCAAAAGAGCTCTTGCTCGGAACAATGATACCATCAGTAAGCATTTCGCGAACCAGTCTTTCAATCTCGGCTTTTTGGGAAAAAGGGCAGCGGTAAGGCAAAATGCGGAAAGGCTTAGCTTCGGGTTTGAGAGGAATGGAGTGGTCATGCTCCCTCTCTGGGGGAAGGCCAGACGGGTCGGCGAACACCGCCGCAAAATCCCTTAAAATGGACGCAATTGAGGCTGGTAACTCTGACCTAGGGAGCTCCGAGTCGTCGGACAAATACGCGAGAAATCCCAATGGGCTGTCGTGGAAGAATGATCTGAACAAGGAGAAGTGAGCTCCTTCCAAGGGCCGCTGCTTTTCATCATAAGCCAGTTGGGCTTGAGTGCCTCGGTACTGCACCAATAGGTGTGACTTGGGCGGGTCAAACGTGACCGGGCTGTGGGCCGTGATCCAATCGATGCCCAGAATAATATCACTGCCACCGAACGGCAGCACACGGAGGGGAAAAACAAAATGCAGGCCACCCATTTTCCACGAAACCGGTTCCTCCAGTGCCGAGCTGGCGAGTCGCTCCCCATTAGCCACCGTGACCATCATCGGTGTGTCGCTAGTGAGGCGCAGGCGAAGGCGTCGCGCCAACTGATCGCTGATAAAACTGTGGGTACTGCCACTGTTGACGAGTAGAGAAACCATCTGGTGACCGATTACGCCTGCGATCCGAACTATCGAATGGCCAGTCTGACCCGAAAGAGCTAGTAAGGAGACCTCTGGGGAGATTTCTGGAGACGTCGAACCCTGATTTTGCTCTGGGATGTCCCCCCTCGGATCTTCGTCATCGTCTGATGCCCCCACTATCACATTCAGAGATCTATTCTTGCAGACGTGACCGGCGACGTATTTCTCATCACATTTAAAACACAAACCCAGTCGACGTTTTTGCTGAATTTCTGCGTGAGGCAACCGCTGAAATTGGGGACAAGGTTTGGTGACTTCTGTGCTCAAATCGTTGGGTACCCGATTGACTTGGGCCTTTGGCGGGTCAGTCCACCGGGTCGTAGAGGGGAAACGCGAGCCTCGAGCCGCTCGAATCGCCGACTCCTGTAAAACGGCTACTTCCATGGCCTGCTCCAGGGTTTCTGCCCGAACGATCCTTACCATGGCGCGTATTTCTTCTTTCAATCCACTAGTGAATCCGGCGACCCAAAAAGAGTCGGGCATGGGCGGCAGAAGGGGTTGTACTTGAGCCTTGAGTTCTTCAAATTTCTCCAGGTAATCCAGAACAGAACCAGTTTGTTTCACCTTATACAAAGCTTCCAGGATATCTTCCCCTGGTTTTGTTGAGAATCGTTTGCACAGCGCTGTGGAAAATTGTTGCCAGTTGAATCTTGGTCTGTTAGCCGCCCACCCATGGTACCACACATCCGCCTTTTCCCCTAGAAACAGCTCGGCCAATTCTATTTTCTGAATGTCATTTACGTGGTGCAGCTCAAAATATTTGTCTGCTTTCCGAATCCACTCCAGTGGATTATCCCCAGTGAACATGGCCAGGTCTATTTTCGGTAGTCTTAGAGATGATTGCGGACCGAACTGAAAAAACTCCTCCGTGGCTAGGGGTGGCGAATAAGGCGGGGGCCGGATAACTGAGTCTGATCTACCATTAGAGGTCAGGGGTTGCAAATGAGGAGGAATCCAGGTATTGGATCCCGATGGAGCTACTGGCTCGCTTCCCATCGGCCTTTTCAACCAAGCTTCGCGCTGTCTAGCATTGCTCGGCCCCGCCTCTGACAGAATAGGTGGGTTGGGTATGCTCCGCACGGGTTGCAAACCCGGTGTTCTGGGTTTCTCGCCGGTGTCTGTCGCCCCGCGCGGTCCCGATCCGAAATCCGGTTTAGACTGTGAAAGCTTAGTCAGCAAAGCCAACATTGTCTCTTGAGTCGTCAGCATGGCCTCCTGAGTCGACTTCAAATCCTGGAAATTTTGCTCGGAGACGGTCGCCTTCCCTGCCATGCTAGCTACCTCCACTTTCAGCTCCTGTAATCCCTCGGTAAGTTTTCGCAAGTTCTCCTCGTTCGATTTCGCTATTTTTACTATTACGCAGTGAAATACCGGATAATTTCTGATAATAGAATTCATTCCATGGAATCTTCGTTCGTACAAGATCAAATCTACGTAAATGAAAGACTAACAGAAAAATAGTAAAGACGACAAAAACAATCCTGCTCTGCCCTCCTGCTCCTCTCCTTATTTATTCTCTTCCTTGTAACGGCTTTAGATTCCTTTTCCTTCAGATGGGCTTCTTCCTCTGGATCTTACTTCGGGTCTTTCGGGTAGCCCAGCTTCGGAGACCCATCTCTGGCCCAGCCTGATCTTGACTTCCCTGACAATCTTTCTTCCTGCAAATATTCACGAACATTCCTGAGCAAGAAATAAAGATTCTTGAGCTAAATACCAAGATCAAACTGATGAAGAAGTTGGGTTCCATCGCACACTAACGCTTGCTCAAAGCCCAAACAAGATACTCATCAAGTACCAGCAAGAAAAAAAAGAGAGCCACATTTAGATAGGGTTTGAGCCTTTTTTTATCTTTCCTCTTGTATAAATTTTCTCATATTAATACACACTTTTTTATCACTGATAAAAACCGAAGCCGGTTAAAGAAACCTACCAAACAAATGATGAATCTAATCTGATTGCAATAGAACATATGAAACTTATGTTAGACAGATAGCAGGAAAACTGACCTCCGCTGAAATTTTTTCCTCGAACCGCAGATTAGGAGTTGATGGAGTCAATTTACGACATCTTTTCTTTTGGCTGCAAAACAAAATAGTCATTTAGCTACCCTCGCTTAACGGCTAAAAAAGAAACTGATCACGCAAATAAACTGAAATCGCCCTAATATCCCAAAACTTCCCCATTCCTGAATATGCAAAAATCACCAAGCCAAAGCTACAGTTGAACCTAAGAAACAACGAATCGATATATAATTGCCATTATCATACTCAATTCACCGTTGAAGTGGAAATTGCATTAAACTTGCCTTCTTCATCTTCTTCAAAACTCTTTTCCAAGGCGTGTTTTCTTCTCCGCAGTCCTTTTCCTCATTCTCCATATTTCAATCCCGGGGAACACCGACGGATCAAGACACGGCATCAGCACACTTGTCTCAGCTGAAACATCAATCGAACAAGGACGAATTCGGTGCTCGCGAGATTCAGGATTCGGAAACTAGAACTACAGATGAATCAGAAAAATAGGAATGTTCACCGTATGTGATACAGTGGGTAGAGGTAGAGAAGGAGACGGAGAAAGAGAGATCGTCTTAGATCGAGAGGGGAATCGACTCTACTTTCCCGCTCTGAAGTGGAATCAAAGGATGAGGAGGAAACGTCCCAACGGATTTATTTCTATTTCCCCGCCGCAATCAAATAAATAAATAATTAATTAACTCAATTTTTTATATAATTAAAAAGCAAATTAACTTTAGCATATATGTGGTAGTTTTGTAAAATTAATAAAATTGAGGGAGAAAATGGTAAAAACAAAACATCATTAGTCAATCATACAAGCATGGAGATTGGAGCAAAAGTAAGAAGAGATTTATTTATGAAGCAGAACAAAAACAAATCAGCGAGAGGCGATAGCAGGTATTGAAATGGCGTCGACGTGATTGCAGTGAGCAGCAGGAAAGGCAGATTTGATGGTGCGAGTGATGGGCAACTCCGCGCCACTCTTCGGGCCCTCTAAACTCTCGTTGCCGCTGATTTGCCGGTCTTTGCTTTTGCCCCACACTACTGTGTACAGCCCCATGACTATCAGAATGGCTCCAATTACGCTGTCATGGGCAGTATAATCCACATGGTTCAGCTTTTAAGAAATCTCTAGTTTTTTGTTTTCTTCGTTTTTGGGTCAGTGTTTACCTTCCAAGATGGATCTTCTCGGCCAAGATGATGGAGCCAAGAGCAGCTGTGATGATCATGATCAGAGGGCTGAAAGAGGCCACAAAGACTGGGCCTTTCTCTTTGATTACCACTCCCTGTATGTAGTATGCAATGCCTGAGCAGACCACTCCCTGAAAACACCCAAACAGTTGGACACAAATCGCTGTTAGCAGCTGAATTTGACATGGTTTAGAGGAATTGGTGAGTAGGGAGAGGAGACTGACAGTGTAAGCAGCAGCAGCAAGTCTCGAATCCCAGCCGAGAAACCAGACGCTCATGTCTCGTTCCATCACGAGTGAAACCGCCGCCCCTTCGGCCATCCCCATCAGGCAAATCCATCCGCTCAGCGATAGCTCGGCCGGGTACTTCTCCAACGTAAATGACTACCAAAAACCAAAACAATCACGCTTTAGTTAATCAACTCGAAAACAAGAACTTCAAGAAAACAAGAATGGCTAAACAGATGGAGTTACTTGCAAAATGAAGAATGCAGACCAGCCACAGCAACTGCACAAGAGCATGAGAGTGCCAGTGACCCAATGCTGGTCTGAGTTAGATTGACCGGAGGCGGCAGGGGAGATTCCGTCACCCCCATGCCCGTGTATGATGTCGACGAGAGGCCCTTTGTACATCATCATTATCATGGCTCCGGTCACTGTCACTGCAGTTCCGCTGATCTTTGCTATGCTCTCTATCTTCTTCAAGTTCACACTCTCCAGCCTAAAATATTTCATCATATCTCGTGAATTTGTATACATCTCAAGTAGTGTGATTGTGATTGGGGAGTCAAACCTGAAAATGATTGCCATGATGAAGGTAATTGCAGGGAGGACATTGACAATGGCTGATGCAAAGGTCGCTGAGGTATACTTCATTCCCACGTAGTACAGGTTTTGATCAAGTACAGGCCTAGAAATCCAGTAAAACACAATATTACCATATACAAGAAAGAAATATTAAGATAAGGTCAAGTAGTAGGAGAGAAATGGAAAATTACTCGAGGAAAGCGAGAAGCATTATCCTTAAAAAGACAGGTAAAGTCATCTTTGGTCTTGTCTTCCTACAATTACATAACATAGTGAGAATTCAGATAGATAGATGTTATTTTTAGTCAAGATTTACGTTCTCTAATTCTCAAATCTTTAACAATAATCACAGCAAAGAAATAAAAATGCAGAAAATAGAAAAGAAAGAAGACAACCAGATTTACGTGGTTCAGTTGTCACTAACGACAACCTACATCCACGGCAGCTCGATGCGAGCTCGAAATGCACTATCAACCTCAAAAATTACAGCTATAGTCCTCGGATCTCACAACTACTTCATCAAGAATCCTCAAAGAATACACAATCGCATCACTCGCTCCTCAACCAGGAAAGGAAATAGACATACACTAAATCCTGATGATCAAGCTGATCACCGCGCACAACGATCGATCAAAGTCTCAGAGAACTCAACATCGGCAGAGAAGAATCGCCAAGAAAGGAGAAGAAGAAGCCCTAATAGAACTGCTGCCCTTTCGTAGATAATGCTCTCTGGAAACTGCTGCCATTATAGAAAATAAAAGAGTAGTAACTTACATAAAGGGAAGTGGGTAGGTTTTAATCAATTGGGTCATGGGCCGGGTTAAATCCACATCCAGCAATATGGTTTGGGCTGAGGATCCAGCCAATCAGCAATAAACCCAACTGCTTCACCTTCCAACAAACTCCACCTTGAAGCAAGTCCTATAAACTATCATCGGTATCTAGTGCATTTCGCTGGCTGTCAAGCATCTTCATCGCTGCAATTTTGATGCCTAAAGATTATCCAAGCCTCAACAAGTCCAAACAATGTCTGAACTTGGAAACAGGAACAATCTTGGTACCAAAATCGGAAGGATTATCCTCAGAGGAAACCTTCTGTAACTTCACAGTACCTGCATCAACAACATGTCTCACATAATGGTATTTAATATCAATATGCTTAGTCCTATCATGGTATACAGGATTTTTACTCAAGTAAATAGCACTCTGTGAATCACACCAAATAACAGGAATATCACAAACAAGTTTAGCTTCAGAAAGTAAACCAAATAACCAAATAGCTTCCTTACAACAATCACACAATGCTACATATTCAGCTTCAGTAGTTGAAAGAGTAACTAAAGGTTGTTTTTGTGATTTCCAAGATATGCAATTACCACCAAGAGTAAAAAAGAAAGCAGTAGTAGATTTTCTTTTATCTCTATCACCACCAAAATCAGAATCAACATAACTATTTAATGTAAATACATCTGATTTTTTATATATCAATCCTATAGAACTATAAGCATTTACATAATTCAAAACCCATTTTAAAGCATTCCAATGTTCAATCCCTGGATTAGACATGAATTTAGATAACAAAGATATGGCATATGACAAGTCAGGTCTAGTACTAATCATAGAATACATGAGAGAACCAATAACATTTGCATATGGTTTATCTAACATTTTCATAGATTCAGTAGAATTTTTAGGTGATTGACCCTTATGCAAAATAAAATGATTTGCAAGAGGCATATGAACAGGTTTCGAATCTTTATTACCAAAATTAGAGATTACCTTTTCCAAGTATGACTGTTGATGCAATTTTAACATGTTACTTTTCCTATCTCTCACAATATGCATACTAAGAATCTTTTTAGCACTTCCTAAATCTTTCATATCAAATTCAGAATTTAAAGAAGCTTTCAGATCACATATAAGAGACATGGATTTGCAAATAAGTAACATATCATCAACATATAACAACAAGAATATAGGCACATTATTCACAGTTTTAAAATAGAAACAGCTATCATAACTACTTTTAGAGAAACCAATACTCAAAACAAATGAATCAAAACGTTTGTACCACTGCCTAGGAGATTGTTTCAAACCATAAAGCGATTTATGTAACAAACAGACCCTATCAGGATAATTTTTGTCACTAAAACCCTCAGGTTGTGCCATCACAATATACTCCTCTAACTCCCCATGAAGAAATGCAGTGGTGACATCTAATTGCTCTAACTCAAGGTCAAACTGGACTACATATGCTAACATTATGCGAATGGTTTTAAACTTAACTACAGGAGAGAAAATCTCATCATAGTCTATCCCTTCCTTTTGAGTATACCCTTTAGCCACTAACCTAGCTTTGAACCGATGAGGTTCATCATGGTTTACCCCTTCCTTAGGTTTAAACAACCACTTACATTGAACAACCTTTTTATCCTTAGGTTTATCTATTAAAGTCCAAGTTTTATTCTTTTTAAGAGACTCTATCTCAGATTTCATTGCACTTAACCATTTATCCTTATCTTTAGATCTAACAGCTTCACTATAGGAACTAGGCTCTACCATTTGAATGTTATGAGCCACAACCAAAGCTGTAAACACAAGATCAGCATAGGAATACCTCATATTAGGTCTCCTAACTCTAGGTTCTCTATCCCTAATCAATTGATAGTTAGCCAATTCACTTTGAATGGCTTCCTGGACCTCCTCATTATGATCTACATGATCCTCCACCTCCATAGATGGATGGGCAAGTTCAGACTCTCTCTCAATACTAGGGACTTGATGATCAACCACCACTTGCTGAGCATCTTCACTAACCTCACTAGTTTCACCATGAATCTCCATCTCAAAAGGTGTAGGCTCAACACTTATGGGATCTACAGGATCTGACCTAGGAATGTCATTGCCTTCCTTACAAGGAAAGCTATCTTCATTGAAAACTACATCACGACTCACAAGAATTTTTACCCATCTAGACTCTCTATCCCACAATCTATAACCCTTAGTACCATGTTGCTGCTGATATCCTAAGAAAACACACTTGGTAGACCTAGGATCTAATTTACCCTCTTTGGAATGAGCATACGATGCACACCCAAAGATCCTTAGGTTACTAAGATCAGGTTTCCTATTGGACCACAACTCTATAGGGCTTTTGAAATTTATAGAACTATTTGGGCTTCTATTAACAAGATAGGTGACTGTACTTAAAGCTTCCCCCCAAAACCCTTTAGGTAGCCCAGAGGTGAACAAAAGACTCCTAACTTTTTCTAGTAGGGTTCGGTTCATCCTCTCAGCCACTCCATTCTGTTGAGGTGTATTTCTAACCGTTTTATGTCTAAGGACGCCATTATCTTTACAAAGTTTATCAAAGTCAAAACTGCAAAACTCAAGTCCATTGTCAGTTCTTAAACCCTTAAGCTTACACCTGGTTTGGTTCTCTTCCATGGTTTTCCACTTTCTAAATCTATCTAGGGCCTCATTCTTAGTTCTAAGCAAGAAAGTCCACA